>CM042253.1:11567269-12167269 GCA_023566225.1 Romanogobio albipinnatus | reverse complement strand
ATAGGGATCTTGTCCGCTAGTTTACCTGTCATAGCAGTAGTTCAGTCTGTCATTAATGAGCGCGCACAGGTGTTCCGTCCCGATCGGTCTTCTGAAATCTCTCCAAAAGCGCAAGAAAGAGATCTCAATCCCCTTTTGAAATTGTATCCAAGCGCGCGACGAGCACCGCGCTGCTGTCTCCTCACGAGGATGATTGTCGTCTGTTTTGTGAGTGATTTCTGTGGAGTGTTATTGTCTCTGGATGAGTGGAGAGATGTTGTTGGTGGTGGTGATTGCACAAGTGTAGCGCTGCTCGCTCTATTGCGAGCGCAGGGAACTCCAACGCTTTCTTGTTCAACAGGGGGACGGAACAACTGCGTGACGCAGATGACCATATATGGACACACAAAGCTAGACGGCGGAGCGCGTCACATGGAAGCTCCTCATAGTGGAACATTACAGTCGGTGGCAGGAAGATAAGCGCTCGGTGGAGCGGCGGAGGGACATTTTCACCGGTTTAGGTGACAACTGGACTCGGCGAAGAGTAAAACTGTTTTAAAGACATGTCGTGAGCGAGGATTTCGCTATATCTGCGTGACTGCACAAACCGGGAAACTTTTAGACGCACCTGAAGCTGCATTTATACCGAGGGAAAAAGTGCTTTTACGCATTAATGCTGAAGCCGAGTAAATGCATTTATAAATGATGTTAACATTTTAAATAGAAAAGTGTAAATATGCAATGATTATTACAAATAGGCTATACAATTATAAAAAAGGGAAATAATAAATTATAAAAAATAAAATATATGCTGCCTTGACTCGAAAAGTTTAAGTGTGCAACGATGCTGCATCACTGTGTAAAGATGCCGTAAGAAGGGCATTTTATTAAAGTACCCTGCATAAGGGTATTAATTAACATAATTATAATTTATAATTATAATATATTAGTAGCCTATATATTGCACACACACACATAATTTAACAAGAACATTGTAACAAACCTAGAGCCATATCTGTAAGATTGCACAATATAGCCTATTGTGTTCTGTATCTTGATTATAAATTATTTTATTATTACAAATGATATTCAGCTTACTGAGCTACATAAGCTCAGTGTGTGGTGTCAGACTGTTCATATGAAGGTCACAGATCCGTGAGAATAGAATATCATGAGAATGCAGTGATCAGTGGAGACTGCTGTTGGGCGGAATGGTTTCTGCTGCGAGTTAAATAGGAATGAAAGCCCAAATTAATCATTTGTAAACGTCAACTGAGTTGTTCAAGCAATTGACTGCAACAGATGATCAAGAGCAGAAGAAGCAACAGTAACTGAGGCAGGGTTCCTCAAAGACTGCGAGTGCCAGAGAGTTAATCGCGTGTAAATACTGCAGGCGCGCGGCAAATCTGTAGGCTTGGCTTTGGCCTCGAGCGCCAAGTTCGCCACTGAAGTGGAAACTCCAAATAAGGCCTTGATCCGACCACGCCCCTCGCTTTCTGTATTTGGTTCGCAAGGTTCCGGTTATGAGAGCTGCAAAGTGGAAAAGCGATCGGAACCCGCAGCCATTAAAGGAACCGCAGAGGGCAAAGCGTCATGGGTCGTGTTTCACCAATTTAGAAACCAGGGAGAAAATATCTTATCTGCGACTTTTAGAAGTAATAAAAAAACAGTCCCTTGTTGCAAATGGTTGACTTTGTTTAGGGAGAATAACAATGAAGGGGAAACACAGATCTTGCCACTAAATATAGGCTAACATTTGTATATAGCTAAACATGTTAAAAATATTATTTAACATTATCAACATGCTTGTTTAACATAAAGTATACTAGACACGTCACGATTGAAATGTATAGTATTAACAAACATTATTGAAAATAAACAACATTGCAAAATATTATTATAGGACAAAATAGAATAAGATGACATACTTGTCTGTATGTAATCCAATTAGGAGGCCAGGGTGGCCCATGAGATTTCCCACGTGTCCAACTAAAATTCCTCACTCCTCATCCAAGCCAATCACAGGCGCTGCGCTCCTATTACCCACCAAGAGTAGAAATCCAGGCTGCCACACATGCACTGAAATGCTCAGAAGATGCTGATGCAATAGACAGAGTGATGAGGTAACAATTTGTATCCGAGACCCGGTTGACATGTGTACGTTGGCTTCGAGCCTGATAAATTATGTACTAAAAATGTGTACAAAATAATAACTTCATACCCCCCACTCCAAACCAGAGGTGCTGTCATAGACAGAGACCTGATACAAACTTATGTACATATCGCAGTTATACACATACATTTCAAACATAGGTTTATCATTTAAAGGCACAATGTGTAAGATTTTTGGATTCAAATATCCAAAAACCACTAGAACAATGTTATATATTTTGTTGACTTGTGCACTTGCATTATCCCAAAAGTATCCAAGAATGTTTAAATCCAGAGAAATAAGCGATTTTAACCAAAACACGGACTATGTGCGTGCGTCACCTATCAATGACATTTGGTTACCCTCGATTTCCAGTTTGATTTTGTAGAAATTATGGAAACACCAAAGACGCTTTAATATATGATGTGTTTTATTAGACAGGTGAGCAACTGTTTGGATACATTCATCGACAGAAAACAAATCATTATTATATAGCTCAACACAGTTAGTCTTATTGTTTAAATCTGGTTTTCTTAATTTACAGCGAGTACCATGCATGCCTAATATGGATCTAGCTCACTGCAGTGTCAACTAGTGTCTCATAGCAGCCGCCGAGCGAACACACAGAGTAGCATTAGATCATAACTTTCAACACACTCAAATGAAATATGATAAACAGAGCTGCGTTCCCCCACATACACATGAGCAGAAGAAGCGGAAGCGCTCGTCTGCGGCAGAATAAAAGCTCTGTTAAATCACACTCTAAAAAATGCTGGGTTAAAAACAACCCAAGTTGGGTTGAAAATAGACTAACCCAGCAATTGGGTTGTTTTAACACAGCGATTTGGGTTGTTTTAAGCAAACATTTAACCCAACTGCTGGGTTAAAACAACCCAATTAGTCCATTTTCAACCCAACTTGGGTTGTTTTTAACCCAGCATTTTTTAAGAGTGCAAGCTACGCCTTTGTTTTGATAAGCAACCTCTAGCGGAGAAAAATTACATATTGTACTCTAAAAAAAGTGCTATATGGCACTAAAAGTGGTTCTTGACTCGTAATCATAGGGGAACCACTTTTGGTGCTATTTAGCCGGTTCTGTATATGGTAGCGGTGCTATATAGCCCCTTAGTCATCCCATACCCCTTTTCCACCAAGACAGTGCTGGTGCTCTTCTGAACTAGCACCCGGTTCATTCTGGTGGAAAAGGGGTACCAAAGAACCAGTGAAAAACCGCTGAAGAACCACTGAAGTACCAAGATTTGGTGCTATACAGCACTTACAGTGGTTCCCCTATGATCACGAGCCAAAGAACCACTTTTAGTGCCATATAGCACCATTTGTTTTAGAGTGTGGCTTTAAAACCTCACAAACTTGAAAAGTATGTTTGTGTTTTTATTTCAAATAAATGAAATACAGTTTTGCTATTTTTTTATTATGTTATGGAAGACATTTATACTTTATCAAGCATGACTTAAAGGGATAGTTCACCCAAAAATGAAAAAAATCATTTACTCACCCTCACATTGTTCCAAACCCGTATGAATTTCTTCTGTTGAACACAAAAGAAGATATTTGGGTTGATGGGCCCCATTGACTTCCATGGTATGAGGAAAAAATGTGTCTTTAGCATAAGAAAGATTTAGAGTAAAAGATGACAGAATTTTCATTTTTGGGTGAACTATCCCTTTAAATGTCTACTTTTCGTGGCATATGCATCCATACTCCCTCAATTAACCTCATCGCATCCCCAGTAATCCCCAACAACCACACGGCTGCCAAATCAACAACACTGCATTCTGAACTCTGGAATTATCCTTCTTGGCAATTGATACATAAACAGTGTAGTAGTATTAGCTGACAGATATGGCCTAATGAAGTAGAAATGGAGTGTGTGGGAGGGGGGTCTGAATCATACTGTGTGTTCTGGGGGCCACAATAAATAAACACAGAGACTGACACACACTCGAGGGGGACTCCAAAGGCTAAGCTAAATGAGTGAGATGCAACATGTGTGTAGGTGAGCTGCTAAAATGACGCTGTGAATATGCCATTAGGGGATTCTAAGGGGATCTCCCCCAACTCCCACTTTATATCCCGGACATGAATATGATCTGAAACAATCAGGATGGGAATGTGTTAAGAATGAGCCAAGAATGTTGACAATGCATCAGGCCGTCTCTAAGGCCCTGTTTAGCTGGTATTAAGATGCGTTTTAGTCGAGTATAGAGCATAGACTGTAAAAAAAATATGGACGTAGTGTCCGGGACGTCACCCATAGGATTCTGAAGAGCAGTTTTGAAGCATAAAGTAGGGTCGAGCTGGCCATTGCCATCTTGCCAGCGCGCGTCACTCCCGGATAACAGAAAATGGGCAAAGAGGCGGGACGTGGGTGGAGCTGAGGTGACGTGATGACTAACAGACGGCAGACAAACGGCAATCCACCTGTCATTCAAAGTGGCCACGCCCTTAATTATGCAGAACTTTAAGGCTTAATATAATGTAAACGAATGAGTTATAAAAAAATTCACCCTCCTCACATTTGTCATGATGGGCAACATGTTTTTTTTCTGCTGTAAAGTTGGGCATCACTGTCCCTAGTGGGCAGTCGATGAATTGCAGTTTAAGTCACTTCTGTATTGGCTTCAAGAGAAACTGCGGGAGGTTGCCGCTTGGTTCGAACCAAGCCTACAGCACTCCTGTTAGAAACTGAAGCCGACGCGCCTCGATCGCCCCCAGGTGGCTGGTCTCAGTATAGGTCATAACCCCCGCCCCTCCGTGTATTCTAATGGACGCGAGACAAACTAAACAATTAAATTACACTTTGTATAATTTTTTCCCAACGGTGGTTTCTGTCATTTTAGGCAGTTTTATCACGCCGATTTCATTTCACGTGTTCAGTTTTTAAATAAGTTTAGTCTTAGTTAGTTATTTGACGTCATGATTGACAGCTGAGATTGACAGCTTCCCTGAGTAAAGTTGTCACTGAGGCACCAACTGACTTTTTCGGGATTTTCGGGAGGAGATTTGAGTTTTAGCTTTAATTTCTAAATTTCCATTGTTTATTTCACACTGACATAATGATTTGTTCTGCATCTGCAAGAGTGTGGGCGGCTTTTGATATTGCGGCTCTACTTCCTGCTCTGTACTGTGCAGACTCTGTCCCAAATCTGCGCAAGATGTCTGCGCCATATTCGGACCTCCGGAGGCTTCACTTTTCTTCAAAGGAAGATAATGTAGTCGCATCGTCCGTATTTTGTTTACGGTCTATGATTCGAACGCATTCGACCACGTGAGCGTCTACACAGAAGCAATCAGGTCGATGCGATCTACCTCTGGAAGTGGCCAAAAGTGGACAAGCTCAAAACGTTTAGACCCTGTTTACACCTGTGTTTAGCGTTGTCCACTCGTGATCCGATACCAGGTGTAAACAGGGCCTAAGGTACACTTGGAAAATCTGGTGCTGTCACATGAAATCAAATGGCTATGATTTGGTATTCTTGAAAGATGTTTTTCTCTGTGCTAAAATTAAGTCTTTTAATTTTGCAAATGAGTACCCCGTCATTCATACCAAATGTGGAAATACACACATACTTCAAGTGACATGGTAGAAGCAAGTACTGAAAAAGAGAATGGAGACTTAGTAATTTGAATATTACTTTTTATAGACCAAAATAGAGGAAGTAAACACTCTATTTCCACTGACTGAACCCATGACGTGTACCAGCAGCAATGCTGAGGCTGTCAGTGTTCATTCAGCAGTGCAGAACAAAAACGTACATAACAAACAAAGATTTTCATACGGCTGAAACTTGGAAACATAACCCTAAACCGGTGGTTCTCAACCGTTACGACTCCAACGCCCCTCATTGTCCACAGCATTATTTGAAGGTTGTTTTAATTCAGAATCCTGATCTAGTTTATTCACAGGATAAGAATTAAGGATACGTTTTGCACGTCAATTTCTGCACGCTAAAATATTTTAGAACTTGGCATAACTAGAACAATTTATTAAAATGTTTTACATTGTATCAATTTGCATGACTTTTCTAGGTCTAGAAATCAAAAATTAAGCTTTTTTTAAACAATAATTCCAAAAGAGAATTTTATTTTTGATGCAATTTCATGAAATCACAGCGTCCGCTGGTTTCATCATGAAAACAGAACTACTGTATTGTAAATACTGTACACCCTCATGAATAAGCAGAGCTTGTACTTTAAGGGAAGTCTGATCGTACAGTAGTCAAACATAGAGTAATCAACATGAGTGTCAAAGTACTTTATTAGAACTGATAAGATGCGATTGTTGCACAATATCCAAAAATAATATCTTAATAAGCAGCATAAATCACGCTGTACTTACAGAAGCCTCTGGAAATCATTTTGTCATCTTCCTGAAATGAATCTCGAAAGACCCTGAAGTCAGGTGACAAATCGCTGATCACAAATAAACAGACTATAAATAAATTCTGACATTTCCAAATGTTCCCAACCGTTACATCCTTATAGCCCTTTTTGGTGGAAAATTATTCTGGCATTGCCCACACTTATCTCCTCAGCGCCTGATCCCAACTGTTCTTTCAGGGATGCAAAACAGACAAGGGAATTCCCTTTGCATAGGAAAACCGCATTCTGTCAGGGCACTTTCCTAAGGGAAGCCTTTTCATGGAGTCCAGACTGGAAAAACTGCTCAACACCTGTCGCGCTCCTCTTGTTTTTATTTCCGCTACTATTATGACCGAGCACACTGCACGATGAATGATTGACAAGAGTTTGGCCATGGAACGGTTACAGGCTGAAAGGACTATCCTCATGCATTTTGCATGTAGGGATTCCGGGGAAGCGTTCGCTTATCCTAGATCTTGATCTCACTAATTTCAATATGTGGCGGAAAAACACAAGGCCGCAACGGGTGTATAATCAAATTAGTTGTGTGTCGTTCCAGGCTGCGCGAGGGGCATTTCCAGTAGCTGTTCCTCCTTGCTATTATGTCCCAGAGCCGAGGCTTATTCCTACAGGCTGATAGGAAGATTATTCATATACATTCTGGAACACTTATTTGGGGACTGTCAGATGGTAGAGTACAGTGTGTTCTGTACAGTGCTTATGGGACAGCATGCAAAGCAATGGTACAGGCATGTGTAAAATACAAGAGAGACATTGAACAGGATGGAAAAATGCTCTATGTACATCAATATTTTCTTTAAAAATGGTTCATTATGAATATGATGGGTGCTTGATGCTGATAGAGTATGTGTTCAAGTAATAGGTTGGAACCGCAGAGAGCCAGAGAAAGATGGAGTCATTGGAAATCTGTACACACCTGTACATCTGTACCCTTTAACCTACCCATCACACAAAACTTTCTGCATTTTTGCATCATTTTCAAAAAACATCACAGTATTATTTATAAGGTGTTTTCCTTATAAACCAAAATTGCCCCCACAAGGTCAAAGATTTCGGATATTGCCATCTTCGTGGGGAGTTTACCAGGACCACACACACACTCTCTCTCTCTCTCTCTCTCTCTCTCTCTCTCTCTCTCTCTCTCTCAGACAGAGAGACAGACATACAAGTGTTTATTAATTCAAAACCTGTTGAGCCTTGTAAATAAGGAATGGGCAAATCAGCTAGTAATGTGTGTTTATTTTTTATTTTTTGTAATGTCTGCAGTTCAGATTAGTCTAAAACAGCACATTTTTCATCTTATAATTGATATTATCAATATTTGCTTATTTAGCAAATAATCAGATGACCAATTTAACACAAGTCTCAAAACCCTGCCACCCAAAAACATACAAAAAAATGTGTTTGTCAATCCAATTCACCCAAGTCTGATCCAGTCCAGGTTTAGTTTACTCCTGCTCCTGTATGACCACTATCCTGCAGAGTACAGCTCTAACCCTAATCAAACACACCTGAACCGGCTAATCAAGGGTTGAATCTGAAATCACCCTTAAACCACAATCATTATTCCCTACGTTAGTCCACTAATACAGTTCACTTGAAGGAGTGAATGAAAACAAGTGAGGGATTTCGGACAGCAGCTTAGTGTAGATCAGCTGTACATTCGTTATTGAGGTGCATTATGGGATTGAATGAGTGCACTCGATAACGTCCACTATGGTTTCAAACACCCCTAGAAATGTCTGTCCCTTCAAATAGTGCCCTATCTGAGGGTATATGGGACGATTTCAGATTCAGCCAAGCTCTTCAGGATCACTAGATACTTCCAGGAATGTGTGTCTAAACTCTACAGGACATTGGCCCTCCAGGATCAGGATTGAAACCCCCTGATTTAGCGATTGTAAACTATCACCTTTAAGTTCAACATATTACATCTTACTCTTCTACTTGCTCTGCATCCCAGAATAATGTTACCTATATATAATATGAAATATGTAACAAATATATTTTATATACTTTATTGGTATGATTTATCTATATATGTGGGATTTGGCCCACTGGTGCCATATTATATTTGTATGTTGCATATTAATACAATTCTTCATGTACTTAACATTTTATTTTGTTTCTAGTACATACACTATATTGCCAAAAGTATTGGGACACCCCTCCAAATCATTGAATTCAGGTGTTCCAATCACTTCCACAGCCACAGGTGTATAACATCAAGCACCTAGGCATGCAGAGGCTTCTACAAACATTTGTGAAAGAATGGGTCGCTCTCAGGGAATTGAAGCATGGTACCGTGATAGGCTGCCAGCTGTGCAATAAGTCCATTTGTGAAATTTCCTCACTACTAAATATTCCACGGTAAACTGTTAGTGGTATTATAACAAAGTGAAAGCAATTAGGAACAACAGCAACTCAGCCATGAAGCGTGAAGCCATGAAGTGGCCTTCAGATTAGCTCAAGAACAGTGCGTAGAGAGCTTCATGGAATGGGTTTCCATGGCTGAGCAGCTGCATCCAAGCCTTACATTACTGAGTGCAATTTAAAGCGTGGGATGCAGTGGTGTAAAGCACGCAGCCACTGGACTCTAGAGCAGTGGAGACGTGTTCTCTGGAGTGACCAATCACGTTTCTCTGTCTGGCAATCCGATGGACAAGTCTGGGTTTGGAGTTTGCCAGGAGAACGGTACTTGCCTGACTGCATTGTGCCAAGTGTAAAGTGTGGTGGAGGGGGGATTATGGTGTGGGGGTTGTTTTTCAGGGGTTGGGCTTGGCCCCTTAGTTCCAGTGAAAGGAACTCTTAATGCTTCAGCATATCAAGACATTTTGGATAATTTCATGCTTCCAACTTTGTGGGAACAGTTTGGGGATGACCCTTTCCTGTTCCAACATGACTAAGGACCAGTGCACAAAGCTATTGGTGAATCTCATGTGAGTGACAGGTTGCCCCGCACCAGTAAACACGTCATCAGAGAAGAGAAGAGATACTGCAATATTCCATAAATAAACCCAAAGAAAACAATTGTCAGTTTTGATTTCATGGTGATTTTAAGTGCCCTAACTGTTCCTCCAATTTACTACATTGTATATGTAGTATTCAAATAATAAATTAATAAAAATAAAAAAATCACTCCCAGAACCTTTAACCTTTATGATCTGACCTTTAACCTCTACAGTACGAGTTGTCTCATCTCTGATCTACTTTCACTACCTGTTGACCTTTAAAAATATAAATTAATCCGAAATATTTGCTTATTTGACTAGTGAAGCCTCTCTGACCTTTCACTGCTGCAGATCCTTTAGAAGTTAGAGGAATTGAGCGTGTTTTTGTTGTGTGTGTATGTGTGTGTGTGTGTGTGTGTGTGGAGGAGAGACCACTGAAGTCTGAGAAAATAAACAAATGCAAACAGGACAAACTGATCAATGCTGTGCTGAGTTCATGCAGGGGACATGTGAGACTCACCAAAGACTGGCTTAACCAGCACAAAGACCTGCAGGAGCCCTGAGTGAGTGTGTGTATGTGTGTGTGTGGTGCTCGTATTCGGGGTATGTGAGATAAATGATCTGCCCGTCTGTGAAAGTATGAATGCATGTGAGCGTGTGCCACAGCGTGTGTGTGTGTGTGTGTCAGATGAGACACTATTGCCTGGTCAATTAAACCACTATCTTACATTGATCATATCCACATCAAAGCACCTTCCTTAAATCCCGGCCCTTTTTTCCAGACATCTGGTGTATTGATATCAAATTGTCCTCTGAGACTGAAATGTTCAACGGAAGCCGATAGTTTTTTTCCAGAGAGGAGCTTTTGTGACCCAACCTTCCACACCCAGGAGTGAAGCGGAGAGGGATTACATGCTATAGACATTTTGAAACTGTTAGTGACTTCACACAATACAGCTCTACAATGCATTGTAATGATGTATCATGATGCACAATACAACAATTAAAGGGATAGTTCACAAATACAATCAGAGTTATATTAAACAAATCTCCTGGCTAATCCAAGCTTTATAATGGAAGTTAATGGCAGCCCAAAGTTTTAAGCCCAAAAAAGTGCATCCATCCATTATAAACATGCTCCACGTGGCTCTGGGGGTTAATAAAGGCCTTCTGAAGTTAAATATGATTATTTTTCTTACACAAACCCATCGATTCGCTTCAGAAGGCCTTTATTAACCCCCCCGGCGCTGTGTGGAGGACGTTAATACTGGATGGATGCACTTTTTTGGGCTTCAAATTTTGGGCTGCCATTATAATGCTTGGAAGAACCAGGACATGTTTTAATATAACTCAGATTGTATTCATCTGAAAGAAGAATGTCATATACACCTAGGATAACTTGAGGGGGAGTAAATCATGGGCTAATTTTCATTTTTGGGTGAACTATCCTTTTAAGATCAGGGGACTGAGGAGGCCACTTGAAGACTTCAAAATGCTGAGCATGAACACGTGTTTGGGACTGTTATCATGTTGGAAAATACGCATTTGCTCTTCAAACAGTCCCTCCATACTTGGCTGCATTGTGTTCAGCAGGATTCCCAAGTATTAGTGTTCAAAGTGCCAGCAACTTTGAAGATCCTTCCAACACCCACTGCATACATGCGTCCCCAATACATTATGTTTCCTCCGCCGTGTGTAAAAGCACCACGCATGCATTTGGTATTAAAACACTCAAGTCGTCTCCCAATGATAGGTTGTTAAATACTGACTTGTCGGACTGCAGAACACGACTCAAATCTTCCATACTCCAAACTTTATGTTCTTTGGCAAATGCAAATTCACAGCAGCACATGAGCAATATCCAAGACCCATTGACCAGATTTAGCCATTTTAACAATATCCTCTTTGGTTGCTCCTTCCATCTCGGCACTTTTACTAAAACCCACAAAATAACATCTAATAATATAGCTAATACCTGCAGCATAATGATTTATGGAATTATGGGCTGGGAATAATGAGTGCAAGATTGGTATGACCACTAGACGTCCACACAATTCGACATGTTTCATTGCGTCATGACAAATGATGACTGAAATGAGAACACACACATTGGTTTTACACTCCAGGCACAACTTCACACCATGCATGCAAAATATTTAATACATATTTAATAAAAAAGAATTTTTTTTGACAACTATATACATACGTATATATATATATTGTGTTGTCAAAATTAACATGCTAACGAATGAGATTAATTTGTTCAGTTTAACGCATTCAAAATATTTAACGCGATTAACGTAACATCCATTTTTCTGTCATCCTTTGGCTGGCGTTACATTATATGATCACGCTCTTATTCATGCAAATGCTTTCAAACCTTTCAACTGCGACAAGACAAAAGAGAACGTGCTGTCTGTGAATGTCCTGACTGACAGTACGGATCCACTTTGGCGACACGACTGAAGCGTGTTGCGACGCTTCCCCTCATCTGTACGTTGATGGGCGTTCCTCAAGTTTACCGCTATGGGTGTGGTTTTGAGCCAGTGGGGAATGTTGTGTCAAAGGACCCGCGAGAGACTTCCCCCAATCTCCATGTGCTCTACTTCTATTGGATAGTAACGTCGCGTTCAACAGATTCATTTGCATAAAGATGGGCATCGGCCACTTTTTTTGACGCGCAGCATTCTTTTCAAATGCAGCACCGCCTTCCCAGGATGCTTTGCAGGGCACGCTAAAGTCGCTTGATGTCACCCATAGGTTACGTCACGGATCCACTTTGGCGACACGACTGAAGCGTGGTGTAGCGATGCTTCCCCTCATTTGTACATTGATGGGCGTTCCTTAAGTTTACCGCTATGGGCGTGGTTTTGAGCCAGCGGGGAATGTTGTTTTTGTAGTTGGACATCTAGAACAAAGGACCCGCGAGAGACTTCCACCAGTCTCCATGTGCTCTACTTCTATTGGATAGTCGTGTCGCGTTCAACAGATTAATTTGCATAAAGATGGGCATCGGCCAGCTTTTTGACGTGCAGCATTTTTTCAAATGTAGCATCGCCTTCCCGGGATGCTTTGCGGGCGCGTTAAAGTCGCTTGACATCACCCATAGGAATGAAGTGGAGTGCAGCATGACAGAAATATTGCACGGACAAGTGGATCCGTACCATCACACATACATGACACAGAGAAAGATGCGCGCTGGTATAGTTTCCTTTCTTGCTTGAATGAACAATAACTCACATAATTATGCCAAAATGTCTGTTTTGTCAAGTATTCTCAAAAGTGCAGTCTTAAATGAGTTAAATAACATCTTAAATTAACTTAAAGAGTTTTGAGAAAATGCGATTTGTGTGTCAGCGCGTCAGATCCGTGTCATGTTTGGCAGCGGCAGATCTTAGGGTGCGTTCACACTTGTCATGTTTGGTTCGATTAAAACGAACCCTGGTGCGATTGCTCAGTTAGTGTGGTGCATTTGAACATATGTGAACGCTGCCATACGAACCCTGGTGCGCACCAAACAAGCGAACCGAGACCGCTAACAAGATGGGTCTCGGTCCGCTTCCAAACGAACTATGGTGCGGTTCGATTGATATATGAACGCAACACGGACCAAAGACATGACGTGCTGTCACAAGGTGCCACTACAAGTCGGCTGATTTGACGACGTGGAAAGATCGGTGTATCCAAAATGAGTAGAGGGCAAACGTGGAGCAACGAGGAGGTAAAGTGCCTCATCAATATATGCAGATCTTCATTTCTGCATACAGTGGAAGAAATCCTGGTGCTGTTTTGAATGTTTTGAACATTTTATGAGCTCTTTGTGAGTTCTCAGCTGGTAAAAATAAAACCATATGTATACGCATAAAATGAATGCGTTTAATCCAGCACACATAATTGTTTTGAATGTTTGGTAAGCAAGCTCCGTTGCGAAATATACCTCATAAAAGCCGACCAATCAGGTTGTGACCATAACCCTATGCCTTTGGTTCGGTAACTTTAGGTTCACTGTTAAAAATGCCAGTGTGAACGCTAAGCGGACCAGGACTACATGTTTTGTTTTTGTTTTTGTTTTTTGGTCCGGACCAAACGAACCAAACTACAAGTGTGAACGCATCCTTAAAGGAACAGCAGCGACTTATTCTGTCTGTCATTAATGTTCATCACAGAACAAAGGTAACAGAGAAACTTACAGCTTTAATAAGGAGTTATTTTATATTTAATGTATTATGTATGCAGAGCAGACAGTTTGATAACTTTATTCAACTTCAGTTTATTTCCTAAATGTTAGACAGGAAGGCCATGGGTAAATATGACATTTATTATAATGGGTTTATGTGAAGATTGTTTTAAGTTCACTTAAATTTAAAGTAATTTTTTTAAGCCTAATAAATGTTGAAATTGATTTAGCTTTCAATTAGGAAAGGTCACGTTAGACGTAGGTGGAAGTATCGCCCCAAGCGAACGTGCAAAGACTAATACAAACGACATTTGGCAAAAAAAACCCTTCAATGTCCAACCTCAAAATCGTCTGACATTGTTGTTTAACCTTTTTTTGCTCAAGAATGTTTGTATTAGTCTTCACACTTAGCCTGACAAGCCAGACATCAAGACATTGGCAGGGCTCAATCCGAGGGGCGGGATAAACGGTTGTCTTTCAAATTCCATCTGCACGCAATAGGATAGCACTACAACCAACTTGAGCAACGAAAAAGGTGAAGCGGAGCAAGTTGATAGATTAAACTTTAGCTGTATCCGGTCGGCAAAACTCAGAACACATCTTCCTTTCTTAACAATGACTTCAGTGCCGTTCTTTGTTCTTTTCTCAAAGAAAAGCTCAACTCCAAGTCTTCCAGAGTCACAGTCAAAGCCCGTTCGAAAGACCGCTGTTTGCCAGCTTCCTTGTTTTCAAGTAGCACACGGAACCGCCGCAACTCTGCAGTCATTACGTTAAGCCTGCCCACCGACTCTATGCATGATGTGATTGGCCTGACCAGAGTTTGGTTTTTCCAGCTCTCAAGCCAACGAAGAGTTGCTAGACGACCCTGGCTGCAAATTATATTTGCTGCTGCTAGGGTGCGTCTAGATTTCTAGGCTACTTCACACATGCACTTTGTAAACACGAGGGCGGTACTTCTGCCTAAGTCTAGCGAGACCTTTCCGACGTGCTTGCGCAATGCGTGGTGTGTCGCATAGCAGGGCAAGATGAGCAATTTAGGTTAAAAAGTATATACAGTGAGGAAAATAAGTGAACACCCTGCTATTTTGCAATTTCTCCCACTTAGAAATCATGGAGGAATCTGAAATTGTCATCGTAGGTGCATGTCCACTGTGAGAGACATAATCTAAAAAAAAAAAAAATCCAGACATCACAATATATGATTTTTTAACTATTTATTTGTATGATACAGCTGCAAATAAGTATTTGACCACCTGTCTATCAGCTAGAATTATGACCCTCAAAGACCTGTTAGTCTGCCTTTAAAATGTCCACCTCCACTCCATTTATTATCCTAAATTAGATGCACCTGTTTGAGGTCGTTAGCTGCATAAAGACACCTGTCCACCCCATACAATCAGGAGGAATCCAACTACTAACATGGCCAAGACCAAAGAGCTGTCCAAAGACACTAGAGACAAAATTGTACACCTTCACAAGGCTGGAAAGGGCTAGCAAGCTTGGTGAGAAAAGGTCCACTGTTGGAGCAATCATTAGAAAATGGAAGAAGCTAAACATGACAGTCAATCTCCCTCGGACTGGGGCTCCATGCAAGATCTCACCTCGTGGGGTCTCAATGATCCTAAGAAAGGCGAGAAAATCAGCCCAGAACTACACGGGAGGAGCTGGTCAATGACCTGAAAAGAGCTGGGACCATTAAGACGTCATGGTTTGAAATCATGCATGGCACGGAAGGTTCCCCTGCTTAAACCAGCACATGTCAAGGCCCGTCTTAAGTCTGCCAATGCCCATTTGGATGATCCAGAGGAGTCATGGGAGAAAGTCATGTGGTCAGATGAGACCAAAATAGAACTTTTTGGTCATAATTTCACTAAACGTGTTTGGAGGAAGAAGAATGATGAGTACCATCCCAAGAACACCATCCCTACTGTGAAGCATGGGGGTGGTAGCATCATGCTTTGGGGGTGTTTTTATGCATATAGGACAGGGCGACTGCACTGCATTAAGGAGAGGATGACCGGGGCCATGTATTGCAAGATTTTGGGGAACAACCTCCTTCCCTCAGTTAGAGCATTGTAGACGGGTCGAGGCTGGGTCTTCCAACATGACAATGACCCGAAGCACACAGCCAGAATAACCAAGGAGTGGCTCTGTAAGAAGCATATCAAGGTTCTGGCGTGGCCTAGCCAGTCTCCAGACCTAAACCCAATAGAGAATCTTTGGAGGGAGCTCAAACTCTGTGTTTCTCAGTGACAGGCCAGAAACCTGACTGATCTAGAGAAGATCTGTGTGGAGGAGTGGGCCAAAATCCCTCCTGCAGTGTGTGCAAACCTGGTGAAAAACTACAGGAAACGTTTGACCTCTGTAATTGCAAACAAAGTCTACTGTACCAAATATTAACATTGATTTTCTCAGGTGTTCAAATACTTATTTGCAGCTGTATCATACAAATAAATAGTTAAAAAATCATACATTGTGATTTCTGGACTTTTTTTTTTTAGATTATGTCTCTCACAGTGGACATGCACCTACGATGACAATTTCAGACCCCTCCATGATTTCTAAGTGGGAGAACTTGCAAAATAGCAGGGTGTTCAAATACTTATTTTCCTCACTGTATATATAATTATTTTTAGAAAATGACCGATCGTTTCGGTAGATAAGACCCTATTCCTCAGCTGGAATCATCCAGAGCCTCTGAAGCCTATTGAAACTGCAGTGATTTGGACCTTCAACATTTTGGTTGCCATTGAAGTCCATTGTGTTTCCTCAAAACACTTTCAATTAGACTGTGATGTTGGTTATAATTAATGTTTAAAATGGAAATTGATTATTAAATTTTTTTCATAGAGACATCAGTAGCAGTAATAGTATCAGTGATACTGGCCTTCATTCATAAAAAGATGCCTTTACAACAAATACTTAAAAAATACAGTCTTTAAGTTGTTTCTACATTAATTTGAAGAGTAACTGTGAAATTATTACTATATAAAAATATTAAAAACTCTGATATATAGCATGTTATAGTACTGCAAATATATGTCTGGTGTAAATTTGAAGTCGTTTTTGTGGAATCGTCTGCCTTTGTTTTGCATGTCTATAATTATTACATAAGCCTGCTCAGAAATAGTGCTCTATGAAAATGCTTTGCCCAATATAACCGAAAAGTTACTCAGGCGAGGCGAAACCTGCTGCTCCGAAACAACAGAGGTGTATTTACATTATTTGTTCCTTTTACTGTGAATGTGTGCATACTTATAACCACAACACACACACACACACACACACACACACACACACACACACACACACACACACACACACACACACACACACACACACACACACACACACACACACACACACACACACACACACACACACACACACACAGGCTTGTCTTGAACCTGTGCCCCTTCTGTCTGGCCTGAAGTAACATGCGGAGAGTATTTTGGTCGTAGTTCCATTGTGGCTTCCGGCTGAGCTGTGGCCTCAACACCCCCCCTTTACTTCCTCTATTGCCCCTGACGTACTTCCTGCCTCCAGTTTGACTCTTTCCACACACTCTTTCTAATGTGTGACAGCACTGAAACTGCTTTCACACCTCTGTTTCTGTCCATCTTTTCTTGTTCCTCTGCGCATATATTTCACATTGGTATGAAGTCATCATGTGCAGCCCAAAGCAACCTCCGCTGCTCGTCTTGACCTCAGAGCGGGCCAGAGAGCGCAAACAGCATTGCTGCTGGTTTGTGCGGTATTGAGCTGTCTGGAAGACTCCGGGCCTGCTCTCAATGCCAAGACAACAGGAATGCAAAACTACGGCGGTTTGTAAGTGAGGGTGGATTATGTAAGAAAGTCAGGGAAATAGACTGTCCATTTCAGGGAGAAACAGGCAGCCTGCGATGGGTATGTGCAAGTGTGTGCACACATGATTGCTTTGCCGGTGTTGTAAAAAGAATTTAAGGATACACAGAGTACTTACCAACCCGATCATCAATTTTGAGAGAAATAGTAAAGGTGAACGCATATACGAACAAGTTCTCCGTTTAGAACGAATTCAAACCAAGCGCTCTTTGGTGATGTGGATTACGTTGCTGTTGATCAATTGTCTATCATCATATAAAGCCCACCCTGACAATCTGATTGGTCCGAACAGCTCTGGTTCGAGCATCAAGGATCAAGTCCAGACCGAACTTCCCGACCTCAAATGTTGTGGGCGGGGCTAAGTTCGGCTGGCATCCAGGCTACACATTTGAAACAATTTATCATGCATAGTGCTGATAATATGAAAATCAAAGTAAAAAATAAATAAAAGTACCATATAATATTTAAAACGTAGAATAAATTATATCAAAATATTTATTTAAAGCTGCACTATGTAACTTTTCCGTGCACTAGAGTTCGCCTGCTCAAAACAAAGGCGTAGTTTGATGATGCCAAGTTTGAGCGCAGAATCTTGGGACATGTGGTCTTACCTGAAAAGAATCGGGATAGGACTCGGGCAGAAATCATGTTCATGGATGTGACTATTAATGTTACTGTAGTATGAATAGTGGTGTAATGGATCACAAAACTCACGGTTCGGATCACACTACAGATCATGAGTCACGGATCGGATCATTTTTCGGGTTAAGAATAAAAGGGAGAGGAGACCATTTTTATTTGCTTTCCATTTATTACATGAAAACTTTTGATGTTAAAGGTCCCATGGCATGGCATTTTCTATTATTTTATAATGTTTCCTGAGGTGTACTTATATTGTTAGTATGACTTTTACATCATAAAATGTCATAATTTAGAAATAAAAGGCATTTTTTCAATACTGCTGTTTGCCCTGTGGCTGAATGCCCTGCTTCAAGAGGCGTGTCTGCTGTGAGACTTCAGTAAAAACGCCCACTGTTGTGATTGGCTGACATCTTTGTATTTTAAATGAGCGGAGGGGGCGTGGTTTAACTTGGTCTACGAGGCACGGGCAGGCACGAGCTGCTGCCAGAGAGACAGATGGACCTGAGTTCACTTCTCATCAGTTCTCAGCATGTCTGAACTGTTGTAGTTACAGCATATACTTCAGGTTATTAGTCTATTTCTAGTCGGAGGGACTGTCACTCATGTCAGAAAGTTAGTAACTTTAGTAAATTATGGATCAGCGCTGACTGGAGACGCGAACCGTTTAGAACGATTCAGTCCGATTTGGTGAACTGATTCGGTTCACTAAAAAGAACAGGTTCAAAAGAAAGATCGTTCGCGAACCGGACATCACTAACGTACCAGAGACGGAGCTCAGCGATCGCTAACAAAGTTATTTATAGTACCTACTGAGTTATGAGAGCGCTGTCAGTCAGCGCGAGTTTATTGTGTTTGTATCTGAGAGTTCTGAATAAACACGAGTCCCAGTCACACCGAGTCCGTCTTCATCATTATTACCAACTTTGTAACACATGCAAAGTACCATTACAGCTGTCGAGATGAACGAGTTAAAAGTAAGTGTTGATAATAGCATTATTTTTTCAATTAAATAAAAGCGTCAGTGACGCGCGTTGAGTACACAGCGCAAACAAAGACAACAGCAGTAATCGAATGTAATCCAGTTTATTGTGGGGCTAGGCTGTCTAGCCCGAATATGCTCACGCTTACCCCCCTTCTGCTTAATCTCACGTCGCGTTTGGTGCCTCCGCTGTGGGCCAGATGCAGTACTGTTGAGCAGAAACTCATGACTGTATGCACATTTTAGAACCGGTAGACGCGACGAGGACGTACAAAAACGCTGACTCACAAGATAGAAAACACGAAAACACCGTTCTGTCTGGAGAGAGAGAAGCCGCATTGTGTGCACGAATAATAAATAATTAGCTACACATCAGAAATTACTGATCACAGATCAGAAGGAACTGAAAAAAGACTTCTGTTTTTATTTGTACATCCAAACACTGAGAAACTGCCAGCATTCACTCGTTCACAAGGATGATCTCTCGAGCGTTTGCATGGGCGTGCCAGATTCTCTGGGCGGAGGAAAGGGAGGTAACCGTTCCTGCTTGGACGTCAAACCAGGAGACTTCAGGATTGGCTCGTCTGGCCTGTAATTTTCTCAAAGGCAGAGAGAGACAGCCAGAACTCGGGTTTACACCGATCAACATTTCTATCCACTTGGGGACAATATTCAGGCTAGGGGAACTCATATTAATGTTGAAAAACCTCATAAAATGAACATTTCATGCCATGGGACCTTTAAGATAACCTATATGGTTTATAGGTTAACAAGGTACCTTTGGTGTTAACAAAAATAACCTATATGGTTTTAACAAAAATAAATAAATAACCATCTGAATAAATCAAATTTTACTCAGTTGTTTTATATATATATATATTTTTTATTTTTTTTAGATTAGGATGTCAACATTCTCAGGGGAGAGAGTAGACCTCTCACACTTGTCAGCATTGTAATTCTCTGTGTAGCCCTATACACTGTTTTATAGATATAATGTTTAAACGCACTACACTTAAACAACGTTTTATTGAATTCATTACTTTATATTTATATAGCCTAGTACCTACTTTAGAAGTATATATTACATTGCTCACGCAAGTTGCAAAACAGGCTATAGACTATGTTAAAATAACAAACATTATAGACAAAAAACGACTCTTGTCTTTTCTTTCGTTTTTAAATATTTTTACAAGAAATTCTGCAGGTCATAAAGAACTTTGTTTTTCCACCTCCAAGAAAGGACAGGTGCTCGCCATTATTTCACCTAGTTTACTTAAAGGCCGTTTTCCTTGCTTTACTCGAGGCAAAAAGCCATGTCTTGACTTTGAAACAGAGTAGACTTTACATTATATGCATCTGTGGTAGAATTACTAGATTTTCGCATCGATACATGTTTGTTTTAATGCGGATTCGCTGTCACTTTAATTCAGTGCCAGCACATAAAAAAATAGACTCGTGCGGAAACGATCAGCACAGCTGTATGGCTACGCGCTCCTGGAACGCACTGACGGACCGAAGCCGCGTGCAGTGTGAAAGCTGTATCCGTTAACATGGGTACGGAAAAATATGCACGCATACGCACCGCATACGCACTGCAAACGGAGTATGTGTGAAACGGACGTCAGCAGGTGCCTATTGTTAATATTTACAAGATACATATTCACGAATACAACTAACGTAATTACCTTAATAGCACGCAAATATTTCTGCCCGTTTTCGTTCGTGTGACTGCAGCTGCTTTTCTGCTACATATTGAATCGCGTGCGCAGCCTAAAGGGTCCTGCACACTGTGCGATTTTTATAAATCCTCTGCGAATGTTGCTTGTCAGACTGTACGAACATGATCCCTGATGTAATACGTCACACTGTAGGATCTCAGTTGTCATTATGTCAGACTGTATGACAGTCAGACGCAAGCAAGAGACTCGTACAGATTGAGTTTTACGTCATCAATCGTGACACGTTCGGTAATGGTGAGCCGCATTCACAGACACAATGGCTACGTTCAGCAAACAACAAAAACAAGCGGTGGCATTTTTCATTCACCTGACTCTTTTCGACATGTTCCCTGTTGTGATTTGATGTTGTTGCACGAAATGCGTCATCAGGTTCTGCGCTCCTATTGGTTCTTGATTTGACGGTCGTCCTAGGAGAAGTCACACTGCAGGATTGTGCTTCAAATCTTCTGACACTGCCAGAATTTTGTCAGAGGTAAAATTTGATCGCAACGGTCATTAATCGGTTGTCGGTGCACATGTCAAACTAAGGATCAAAGACTTCAGATTTTAGCCTAGGATCAGAGAAATCTTTTAGGATTTCAAAATTTGTCTCAGACGGCCAAATCGTGGCCAAAATCGCACAGTGTGCACCCGGCTTTACGTTCCGCGCCGTTATTTCCAGTTAATAAATAAAAAAAAAACTGCAAAATTCTCGTGTTATTTTTGTGATTTTTTGGGGCATTCTACAGCCCTTCATCAAAACTTTCAACACAGAGCCCATCTCAGATTGTTTTAATCAATGCACAAATTGTAAAAAACAAGTGAACAATATCAGTTCCTAAATTCTGATTGGGTGGGCTCAGCCCACCCCTAGAACCGGCCCCGCCATACTTGCGATTTGAATGATGCGGGAGACTTTTCACGTTCTTCTAACGTTACTACTCCACTAGCCACTGTTGACTGCATGCCCTGTTCACGTGAACACACGTGTTTCTCTTAAACACAGCATCGAGTTTAAAGGAACGAGATCACTTAAAAAGCAATATCGGCAGAAAAACTGTCTTTTAGTCTGCGATCGCTAAACAATTCAGATTATTCCACAAGTTTAAAAATATGTGCAATAAATCCGCGGGTCACGTGCGTGCCGAACCGTGGGTCGTGATCCGTATGGATCACGGATCAACTGCGATCCGTTACACCCCTAAGTATGAAGCAGAGCAGGACCGAGTGTTGTGGGAGCTGAGCAAGGCCGCTGGAGCGATGAAGGCAACACAAGCCTCGCGAACAGCCAGACTTTTATTATGACACAGTCGCCGGTGCTACTTCCGCTTTTCCGGCCACGAGTATGAGGTAATGCAGCTCTGTTTAACATATTAGATACATCTGAGTGTATTGAAAATGAAGTTATGACGTTACTCTGTGCGTTCGCTCGGCGGCTGCTATGACACTTGTTGCACACTGCAGTAGGAGTAAAGCGTTTCTGCAAAATAAAACCAGAAACCGAGGGGAACGCAGATATGACGCCATCAACAGGCGACTCCCTCACACGTCCCGGTTCCTTGATTAAAATCGCAATTTCTCACGATTTACAAATAGTTGGAAACATTTGGGATATTGTAAGTACTCAACTGAACAAAATATATAACACTGGCCTAGTGGTTTTTGGATATTTTACTGAACTTTTTACATTGTGCACCTTTAAAGGCCCTTTATTGAAATCCTTTAGCTGCAACTGTGATGGGATGAGAGCAAAAAATGGCTACGTTTCATTCCTTTTTGGATGGTTCTGACTCAGCTTTGGGCTGGAAATATTTTGGGGACCTGGCAACCCCGTTTTAAAGCATTATAGGGCAGACGTGAAGGCTGTTCTAAAGGTTCTGTAAAACACTCTCAGACAAAGTGTGCAAAACTTAAAAGGACAGTTCACCCAAAAATGAACATTACTCCATGATATACTCACCCTCAAGCCATCCTATGACATTCTTCTTTCAGATGAATACAATCAGAGTTTTAGTAAATCAGGTCCTGGCTCTTTCCAGCTTTATAATGGCAGCCCAAAATTGGAAGCCCCCAAAAAGTGCATTCATCCATTATAAACATTCTCCACACGGTTCCGGGGCTTAATAAAGGCCTTCTGAGGCAAATCGATGGGTTTGTGTAAGAAAAATATCCATATTTAACACGTAATAAAGTAAAATATCTAGCTTCCGGCAGACCAGTGACAAGCTGTTGCACCCTCAAGGATCCAGGGTCTGCACATTTTCTGGGGAGCGTTCCACATCAGTCATTTAGGAGGCTCCATTGTTACAATGCATTAAAAGGCGGCTCCCTAAGTAGGCAGCTGACAGCAAGGCAGCACACTAGGATTTGGAACAGAGCTAGAGAGTGAGAGATGCATACTTTGTGGGATAGTAGACTGTTTCCCCATTAATATTTGCAACTTTTCATAGACATGCTGCTCACATTCAGAATCTTGAAATTATATAAATATGGCTTTTATTCAAAGTTTTGTGAACATAATACATGAGATATTATGTGATATTACTTCAAAACACATTTCTACAAGTTACAATTCAAACAACACACTGTGTCTTTTATTAGATTAGTATTCCCCTATAATGATCTGCATGCAATAGATTATAATGGGATATAATATCAGAACTAGACAAAAAATAAGCCATAGAGTGTAGGCCAGAGGTCAAAGTTCAGCTGCAGGTGTTCTTTAGTCCTTGTGGTTTTGGGTGAGGAACTGAAGTGAAGCCACTGGGCCAGTCAGACCAAACCTCTGAACAAATGCCTGCGGATCCCAGTTACCTAGAAAAACAGCAGCAAAGCCTCTCATTGCTCTCGCTCATGTCTGTAAAGTCAACTGTCCACATGAAAAACAACATCAAACCTTCCCACATGAGCCACTCCAACATCCTGCTTCAATGTGACATTCAACAAGAACATCAACACAGGACAAAAGAAAGATGCTAACTATTTCATGGGATCTTTCAGATATACACTCCCCTAAAGGATTATTAGGAACACCTGTTCAATTTCTCTTTAATGCAATTATCTAATCAACCAATCACATGGCAGTTGCTTCAATGCATTTAGGGGTGTGGTCCTGGTCAAGACAATCTCCTGAACTCCAAACTGAATGTCAGAATGGGAAAGAAAGGTAATTTAAGCAATTTTGAGCGTGGCATGGTTGTTGGTGCCAGACGGGCCGGTCTGAGTATTTCACAATCTGCTCAGTTACTGGGATTTTCACGCACAACCATTTCTAGGGTTTACAAAGAATTGTGTGAAAAGGGAAAAACATCCAGTATGCGGCAGTCCTGTGGGCGAAAATGCCTTGTTGATGCTAGAGGCAGGGGAGAATGGGCCGACTGATTCAAGCTGATAGAAGAGCAACTTTGACTGAAATAACCACTCGTTACAACCGAGGTATGCAGCAAAGCATTTGTGAAGCCACAACACGCACAACCTTGAGGCGGATGGGCTACGACAGCAGAAGACCCCACCGGGTACCACTCATCTCCACTACAAATAGGAAAAAGAGGCTACAATTTGCACAAGCTCACCAAAATTGGACAGTTGAAGACTGGAAAAATTTAGCCTGGTCTGATGAGTCTCGATTTCTGTTGAGACATTCAGATGGTAGAGTCAGAATTTGGCATAAACAGAATGAGAACATGGATCCATCATGCCTTGTTACCACTGTGCAGGCTGGTGGTGGTGTTATGGTGTGGTGGTTGTTTTCTTGGCACACTTTAGGCCCCTTAGTGCCAATTGGGCATCGTTTAAATGCCACGGCCTACCTGAGCATTGTTTCTGACCATGTCCATCCCTTTATGACCACCATGTACCCATCCTCTGATGGCTACTTCCAGCAGGATCATGCACAATGTCACAAAGCTCGAATCATTTCAAATTGGTTTCTTGAACATGACAATGAGTTCACTGTACTAAAATGGCCCCCACAGTCACCAGATCTCAACCCAATAGAGCATCTTTGGGATGTGGTGGAACGGGAGCTTCGTGCCCTGGATGTGCATCCCACAAATCTCCATCAACTGCAAGATGCTTTCCTATCAATATGGGCCAACATTTCTAAAGAATGCTTTCAGCACCTTGTTGAATCAATGCCACGTAGAATTAAGTTCTGAAGGTGAAAGGGGGTTAAACACAGTATTAGTATGGTGTTCCTAATAATCCTTTAGGTGAGTGTATGTGCCACATGATAACAAAAACATTTATAAATTACCTAAATGTATACCTAAAATGTATAATTTCATAGTTTATATAAATATTTTTTAAATTTTTTGTCTGTTGTTATTGTTGTTGTACATATATAAATCAATCAATAAAACATTACTTGTATGATTATTATTATTATTGCTAATGTTTGTATGTCTTTATTGCTGTACATAAATAAATACGTCAATAAAAGCAAAATTATGTTATTGCTATTGTTTTTATTTGTTTCTTCTTTTTATGTACATAAATCAATACAATTATTATTATTATTATTATTATTGTCCATGTAATTGTTGTTGTTTTATTTGTTTCTTTGTTGTTGTACATAAATAAATCAATACATATTATTATTATCGCTATTGTTTATTTTGTTGTACATAAATCAATCAATAAAATATTATTATTGTTATTATTTTTGCTGTACATAAATCAATCAATAAATATTATTATTATTATTATTATTGCTATTGTTTTTATTTTTTGCTGTACATAAATAAATCAATAAAATATTATTATTATTATTGCTATTGTTTATATTTTTAGCTGTACATAAATAATCTATAAAATAGTATTGCTATTGTTTTTATTTTTGCTGTACATAAATCAATTAATAAAATATTATTATTATTATTATTATTATTATTTTTATTTTTGCTGTACATAAATCAACAATAAAATATTATTATCATTGCTATTGTTTATATTTTTTGCTGTACATAAATCAATCAATAAAATATTATTATTGCTATTGTTTTTATTTGTTTCTTTTTTGCTGTACATAAATAAATAAATAAATAAAAAACATTATTATTGTTATTTTTGTTATTATTGCTACTTGTATTATTTATTTGTTTCCTATTAAAAATAATAGCTGAAATAAATAACAATATAATGGCACTATAATGGCCTTTATATTGCTTTGTCTCAATATTCAAAATTCACCGCAATGTCAGTTGCATCATGTGCGACAACATGTCTCCCTTGAATTATTCTCTGTACTTTTCACGAGTTCTGATGTGACTGAGCTACTCAGGCTAAACATTTCAATGTAGTTGTAACAAATGGTAAACGAACGTGTTTAACGGAGAATCTTGCAATGCCGCACGTGTCTCAGGGCCTTGGTGGGCTGTGAATCACTGCAAGCGTCTCATCTCTAAATAAAACACACAGCCTGTCACAGTGCTGGAGGTGGCAACATGAGAGAGAGCGTTTTGGCAGGACAACCAGATAAATACCAGACGTAACTCCGGCTGCTATGACAATATCACTTCTCCAATTCCGGCAATAATCACATTCCTAAAAGCAAATGTGAAATCACAATTTGGAATAAAGCGCCAACAAACTGCGTCCAAGAAGGTTTAAAGTTCTGAATTTGGAGGATCTTTAATTGTTGTTTGGTTTATATCAAGCAAACTGCAACTGGGGATATCTTTGTAAAACTAGATGAGTTATTGAGAGAATTTTCTATGCACAGTGAGGAAAATAAGTATTTGAACACCCTGCTATTTTGCAATTTCTCCCACTTAGAAATCATGGAGGGGTCTGAAATTGTCATCGTAGGTGCATGTCCACTGTGAGAGACATAATCTAAAAAAAAAAAATCCAGAAATCACAATATACGATGTTTTAACTATTTATTTGTATGATACAGCTGCAAATAAGTCTTTGAACACCTGTCTATCAGCTAGAATTATGACCCTCAAAGACCTGATAGTCTGCCTTTAAAATGTCCACCTCCACTCCATTTATTATCCTAAATAAGATGCACCTGTTTGAGGTCGTTAGCTGCATAAAGACACCTGTCCACCCCATACAATCAGTAAGAATCCAACTACTAACATGGCCAAGACCAAAGAGCTGTCCAAAGACACTAGAGACAAAATTGTACACCTCCACAAGGCTGGAAAGGGCTACGGGGAAATTGCCAAGCAGCTTGGTGAAAAAAGGTCCACTGTTGGAGCAATCATTAGAAAATGGAAGAAGCTAAACATGACTGTCAATCTCCCTCGGACTGGGGCTCCATGCAAGATCTCACCTCGTGGGGTCTCAATGATCCTAAGAAAGGTGATAAATCAGCCCAGAACTACACGGGAGGAGCTGGTCAATGATCTGAAAAGAGCTGGGACCACCGTTTCCAAGGTTACTGTTGGTAATACACTAAGACGTCATGGTTTGAAATCATGCATGGCACGGAAGGTTCCCCTGCTTAAACCAGCACATGTCCAGGCCCGTCTTAAGTTTGCCAATGACCATTTGGATGATCCAGATGAGTCATGGGAGAAAGTCATGTGGTCAGATGAGACCAAAATATAACTTTGTGGTCATAATTCCACTAAACGTGTTTGGAGGAAGAAGAATGATGAGTACCATCCCAAGAACACCATCCCTACTGTGAAGCATGGGGGTGGTAGCATCATGCTTTGGGGGTGTTTTTCTGCACATGGGACAGGGCGACTGCACTGTATTAAAGAGAGGATGACCGAGGCCATGTATTGCGAGATTTTGGGGAACACAGCCAGGATAACCAAGGAGTGGCTCTGTAAGAAGCATATCAAGGTTCTGGCGTGGCCTAGTCAGTCTCCAGACCTAAACCCAATAGAGATTATTTGGAGGGAGCTCAAACTCCGTGTTTCTCAGTGACAGGCCAGAAACCTGACTGATCTAGAGAAGATCTATGTGGAGGAGTGGGCCAAAATCCCTCCTGCAGTGTGTGCAAACCTGGTGAAAAACTACAGGAAACGTTTGACCTCTGTAATTGCAAACAAAGGCTACTGTACCAAATATTAACATTGATTTTCTCAGGTGTTCAAATACTTATTTGCAGCTGTATCATACAAATAAATAGTTAACAAATCATATATTGTGATTTTTTAGATTATGTCTCTCACAGTGGACATGCACCTACAATGACAATTTCAGACCCCTCCATGATTTCTAAGTGGGAGAACTTGCAAAATAGCAGGGTGTTCAAATACTTATTTTCCTCACTGTACATAAACAAATAAAGTACTTTGAGCCTCCAGCCAATCAAAAGCAAATAGAATAGAATTAAAGCAGAGCAGCAACAATACTCATTTAAAATGTAAATTTCTTCCGCCATCAGCGTGCACAGACAAACACGCGGGCCGAGGCGGAAATGCTGTAGTGGTGAGAAGGGAAACCCCGTCCGTGCACACAGCAGAGTGCACCACATCCTGGAAAGATCAAATGTGAGTGTGTGTACACTTGTTTGTGTGTTTGAATGCAAGTGGGTGTGAGAGTATGCAAGTGTGATTTTAAAGGAAAATGTCATTGATGCTTCCCCCGCTGGTTTTGGCCACTCTATGGCTCACCACCAGACACTGTCTATGAACAACCAGAGCACCATTTGACATTACATTTATGCATTTTATCCAAAGCAACTTCAAGGTCTGTACACTTCAGCAAGTTTGTACTCCTAGGATTAAACTTGTGACCCCCCAAAAAACCAGGATACTAGAATAACGTTGTTTACGTCAAATCTTAAAAGTATATTTAACCCTCTCTGGTGAGTTAAATATCTGAAACCTGAAAATGAAATTTCCAACTTCAACTGTCACAAATCTTGAATGCTTTGGAGCACAGACTGAAGTCTTGGTCTCGTTTTAAACGAAGGAACTCTGTAGAAGATTGCTGACGTGAAGAAAGTAAAAAGAAAAGTGAAACGAAAAAGTTTGAAAGTTTATTATTATTATCAAGACATTTGAGTTTATTATAAGGAAAATTTGGATTTTTAAAAAAATGAAATATATATATTTTCCAAAACAGGTATTCATCTAAAACTGTCAGAAAATGAAAGTCATAAATCTAAACAAGTTGTGCTCCAAATGTGAGGTTGATATCTCAAAAAATGAGCTTTCAGTAAGATTGTAAGTGCGTTCTATTCGACCGAGTCCCTGCGCAGTATTCACTGCTCCCTACTCCCTGAGCACGGTATATCAGTTGAAGTTGACTTCACTGACAATAATCACTCATTTGGAGTCATCAAATAAAGGCCTTTCTCATCAAAGAAAGGTCGCGCAGATTATGATATAACGCAAACAAATATGGTAAATGACTTTACTATTACATTTGAAACCATATAATAGTCCTACTATACATGCAGGCAAAACACACAGTATGTATCGATCTAGTAAATATAATCGAAACATTGTATTAGTAGTTATTTACTGTTACTAGTTTATTTCATAGACTACTGTATATTTAATTGACTATTAACAGATTTGAAGCTGTAACTGTAACTGTCATTCAAATTGAAAATACATTTTGATTTTGTTAACTGTATAAATGTGGTCTTAATAATTGTAGTGTTCTCATAGCATGCGCAGCTGCATAGTAAACATTCCTGAGGTAAATATAAAAAAATGTTCAGCACCTCAGCTGCTTCTCAACACTTTTACTTTGTTTGCATATTCATACAATATGCAAGTGTTACATTCATTGCCATAACCATTCATAAATACTCTAGTTTGTATAATAATATGAATACTCCAATACATACGTAAACTCAAAAACCCTCTGCTCCATCGTTAGTTCAGAGTGGTGATGCGACACAATCAGGTGATTTTCGCTCTCCACTTCCTGTGAAGTGATGTATCGTTGTAACCTCATTCCTATACGCCGTCCACAGTGCACTTTGAACTGAACATGTTCACTCCCTTCAGATTGGAATCTCAATTAAGATGGCGGATTACCCTGTGAAGTCCACTTCGCAGTCCATTTACGGTCGAATGGAACGCACCTATTGTTTGGGGCGCAGTACCAAGCGCTTCCACTAGATGAAATTTCTCTCCCATTAATTTCCAATGTGCTCATTTTTGACTGCGAACTATACAAGTGTGACAATTTTTTTCAAGACCAATTAACCTTTTCGAACCATGTCCATTATTTGTGTGTGTGTGTGTGTGTGTGTGTGTTCACAAAGCAAGTGCCAAAACCTTTACGAAGTTTCATTCCATTCTGATAACCAGCGCGTTAAAAAACCCTGTATAATATTAATGAAATAGGCCCCTTAAGTGTACTTTGTAATAATGTCAAACAGGTTTCAATAGAAATGACATTAAAGTATTTTAGTTTACCAAACGCTTTTCATTTGACAGTAAACTTCAAAAACCATATTTAACCAAAGACAATACAGACATACTTAAGTTCTACTTAAGTGGGTCAAAAAACAAGTTCAGCTAATAGAATTTAATAGAATTTTAAACTACAATACATTTTTGGTTACACTTTATTTGGTAACACTTTGTTTTACAGTGTCATTGTTACAGATGTTACATTTATTTTCTATAGTAATAACAGTAAATTATGCATAATTATAATTAAACCCTCAACCAAACCCTTACCCTAACCCTATAGTAAGTACATGTAGTTAATCAATATTACTCAGTACTTAAATATATAATTACACTGTAACAACGTCACCTTAAAAATAAAGTGTAACCCATTGTTTTAAGGTGTAATTAAGCATGTACTTACTATAGGATTTGCATTGATGTTTAATTTAGTTGCATATAATTATACATAGTTTACAGTTATTACTATATTAATCACATGTAATGTGTATCAAGAACACTAAAATAAAAAGTGTTTACAAATGTTCATTTGTAATTATCATGTAATTACGGTAAGTGTAATGAATGTAATAAGCATTACATTCAGTTCACACTTAAGTATATTCTTTTAAACTCTATTTTGTCCCTGTAACAAGTACATTTTTAAAAGTATACTAAAGTCTACTTTATTTTCAGAGTATTCACATTTCACCTTCATGTAGTTACAAACTTGTATAACCTTCTTTCTTCTGCAGAACACAAAAGAAGACATTTTAAAAATGTCTCTGTATTTTTTGTCCATGCAGTGAAAATGTCATATTTTTTGAACCCTGCTGACTTTCATTATATTTACAAAAACGGTTGAATCATTCTTAAAAATATAATACTTTCTGTTCTACTCAACAAAGAAAAATCATACATGTTTGGAATGACAGAATTTTCATTTTCAGGTGAAATATCCAAAAGTTATGATTTGTTCGGTGAAGATGTGTGCATAACTAAGAGTGATATAAAGTGCTGATTGTGTGTGTGTGTGAGTGAAAATCAAGTGTGCATATGACTTATTGTGTGTTGTGTGTGAAGATGTCAGGTTCTCTCTAATTGAGTGTTAGAAATGGAGTAAAGTGACCCAGCATTATGAGGTCATGTGACCTTTAGGCCTCTGGACCTGAGAACATGAGGAGATAATGTTCCGCCTCTGCAGATCATGATCCCTGTGTGACCTCACTACAGTCAGGGCATCACACACATACACACACACGTACCTGGCAACATCATCAGATGTAACACATAATCAACAGACCTCATGCAGGATTTCATCTGAGGATAAGCACACTTTTTTTTAAGCACAGTTTTAATTTTCACTTTGAAATGATCGTAATTTTTACAGTAAAATACTGTAAAGTTCCTTGACATTATCTTTATTAACTCCCTGTGTGACTTTTTTCACTTAAATGATGTTTCTTATTAGATTTTTTTCTTATCAGTTAGGGTTTTATGTTACATCTTATGTTGCTAACTTAATATGTATTGCATTATTTTAGTCATGTGTGTTATTACAATGGTTTGCATTTGTGTGTATGACACTGTGTGTGCCTCTGTGGAAAAGCTACTTGTGATGAACTTTTATTCATCATGTGGCTTTTTCTTTACCACCTGTGTGTTTTGGGGGTTGGTAGAAAACAGATTTTAGTCATTTGGTAGGTTGGTAATGTATATCAGTTAATGAAATATAGGCTTTGTATTGTAAATTTAAGTTCAATCCATAAATCCTTAAATGTCACTGCTGTATTTCTTCTATCATTCATGTAACTATTACGCACTTAAAGGGTTCACCCAAAATCACGGTTAACACAGTACATTTCATCTAACAGGTTGGGGGGGGGGGGGGGGGGGCCCAATTTTTTAAGGGGACACAAATAATACAGCCATAATTGTATATGTGTGGAGTTTTGGTGCACTGAAAAATTATCTTATGTCCGTTTTTCTTTTCTCTGTCATTTTATCTGGCCAACAACACAAAGCAATAATTGTTTAAAAAGGGGGGTTAAACACTTCCATTCACATCATTCATATCTCCGAAAAGTCTTTAGTTGTATTATATTTATAAAAGAAAGATACGCTGTACCGAGTTCTATACGCGCAAGCTCAATTTTGAATCGACTTCTAACAGAAGAGCTGCACGATGGGTGAGTCCTTGTAGCACAGGGTGGAATCAGTATGTACATTGATGATTTGAGGGAAAGATAATATAAATTTAATATAAAACCTTGAAATGGCGCTCTGTGGCGCGGCAGGATTTGTTTGTGCGGGGCTGGTGTGTGTACACTCATTGAAAACAATGTGTTCGAATTTTAAAGACGTGGCGCAACGCTGCGCTTCGCGTCCGGTGTGCGACCCCTGAAATTGAACAGAAATTGAAAAGCTGAAATTGAACAGGAGAAGCAGCAGCGACGACTACAGCAGGACGTCTCAATGGTATGTACTGTAACTGTAACTTATACACTTGCTTAGAGGCTTGTCATGCGCAAGTTTTACAACATTTGTGTGTGTTTACTCGTGGTTTATGAGGACATCATTTGGTTTATGGACTATTGTATGCGATTTAATGTTAGCAGTAGCAAGCGGAACGGTTTTGCACGTCAGACTAGTGCGTGTTTACACAGAAAAACCATGGAATAGTAGCGCATTTGAATGAACGAGTCGATAGCTTACAACACAAAGACATTTGAAGCAGTTTTACTCACCGCCTGCTTCCAACACACGACATGAACCTTAATCGCTGGGGCCGCTCCATCTTTAGCATTAGACAAGCTACAAAAGTTGAACTGGGCCTTGTTTATAAACTATCGTCGCCAAAATGAGGGGAACAAACAAAAACACTTGCACAACTCCGTTGCTGCTCCGGAAAAAAAAAAACTCCATCCACTGTCCCATTAACGCTGGGTTCTTTGGGAAGCTGTGCAGGGTTGTCTTGCCCTGACAACCAAAAACACACTTCTTTGGTGACAGTGTTGATTTCGTGAAGTCCTGTGACTGCAGCGCGCAGCCGATGACTTCTCTAAAGCAGAGCAGGGCGTGTTAATGGGCGAGTGTTTGCTCTCTCGCTCTAGTCGTGCGCACGCCCTTCCGGGAGAAGAGCCCGTACAAGGACATTCCGCCCTTATTGACGTCACGTAGACCCATGCTCGGAAAACAACTTTCAGAAACCGGAAGGAGTATTTTTTGCACAGAAACACTCCATCAAATGTCCAACTTTTTTTTTAAACTTTGTCCATATTTAGCATGGGAATCCAAGTCTTTAACAGTGTACAAAGCTCAGTATGCATGAAACAGCATTTCACCCCTGCTTTAAATATGAGTTATCATAGGTTCACTACATGGTAATATAGTTATTAAAGGAGCTTTTTCCACATAGCATTGAGCAAAACCCAACACAGCGGTAGATCTACAGTACCAGCCTAATATCAGTTCACACATAGGCTTATCGCCGTGTTAGTTGTACTTGCAAGCTACCAAACAATAATTGATAACATATCGAACTCAAAATGTTTCAAAACATAAAACACATTTTTTTGGCCCGTTTGTGTTTGTATTGTTTTACTACTTACACAATTATTTTAAGTATATATCATTATATTATTTACAATACACAATGTGGTTTTTAATGATATTTCTGCCAAGACCACTATCGTCAAAAGATGATTGACTATTAGCATACAGTTTGGATTGGCGGTATGGTTCTGTTCTGGGCAAGAACTCCCTGCGCATCCATGCAGCCTAGCATGGATAAGAGCAGCGATAAACCCCTATAGGGTAAACAGAACAGAACCAACATAATGTATTTGCAGATAAATGTCGATATTAAATGTTCAAAATAATTTGGGAATTTAGTCTGATTCAAGGGGAATCAGAATACCAAATCCTGACTGGACGAGAGGAGGAGCTGGGGATGGAGGAGGGCAAATGAGCTCTGGAGAAACGCGATAGCTGTTGATAGTACTGAAGGAGCTTATATACAGGTGCTGGTCATATAATTAGAATATCATCAAAAAGTTGATTTATTTCACTAATTCCATTCAAAAAGTGAAACTTGTATATTATATTCATTCATTACACACAGACTGAAATATTTCAAATGTTTATTTATTTTAATTTTGATGATTATAACAGACAACTAAGGAAAATCCCAAATTCAGTATCTCAGAAAATTTGAATATTGTGAAAAGGTTCAATATTGAAGACACCTGGTGCCACACTCTAATCAGCTAATTAACTCAAAACACCTGCAAAGGCCTTTAAATGGTCTCTCAGTCTAGTTTTGTAGGCTACACAATCATGGAGAAGACTGCTGACTTGACAGTTGTCCAAAAGACGACAATTCACAGAGCTCTGTGTCCAAGCACATTAACAGAGAGGCGAAGGGAAGGAAAAGATGTGGTAGAAAAAGTTTACAAGCAATAGGGATAACCGCACCCTGGAGAGGATTGTGAAACAAAACCCATTCAAAAATGTGAGGGAGATTCACAAAGAGTGGACTGCAGCTGGAGTCAGTTCTTCAAGAACCACTACGCACAGACGTATGCAAGACATGGGTTTCAGCTGTCGCATTCCTTGTGTCAAGCCAAAACAACAGGCAGCGTCAGAAGCATCTCGCCTGGGTTAAAGACAAAAAGGAAAAAAAGTGGTCCAAAGTTATGTTCTCTGATGAAAGTAAATTTTGCATTTCCTTTGGAAATCAGGGTCCCAGAGTCTGGAGGAAGAGAGGAGAAGCACACAATCCACGTTGCTTGAGGTCCAGTGTAAAGTTTCCACAGTCAGTGATGGTTTGGGGTGCCATGTCATCTGCTGGTGTTGGTCCACTGTGTTTTCTGAGGTCCAAGGTCAAAGCAGCCGTATACCAGGAAGTTTTAGAGCACTTCATGCTTCCTGCTGCTGACCAACTTTATGGAGATGCAGATTTCATTTTCCAACAGGACCGGGCAGCTGCACACAGTGCCAAAGCAACCAGTACCTGGTTTAAGGACCATGGTATCCCTGTTCTTAATTGGCCAGCAAACTCGCCTGACCTTAACCCCATAGAAAATCTATGGGTTATTGTGAAGAGGAAGATGCGATATGCCAGACCCAACAATGCAGAAGAGCTGAAGGCCACTATCAGAGCAACCTGGGTTCTCATAACACCTGAGCAGTGCCACAGACTGATCGACTCCATGCCACACCGCATTGCTGCAGTAATTCAGGCAAAAGGAGCCCCAACTAAGTATTGAGTGCTGTACATGCTCATACTTTTCATGTTTATACTTTTCAGTTGGCCAAATTTCTAAAAATCCTTTCTTTGTATTGGTTTTAAGTAATATTCTAATTTTCTGAGATACTGAATTTGGGATTTTCCTTAGTTGTCTGTTATAATCATCAAAATTAAAAGAAACAAACATTTAAAATATATCAGTCTGTGTGTAATGAATGAATATAATATACAAGTTTCACTTTTTGAATGGAATTAGTGAAATAAATCAACTTTTTGATGATATAATGTCTTTTTGATGATATAACTTAGATTGTATTCATCTGAAAGAAGAAAGTCATATACACCTAGGATGACTTGAGGGTCATCCCTTTAGAGGCTTTGCAAACCCGTGTGGCAAACTTGCCGAAAATATAAAACCGACTGAAAAGAATGATTCATTCACGAATGACTGGCATCGACAGAACTACGGAACTGCAAGGAAAGAGTTTCTCAGGTCAGTCAATGCTGCAGGTGCCACTAAACCAATGCGATGACCTGGTTTATCATCCACAAGGTGAAAATTGGAAGTCTGATTGGTTAGAATAGAAATAGCACACTCAACAAGACAGCTGCTTTATTGTAACATTGATGTCTGCAGGACAGAAATATGTGGGATGAGTTTATACTATCCCTAAGTATGAGCAACAGTATGCCAGCAAACACAGGCATCTCGACGAGGAGCACGAATCTCCCCCAACCAACCGGACTGAATCACAACCAGTGAGTCACAACTCAACTATGCCTGCATTACGACAACGTGACATCAGTTTAGTCCAGCGAGGAGGCAAGTGTTTGGTTGATCTGTTTATGTGCTGCTATAAAAATCAATGTATACAGCTCACAGTTTATTCAGGACTCAAAAATAGGCCAGTGGGGAAGCCCCGGTGGCTGTGGTTAACTAGGGAAATAGCCCATGGGTTTTATCCTCCAGCCTCTGCTGGTATTGGTAACAGGTTGTTGACAGCTCTTGATGCGATATCATCATGGAGTCAAGGGGGCGGAGTGTAGGCTAACACGCTGATTTACAAACGCCTCTAAAAATAGTGCTTCTCTGTGTGTTTGGGTTAATTTTGTCTCTTTCCATTCCTCAGTCTGTCGACTCATGGAAAACAGCGATAGGAAGTGGGGAGTGATGCGGCACTTTCTTCCTCTGCTCGACTCCACCCTTTCTTGTCTGTCTTTTGATTTGCGCAATACAGGAAACGAAGACTTTACTCGGAAAGATGTCTTTGTTACTTAAAAGAGCTCTTTTTGTGAGGTGTGCATGCGGTACGCGCTGGTGACAATGCAACTGGAGAGAATGAATGTATTAATGTAATAAATGAAGGGGCTTTTAGTCACTTTTTATTGGCAAACAATAGAGAGAAAATGAATAGAGAGAGGGCTAATGGGAGGTCAAATAAGACAAGTTCTTGGATCAATACATTTTGTTGATCCTGGAACAACATTCTTGTCTGAAAACATCCCTATCCCTAACCCTAGCCACAACTCATCCCTAATTCTGAGGGAAATGATGGGTGAATGACACTGAAGTAGAAGCACCAAAGTGTGTGTGTGTGTGTGTGTGTGTGAGAGAGAGTGTGAGAGTGTGTGTGTGTGTGTGTGTGTGTGTGAGAGAGAGAGAGAGAGAGAGAGAGAGAGGGAGTGTGTGAATGTGAGAGAGTGTGTGTGTGTGTGTGTGTGTGTGTGAGAGAGAGAGAGAGATAGAGAGTGTGTGTGTGTGTGAGTGTGTGTATGTGTGTAAGTGAGTGTGTGTATGTGTGTGAGAGAGTGTGTGTATGTGTGTGACTGAGTGTTTGTATGTGTGTGTGAGAGAGTGTGTGTATGTATGTATGATTGTGTGTGTGAGAAAGTGAGTGAGTTTGTGTGCATGTATGTGTGTGTGAGAGAGAGAGTGAGTGAGTGTGTGTATGTGTGTGTGTGTGTGTGAGTGAGTGTGTGTATGTGTGTGAGTGAGTGTTTGTATGTAAGTGTGTGTGAGAGTGTGGGTATGTGTGAGTGAGTGTGTGTGAGTCTGTGCATGTGTGTGTGTGTGTGTATGTATGCGTGTGTTTGTGTGTGTGTATGCGTGTATGAGAGTGTGTGTGTGAGAGTGTGCGTCAGTGTGAGTGTTTGTGTGAGAGAGTGTGCATCAGTGTATATGTTTGTGTGAGAGAGAGAGTGTGTGTGTGTGTGAGAGAGTGTGCGTAAGTCTGTGTGAGAGAGTGTGTGTGTGTGTGAGAGAGAGTGAGTGAGTGTGTATGTGTGTGTGTGTGAGAGAGTGTGTGTATGTGTGAGGGAGTGTGTGTATATGTGTGAGTGAGTGAGTGTTTGAATGTATGTGTGTGTGTGTGTGTGTGTGTGTGAGTGAGTGTGTCTGTGTGTGTATGTATGAGAGTGTGTGTGTGAGTGTGCGTCAGTGTGTGTGTGTGTGTGTGTGTGTGTGCAAGTGTGTGTGAGAGTGTGTGTGAGAGTGTGGGTATGTGTGAGCGAGTGTGTGCATGTGGGTGTGTGTGTGTGTGTATGAGAGTGTGTGTGTGAGAGTGTGCGTCAGTGTGTGTGTGTTTATGTATGTGTGTGAGAGAGTGTGTGTGTATGTGTGAGAGTGTGGGTATGTGTGAGTGTGTGTGTGTGAGTGAGTGAGTGAGTGTGTGCATGTGTGTGTGTGTGAGAGTGTGTGTGTGTGAGTGTGTATGTGTGTGTATGTATGAGAGAGTGACAGAGTGTTTGTGTGTGTGTGTGTGTGTGTGTGTGAGAGAGTGAGTGTGTGTGAGAGTGTGAGAGAGAGTGTGTGTGTGAGAGTGTGCGTCAGTGTGTGTGTGTGTTTATGTATGTGTGTGAGAGAGTGTGTGTGTATGTGTGAGAGTGTGGGTATGTGTGAGTGAGTGTGTGCATGTGTGTGTGTGTGTGTGTGTGAGAGTGTGTGTGTGTGTGTGTATGAGAGAGTGACTGAGAGTGTTTGTGTGAGAGTGAGTGTGTGTGAGAGTAAGTGTGTGTGTGTGTGTGTGAGAGAGAGTGTGTCAGTGTGTGTATGTGTGTATGTAAGTGCGTGTGAGAGTGTGAGAGAGTGCGTGTGTGAGAGTGTGTGTGTGTGCGTGTGTGTTTGTGTGTGTGTGTGTGTATGTGTGTTAGTTTTGTACTGTAAAGGAGTCTGAAATACAGTCTTATTCTGGTATATCTGCTGTGGGCATTACCCTGTGTGAAGCCTGTAACTCTGACATGATTGCAGGAAGTGTCTGTCTGTGTGCGTTTGTGAGAAAATATTCAGGAGTTCTTGCTAATGTATACAGAGCTAATGCTAATGTATACAGAGATTTGTTAAAAATGAATTCACTCCAGCATTGCCGACTCTCATTCTCACTTTCCATCAATCTCAATACAAGAAGAGCTGTCAAATGAAAGGGACTATGAACTTTTGTAGCATTTTATTAATGAGCCCAATTATACAATTACTAAACGCTTCTAAAACCTAAAACGTTTGGTTTAAACTAACAGTTACGGTTCATTAGGTATTTGTGATTGCGGAGAAGCCATTTTCGAATGGCTGTCAAAGAACCTGACATGTTCCTGTCTGTTGATCCTGGAGCAAAACTCCAATTATCCAATCAGATTTGAGGGACAAGTTTACAGTTTATGTCAGGTTTAAGCTTACAACCAGGGTTGGGTGCTTCTACATCAGTGCTATTCAACATTTCGCTCTGATTTAACGGATAACTTATGGGTAGGGTTTTCAGACCGGAATGTTGTTCCAGGTTCAACAAAATATGTCGACCGCATCAAAATCAGGATGTGCATCCAAGAGAAAGCTGCTTACGGTGCAGTTACAGCATCTACCAGCAGGGGCTAATTCAACTTTCCAACATCTTGCTTTATTCCCACCAAATGAATGAGAATCAAGAGCGGGAAACCCACAGCGGAGGTCCAGTGTGCTGCTGCAGGTGCTATTGGACTGGACGGTGAAGCTGGTCGAGGAGTTTTTGATTAATGACTGAATCAGTTAGTGGGAGGAAGACTCATGTGGGTCCATTACGACACTGCACTGCTGCTAATGGCTTCAATTACAGCCCAGTAACCAGTGCTGAGCTCACACATTTCTAGTGAAGTGGACTATGAGCGGATGACAGTGTGCACTTCTCTCAGGAGTCTCCGAGAAAATGCATGTGTCATCATGCAGAACTGAACAATGTCTTGGAGGAAAATGGTAATTAATTAGCCAAGACCTGTTACAGTCACACACCTCATTTCTAGGGGATTTCTAGGAAAGAATTGCACTTCTGTACATCAAAACTCAATGGCCCACTAGGTAGCGCGCACACATCAAGTACACATCCATCTGCATTTAACTGCTCGAGGTGAAGCGGAGAATAAAATACTGCTCGGCTTCCTTTATGTGGCCTGTTTTTCCACTGATTGCTGTTCAAAAGTAATCGTAAACCGGACCGTAACCACCATAGACAATGAGGGGGACAAGTCGCACCAATAATTGGAAATTTTGTCCAATTATTGTCCAAATTGTCCCCCCCAATATTTGATATTTCTTAATGCTGCTCTCTATCACACACGGCTCTGTTTGTTGAAGGATGGCAGGCAGTTTAAAAATGTAAATTTCTAGGCTGGTCTGCAACAGCGCTCGTCAATTTCAAAATGATGTCCAATCAGAGCAAAGAAGGCGGGGCTTAATGTTGACTGAAGATGAGTGTGAATTCCAATGCGACAATTTGAGTTTTTATAGTGAAAAAGTGCATACGTGGTAAGATATAAGTAGCTAAACATTTAATATTTGACAACTGTTTAATGATGGATATGTTTAATCACAGTAATGCAAGTATACAGTGATGCAAACAAATCATTTAAATGTAATTCATAACTGAATGTGACAAGACAAGAAACGTTTTGTGTGTGTGTGTGTGTGTGCTGTCAAATCGATTAATCTCATCCAAAATAAAAGTTTGTGTTTACATAATATATATGTGTGTGTACTGTGATTATAATTATTATGTGTATTTTTGAAGAAATATTTGCATGTATACAGGTGCTGGTCATATAATTAGAATATCATCAAAAAGTTGATTTATTTCACTAATTCCATTCAAAAAGTGAAACTTGTATATCATATTCATTCATTACACACAGACTGATATATTTCAAACGTTTATTTATTTTAATTTTGATGATTATAACTGACAACTAAGGAAAATTCCAAATTCAGTATCTCAGAAAATTTGAATATTACTTAAGACCAATACAAAGAAAGGATTTTTTGACGCATCTTGTGGATAGGGCTGGGCAACAAACTCAAACCTCTCTTCTCTTATATCGAAATATAAATCGAAATATTAAATCCTCCGCAATTTCTCTTTAAAAATTTTCATTTTAGACTCTAATTCATGACAAGTGTTTTGTTTTGCTCTATCCTCTGCGCTTCTGCGTTTGTCAGTACGCATGTGTCAAGAGTTTAAAGGTCAAGGGTAACTCTTTCACCGTAAGTCGACTTGCCTACTGCTGACCGCCGGAAGTTAGTTATTTTAGTCTATAAAGTTTTAAATATGGATATTTTTCACTTCACTTCAGAAGCATAGACTGTAAAAAAATATGGACGTAGTGTCCATGACGTCACCCATAGGATTCTGAAGAGCAGTTTTAAAGCGTAAAGTAGGGTCGAGCTGGCCGTTGCCATCTTGGCAGCGTGTCACTCCCGGATAACAGAAAATGGGCAAAGAGGCGGGACGTAGCTGGAGTTGAGGTGACATGATGAGAATTTAAGACTTAATATAATGTAAACGAATGAGTTATAAAAAAATTCACCCTCCTCACAGTTGTCATGAAGGGCAAAATTAGCCATATAGACCAAAACCGCAATTTGTACCAGGCTGTGAACATGTTTTTTCCTGCTGTAAAGTTGGGCATTTTAACATGGGGCTCAATGAGATTCTGCTCCCTTCTGGATGAATTGCAGTTTAAGTCACTTCCGTATTAGCTTCAAGAGAAACTGCGGGAGGTTGCCGCTTCTTCAGAAGGCCTTTATTAACCTCCCGGTGCCTTGTGGAGCAGTTATATGATGGATAGATGCACTTTTATGGACTTCAAAAATGAAAGTCAAATTTTTGGGTGAACTAACCCTTTAATGCAGGGGTCTCAAACTCGCGGCCCGCAGGATGATATTTTGTGGCCACCTTCTTGACATCAAAGTTTAGTGTTAGTGCAGCCCACGCGTTGCTCTGAAAAGCACCTTTTTGCTGAGTCGTTGCGTATGCAGCGTTTGCCACGCTTGCTGCCTCCTTTGTGTGTGTGTGTGTGTGAGAGAGAGAGAGAGAAAGAGTTGGCTCGCCCCTCCCTCGTGCAGTATAATTGGTTGACACCGCGTGATTGACAGGAACAGACGAACAAAGTTGATCAGACAGTTGAAACGAATGTGGTCTAACAGCGCTCGTCAATGTCAAAATGATTGAGATGGCCAATCAAATCAAAGTAGGCGGGGTTTACGTTCTCTTTTGGCTCGTTCACACAGACAAGCGCGTAAATCTATCGCTTAATGCCGTTGCTGAGAGAGACTCTATTCTTTCCGGTGAAATCACAAAACAAAATGCAAACGTGTCCATGGTCTTATTATACAATCATTGATGAACATCTTTGATTTTAATGAAGAAAAACTACACAAGAGCGGATTAGAACCCGGAACCTTTGACACGGTTGACAAAAATTCTACCACCAGACAACTAGAGAATTTTAAAGTCTTTCGCGGCTCTATGTATTTATTAATTCACTCATGCGAAGAATATCGGGACTAATAATATATTTGACGCAAATGAATGCAAATATTGTTTACAAATAGTCCCAAAAAGATTATTTCCCAACTAGAATTTCGCTCACTGTTCCATTTGACCTGGTTACGGCCTTGCTGTGAATTAGTCTATTATTTAAAATAAAATTCAAATCATTCATTATTTCATATAACATGATTTAATTTCTATAGGCTATATTTAGTTCAAATTCAGAGGAACAGTTCATGTTCAGAAGAAACATTCATGTTGAAGAACTGTTAATAATAAGGATTGAGAAGATTGGATCAGTTGTGCAACTTTCTTTTGGAATACTTGAAACACTTTTTATGTGGAATGTTTGATATGGCCCAGCCTGACCCAGAGTCTACCTCCAGCGGCCCCCAGGTAAAATAAGTTTGAGACCCCTGCTTTAATGCATCCTTGTTGTCTATATTAGGAGATCTGCAGTAACGTAATGTAACACAATCATTTTAATAGTAACATTCTCGCCCACGCTGCATGATTTTGTCACCAGAAATTAACTCATGAGTAAGAAACAAAGTTACTTTAACACAGATTATGAAGTTCACAGATTATCACTCCTAGTCCTTCTTCCTCAACAAGCATGAGTCAGTGTGAGTAGGCCATGATCTCTGAACTAACAGCATCGAGCTGAAAAGTGCTGACTCTGAGATGCTGGACTGATTACAGGCTGACTTCATTCTTTTGAAGTACTCACACTTCAAAGACGAGCACTGTTGCAGCTCTTGACTTTCACTCTGCTCTCATTGTCATTGTCTCAGCCTATATGATGGCTCAGCTGTAGCTGTGGTTTATATATAACCTCACCAATGGAGTGCAAAGATACGGAGTTCATAAAGTATGAACACCTCTAGACACTTTCCTGTTTTGACCTCATGTAATTCACATTAGGGGCTGGGCGTCAAATTGTCCTAAAGACAATGGTAAGAGGCTAGTTTTGCACCTCCTTCTTGCCTTGTGACTAGCAGAACAGTTTTCAAGTGCCCCTGTTATGCTTTTCCGAATATTATCTTTCATGAAGTGTGTAATATCGCTGTTTGTCGTCATTAATTTCAGTCTCACTTCCTATGGAGGTTTGTAACAAATTTGCATAATGTCAGTCTATGGTCTTCATTGGCTGCTCGTGACCAGCGTCTACTTTGACCCTCAGACATTGTAGTTGTAGCTGACACTGGAAGAGTTTGTCAGAGCAGAGCAGGCTCTTGGATAGGAGGAGTTTCGAGAGACGGAATCTTTGAATAAATCGTTTTCAGACTCTTTGAGAAATTAGTTGCTGTGAAATTATTATGTGTATTATTAGTGTTTTTTGACCTTGGATGCATGTAAACATATTGTAAAAAAAAAAGAGGAACCTTTAAAACAGCCCAAGGCCCCGATCAGACAGAATGGTTTTTGCAGTGACGCCTTTTTTAAATAAATTTTTTGTTGGCAGTGAGCACTTTGCGAGCTGTTAATGCGCCCTGGGCGAATGAAGTTGAAAAAAAAAATCAATAGATGTCATCGCGTTTTTTTCTATTGTCCAATCGAATGAATGGAGAGGCGGGCCTTCCGTAGTGGTGACCGTTACCTTGATTAGACTGACAGGACAGCTAATTCGGGGGTTAAACGCAGTGCACTGCTCTTTTCAAAATTAAAAAAATTAAACCAAAAAAAAAGGCAGTGCGGTGCGCCTCGCGTTTTCAAACCTGAAAAACGTGTTCTGTCTGATCGGGGCCTAATAGTGGCACTTTAAAACAGACATTTTTATTAGTGGTGGGCCGTTATTGGCGTTAACGTGCTGCGTTAACGCGAGACTCTTATCGGGCGATAAAACAAATATTGCATGTTGTAGAATGTTTGTAACCAAGCAGATAGAGCAACCATTGACTGCCATAGTAGGGGAAACAAATACTATGGTAGTCAATGGTTGCTCTATCCGCTTTGTTACAAACATTCTTCAAAATATCTTCTTTTGTGTTCAGCAGTACAATTAAAAGTAAGCAAAAGAAGGACAAAATGTGATAGGAAAGCTGAACAGATTAAGGCACATACAAGGTGCTTTATTCCCAATGTATTTATTTGTTTCTTTTCATAATTGTTGTTGTTGTTGCAAAGTGGATTTTCTGTATATTTGCTATAAATTGCCATACATAAAAGGGGAAAACTTAATTAAAATCATAATGTTGATAAAGAAATAACTCTTATTTTAGCTATTCTTCATATATACAGTTATTTAAGTTGTTCTAAACAAATATTATGCAATGAATAGTTGTGTGCCATTCTAAAATAGCATTGCATACTTTAACAAAAAGTTCTTAAGTTCATAATCTTTCAATTCACAACTCATGTGTCACAGGTAAAGCATCTGAATGAAAGAAGGGCTCCCACACACTCAAAGATGAGAGACAGTAAAAATATCCCTCTCTCTGAGACAACTCCACCGGCAGCGTGTGTGTGTGTGTGTGTGTGTGTGTGTGGGCAGCGTGAGTGTGGGTGGGAGGGTGTTTAGGGAGAGTACAAAGTAGTGGGTTGTACGCCCTGTGTTTGAGTCTGAAGGCCAGCGTGTGAACAGACGCCGGCGTGCCAGCTGGCAGCTAGAGGACGCCGAGCCCTACGTGCCCATTTGCCACCTCCGCTTGGCTTGACCCGTGGCCTGTGAAACCCCTGGCACCAGAACGGCCATTGAGAAGAATACGGGACGCAGAGGAGGCGTGGGGATTCCCCACCAACACGCATCTCTCATGCCCACTGCCGCCCGCATGCCACCCATTGCCAATTGTGTAACAACCAGCTGTCACTGTCCTTTCCGTGACCCACATTTCTCTTTCTACCCACACACACGAACACGAGCCCGGCCCTGAAGTCTGTACGGCAGGCGTGTAGCGCACCTCTCCCTGTACGCTTGAAGATCAAAGCTCAGGCTGAAATTGAGTTGAGCTCAGCATCAGGGGAAATGGAGTATCACCATTAGAGAGCTGTGTGTCGAGCGAAGAGTCGGGGAAGTGGAAAATGATCATTTGATGTCTCCACACCCACAGTCAAATGCTCCAAGCCCTCCAATTAGATCAATTAGTCAATCAATGTCGGCAGAACATAAGAGATGGGTACCGGTTACAGGCCACACGCAAATGAAACACACGTTTGTAGTCGAGTTCACCACATGGAATGCTCTGTATTAAAGAAATAGTTCACGCTAAAATGAAGTCATCATTTACTCACCCTGGTGGTTTTCTAATGTAGTATGCCCTTCTTTCTTTTAGGGACCACAAAAGGAGGAGAAGTTTTTTTAAATGTCCTGCTTGCGCTCCTTCAAATAACGGTAGTGAATATCGACCAGCATCAAGCTTTTTTTTTTTTAAAAAAGTGAAAGTATTACAGAGGGCCTGTTTACACCTGGTATTGAGATGCGTTTTGGTCAATCACAAGTGGATGATGCTAAATACAGGTGTTAACAGGGTCTGAAATATTTTGAGCTTGTCTACTTTCGACCACTTCCAGAGTTAGTAGAAACGCATTTGCTTTACGGATTGCTTTCGTAGTGTAAATGCTCATGTGTTCGAACAGCCACAAAAGACTGCATACTCTCCGCCGACTGACCTAAAACATTATGGGACGCGCGCTAGCCAGACAGGATCTAAACTTTGTTGGCTGAAGACCCAAGTTTGGTTTGAAGATGAAAAACGTACCAAGCACAATGTTCTCTCACCATTTCTGATTTCTAACACAGAGTGTTTCTCTGTATGTTTTTCTTTTGTCTCCTTTCGCGTTCATATGTAAATTGCGCAAGCTTACTTTGTCCATTAGATCAAAATATCTGATTAAAACCCAGACATTTACCCGCCATAGACCCTCCTCTCGAAGAAACCGGACAGAATAAACAGAACAATATCATCCACTGATGCTAATATAGTTATTCTTCTTGGTGTGAACGGGCCTAAACAATATTTATGCCTAGCAGGCTATAAAACATATACGAAAAATATCTTACTCACATAGGGGTGAGAGGGCACAAACTAACGCGGGGTTAGTTGTAACACACATGGTTTCAAATTTTCCACACATGCCAGGATGATGAAACGTAGTGAATTTACTAGTTGCCATATCAACACTATATAGAGAAAAAATTGCGCCCAAATTAAAATAAATCATTGGAAGATATTACTGAACATTTATTTAACTATAGCAAAAGTAAATTTCTTAAGTTAATTTAAAACAAGACAAATCTGATATTTTAATCTTATATCTGTTATTTAACAGTTGAGATCGTTCTTTAATGCGGATCTAACAGCAGAAGACCCAAGCCGGGTTTAAATCCCAGTTGTGCAGGTGGGGCATGTTGTCACACTGTGTTACATTGAGCCCCTATTAGAACTATGCAATTCTATTCTATACTTTTATGAATTCTATTGAGAAAACATGAGAAAAAGGTGAATAAAGACTGAGAGTCAATGTTCATAAATTATTAAAAGGATCATGAATTGAGAAATCAACTTTTATATATCAATGAACTGAATGAAAAGTTCATCATGATATAAGAATATCCTGTAAGTTTCGGAGCTGAAAACTTCCTTGTTAGTCAAAGAAAAGCTTTTATTGACACCAGGCCTCGATCTCAGAATGTCGATCTCAAGCTGTGACATCAGAGTGTGGTGAAACACCGCCTCAACAGAAGAAGAACAACGCTTGATTCTGTAGCCGCGCCCGTCGACTCGTGCCTGACATGTTATAGATAAATAACATATAGGCCTACGTGGAGCTAAACCGGATCAAACTGCCAAGCAATAAACATGCTGCATAAGCTTCATTCGGATTCCAATATTATGAATGCATGGATAACTTTATTTTTATTGAATTATCCAGATTTGTTTGTAAACAAGAGACTGGATTAGCAGACAGAATGAGATTACATGAATGAATGAAGCAACACACTAATGTGAGTAGTATTATAGTAGTATTGCATTGTTACAGATCGTTTGTATCTATTGATTATGTGTACGTGTCTAACTGAACATAACCTAGCACGCTGTCACAGGCTGGAGAATCCTTTATTTGAGGTGTTGTTGGTTCATTGTCCTGCGATTCGTGGTCAGACTCAGACATGTGGGCCAGGGCTCGCAAAGCCAAAACGTATCAGCCTGCCGACGGGCTATCTTAAATAGTGGAATAACATTCCTTTCTTGATGTGCGTTGTTCACTTTCTAGACTTGATGTTTGAAGGAAAAATACAATCACGGAAGTTTTGATCATGCTGACTCTGCAGTGAGGCTTGTGCTTGCGTGCGTGTGTGTGTTAGTGATGCGGTTATATCCACCGATCGGGCGGGCCAAGTAATAATATAAAAAATAACATTACAATTAATTGCAGGTGGATGAGAAATAAATAATTGTGTTTGTTTGATAAAGACATTTTGCAAGACCTGTGGGCGAATCATTCCGGTTGCCGTTTTCCCACACGCTTTCAAAACAATTCCTCACGTGTACTCACGGGGGAGCCGGAGCTCATTAAATATGCAAAACTGTTATCCAATCATAGCAGTGGGCATTTTTTTTTTACTGCATTTACTTCCAAGTCTTCAATGCAGCACGCCCAAAAAAAACGAGCTTTCCAGGAGAGAGGCTCAAAACCAGGGTAGAAAATAGCCTATTACTTATTATTACTTATTATTACGATCTTTGCCGGTGTTGAAAAATAATTTATGGATACACGGAGTACTTACCAACACGATCATCATTTTTGAGAGAAATAGTGAAGGTGAACGCATATACGAACAAGTTCTCCGTTTAGGATTAAAACGAATTCAACCCAAGCGCTCTTTGGTGACGTGGATGCTTACATTATTGTTTATTACCTGTCCATCATCATATAAAACCCGTCCTGACAATTTGATTGGTCCGAACAGCTCTTGTTCAGGCATAGTTGCTCCACAACGGATCAAGTCCAGACCGAATTTCCCAAACTCAAATGTTGTTGGCGGGGCTAAATTCGGCTGGCATCCAGGCAAAATAATTGTATTTTATTGCCAAAATATTTTAGTTTATCTTGTATATTTTTTTTCTGTTAGATCAGATAACATTTTAAGCTGTCATTTGGTCATGTTAAAATGTGCCCCTCACATGTTATAATGTACCACACCTATGGGGCATGTTGTCACATTTCACTTCTATTATTTTGGGTTAAATCAAGAAACAAGTATGAACTGTATTAATGGAAAAAAAAATCACATAATTGTACTAGAAATATGTGAAATTAATGTGGGGAATAGGGATGCGCGGTATACCGGTACTGCAAAAATACCGGTATATATTTTATTTCAAACGGTACGATATCATGATTTTGCTCATTTCGGTATATGCTGCTGTTCCGAAGTTCACCGCTAGGTGGCAGCACGCTACCCAAACTGACGCGAAACCGGCAAATGTGGCAACAGAACAAGATGAATACAGCAGTTGAATCTCACTCAACACGCACAAAACTCATTAATAAAGACGAGTAGACGTGAAATTTGGAATTACTTTGCTTATAAAACAGCTGAAGAACCATCAAACCTTGCCAAGCATCTGCCACTTAATTCCTGACTTGTAAGACATTATGAGATCGACAGGTGAGTGCATAATTCTAACGATCTAATTTAGACATTTTTCTTTTAACACTGATTAACGCACATACATAAGATCGCATCGTTTAAATATAAAGAAATCTCCAGCGTTCGTTTCAACCAGTGACGTTTAGACCTCATAATATTTGCACGCATACTATTGCACTATTTACATCCGCGAAAGACATAACCAACTGTGTTTATGTAACTACTCACTAAAGATTGACATTTGACATAATTTTGTGTGTATTTGACTGAGGAAAAACAACTTAATTTGGAATGCGCGAGCTCTTTCGGCTTGTGTGTGTGTGTGTGTGTGTGTGTGTGTGTGTGTTTGTTGTTGGCATGAGCGCAAAGAAAACTCTCTCTCAAAGAGCTCTCATCCCAAATGTATTACGAAATGCTATAAAATCGCTTGCATGTTCAAATCGGCGAGGTTTAAAAAGACGTGGGCAGTGATTTCCGTCAGTTGTCCCGCAACGGAAGCGAAAGTGTTGAATCTGAGTGCGCAGATTGCTTTTATAGTGCAGGTGCGATGTCTTTTCAAGCCAAAAGCAATGGAGACGCGCAGTAATTCTGAAATTACTTACAAAAAAGTTTCCAAATGACTGATTGATGTGACAATCTTTGTTGATTAATTTAATAATAAACATTTGCGGTAATTTCCCGCTTCATAAACCCAAAACTTGCGAGAGTGAGCAAAATTATGCACAATACCCGCATCAAAATTCAGACCCTGTATGGTATCGATTTAATATCGGTACTTCGGTATTAGATTGTGGTACCGTACCGAAGACAAAATTGTGGTATCGAGCCATCCCTAGTGGGGAAAAATAAATACTCTGAACCCCAAGTGAATTTACATAAACTGTCAAAAGTCAAAAGGTTGTGCCCCGCTCTCCCCTACTTATTTTTTTTTTTTACTTGAGCCAGTAAAGAACTACCTTCCAGAACACCCTAGCAACCACCCACAAGATTAGAATGGGCAAAACCACTCATATTTTCTGCAAAGATCTAGTTAAATATTTATTTTGACATCACACACATGTCCTTCTAATCAGTGAGACAAAAGGATCAATTATATTATCTCTGGTAGATTGCAGACGAAAACAAAGACCGCTGAGCAGGAAAACCCAGGGAGTATTATGGTTAGTATGCATTATGCATGGAGAGGGATTGTAATATATTCTAATTCCACTTTTTAGGGCTGATATAAAGAGACTGTTGCAACAATTTGATCAGAATACAATACACATACAGGAAATGACTCGAGGGGTCCGTTGTTGACATAATTTTGGCCTGATCAGAGCCAATGAAAAATACTAATGAGAAAATGATTAGGAAATCAAATTAGGCATCAAGATAACAATATATGTTTTGGCAAAGTCAGACGGGATTACAACATGAGCTGGACAAAAAATCATTAATTATTTGTATTCCTGTTTTAGTTTCAAACAGTGTGATTTGTCAATTGACGCATATTTGATCAAAACAAGGCCACTGCTTTAAATGCATGTAAATCAAGACTCTTCTGTCATATTAGGGTGAGTTCCAGTCTGCCTCATGTCCTGATCCCATTACAGATACTATGTGTAATAACGGCCATAAAACTAAATGTGCCGACAGTTATCCTGAAGCTGTGGCGCTCATGTGAGCAAACATGTTCAAATTCAACTCAACATTTCCAAAGCCCATTTCAATATACAAATCATTTTCTGTTCTATCTACCTTCCTCCCATTAAAAGAAGCAAAGAAAATGAAGGGAGAAAAAAAAAAGCCTTTGTCTTTGTCTATTTTGTGTGTTTTCATTTTATGGGATGAACGTTTTTTTGTACATTTTTGAAAAAATAAAACCTTAATTAGCAAATTGTTTCCTCTAACAGAACCAATCACAGGAGAACAGACAGATATTATTCACGTTTACTCAAGGTTTAATCAGAACCACAGGACTTTTATTTTCTTTCTCTGCGCAGTGAAAGTAAAAGTTGGACAAAGAGAAAAGCTATAACTGTACCATATCAACTCGATAAAGGAACAATCGATAATCATTAGGGAAGTAAAATACTTGAGTCATTTTATTTGATTACTTTACTTAAGTATAATTTTGGTGGATTTTTTACTTTACTCAAAAGTAAATTTCAACGGAATACTTGTATTTCTGATAAATATTGTACTTTTTACTTCTTAAAATAACATTTTTCACTAACAAAGTACTAAAATGTGCAGTTTTATCACACAGCACAATGCCACAGATGTCGCAAGTTTTGAGGGAGCGTGCAATTGGCATTCTGACTGCAGGAATGTCCACCACAGCTGTTGCCCGTGAATTGAATGTTAATTTCTCTACCATAAGCCATCTCCAAAGGCGTTTCAGAGAATTTGGCAGTACATCCAACTGGCCTCACAACGCACCAGCCCAGGACCTCCACATCCAGCATCTTCACCTCCAAGATCATCTGAGACCAGCCACCCGGACAGCTGCTGCAACAATCGGTTTGCATAACCAAATAATTTCTGCACAAACTGTCAGAAACCGTCTCAGGGAAGCTCATCTGCATGCTCGTCCTCCTCATCAGGGTCTCGACCTGATTGCAGTTCGTCGTCGTAACCGACTTGTGTGGGCAAATGTCAATGCCGTCTGGCACTTTGGAGAGGTTTTCTCTTTATGGATGAATCCTGGTTTTCACTGTACAGGGTGTGCCCTAAAGTGTGCCCAGAAAACATCCCCTACACCATTACACCACCACCAACCAGCCTGCACAGTGGTAACAAGGCATGATGGATCCATGTTCTCATTCTGTTTACGTCAAATTCTGACTCTACCAACAGAAATCGAGACTCATCAGACCAGGCAAAATTTTTCCAGTCTTCAACTGTCCAATTTTGGTGAGCTTGTGAAAATTGTAGCCTCTTTTTCCTATTTGTAGTGGAGATGAGTGGTACCTGGTGGGGTCTTCTGCTGTCGTAGCCCATCCGCCTCAAGGTTTTGCGTGTTGTGGCTTCACAAATGCTTTGCTGCATACCTCGGTTGTAACGAGTGGTTATTTCAGTCAAAGTTGCTCTTCTATCAGCTTGAATCAGTCAGCCCATTCTCCTCTGACCTCTAGCATCAACAATTTTCGCCCACAGGACTGCCGCATACTGGATGTTTTTCCCTTTTCACACCATTCTTTGTAAACCCTAGAAATGGTTGTGCGTGAAAATCCCAGTAACTGAGCAGATTGTGAAATACTCAGACCGGCCCGTCTGGCACCAACAACCATGCCACGCTCAAAATTGCTTAAATTACCTTTCTTTCCCATTCTGACATTCAGTTTGGAGTTCAGGAGATTGTCTTGACCAGGACCACACCCCTAAATGCATTGAAACAACTGCCATGTGATTGGTTGATTAGATAATTGCATTAATGAGAAATTGAACAGGGGTTCCTAATAATCCTTTAGGTGAATGATATTATATATATATATATATATATATATATATATATATATATATATATATATATACACAGTGAGGAAAATAAGTATTTGAACACCCTGCTATTTTGCAAGTTCTCCCACTTAGAAATCATGGAGGGGTCTGAAATTGTCATCGCAGGTGCATGTCCAATGTGAGAGACATAATCTAAAAAAAAAAAATCCAGAAATCACAATGTATGATTTTTTAACTATTTATTTGTATGATACAGCTGCAAATAAGTATTTGAACACCTGAGAAAATCAATGTTAATATTTGGTACAGTAGCCTTTGTTTGCAATTACAGAGGTCAAACGTTTCCTGTAGTTTTTCACCAGGTTTGCACACACTGCAGGAGGTGCAGTTGCCCTGTCCCATGTGCAGAAAAACACCCCCAAAGCATGATGCTACCACCCCCATGCTTCACAGTAGGGATGGTGTTCTTGGGATGGTACTCATCATTCTTCTTCCTCCAAACACATTTAGTGGAATTATGACCAAAAAGTTCTATTTTGGTCTCATCTGACCACATGACTTTCTCCCATGACTCCTCTGGATCATCCAAATGGTCATTGGCAAACTTAAGACGGGCCTTGACATGTGCTGGTTTAAGCAGGGGAACCTTCCGTGCCATGCATGATTTGAAACCATGACGTCTTAGTGTATTACCAACAGTAACCTTGGAAACGGTGGTCCCAGCTCTTTTCAGGTCATTGACCAGCTCCTCGCGTGTAGTTCTGGGCTGATTTCTCACCTTTCTTAGGATCATTGAGACCCCAAGAGGTGAGATCTTGCATGGAGCCCTAGTCCGAGGGAGATTGACAGTCATGTTTAGCTTCTTCCATTTTCTAATGATTGCTCCAACAGTGGACCTTTATTCACCAAGCTACTTGGCAATTTCCCCGTAGCCCTTTCCAGCCTTGTGGAGGTGTACAATATTGTCTCTAGTGTCTTTGGACAGCTCTTTGGTCTTGACCATATTAGTAGTTCGATTCTTACTGATTGTATGGGGTGGACAGGTGTCTTTATGCAGCTAACGACCTCAAACAGGTGCATCTAATTTAGGATAATAAATGGAGTGGAGGTGGACATTTTAAAGGCAGACTAACAGGTCTTTGAGGGTCAGAATTCTAGCTGATAGACAGGTGTTCAAATACTTATTTGCAGCTGTATCATACAAATAAATAGTTTTAAAAAATCATATATTGTGATTTCTGGATTTTTTTTTTTAGATTATGTCTCTCACAGTGGACATGCACCTACGATAACAATTTCTGACCCCTCCATGATTTCCAAGTGGGAGAACTTGCAAAATAGCAGGGTGTTAAAATACTAATTTTCCTCACTGTATATGGTTCATTCAGTATTATCAGTGTTCAGCAATAACAGGTCGGCGTGCATCTAATAAATGATTAATTCAAGAACGCTGTGCAAGTTTACTGCTAAAATGGAGTCGCGAACTTCACATACTTTTGAAAATACAGCGTTTAGTTAAAATGCTGTTATTCAACAAAGCAAAATACTTTTATTCCAGTATTATTTTCAAGTTTTATATTTTATAAGCAACAGAATATTTGTCTATAGTTTAGTTTCTACTTCTGTGGCAATGTGCTGTGTAGTCCCGCCTACTGTCAAATCTCAATTGGTCTAAAATTCGACTCCACATAAATATCTATTAAATATTATACAGTATATACACATATATCTTATGATTGGTTGATAGTCACGTCGTGCAGCTGTTTCAAGTTCAGTGTAGATAGACAAATGACACGTGAATCTTGGTACAGTATATCTGGTTATCCAAATATAGACAAAACAATGATTACGTTCAAAATATGCCTGTTTTGACTGAAAGTATAGATCTTATGTAGCCCCGCCCTTTTCAGTGCTCGTTGTGTTCTGTCTTCCGGTTTGTATTGCCACAGCATGAAATTTATGAATGCACCGCTCATTTTAAAATATTCCCGGTCTACTGACATTCGTTATGATGTTATCCGCTTCAAACGTTACAATGCTCATGATAGCTTTCATTAAAGCTGCAGTCTGTAAGTTTTGCCTCTTTGTCGCCATCTCTGTTTGAAACCTGGTATTGCAGTTATTTGTGGAATTATCATCTTTACGTGGGCTGTGCGTCAGCACGGCTCCTCAGCGTGGATGAATCTAATGTTTTGAGGGGTTTGTGTGGCTGTCATTCATTCACCGCACCGGTGTGGATACTGTACTTCAGAATCACAGATTTTATGTCTTGGAAGTACAACCAAAATATACGTTTCATCCAAACTTTTGTTCAGACCAACTGAGAAAAAAAAACAAAAAAAAGGAAAATTAAATCTAACGATCGCTTCGCTCATATCACATCAAATGTATACCGTGCAAATGTATACTTTGTTCTCAAATGGTTAATATTAACAACATCAGCATTGCGTGACATGTATTTAGTGTGTATCAGCGTTACCTGTAGATTTCAATTTCTGTACCGTCTAATCTTTTGCTTTTGACTACGGGTGAATCTCCATTTGTCACTGATGATTGTCATTTGGACCTTTCTGCATTATAATACGCGATCAAAATGACAAGTTAAATTATTCCAGTTGCTGTGAGATAAGGCTATAAATGATCCGCTACCTGCAGCATCCACACATGCGTTAGCCTACTAGCCGGGACTCCTTTATGTATTCAGACGTGACGTAATGGCACAAAGACATGCTCGAATTTCCAGTGGAAATCCACCAGTACCGCTCTAATTATAACACATTATTACAAGCGTACCGTTGTGAATCGGGCTAAAGTAAGGAGATCGCTTTGAACACTGGCTGATTATGTACTTGCTTAAAATTTTGGATAAATTTTAACCAAAAAAATAGACAAGTTCAAAGACAAAATTAGAAAGATGGCTGCATGCTTGTTTCCCTGGTGCATAAGGTCTATAGTATAGTTTCCCTGGTGCATAGGGGCCACTCCACAGAGACTGCACTACTGTCGGTCACTGAAGCCCTGTGGATAGCTAAAGCTGACTCTAAATCATCAGTCCCCGTCCTGCTCAATCTATCTGCGGCCTTTGACACGGTCAATCATCAGATTCTTCTGTCCACCCTCTCATCACTGGGCATCACAGGGACTCCACTCCTTTGGTTTGAGTCCTATCTCACAGGTAGGTCTTTCAAGGTTGCCTGGAGAGGAGAGGAATCCCAAGCACATCAACTGACCACTGGGGTTCCCCAGGGCTCAGTGCTTGGTCCTCTCCTCTTCTCCATCTACACTACTTCATTGGGACCCATCATTCAGGCACATGGCTTCTCATACCACTGCTATGCTGATGACACTCAGCTCTACCTTTCATTTCACCCAGACGACCCCACAGTAGCTGCACGAATCTCCAGCTGTCTGGCTGACATCTCTGCATCGATGAGAAAACATCACCTGCAGCTCAACCTGGCAAAGACTGAGTTTCTCATCTTCCCCGCCAGTCCCACCATACAACATGACTTCACCATCCAGTTAGGTACATCCTTGATTTCCCCATCAAAGTCAGTCAGAAATCTTGGAGTAACATTTGATGACCAGCTGTCCTTCAAAGAACACATTTCTAAGACAGCTCGCTCATGCCGGTTTGCGCTCCACAACATCAGGATGATTAGACCGTTCCTAACAGAGCACGCAACACAGCTTCTTGTCCAGGTCCTGGTTATTTCTAGACTTGACTACTGCAATGCGCTTCTGGTTGGACTCCCCTCTTGTGCGATCCAAACACTTTGAATGATCCAGAATGCAGCAGCACATCTAGTCTTCAACGAGCCCAAAAGGACCCACGTCACGCCTCTCTTCATCTCCCTGCACTGGCTACCACTCGCTGCTCGCATCAAGTTTAAGGCGCTGACGCTTGCATACAGAGCCACCACGCGCTCAGCTCCAGCTTACTTTGACTCCATTCTACAAATCCACACCCCCACCAGAAGCCTCGCTCAGCAAAGGAACAACGGCTTGTGGTACCATCACAGAGGGGGAAAAAATCCCTTTCCAGAACATTTTCATTCAACGTTCCCAGCTGGTGGAACGATCTTCCCAACACCATCCGAAACGCAGAATCATTGACATCATTCAAAAGTCAACTTAAAACTCAGCTCTTCCGTGAGCACTTAACCTCATAATAAAAAAATAAATAAAAAAATAAATAAAAAAAACAACACTTTCCTTTCCTCTTTCTCTTCCTTCTTCCCTCCCTACTCTAGCCTGTGCTACACTGAGCAATGTACACGGCCTCAGGATTTCAGGCTCTTATTGCGCTTCTCGACTCTTCATGACCAATCGCTTCATGTACCCCCAAGTTGTAAGTCGATTTGGATAAAAGCGTCTGCTAAATGCATAAATGTAAATGTATAGTAGCTTATACACATTAATAAATAGTTATATGCCCTATAGCGGTGGAAGGGCAGGTGTATGATGCTGGATACACACTGATACACAGTTCCCAAAGCAGACACACCAAATGCATTTACATTTCCGCTATTAAATTGGCTCACTTAAGTCTGATAAGCTTTGGAAACTGTCTTGTCTTGGCTCTCAAAGATCAAACACTTCCTATAATTCATAAGGCCATCTGTACAGGAAACCACATAGGCAGCTGAAACCTTTCAATAGGTACAGAGACCAATGGAAAAACATAATTAGTAATAAAGAAAACTAGTTCAAGTAGTGACTGGTACAAGTGCTGAATGTGACGAATGGTGTAATTTGACAAATGTGACTTAATGTAATTTGCTGTTTTTGTACCAAGATGTTTGCTGCCATCAGGACAGCCATGGTCATCATGTACCATATAAGAATAATTGGATCATGTCGGTCATGGGAGCAGTTCACAGTCTCTGTAATTGTGTGAATTGCATTTTTTTTTATTGTGAAAAGAAGTATAATAATAACAGCATGTCATGTGCAGAAATGTAACAAGTGAGAATCTATTAGTGTGTGTATTTAGTCTTCAGTGTTATTGGCACTTTTCAATTCACCTCTTTTGTGCGATCAATCATTCAGATATAAATGTTAAATTACAGAGCAATTACATAAAATATAAATTAGAGGGAAATGTCAATGTCTTGCTCGGTGGTATTTGTCATTTCATGTCGAGATGTTAATTACAAGTTATGCTGAATGGCAAGAGCGATATGTTCAGGAAAATCAAAAATAGGTGGTCGCACAGTATGCAAGTGTTTGTGTGTGAGTGTGTGTGTGTGTGTTTAAGACGTGTATTTCAAGTTATGTGTACAAGGATAGTTCACCCAAAAATCTCAACTCATATGAATTTTTTCGGTCCCACTTTATAATACATGTTTTTAACTACTACGTAATAACATTTAAATTAATCATTTGATACAACCCACTTATTGTGTACATGTTTTTACATTGTACTTATCATTACAGCTTTAATTAATTTATATAAATGACACACTCTTCCCTTAAACCTTAACCTAGCCATACCACTAAACCTGTCCTAACCCGTATCCCCAAAAAAGTTTTTTGCAATACAACATCAACACAATAAATACACTACATGCAAGTACATAGTTCTTAAAGACACCTAAATATAAAGTGTGACCCTTTTTTCTTCTGTGGAACACAAAAGCAGAAATGCATCACAATGTTCATGCTGCTACTTTCCATGAAATTAAATCATAAGGTGACCAAGGGCTGTCAAGCTTTAAAAAACACCATAAAAAATCACCCATAAACTTTATGTATTATATAAAGAAAGGTTTGGAATGACTTGAGGGTGAGTAAATGATCCCATACTTCTCATTTTGGGTGAACTATCACTTTAAAATCCATACACACACTGTTCTGTGGCTAAACCCATTACTGTGTCTATGTGATTACCCAGTGAGCTCTTCTCCTGCGGGCTGAGGGACAAGGTCGGGCCTTTAGGCTGCTCAAATACATGAAACTAGTAGCGGTGGAGCCCAGTGCCTTGAGGTGGAGTGGGGCGGGTGTATGCTAATGATAAAAAACACAAATCTGTTTCAGAACTCCTGCTAGAATCTATTTTCAAATAGTTTATGTTACAGCTCTGAACAGAAAACTAGAGAGCGGTACTTGTCCATGCAAAACTCAGTGAAAAAAAACAAGCGCAAGCAGTGCGGTGGCAGCGCAGAAGCTGTGCGTATGGAGAGCGGGAGCAGCTGAACCGTGGCGTGTGTATTGCAAATACAGACAAATATAGTCCATTTGTCACCTTTTCCAGTGTTCTCCTCCGACACCTGTCAGTCTCATGCTTTGATTTATGTTGGGAAGCATATATCTGCTGCGAATGCGACTGTGCTCCCCTCGGTCCCAAACACATATACATATAACGTGCTGTATATTGGTAGTTTACATGACAAAAGTAACTCTAGCTTTAATCATTTAAACGGGCCTTTGAAGTTTTGGCAAAAATTTCTGGCAGTGTTGTGTTTTCGTGCATTTTATTTATTTTTCACAGTGCTGGATGTCATATGGTGATGGTGAAACACACGGGACACTTCACTACATGATTTCATGGTGAAATTTGTTATGTTTCATGTTAATCAGGTCAATTTTGTCAGGTCAACTGTGGCTTTATTTCAGTGTGAGCAGTGCAGCAAAAATAGATTCGGCGGCGAAACGATCCTGGCACTGCTGCTTCTGCCTCTGCGTGCGGTGTGAATGCTCTAATCTGTTAACATGGGCGGCGGAAAAAATATTCGCTGCTTATGCTCTGCTAACTCGTTCGGTGTGAAACCGGTGTAATAGGCTGATTTGCTGCACAAGAAACATTTATTATTATTATTATCAATGTTGAAAACAGTTGTGCTTCTCAATAGGCCTACTTGTTTTTCAAGATTATTTGATGAATATAAAAAGTTCAAAAGAACAGCTTTTATTTGAAATAGAAATCGGTTATAACAGTGTAAAGCCCCATTTCCACCGAAATTACCCGGAACAATTTGTCCCAGGAACTCTTTTTCCCTCAGACCTGCTGCTGTCTGCGTTTCCACAGCGGTCTAAAGTACCGCGAAGATTAGTCCGGTGACGTAGGACTACGCGCAAATTTCTAGAGCCCATTGGATTTCATCCTCCGCAAATACACTTAATAAAGCCTGAACCTCGTCGTCAGTCCATCGGTCGTATTTTTTAAACTCCATTGTTGATTTGAATAGTAAACGACTCTTACTGCGCGCACCGCAACAGACTTTTAGGTTAAAATAAAATGCTGCGTGAGTTCAACCATTCAGCATGTTCAGCGCCCAAGTCCCACCCCCGAAAGTTCCTGAACTTTGAAAAAGTACTACCTCGCGAGCAGGGCCGTTTTGAGAGGGAACTCTTTACCCGGAACTTCATTTAGACCCCAGTTCGTGCGGTCGAAACACACCGAGTACCACCCCAAAGTCCCTAGTTCCTGGGAAAAGTTCCCACAGTGGAAACACGGCTTGAAAGTCTTTCCTGTCACTTTGAATAAATGTAATTCATTCTTGCTGAATAATAAAAAAAACATTTAAATGGATTATGGACAGATTTATTCTGTCACTAAACACATTTTACAGTACATCATTTTTTCCCAGTGTTTCTGCACAACATTTAGAAACTGTAGCAATTGTTTTAATTATAATTTTATTGTTGAATTATTGATTTATAAACCCAACGCTAAATGGTATGTAAAAACAAAAACTCTGGTTGGTCGCTTTACATGTCAGTCAGAGGATCTCTTCCTTTCTGAGTGGGCGTTTTTTTGGCCAGAAAAAGCAGCTTTGTGGACATGACATTTTGCCATTTATTCAAAGGTCTGGCTACATAAGTCTAAACCAATCCCAAGTTTAATATTTAGGATTAGAGGTTAGTTTAACTCCAAATGTGCAATTGTAATAGTGATGCATGCCTATTCAGTCAAAACAAACACTGTTTTTTAAAGAAAACACTCACCGGATAGTTCAATGCCTCTGACATCTCCCGTCTTGAATGCTTCCCCCTGCAGAAAGACACATGAGAGAAAGAGGGTGCTTAAAGCACAAAGGCACTGTTGTGATTGCACCATTGTCTCGTGTTCTATGCCTTTGAATTAAGACAATGCGAGCCTGGGGACGTGTTGCGACTTTCTCCTTCATTCATCAACCGAGGGCCACAAAACCACAGCTTAACTGCAGCTCAGAGCCTCCAGGACCCTAACCTAACCAGGCTTAGATGTGTCGATATTGGCCCCGCACGGGATCTGCGATATTTAATATCCTGAGACAAAGCCAATTCCCAGGCAAATTAAGAGAGTGATTGGATTTCAGAATAGCAAATTCCCATATTATTAATTGTATATTAAGTTTCTGTTGCCTAGGAACAGAGATTCACGCTGAGCTTTCTATGAGTTGAGGTTTTTTTTTCCTCCCCCAAAGGGCACTCCTATATTTGCTGTGTTTTAAACCCATATCCTTAAGCAGATTTAATGCTGCACGGTTTCACTGTAAATAGCCCACTGGAATATTTGCCAAATAGATTCGATTCCTCTGTGCCGAAGCTGTAGATTACAGTAGTTTAGACTGCTTTGCTTCATACAGTAGCCCTGTGAGATAAAGCACTTAAAAAAGATAAAGAAGCATAGTGAGGGAAAAAAAGTTTGTGCTCAAAACCTATTTAGAATGGGAAGTCCCTGCTTATAAATGCCTTTCATGGTTTGTCAGAGTATCAGCAGTCTGCTATTGTCAATCAAGCAGACCCTGCCATTGAAACTCACCACTCTCCATCGCCCCCTACAGGATGATGGAGGTACTGTAGGGACAGTGACCAGCTTTTACTTCAGGTGGGTTAAGGATGCAATAAATGGGGTGTAACACTAAACACATGGTGATTAATGCAGGCATATTCAAAACATAATGCATTAATGTAGGCATATTCAATATAATTTTCTGCATACTGTAAAAAGTGATCAGTTGACAACTTAAAAAAGTGAGGAAACCTGTTGCCTTAAAATGATTAAGTAGATTAAGTAAGCGAAATTACTAAAAAAAACAAGTTGTGTGAACTTGACAATTCCCCATAACTTATTATTTTTTCAATAACACATGTAGTTTATTACTTACTAATTTTAAAGTGATTGGTTCACTTCAAAATTACAATTTCCTGATATTTTACCACCCCCCATCTCGTCCAAGATGTTCATGTTTTTCTTTCTAATATATATATGACTCTTGATCATTAAAAAGTGATCAGTAAAATCCAACAGTGATTCTAACTAACACTTTTTAGTTAACTTTACTTAAGAGTCTTAACTTAATTGTAAAAATCTAGTAATCTGTACTATTCACATACTATTCCTTGTTTACTCAGAAATAACAAGTTAAGATTAATTGATTGGTTTGAGTGTCATTTTGTCAAGCAAACAAAACAACAACAACAAAAAAAAACCCACCATTATGGTGATAAGTGTTCACTTTGGTTGAGCACTTGGAACATTCATATTATTAAATTTTCTTTCTGATGCAGCGATGCAACAAGAAATCACAGTTATTTGGTTTCAAAGGAAGAGAAGTAATAAATAGGTTGGTTTTAAAAGTTGACCTATAGCTTCTGTCTGAATAATTAACTATAGTTAATGATTTAGTCAGAAATTTCAATTTCAATTTCAATTTCAATTCACTTTATTGTCACACAGCTATATACACAAGTGCAACAGCAGGTGAAATTCTTGGTGCAGTTCCGAGCAACATAGCAGTCACGACATGACATGTACAACATTTAAGCAACAACAGATTACACATCTGATGCGCCCACAATTACTCACAGCACAGTAAAACTCTACAATAAACAATAAATAATTTACACAATGTGAGTGTAGTTCTCACAGCTTTAGCCAATATACACATACTTACAATATACATATACTTTAAACAATATACACTAAACATACATTAAACAGTATACATTAAGCTATAATAATAATAATAATATACAATGTACAGTATACATTATTATTCACAGTAGAGATCCAATTATGTACAATAGGTGCTATATGATAAATGATAAATAATAAATGATACATAAATGTGTATATAATGTGTGTGTATCTACAGTGGGTTGTGCGGAGTGATATTCTGTCCAGTGTGTGTTATGATCCTGATGGATCAGGAGTTAAGTAGTCTGATTGCTTGTGGGAAGAAGCTGTTCTGAAGTCGGCTGGTGCGTGTTCTAATGCTGCGGTACCGTCTGCCTGATGGCAGCAGTGAGAGCAGCCCATGGTTCGGGTGGCTAGAGTCTCTGATGATCCTCTGAGCTCTCTTCACACACCGCCTGGCGTAAATGTCCTGGAGGGAGGGAAGCTCACCTCCGATGATGCAGCTGGCCGTGCGCACTACCCTTTGCAGGGCTTTGCGGCTGCGGGCGGTACTGTTGCCGTACCAGGTGGTGATGCAGCCAGTCAGCAGGCTCTCGATGGTGCTGCTGTAGAAGCGTGTGAGGATGTGGCGGTTCATTCCAAACCTCCTCAGCCGTCGCAGGAAGAAAAGGCGCTGATGAGCCTTCTTCACAACGGCCTCGGAGTGGACGGACCATGAGAGTTCCTCTGTGATGTGGACACCGAGGAACTTGAAGCTGCTGACTCTCTCCACCGGTGCTCCATCGATGGTGATGGGGCGGTGTTCTCTCTCATTCCTCCTGAAGTCGACCACCAGCTCCTTGGTCTTGCTGACGTTGAGGGAGAGGTTGTGCTCCTGACACCACCGTGTCAGAGTGTGCACCTCCTCTCTGTAGGCCGTTTCATCATTGTCGGTGATAAGACCTACCACCGTCGTATCGTCAGCAAACTTGATGATGGTGTTGGAGCTGTGGGTAGCCACACAGTCATGTGTGTACAGGGAGTACAGGAGTGGGCTGAGAACACAACCCTGAGGGGCTCCAGTGTTGAGAGTCAGTGATGAGGAGATGTTACTGCCCATTCTGACCACCTGGCGTCTGTTTGACAGGAAGTCCAGGATCCAGCTGCATAACAGGCTGTTTAAGCCTAGAGCCCGGAGTTTAATGTCAAGTATGGAGGGCACAATGGTGTTGAATGCTGAGCTGTAGTCCACAAACAGCATTCTCACATACGTGTTCCTCTTTTCCAGGTGGGAGAGAGCAGTGTGTATTGTAGATGAAATGGCATCGTCAGTGGAGCGGTTTGTGCGGTATGCAAACTGCAGTGGGTCCAGTGAGGGGGGGAGAACAGAGCAGATGTGGTTTCTGACTATTCTTTCAAAGCATTTGCTGATGATGGGGGTCAGAGCAACAGGACGCCAGTCGTTTAAGCAGGTGGTTTTTGACTGCTTAGGTACAGGCACAATGGTGGACGTTTTAAAGCATGTGGGGACCACAGATAGGGAGAGGGACAGGTTAAAAATGTCCGTGAAAACTCCAGCCAGTTGGTGCGCGCACGCTCTGATCACACGGCCGGGAATGCCGTCTGGACCCGCTGCTTTACGGACATTCACCCGCCGGAAGGATCGGGTTACATCCGCTAAAGATACGGAGAGTGCACCAACCTCTGTATCTTCAGCCGCGAGCTCTCTCTCCGCGAGGGCGGTGTTAGTTCCCTCAAAGCGAGCATAGAAGGTGTTGAGCTCGTCCGGGAGAGAGGCAGCGGTGTTCACGGTGGAGTTTGTGTTCCCTTTATAGTCCGTGATGGTGTTAATTCCCCTCCACATGCTTCTGGAGTCGGTGGTGTTGAACTGTCCTTCAATCTTGTCCCTGTACTGCCGTTTTGCTGCTCTGATGGTTTTCCGGAGGGCATAACTTGCTTGTTTATGCTCCTCCGCATTACCGGAGTTAAAGGTGAAGGTTCGCGCATTGAGTGCCGCGCGAACATCCCCATTTAGCCACGGCTTCTGGTTTGGGTACAGCCGAATTGTTTTGGTCGGAACAACGTCATCTACGCACTTCCTGATGAAACACGTTACGCTATCAGCGTAGACCTCGATGTCGTCATCAGAGGCCGACCGGAACATCTCCCAGTCCGCGTGATCAAAACAGTCCTGTAGCATAGAATCTGATTGGTCCGACCAGCACTGGATGGTTCTGAGGGCGGGTGCTTCCTGTTTGAGTCTTTGCCTATAAGCGGGCAAAAGGAGGATTGACGCGTGATCTGATTTGCCGAATGGTGGGCGTGGGAGTGATTTGTATCCATCCTTGAAGGGGGAGTAACAGTGGTCTAAAACACGGTTCCCTCTCGTGTTGAAGCTAACATGTTGGTGGTATTTGGGTGCGATGCGCTTGAAGTTGGCTTTGTTAAAGTCTCCGGTCACAATAAACGCAGCGTCAGGATGCGCGGTTTCCTGCTCACTCACTGTCCTATACAGTTCCTTTAGTGCCCGGTCTGTGTCGGCTTGTGGGGGAATATACACAGCTGTGATGATGACCGCGGTGAATTCCCTCGGTAGCCAGAATGGTCGGCACAGAACCATGAGAAGTTCCAGATCAGGGGAACAGAAAGACTTGATAGAATGTACGTTCCTCTGATCACACCAGGATCGGTTGATCATAAAACATACACCCCCGCCTTTGCTTTTCCCTGAGAGATCTTTTTCTCTGTCCATTCGATGCACGGAGAACCCCGTGGTTTCGATGGCCGAATCTGGAATCTCAGCGGACATCCAAGTTTCTGTAAGGCAGATAATGCAGCAGTCCCTCGTGTCTCGCTGGAAAGAGATCCGCGCTCTCAGCTCGCAGAGTTTATTGTCCAGAGACTGAACATTAGCCAGTAAAATACTGGGAAGCGGGGGTCGGTTTGCGCGGCGTCTAACTCTGATAAGTACACCGGCTCTCTTCCCTCTTCTCCGGCGTTTGCGTGGTCGGGCCGTCCAGACAAAGGGATCCGCTGCTGTGTTTGTAAGCAGCGTGTCGTCACTGAAGAATTTAAAGTCCGGTTTTCGGTGTGCGATTGCCGAACCAATGTCCAAAAGTGTCTGTCTGTCGTACTTAGTAAGGCAGACAACATCCAAGACGAAAAACATAAGAACTATAAACAGAACAAACAAAAAACTACAATGTTCCAGCGGAGCTCGCAACGTAGCAGCCATCCTCGGCGCCATTCCGGATCCAAATTAAGATCATCTTTTAAAATTAACCTATGTAATATTTCCCTTTATGTCATATAATGATCGTTTACAATTATATTGCTAACACTTACGTCATAGACACCTGTGGAACTTTTAATCGGGTTAATATAATCCCTCTATATTTGTAACAATATCTCGCAGCTGATCATGCTTGAGTCACACACAGACTTCAACATTCAGCATGCAAAACATTTATGGTAGCTATACTAAGTCAAGAGTAAACCTAAAAGAACAAGTACTCTCTACAGTTCTTTTTTAGTTACTCTTGTGTAAGTGAAATAAAGCTCTAGCGCAAGTTCTGCCAGGAAGATTCAATGTTGCGTCACTCATTACATCCAGACCTAACCAATCATGTTCTAATTCTCAGAGTATAAAAGACAGGTACTGACACGCCCGAGTTCTCAGATGCTGACGCCAACATACCTCCATCCTCCCCACCACCACCAGGATGGTCCCCGTCTATACCTCCCAGGGGGTCGGTTGCGCCCCTGCCTTCATCTTCAGGCAGGAAATGCAGAGTCCATTACACTTGAGACGAGAGCTACAGACGGGGTCTACACCAAAGAACTCTAATTATAATACTTGCTGGTCTGTTAATAAACTTGCTATTTTATTGTATATCATCTGGCCTCCCGAGTCTTTCTGGTAGAACTGTACTAACTAAGCATTTGTCAGCACAACATACTATTTCTATTTCACTTTACTTGTTTTTTTTTAAGGCAATCGGTTTGCATGCTTTTTTCAAGTAAGTCTAACTAATTCGATTTTACAGTATATATATAGTGTTCAAATACTTATTTTCCTCACTGTATGTATGTATGTATATATATATATGGGCCCGTCTTAAGTTTGCCAATGACCATTTGGATGATCCAGAGAAGTCATGGGAGAAAGTCATGTGGTCAGATGAGACCAAAATAGAACTTTTGGTCATAATTCCACTAAATGTGTTTGGAGGAAAAAGAATGATGAGTATCATCCCAAGAACACCATCCCTACTGTGAAGCATGGGGGTGGTAGCATCATGCTTTGGGGTTTTTTTTCTGCACATGGGACAGGGCGACTGCACTGTATTAAGGAGAGGATGCCCGGGGCCATGTATTGCGAGATTTTGGGGAACAACCTCCTTCTCTCAATTAGAGCATTGTAGACGGGTCGAGGCTGGGTCTTCCAACATATATATATATATATATATATATATATATATAATTCATTCAACAAGAACATTGTAACAAACATAAAAAGTGCCAAACATAAAAACACAAAGATGACAGAGCTATGGTCTAACTTACATCTGAACATAAATATGAATTATTTGCCACACATGTTGCCTAGTGAACTTCATGAAATGCGACACGGTGCGAAGACAGTCAAAGACAATTAGTTTCACAAAGCCACTTTGCTTCATTTGCAACAATTACATTAAAAGTAAGAAGCGGCTTTATTTAGACATACCGAAGAGTTGCGCTGCCCGCGTCTAGAGCTCTGTCGTCATGGCAACAGGCCGTCAACAGTGCTGGGAGGGTGAAACGCTCTTTTTGGTTTCCCACTTGGTCTGGTTGAGATATTCTCACTCGCCCCAGTGCAGAAAATCAACGCTCCTTTGTGCTGATATATTTTTGAGAGAGTGATATTCACACTTTGCAACAAGCAAAGAAATATTAAACATCAGTGAACTGATGGGCATATTGCGCACAGATGGCAACATACTACATTTCTAGCGCATAGAGACATTTTAGGACGCCAATCATCATTAAAAACCTGTTGCATTTTAGCACTCAACGAGCATTATAACCTCAGAGATCCCTGGGGATGTTTGAGACTCTGAAATTGGAGATTTTGTGCAGCCAGAATGTGTTTGACCCCCTTTAGCCTCTCACCAGTGGAGTGGGTGGATCTCTGAGAAGGAGTCACACCTATTTTTTATGACATTTACACCTGGAGGACCAGCGTTCCGGGGAGAGACGATGTAGGCGTAACTGCAAATGCTAACAATTTGAGTGAATGTATTGGGGTTTATTGTTTTGAGGGATTCAGATCGGCTCTACTGTCAAATTTCATCAACTGTTGACAGCTTATGGTCACTTTTTGTTCAGGGAAGTATGACAAACTTGGATGCTCCAAGGACTTGAGAGGATGAACGTTCTGCATTTAAATCACCCACATGTCATTTAAAAACATGTATGAACCTTTTTATTAAGAGAAACAAAAGAGAAGAATATCCTGGTGGCTCTTTCAATATATTAAAAGTCAAAGGTGACTTGGGCTACAAAGATATGAAAAAAGAAAGAAAGAAAGAAAAAAAAACCCCAGCATATATAGGGTAATTTGAAATTGTATTTTTCCCCCAAATTTATTTTTTTATTCTGTTTTAATGGTTCAATTATATTAATTTAAATCATCAAGCCTGTACAACGTAATGTTTTCTCAGAGTTTTAACAAAAATTACATTTGTAGGTTTTTTTTAATAGTTTTCCATTTTTTTATTTTTGAATTTCATTTTAATGTTTTAATTAAATTGTAATAATCAAAATGCATGTCTAATAAATTAAGTTAATAAAACAACATGTTTTTAAATAATAATAATACAGCCCTATGAAATGTTTAATTTTGTAGAAATTATCTGTTGTCTGTTTTAATTTGTCTGGATTTATGATTTAATACCAATGCATTATTCAAAAAGTGGTGGTAATCAAATAAAGGCAATTTAATTCATCTTTTAACATTTTATCAAATAAAAATGTAATAATTTTAATAACCTTTAATGTCCGGCAAACAAAGTGCTGCACAACAGAGGTTTACCTTTTAAAGGTCCCGTTCTTCGTGTTTTTTTGAAGCTTTGATTGTGTTTACAGTGTGCAATATAACATGTGTTCATGTTTCGCGTGTAAAAAAACACAGTATTTTTCACACAATTTACTTATCTGTATACCGCTGTTTTCACTGTTCTAAAAACGGCTGATGAGTTCCTTGTTCTATGAAGTCCCTCCTTCAGAAATACGTAACGAGTTCTGATTGTGCCAGCGGTTCCCGTGTTGTGATTTGACCGCAGCTTAGTGAACGTGGCACGGTTCCTGTGGTGTGATTCGACAGTAGCTTAGCGCACGTGGAAAGGTCACGCCTCTTAACGGGAGATATATGCGCTTAATGATCTCTACAGCGTCCCTGGGAAAGCCAAACAAAGGGGATTTGACTCCTGGATGAAAATAACAGCGTCTCGACGACATGGCGACAAACACAGTCAAACGCAACAATTCCTTTTCTCCACGCAGCACTTCCTCTTCTCCACGTGGGACAGCAACAAGACCACGCCCCCTTTTTTCACGTATACTTGTGGGCGGAGGTTAGTCTGTTCTACTGTTCTACTGACGTAATTAATGAAGGAAGTACCAGGATGTAGTCCAAGCTGGCCGTTCGCTGTAGGCTTTGAAAGGGAACTTCTGTTAAATAAAATATCTCGCTTGGCATTGAACTTTGAGCTTTATCATTTTACAGGTATTATTTATGCTCTAACAGCAACATTACACACTAACTGAAGTTTGAACAATGGGATCACGAAGAACGGGACCTTTAACATTTTATATGTTAGAAAAAAAAGATTAATTAATCGTGATTAATCACAACTAACATAAATATCTGTTTACATAACACACACATATACATACATACATACATACATATATATATGTGCCGTTCCAGCACATCCCAAAGATGCTCTATTGGGTTGAGATCTGGTGACTGTGGGGGCCATTTTAGTACAGTGAACTCATTGTCATGTTCAAGAAACCAATTTGAAATGATTCAAGCTTTGTGACATGGTGCATTATCCTGCTGGAAGCAGCCATCAGAGGATGGGTACATGGTGGTCATAAAGGGATGAACATGGTCAGAAACAATGCTTAGGTAGGCTGTGGCATTTAAACGATGCCCAATTGGCATTTAAAGTGTGCCAAGAAAACATCCCCCACACCATTACACCGCCACCACCAGCCTGCACAGTAGTAACAAGTAGGGGTGTAACGATTCGTTTTAATAACGATTCGATTCGTATCACGATTTGAGGTTGTCGATACGATTCAAGGACGATATTGGTTCATTTAGAACGATACGATCCGAAACGATTCAGTGACTTGAAATCGATTCAGTAACTTTTTAGCCAAAAATTGTGTGACTGAAATAAATATCTGGATACTGGTCAGTGCAGGTGAAGTTTCCTAGATTCCTGTTGTTTCTTGTAAGGGAATCAGGTATCAATTAATTATGGATATAAACAAACAAGTAAACAACAATTAATGGCAAATGCATTCAAATTTTATTTGAATAAAGTGCAACCAACAGTTTAGGTTGAATTAACAGGAAGTTAACCTTTTCTGCTCTCATTTTCAATATTCAATACATTTTCAATAAAAGCACAGTAAGTGCAACCAACATTTCAACAGTAGGTTAACCTGCTACTTCTGCTTTTGTTATCCAACATATTAATATTACAATATTAATATCAAAAATAAAGTGCAACTAACTTCTCTTCAGGTTTAATTAATAGTAGGTGTACCTGTTACTTTTGCTGTTGTTTTTCAACATTAAAATAATACAAATACAATATTAATATCAAAAATAAAGTGCAACCAACACCGTCCTTGTCCTTCTCTGTTTTAGTTTTATCTTATAGGAGTTGTAGTTCCAGACCCGGAGGTGTTTGTCGACTGGGCCAAAGAAAGAGGGATAGTCGGATCATATGAAGAGCTTTGTCAAAATCCTGTGAGCTTTAATGCCGAGCTTCCCTTGCAGTCTTAAAAAAATCGCCACTGATTCAACATGATCTGACCGCAGAACACTTCTCTGTACGTTCACTATGTCGCCAGCAGTACTACAAACTCGCTCTGCTGGCACACTGGTCCCAGGAATGCACAGGTAACATTTAGCAAGGGTTGAAAGTACAGGTAGCTGTTTCTCCTGGTGGCTTGATAATTTCTCGCTGTTTGGCTTCTCCTCTGCCATCCGCCAAGCTATGTTTTCTTAGCGCTGCTGCTGGTGCGTGCGTTGCGATGATGTCACAGATAGGCAGAATGAATCGAGTAACGTTTAACGCCGTTATCATTAAAAGTGCTAAGAAAAAACATCCATTTAAAGTCTGACGTGCTTAAATCCAATGCGTTATTTCCTATGATCGATACAATCGATTGATTACCTTTTAAAACGATGTTAGATCGATATATGTCGTCCGGAAGGCCAACTTGCCGAGCACAGATCGATGTAGTTAGATCGTAGGAAAATAAATCGATACATCGATGTAGTAGATGAATCGTTACACCCCTAGTAACAAGGCATGATGGATCCATGTTCTCATTATGTTTACGCCAAATTCTGACTCTACCATCTGAATGTCTCAACAGAAATCGAGACTCATCAGACCAGGCAACATTTTTCCAGTCTTCAACTGTCCAATTTTGGTGAGCTTGTGCAAAATGTAGCCTCTTTTTCCTATTTGTAGTGGAGATGAGTGGTACCCGGTGGGGTCTTCTGCTGTTGTAGCCCATCCACCTCAAGGTTGTGCGTGTTGTGGCTCTTCTATCAGCTTGAATTAGTCGGCCCATTCTCCCCTGCCTCTAGCATCAACAAGGCATTTTCGCCCACAGGACTACCGCATGCTGGAGGTTTTTCCCTTTTCACACCATTCTCTGTAAACCCTAGAAATGGTTGTGCATGAAAATCCCAGTAACTGAGCAGATTGTGAAATACTCAGACCGGCCCGTCTGGCACCAACAACCATGCCACGCTCAAAATTGCTTAAATTACCTTTCTTTCCCATTCTGACATTCAGTTTGGAGTTCAGGAGATTGTCTTGACCAGGACCACACCCCTAAATGCATTGAAGCAACTGCCATGTGATTGGTTGATTAGATAATTAAAGAGAAATTGAACAGGTGTTCCTAATAATCATTTAGGTGAGTGTGTGTATATATATATATATATATATATATATATATATATATATATATATATATATGTATATATATATATATATATATATATATATATATATATATATATATATATGTATGTATATATATATATATATATATATATATATATATATATATATATATATATATAGTGGTCAAATTGATTAATCGCATCCAAAATATGTGTGTACTGTGTATAATTATAATATATATAATATATATATATATATATACACACAGTATATATATGCAAATATTTCTTAAATATACACATGAATGAGTGTTTATTTATATATATATATATATATATATATATATATATATATATATATATATATATATATATATATATACACACACACACATAATTATACATGGTACATACACATACATTATGTAAACACAAACTTTTATTTTAAAAGAAAAAAACACATTATATAAAGGTTATTAACTGATTAGCATTTGATCGAGTGAAATAAGTATTTGATCCCCTACCAGCCAGCAAGAATTCTGCCTCCCACAGTGGTTATGTGCCCATGTGGAACACAGATAAGTCCTGTCACGTTAAGAAAGTGCTCCTAATGTCAGCTCATTATGTGTATAAAAGATATCTGTCCACAGAATCTGTATCTTCCATTCCAAACGCTCCATCACCATGGGCAAGACCAAAGGGCTGTCAAAGGACATCTGGGATATGATTGTAGACATGCACAAGGCTGGGATGGGCTACAAGATCATCAGAAAGAAGCTTGGTGAGAAGGACCCAGCTTTTGGTGCAATTATTAGGAAATGGAAGAAATACAAAATAACAATCAATTGCCCTCGGTCTGGAGCTCCATGCAAGATCTCGCCTCATGGGCTAAGGATGATCATGAGAAAGGTGAGGTATCAGTCCAGAACTACACGGGAGGAGCTTGTTAAAGGTCCCGTTCTTCGCGATCCCACTGTTCAAACTTTAGTTAGTGTGTAATGTTGCTGTTAGAGCATAAATAATACCTGTAAAATTATAAAGCTCAAAGTTCAATGCCAAGCGAGATATTTTATTTAACAGAAGTTCCCTTTCAAAGCCTACAGCGAACGGTCGGATTGGACTACATCCTGGTACTTCCTTCTTTAATGACGTCAGTAGAACAGACTAACCTCCGCCCACAAGAATACGCGAAAAAGAGGTCGTGGTCTTGTTGCTGTCCCACGTGGAGAAGAGGAAGTGCTGCGTGGAGAAAAGGAAGTGTTGCGTTTCAGTGTGTTTGTCGCCATGTCGTCGAGACGCTGTTATTTTCATCCAGGAGTCAAATCCCCTTTGTTTGGCTTTCCCAGGGACGCTGTAGAGATCATTGAGCGCGTACATCTCCCCGTTAAGAGGCGTGACCTTTCCGTGCAAGTTACGTGCGCTAAGCTGCTGTCGAATCACAACACAGGAACCGTGCCACGTGCGCTAAGCTGCGGTCAAATCACAACACGGGAACCGCTGGCACAATCAGAACTCGTTCCGTATTTCTGAAGGAGGGACTTCATAGAACAAGGAACTCATCAGCCGTTTTTAGGACAGTGAAAACAGCGGTATACAGATAAGTAAATTGTGCGAAAAGTACTGTGTTTTTTTACACGCGAAACATGAACACATGTTATATTGCACACTGTAAACACAATCCAAGCTTCAAAAAAACACGAAGAACGGGACCTTTAATTATCTCAAGGCAGTTGGCACCACAGTCACCAAGCAAACCATTGGTAACACACTACGCCACAATGGATTGAAATCCTGCAGTGCCTGAAAGGTCCCCCTGCTCAAGAAGGCACATGTACAGGCCCGTTTGAAGTTTGCCAATGGACATCTAAATGATTCAGAGAAGGCTGGGAGAAAGTGTTGTGGTCAGATGAGACCAAAATTGAGCTCTTTTGCATTAACTCAACTCATCGTGTTTGGAGGGAGAGAAATGTTGACTATGACCCCTAGAACACCATCCCTACAGTCAAGCGTGGCGGTGGAAACATTATGCTTTGGGGCTGTTTCTCTGCTAATGATACAGGACGTCTTCAACACATTGAATGGCCGACGGATGAGGACATGTTCCGCAAAATCTTGGACGAGAACTTCCTTCCCTCAGCCAGAACACTGAAGATGGGTCGTGGATGGGTCTTCCAGCATGACAATGACCCCAACCATACCGCCAAGGCAACAAAGTGACTCAAGAAGAAGCACATTAAGGTTACAGAGAGGCCTAGCCAGTCTCCAGACCTTATTTTTATAGAAAGTCTGTGGAGGAAGCTTAGACTTCAAGTTGTAAGGATTTAGAGAGGATCTGTAAGGAAGAGTGGTGGAGATGGCATGAGATGGCAGATTCTGTGGACCGATATCTTTTATACACATAATGAGCTGACATTAGGAGCACTTTCTTAACGTGACAGGACTTATCTGTGTTCCACATGGGCACATAACCACTGTGGGAGGCAGAATTCTTGCTGGTTGGTAGGGGATCAAATACTTATTTCACTCAATCAAATGCTAATCAGTTAATAACCTTTATATAATGTTTTTTTCTTTTAAAATAAAAGTTTGTGTTTACATAATGAGATTGTGGTCCACTGGGTTAAACCATGGAAATGACACGCAGAAGGTTGCTGGTTCGACCCCAGCTGTCACCACCAGTGAGTCCTTGAGCAAGGCACTTTACTCCATGTTGCTCCAGGGGGATTGCCCCTGTAATAAGGGCACTGTAAGTCGCTTTGGATAAAAGCGTCTGCCAAATGCATAATTGTAAATGTAAATGTAAAGAGTGGACCAAAATCCCTCCTGAAATATGTGCAAACCTGGTGACCAACTGCAAGAAACATCTTACATCTGTGCTTGCCAACAAGGGTTTCTCCACCAAGAACTAAGTCATATTTTGCTTGGGGATCAAATACTTATTTCCCTTATGCTGAGTTCAGACTGCACGATTTTCAAACTCGTCGGATCAGTGCTCGTTTCACACTGCATGACTATCTGGGGTAGCATTCAGTCACTGCTGTGTTCACACTGCACAATGAATTGGCAACAGGAGGTTTCACACTGCGTGACTACAAAAGGAAGAATCACCGACAACTCTCTCTGGTGCGCAAACTACGTTCCACAACTAAACACACGTGAGATGTGACAAGAAAACAACGTGAGATCTCCGCTCTCGTGTGCGACTGGAATTGTTATTAAAAAGGATAAACTGCAGAAAGTTTGCAATCTAAATTGTCTGTGCGCTGATTTGCAGCAAAAAGGAGAAAAAGAAAAAAAAGATTATGGCGGAGGAAATTGTTGGGGAGACACAGGGAGCAAGGATTGTGTTCTGCAAAGAGAGTTTGAGGTAAATAAATAATTTAGCAATGTGCTACTTTTGCGGCGGGTCAAGCCAATGTTTGTTCTTTGCTTCTGTTTGATTTAATTGTAAATATATCTTTTAAAATACTGATATTCTGGTTTATAACTGCCCTGTATCTTGCTCTCTCATCGCCAATGTATTTTTCAGTCAGAACACATTTCACACAGCAGGAGTTTGAATCGCCGACAGGTATGCCAAATATCTCACGGGCGTCGGCGACTTGTCTGCGATTCTCTCAGATCGCGTCTTTGATAATTCACACTGCGTGATTGCCACTCACGTGCACCGATTTGCCTATGATTTCGTGTATTCGTCTGCGATTTTGCAAAACCTGTCGGCGAGTCAAAATCGGGCATAAAATCAGGCAGTGTAAACTCGGCATTACTGAAATCCAAATCGATTTATAATCTTTATATAATGTTTTTTCTGGATTTTTGTTGGCTGATATTCTGTCTCTATCCATTAAAATAAACCTACCATAAAAAGTATAGACCCTTCAAATTTTTGTAAGTGGGCAAACTTGCAAAATCAGCAGGGGATCAAATAATTATTTTCCCCACTGTTTATATAAAATATCAAAAAGGGGTCCACTTGACTTGTGCACTATTTCTAGTCTTTTGAAAACATATGACAAAGGCACAAGTAATTTGAGCCACTTTCTTACATTTACATTTATGCATTTGGCAGACGCTTTTATCCAAATTACAGGGACAATCTCCCTGGAGCAACATGGAGTAAAGTGCCTTGCTCAAGGACACACTGGTGGTGACCGCTGGGATTGAACCAGCAACCTTCTGCATATCAGTTCCATGGTTTAACCCACTGGACCACCATCTCTTGCTTTTTTACTCATTTCAGACTTTGATAGCTCCAGTCCCCATTCAGTTTCATTAGACGGAAACCAATGGCCAGGATATTCTTCAAAAACACTTATTTTGTGTTCCACAAAAGAAGAAAAACTCATGCAGGTTTGCAACAACATGCAGATGAGTGAAGTATGATTTTTTTCCCTTTAAAGCATCGTAACATAGAGGAAGATTTAATTAATGTGATCAATTACACACTCATTTAATCAGAACTAGAGGGTGACTCTAATAGTGATATGATAGTGTGTGAATATGAGAATGTTTCAAATAAGAGCCATTCATGCACAGAACAGTGAACACAAGACAACACCCCAACACAAACATGAGCGTAACGCTTTCTCAAAATAATAGTTATTCTGAATCAAAATAATAGCTCTGGGGAGCCATTCTCATTATGAATAAAGGCGATGACTTAACAAATCGGTAAACAGCAGATCTACTTCAGTCATTCCGCTCAGTAAGTGTTTTTCGGAGTCACGTGGCCATCTTTGAGGGCTCTTAAAATTCTCCACAGTGGAGCAACACAAAAGAACATCACCAGTTTGTGAACAAAAAGGGTTATACACACACATAATCATCAAGCAGCAGGGCACTGGGGCAGACGTCTTACTCCCGTATGGTTAGGCAGATCCTCTGTTTTGCTTTCATTGTGAGCAGCATGAGGTTCACAGGTTGTAATCCCGGTTGAGAAGAGACGGTTTTATTCAGACGGTGAGGGCAACAGTCAGTGGCATTAAATCCATGTTCTGAAAGTCTGATATTACCACGGTTGGCCTCTATTCATTCCTGCTGGTGCAGTTCAGTGGCAAAAGTGTTTTTTTCAATATCACTGGCTTCGGTTATACTTCCAGTTAAACAAAGGAAATATTCCCTCTTTCTCAAAGCATGTTGAGAGAACATCTCGCAAAGCACAATACATTTATTATACACCGGTCAGTCATAAAATTATGACGTGAATAACACTGAGCATCTCTTCTTCACGGCACCTGTTAGTGGGTGGGATATATTAGGCAGCAAGTAAACATTTTGTCCTCAAAGCTGATGTGTTAGAAGCAGGAAAAATGGGCAAGTGTAAGGATTTGAGCGAGTTTGACAAGGGCCAAATTGTTATGGCTAATTGACTGGGTCAGAGCATCTCCAAAACTGCAGCTCTTGTGGGGTGTTCCCGGTCTGCAGTGGTCAGTATCTATCAAAAGTGGTCCAAGGAAGGAACAGTGGTGAACCGGTGACAGGGTCATGGGCGGCCACGGCTCATTGATGCACTTGGGGAGCAAAGGCTGGCCCATGTGGTCGGATCAAACAGACAAGCTATTGTAACTCAAATTGCTCAAGAAGTTAATGCTGGTTCTGATAGAAAGGTGTCAGAATACACAGTGCATCGTATTTTGTTGTGTATGGGGCTGCATAGCCGCAGACCAGTCAGGGTGCCCATGCTGACCCCTGTCCACCGCCGAAAGCACCAACAGTGGGCATGTGAGCATCAGAACTGGACCCCAAGATCTCAGTCAAATCGAGCATCTGTGGGATGTGCTGAACAACAGGACTTAAAAGAACCTTCAGGGGTCTAGTGGAGTCCATGTCTCGACGGGTCAGGGCTGTTTTGGCAGAAAAAGGGGAACAACACAATATTAGGTCATAATGTTATGCCTGATCGGTGTTTAACGATCCATATATGATACATTAATTAATAAATTACCTGTCATCCACCATAATTTAGAAAAATAAAATCACACCTTACATGCCTCAATAACATGTATGTTGCAGGACGAGTTGGAGTTAAAGTTGTTCGGGGCAAAACTGTGAAGCTTTAGTTAGCAAACGCCAATAAACTGCCATTCAACATTTTTGGCATCGAGATCTAGCAGGTCCAACAGGAAATTCAAATTCACAAGATGGTGCTCTAAAACACAAGGCAAGCAGCAGACCTCAAGGGGGTTTGGGGATTCATTACCCTCCAGCCTGAGCAAGCTGGAGCCTCGAAATGGACATTTTTATTGGATCTGTAACAAACTTCCAATAACAGTAAACCTGCCCAGAATATCTCTTCATCGTTTATCAGGTGATGGATGACATACACTGTAAAAGGTGCCACAAATATCCTATTGCACACCAAGTTCCTCAAAACCTTTTCCTCGTGACAGGTTACTGGAGGAACAGTTCACAATCTTTAGAGTTCTGTGTGTGCATTGCCCTGTTCTGTGTTGCTGTGTGCGCAAGTTTGTGTGAGAATGACTTCGATGAAGGAGAATGATCTTCGGTAGCACTTCATAATAACTGCATGCTATGAATTCATTAGTTAAGCATTAGTAAATAGTTAATTCTTCATTTATAAAGCATTAATAGACATTCATAAGCAGTTTATAAATACAGCTATACATGCTTTATTCTTGATTTATAAGGATCTATAATGGGCCTCATTCATGAAACATGAGCAGAAAGAATTTTTGTGTAAATCGTTCATAAGGCCGCTCTGACCTAAATTTTAGAATTCACGAAAATGTTAGTATTTTCAAAATGTTCGTTGGAAAGACAGATATGTACACCTGCTCCCTACCACGTGTAAACGGTGCATAAACATTTGAACATTCTGTGTTATAATTTAGGCAAACTGATGACATTGCATTTTGATGCACTATATACCAATAATACTTCACAAGCTCATTTGCCCTGTATTTTTAAATATTTTTTACTGTTCAACTTTGGGTAAAACACAGCGCTCGTCACTGTCACTTTTTACCCGGCCGTCCAATTACAGTGGAGGAGGGGCGGGATAAATACTACATCGACCAATCATCCCACTTTTACACTGACTGAACAACAATTGAGAAGTTAATACTGCTTTTTATTGCATTTTTATATTCAGTGATATTCTTCAAAATTAGATACTAGTTACATTACTGCCATGGATATTCGGTATCATAGCAACCAAAGTATCTCAGCTGGAAAAACGCTGCGCTTGCAACGCGCTTTCAAGCACCACCAGCTGGCCGTTTCAGAAGAGCACCAGGCGTTTTTTAGCTGGCTAAAAATGCTTTGGTGGACACACGATAATTGAATATTTATTGCTAGGCATATGCTCAATTCGTATCTTTAGCATTTATTCAAAATACTGGAGCCAAACCTGAGAAAGAAGTCCAGAAGATTCCACAGCATTCCTGGACAATTGATGCTAATTATGAATGAATTTAGGAATGTTAGGAATTCATTAATATACACACGTTTTACTACTGAAACCGTGGTATACGAAGCGTTTGTGAATCTGGAGGAGAGTTTTCGTAAAGGTCCATTTTACGCGCAAATTACTCAGAATGTGCTCATATATTTACCAAAGTTTCATGAATGAGGCCCATGATGTGTCATACTTTATTACTGATCAATTTATAATTTCTAAAATAAATATTACATTATTTACAGAGCAGTTATTTAGGAGTTGTCAGTGGTTCATAAGATAATTTACAAAGTGTAAGTAAATGATTAATAAAGTCTTTAACTGTACATTTATACATCTTATTATTTAGACATAGTAATAGTTACTCAACAAATATTCCTACTATAATTCATGATTAATTCAGGTAGTTATAAAACATTTAGTTGTTGTCAGTTAACTATTTGTGTGAGCTCATCTAAAGTGAGAACTATTTATGCCTCATAAAGCTTTTACAAATAAGATTTAAAGGCTCAGTTTTCTTCTGCACTGCCGTTCTCTAATGTTTGAAAGTTGTTTGAAATGTTTGACATTTGACACTGTGAAATATTTTATTATATTATTATGTATATTGTTTGTTGTATTTTGGCAGTCCTGTAATCCAGTGTTGGCACTGGTAAATTTTTATTCAGCAATGTTTACACTTTACAGAAATGTATTTTTTATATCAGATTGCAGAGGCATAGTTTAATTTTAATGCACAGTTATGTTTTCTGGAGGCATAAATAGTCCTCACTTTAGATGAGCTCACAAAAAAACTACTAAATGTTTTATAACTACCTGAATTAATCATGAATTACAGTAGGAATACATGTTAATAAAGCATTTATTAACACACTGAGTAACTATTACTATGTCTAAATAATAAGATGTATACATCTACATTTAAATAGTTTATTAATCATTTACTTACACTTTCTAAATGATCTTATGCATCAACTCCTAAATAACTGGTTTGTAAATAGTGTAATACTGAATTTAGACATTATTAATTGATCATTAATAAAGTATGAAAACACAATTACTAAACACATTATAGATATGCTTATAAATCAAGAATAAAGCATTTATAGCTGTATTTATAAATGGCTTATTAAGTAAGGGGTAATGTACATCCAGCCGGTTGTTATCACAGAGTAAACCCCGACAGAGTGATCAGGACCCCGGCGCGAAGCGGAGGAGCTAATCATTTATTCGCTCTTGCGCAAAGCTTCTGCGAAGAAAAGATAAAAAAATATGTGTTTTTACCATATATGTTGAAATGAATGCTGAAAGGGATAGTTCATCCAAAAATGAAAATGAGCCCATGATTTACTCACCCTCTAATAAAATCGGAGTTATATTTAAAAAGTCCTGACTAATCCAAGCTTTATAATAGCAGTAGTTGTAGCTCTGTTTTTGAAAAAATCTGTGAAGCCCTTGAAGTCTTCCTTTGTAACCCGTGGTGGTTAAGTGTTTTTCAGTCACAAGATGGCGACAGACAGTCAACGACAGCGCTAAGCATACAAGTAGTACCGGTCAAGATAACTCGTAGTACCCGGATAAGCGGTGTGTTATTCACTTTGGCGGTTGTTATCTGGGAATAACATACCGCTGGAATGCGCAATTGACCAATCAGAATCAAGTATTCCACAGTGCCGTGTAATAATGTCTATTAATGCTTTATAAATGATGAATTAACCATTTACTAATGCTTAACTATAGATTCATAGCATGCAGTTATTATAAAGTGTTACCGAAAGGGAATGAAATGCGTGATGGGGTTTTTACAGCTCATTTGCACATCATGTTCATGTCACCGTGTGGGTCAATAACCTGGTCAGGACTCGGAGTGTGAGCCTGGAGAAGATCACTCACTCAAAAGTATGAGAAGGAGGGGCAGGGGTTGGTTGAGGTGACGTCTGTAGGGAGAGCGGGAGAAGTTCATCTACATTTCTCAATTTTATTCATGGTGTTAAGATGAAAAATGTGCTTTGGTTTAGAGGACGATTGCTAGAAAACAAACACTTTTAAAATTGAAATAACAAAATTGAAGCCACTAGATGGCAGCAGAGGATTAAGCTTGGTTTATACTGGACGCGTCCACATGAGCGCGGCAAAAATGACATAATCACGGAGTGGGCGGCAGTATGCGTTGAGTGTGTGAGACCCCATTTCGAGTGGCGGTGTGCAGCACCTTTTTTGTAACTCCGAAGATGCACGAGTTCGAGGCAAATCTAGCCAAGAATGACGTCTCATCACACTCGCACCCAGTTTGCACGTACAAATGAGTTGCTTATATTTACAAAATGAGCCTACAAAAGCAGAAATAAGCCCTTTTATTGAAAATAAAGATCCATGTTTAATTAAAAAAAAAATCACGAAACTAAATGAAAATGTTTAGTAAAATTAGGAAATATTTAAGAGATTGTTAATTTAATGTATACATGTGTACATACATTTTGATCTAATGTCACAATAAATAATATCAAGGTTTACAGAGTTTTACACAATTCTTTTGTAGTGTGGTTTTTGGTGAAGTGTACTAAAATAAATATTGTCACCTGTGTACCTTACTTCTTCTGATGGTTTATACAACAATTACTCAAAGTCACCCTCTGTCATTTCAAAGAAAAGTACAACAGCGAGCCCATAATGTATAAACACCTTGTTCGTTTGGGGAGGAGCATGTGCAGTCAGCGGAGGCTCACGCTGTGGAGCCAGGCGAAAATATAAACAAGGCTTTACTCAATGGTTTTCATTTAGATTTATGTTTATACATTATAAAATCATTATTATAACAATTATTTTTTTGTGCAATTGTCACAATATTACAGTCAAATCTGAACATGCTGTTATGTGTGTGTGTGTTTTGATTTTTCTTTTTGACATATTATGTAAGAGAGAGCAATTTGTGTGGTCTCACACATTCATCTCAGCGTGCCCAGGGCGCCATATAGGCTAGAACCACCATTGACATTAGGCAGTTTTGATTTATATGCTGTTTAATGTTTGTTGATCACGTTATATGTGTAAGCAATGCTTCTATTGCTTATTTCTGCTTCTTTTTCGCTTGTGTTTTGATCCAGAGATTCTGTACTCTTTTAGAAGATGTGCAATATTGCCCTCTACCGTATAACAGTGAAAACATGTATTGCCAGAATATTCCGTAAATGGCAGGGAAACGTTATCACAACAAAAAACAAGAAAATATCAGTCCTGAAATATGTGAAGTGTTTTGGTCGAATGTGCACGTGACTTGAGTTTCAGTAATCTGTTGGTGTTCTCAGTCTCAGCCTGTTTCAGCTCAAAAATCACACCTGTTGAAGATAGCTAACCATTTCTGCACATATTTTGCTATCCATGTATTGACAAATTTAATGAATGCTAGTCTAATTGACAAATTTCTTAAAAAATACTGGGTTGATGATCCAGCAGAAAGACAGGTGTTTAGGAGAGAGCAGCTGTTTAAGTGCACATTTTGCTTTGAATAAATGTGTCTGCTAATTATATAAATGTTTTCGTCACATAAGTGTTTTTGTCTCCTTTAATGAACTCACAACAGGTACTTCAGTGGAAGTCTAGTGTAAAACTGTACTGTACAGATACTTTAGGATGATATGGTATTAAAAGCATATCTATATTATGTGTATTAATGACCTCAACCTCCATGTTTAGAGTCCGTTTCACTGCAAGACCTCCCTCAGTGAGAAGATATACATGTGTTAGTGCTGTCAAATCGATTCATGGTTAATGTATATATATATATATACATACATACACACACACCGATCAGGGATTACATTATGACCACTGACAGGTGAAGTGAATAACACTGGTTATCTCTTCATTACGGCACCTGTTAGTGGGTGAGATTAGGCAGCAAGTGAAAATTTTGTCCTCAAAGTTGATGTGTTAGAAGCAGGAAAAATGGGTAAGCGTAAGGATTTGAGCGAGTCTGACAAGGGCCAAATTATGATGGCTAGATGACTGGGTCAGAGCATCTCCAAAACTGCAGCTCTTGTCTGCAGTGGTCAGTTCCCGGTCTGCAGTGGTCAGTATCTATCCATCCATGTGGATGTTACTTTGACACGTACGACCTACCTAAGCATTGTTGCAGACCATGTACACCAGTGGAGTCCATGCCTCGACGGGTGAGGGCAGAAAAAAGGGGGCCAACACAATAATTACGAAGGTGGTCATATTGTTATGCCTCATTGGTGTATACTCAGAACTCATTGCACCCTAAAGTCAATAGAAATAAAAAATTAAAAAGTATATATTAACATGAAGAAAATAAAGCCTATTCATGGACCATTAAGATTTATTTTAAACAGTATTTCAACAATTCCCATTATTCTTACTGTAGATTCTACAATACTATAATACAGTATTTTTTAGGGGTGTAACGATTCACCTATGCCATGGTTCGGTTAATGTCACGGTTTTGGAGCCAAGGTTCAGCTCTGTTTGCTGTGGCGTCCTGGTTCATGGCGGGTACCAGCAATAATAAAACCTTTTTTACTTAATATTAACAATAACAATAATTTAACTTTATACATTAGCTTCACGTTTCCTTTAGAGCAGTTAGCATACCTGAGTAAACTCAAATGAAATAAATGTCTGCACTGTAGACTAGTCAGAAATAATCTACTCATTTTACTATTTACCATAATGTTTAAAAAAATGCGCATTTATTTCATAAAAATTGATAACACACAAGAGTAATGTCCCACTGTAGCCTACTTAACAAACACATTAATTGTATGAATATGACTAATACTAATGATTAAATAGGCCTATAAGTTAAAGATATTAAATAGCAGTTTTTGTTAATACTATAAAGTAGCCTAGGCCACCACACTAATTAAAAAATAAACAAAATAACAAAGTGAAAATAGATTTTTGTGGCATTTTGTAATTATGGAAACAACAGCTAACGTTACCATGGCGAATACACAATACTGTTAATGAAACATGAAAACTGCTCCTGCTAATAAATGCACATCATACCTGCATGCCTTCCCAGCTAACACACGTCAAACCAGTTACATGATTTATTGGTACTTTACTTTTATTTCATGAATTACAAATTGACATTGTAACGTTGCACGCTCGTAGTTTCTCTTGCGCTTATAATATACGGCGTGATAGGGCGCACGCCGGCGCGTGTAACTAAAGTGTGTGCGCTACGAGTGCAGTATAACGGCTGACAGGACAGGAAAGCGGTTTTCTGCGGTGAGAGAGATTTCTTTATTTTGTAACAAGCTACGAAAATGATGATGTTGCTGGGACTCCAAGGTAGCATTTTGCCTACCTGGCTAAATGGGGGAAACTGGTTCTCTTTGCCCTTACATGAAGCTTGAGCGATCACCCAAGTCATGTGACATGCACTTGGAAGACAAAAGTTAGTGTACACTTAGTAAATAATATTATTATTATAATATTTTGTAAAAAATACAGCTCTTAAAGTGTACTAATTACTATTTAATCTAATGTCAAGGAAGAAAAAAATATTTTGTGGCAAGGTGAAGTGACAGATGGGCTGGGGCAGATGGGGGCGGGGCGCGTTCGGTTCGACATGAGAGGATCGCGGTTCAAACCGTGGGTGGTGTATCGCGGTTTTTCGGTTCGGTTTGAATATCGTTACACCCCTAGTATTTTCACTGCATTTCAGCACAAAATGACTGTAATTTTTGCATTCATATTAGCATAAGGGCAGTAAAAGAAATATTACCTTGGTGTATAAATAATTTACAATTGAAACAAATAAAGTATATATTGTTAATATTTATATTTACAATATTAAAATAATAATATTATCTATTACAAACATCTAATATTTAAATTTAATATGTTTTATTTAGATATTTAACAAGATATAGATATAACAATTAAATACAATTCTAATTGTGTGTATATATATATATATATATATATATATATATATATATATATATATATATATATATATATATATATATATATATATATATATATATATATATATACATATATACATACATACACACAGGTCCTTCTCAAAAAATTAGCATATTGTGATAAAGTTCATTATTTTCCATAATGTAATGATAAAAATTAAACTTTCATATATTTTAGATTCATTGCACACCAACTGAAATATTTCAGGTCTTTTATTGTTTTAATACTGATGATTTTGGCATACAGCTCATGAAAACCCAAAATTCCTATCTCAATAAATTAGCATATCATGAAAAGGTTCTCTAAACGAGCTATTAACCTAATCATCTGAATCAAAATTACACCTGCAAAAGATTCCTTAGGCTTTTAAAAACTCCCAGCCTGGTTCATTACTCAAAACCGCAATCATGGGTAAGACTGCCGACCTGACTGCTGTCCAGTAGGCCATCATTGACACCCTCAAGCAAGAGGGTAAGACACAGAAAGAAATTTCTGAACGAATAGGCTGTTCCCAGAGTGCTGTATCAAGGCACCTCAGTGGGAAGTCTGTGGGAAGGAAAAAGTGTGGCAAAAAACGCTGCACAACGAGAAGAGGTGACCGGACCCTGAGGAAGATTGTGGAGAAGGACCGATTCCAGACTTTGGGGGACCTGCGGAAGCAGCGGACTGAGTCTGGAGTAGAAACATCCAGAGCCACCGTGCACAGGCGTGTGAAGGAAATGGGCTACAGGTGCCGCATTCCCCAGGTCAAGCCACTTTTGACCCAGAAACAGCGGCAGAAGCGCCTGACCTGGACAACAGCAGTGGACTGTTGCTCAGCGGTCCAAAGTACTTTTTTCGGATGAAAGCAAATTTTGCATGTCATTCGGAAATCAAGGTGTCCGAGTCTGGAGGAAGACTGGGGAGAAGGAAATGCCAAAATGCCTGAAGTCCAGTGTCAAGTACCCACAGTCAGTGATGGTCTGGGGTGCCATGTCAGCTGCTGGTGTTGGTCCACTGTGTTTTATCAAGGGCAGGGTCAATGTAGCTAGCTATCAGGAGATTTTGGAGCACTTCATGCTTCCATCTGCTGAAAAGCTTTATGGAGATGAAGATTTCATTTTTCAGCACGACCTGGCACCTGCTCACAGTGCCAAAACCACTGGTAAATGGTTTACTGACCATGGTATTACTGTGCTCAATTGGCCTGCCAACTCTCCTGACCTGATCCCCATAGAGAATCTGTGGTATATTGTGAAGAGAAAGTTGAGAGACGTAAGACCCAACACTCTGGATGAGCTTAAGGCCGCTATCGAAGCATCCTGGGCCTCCATAACACCTCAGCAGTGCCACAGGCTGATTGCCTCCATGCCACGCCGCATTGAAGCAGTCATTTCTGCAAAAGGATTCCCGACCAAGTATTGAGTGCATAACTGAACATAATTATTTGAAGGTTGACTTTTTTTGTATTAAAAACACTTTTCTTTTATTGGTCGGATGAAATATGCTAATTTATTGAGACAGTATTAAAACAATAAAAGACCTGAAATATTTCAGTTGGTGTGCAATGAATCTAAAATATATGAAAGTTTAATTTTTATCATTACATTATGGAAAATAATGAACTTTATCACAATATGCTAATTTTTTTAGAAGGACCTGTATATATATATATATATATATATATATATATATATATATATATATATATATATATATATATATATATATATATATATATATATATATATATATATATATATATATATCCACGGTTCAATACATACCTCAATTTTTTAACCAAGGTTTCCGGTTCGGTTCTGATGGCTTGTGTTTTTTGTTATTCTATTCTTAGGAACAGGCAAGAGCAAGAGGTTAAGGAGAAAAAAAAATAACAAAATGTTTTAATTGCAATACTTTATTTTACTTAAGACTTGAAAAACCTTACTTAAACTTAAAACATTACTTAAAAAAACTCTTGTACACATTCATAGTGTATAGTAGCTATAATATAAAATAAATATAAAGATTTACACTGGCAGCTCAGAGCTGTACAGCAGCATTTAAGTATGAAATTAAATGAATAAATGTAAAAATAACACTTCACTATAAAATATACATTGATTCTTATTAAAGCTACTGTATTAAAGTTTTTCAGTCAAGAGCAGTGAGTAATTTTCTCTGTCTTTTGTTGTTTTATTAATAGTTAATAGATGTCAATGGCTAGCATCAGCTGTCTGGTATTCAACTTTCTGTGTTCAACAGAATAAATGAATACAGGTTTGGAACAACATTAGAATGAGTAAATAATGACACAATTTTATAGGTGAACTGTCCCTTTAAGGACAAGCTGCAGCGTGTTCACTAGGCTGCGCTGCTGTCAATTTAAGACATGCCCGCATCTAATATACAGACACACGCCGATTTTACTTTCTCTTTTGACATAACCGACTGTGTTTATGTAAACGTTGTTCAGTATTGGGATGGAGGCAAATGATAGAATGTGTAGAAAAATATTATTTAAAGGTCCCGTTCTTCGTGATCCCACTGTTCAAACTTTAGTTAGTGTGTAATGTTGCTGTTAGAGCATAAATAATACCTGTAAAATGATAAAGCACAAAGTTCAATGCCAAGCGAGATATTTTATTTAACAGAAGTTCCCTTTCAAAGCCTTCAGCGAACGGCTGGCTTGGACTACATCCTGGTACTTCCTTCATAAATGACGTCGGTAGAACAATAGAACAGACTAACTCTGCCCACAAGACAACGCAAAAAAAGGGGGCGTGGTCTTGTTGCTGTCCCACGTGGAGAAGAGGAAGTGTCGCGTGGAGAAAAGGAAGTGCTGCGTTTCAGTGTGTTTGTCGCCATGTCGTCGAGACGCTGTTATTTTCATCCCAGAGTCAAATCACATTTGTTTGGCTTTCCCAGGGACGCTGTAGAGATCATTAAGCGTATATATATCTCCCGTTAAGAGGCGTGACCTTTCCACATGCGCTAAGCTGCTGTCGAATCACAACACAGGAACAGCTGGCACAATCAGAACTCGTTACGTATTTCTGAAGGAGGGACTTCATAGAACAAGGAACTCATCAGCCGTTTTTAGAACAGTGAAAACAGCGGTATACAGATAAGTAAATTGTGTGAAAAATACTGTGTTTTTTTACACGCGAAACATGAACACATGTTATATTGCACACTGTAAACACAATCAAAGCTTCAAAAAGACACGAAGAACGGGACCTTTAAATGCAAAACTAAAAAAATAAATGAAAAAAAAACGCATTTCACAAGCGTGTATTGAACCGTGAATGCCGTACTGAACGGTTGAATATTATATTGAAAATTGTGGCATCCCTAATATATATATATATATATATATATATATATATATATATATATATATATATATATATATATATAAACCTGCATTATTAACTTATGTGGTTCCTAAAATACTTGAAAGTGCTGATGAAACTTTCATTATGAAATATGCAAACTGATTTTGAATATGTACTTTTAAAGTCCTCCAAACCTGTTGTTTTTTTAGTTCAGGGATTACAACCCTCTAACCCCCCATAATTGACATTCAATATGCTTAGTTTCCGTTGGATAGGCAACGTTTTCATTAAGCAAAACATCATTTTTTTATTAAATTTTCATTTCGGGTGAAATATGACCCGGACATGTTCTTGACAGGTTTTCTGAGATTCACCCGAGAACAGCGAGTCTCCTGTTCAGTTCTTGAGCAACGAGAGAGAGAAGAGGTCCTGCTGGGGCAACAGCGTAACAGACGGGAGAGAGACAGAAAGAGAGGGAGAGAGAGAGAGAATGGCAGATGGTGTTCACAGCTCTATTTCTGATACTGGACCTTCACCATGAGCCCGGTCCCCTCCCCTCTCGTTCTCTCCAAATCCAGCCCTTCCTCTTCCTAAACTCCCTCACTCGTGCCTTCAAACCTTCTGACATTCTCTTATCTTCTTTTGACTCTTGTTTTCTTGTCATCGTGTCTCAATATTTAATCTATTTCCAAAGAGCCCGCCATTCTCCCATTCATCCGGATTTAACGTTTGGGTTTTGTTGTAGAGTCACTCTTCTTAGATGTAGGCCATGTGATTAAATTACATAATCCCAGTGCATGCTGTTAGAATATGTTTTTGGCATTTATTTAATTCTATTCTTAAAAAGGTTAGAGGCATCACAGTGTTGTGCTGGTAAATAGCTTACATTTCCTTTTTGTTGGGTTTATTAGGGGATTATCTGGCTTTTGTCAAAAGATGTTATCTTGGCAAAGCAACAGTTGAAAACGGTTCCAATATGATGCCTTCCAAAAGTCTGCATGCTTTAAATCATTATATTTTCAAAGCGGTTGTATTAAACTGAGGCTGAACCCCGAGCGGTTTTCCCAGCAGTAATTGAAACGAGTGCCGTTTCAGGCTCAAGTGAGCACTGTGAAACAGTTGACTGTGATCTTATGCTCCACTAACTCTCCACGTCTCTAAATTAACTCGCCCAGTGTCTTAATCCACTCGCAACCCGACCATGTGACCTCCTGGACCCAGACTGCAACAGTTACCATAGCGATATTCATTACCAACATTACCTCATTATCACCTCACTGGCCTAATAAATTACAACTCCTAAATCCATTAGAGCACATTTCTTTCTAAGATTTCATTCGGTTCAGATGCAGACAAAGAATTTACAGTGCAACCCCCCCCCCCCCCCCCCCCCCCCCCAAAAAAACCTGCGAGCAATTCAATCTAATTTTTAAATCCAGAATTCTTTTTTGTGCAAACATTAAGCAAGACTTATGATTTTCTTCCCATCTCCAATATAGTGGCCATAATATAGTGGCCTTTAAATATTTAACTTGAAATGTTGGAATGTTATTGTACACGAATATATCAAAGCAAATCTGGACTCAAATGCTGTGTGATCTTTTCTCACATTTTTGTCATTTTTTATTTATATTTTTTAATCAACTTAGATGATTTTTAGTGGATGTATGAAGTCAGTTCTCCTCAAATTCACACTGGTGTCCCAGCATTCATGCAACATTCATATAAGCACAATCATGAAGTAAAAACAGTAATACTGTGAATATATTATTACAATTTACATTAACTGGTTTCTGTTGTAATATATTATTATAACAATGTATTTTATGCCTGCAGCTCAGGCTGGAAACCTGTAAATTTTTCCGTTACAAATCTGCGTTACAAATGACAAATCTGGCACACTATTGGAGGGTTTAACACGATGGTGATAGAGAAGTGACGGCAAGCTTTTTGTTTACATTCAACAAGGTGGGCACCGAAGCGCAGCAACCTGTTGATGCCGCTGTCGCTGTGGTTTTAAAAGATTTCAAAGGCAAGTTTTCTTTGAAAACGGAAGATAAACTTGCCATGGAACAATTCCTACAAAAGAAGGATGTGTTTGTCTTACTACCGAACGGCTTTGGTAAAAGCCTAACTTACTGCTGGTGGCCAAACGAATCCGTCAACCGGATCGTTGGTCTGATTGGTTGAAGGACTATCCAATTGCGTACAGAGTCATTTGAACTATGCCCATTGATCACGCCTCTTGTGCAGTAGAAAATACAGAGCAGACTCCCCAGACTAATGTTCAATCTTAAAAGATCGCCCTTGGTCTGGTGATAGCCAGACATTTTTATTCCTGTGATCAAAGCTGAATTTTCCGCATCCTTACTCCAGTCTTCAGTGTCACATGATTCTTCAGAAATCATTCTGATATGATTTGCAGCTCAAGAAACATTTCTGATTATTATCAATGTTGAAAACAGTTGTGCTGCTTCATATTTTTGTGGAAACAGTTATACATTTTTTCCAGGATACTTTGATGAATACAAAGTTCAAAAGTTAATTTGAAGAAATATAAGTCTTTACTGGGTCATTCCGTGTCAGAGTAATCCACTATTTTGTAGAGGGGGGTCAAAATGACCATTTTCACCTGAGATTTGGAGCCAAATTATAATTATAATTATATGGGGGTAGCATCATTATTTTATACACTCACCTAAAGGATTATTAGGAACACCATACTAATACTGTGTTTGACCCCCTTTCACCTTCAGAACTGCCTTAATTCTACGTGGCATTGATTCAACAAGGTGCTGAAAGCATTCTTTAGAAATGTTATCCCATATTGATAGGATAGCATCTTGCAGTTGATGGAGATTTGTGGGATGCACATCCAGGGCACGAAGCTCCCGTTCCAGCACATCCCAAAGATGCTCTATTGGGTTGAGATCTGGTGACTGTGGGGGCCATTTTAGTACAGTGAACTCATTGTCATGTTCAAGAAACCAATTTGAAATGATTCGAGCTTTGTGACATGGTGCATTATCCTGCTGGAAGCAGCCATCAGAGGATGGGTACATGGTGGTCATAAAGGGATGGACATGGTCAGAAACAATGCTCAGGTAGGCCGTGGCATTTAAACGATGCCCAATTGGCACTAAGGGGCCTAAAGTGTGCCAAGAAAACAACCACCACACCATTACACCACCACCACCAGCCTGCACAGTGGTAACAAGGCATGATGGATCCATGTTCTCATTCTGTTTACTCCAAATTCTGACTCTACCATCTGAATGTCTCAACAGAAATCGAGACTCATCAGACCAGGCAACATTTTTCCAGTCTTCAACTGTCCAATTTTGGTGAGCTCGTGCAAATTGTAGCCTCTTTTTCCTATTTGTAGTAGAGATGAGTGGTACCCGGTGGGGTCTTCTGCTGTTGTAGCCCATCCGCCTCAAGGTTTTGTGCGTTGTGGCTTCACAAATGCTTTGCTGCATACCTCGAGTGGTTATTTCAGTCAAAGTTGCTCTTCTATCAGCTTGAATCAGTCGGCCCATTCTCCTCTGACCTCTAGCATCAACAAGGCATTTTCGCCCACAGGACTGCTGCATACTGGATGTTTTTCCCTTTTCACACCATTCTTTGTAAACCCTAGAAATGGTTGTGCGTGAAAATCCCAGTAACTGAGCAGATTGTGGAATTCTCAGACCGGCCCGTCTGGCACCAACATCCATGCCACGCTCAAAATTGCTTAAATCACCTTTCTTTCCCATTCTGACATTTAGTTTGGAGTTCAGGAGATTGTCTTGATCAGGACCACACCCCTAAATGCATTGAAGCAACTGCCATGTGATTGGTTGATTAGATAATTGCATTAATAAGAAATTGAAATGTTCCTAATAATCCTTTAGGTGAGTGTATATCACAGAGATCGGTCTATTAGTAAAATCTGTTGACTTTAGCAATCTGTCTTGCATTATATGCCAACTGTGACAGTTCAAAAATGGAAAAAAGCACCTCTTGTGCTTTTTTGCCCCAAGTTTGCATGCCTGAAATGCATGCCTCTATTCTTTCTTTTGATGTATGGCATGTTGAGATATTCATACAACAACATATTCTGGCAGGGGAAGAATTAAAAATATGTTGAAGTTTAACTCAATAAATAAGAATGAGCATAACAAAACAAAACTACCACATAAACCAATGTGGTGTAGAAGTGGACCAGTGATGAGTTGGCAGAATAAATCGTGTTCGGACGGTGACTACTTATGGGAGTCTTCGCTCCACTGACTCCTCAGCTAAATTAACTCACCACACAAGTAATTCAGAGGGTTAATAATGGCCAAAAGTCAATTAGTGTGGGTAATAAGATGAGTTTGGTAATACAAACAGTTCACATTTCATGACGTGAGCTCTTTAAGAGAGAACACCAAGCACTGGACCGCTTGACACTTCCTAAAAACCCACACACATTTCTTGTAAGCTAGGCTTGAATGAGTCTCGTTATTAACTGAAAAGGTACTTCACACCACTAGCTAAAGAAATAATCACCCATGACCCATTTGAGCAGGATTAAGTTCAATATAAATGCCAAAACATTAACTAACTGAAGGCGGCGGGATATGCTTGGACTCTTTACGGGATCCTGAGCAACACTGAAAATGAGTTACCGTAAAGAAAGCCAATGAAGGTGGGGGAGGATTATAACTGTGAAAATTCAATAAATGCTAATTAGGAGCCTCACCAGCCTGTGATCATCTCTAGCACTCTACTAGTTATCCTATATTGCGAAATATACTTATGTAATCATCTTCTAAGCCGCCCCTTCTTGTTCTGTCTGGTAGTTCTCGTCCTTTTCTCTTATCTGTGAATTGTTTTATTGCTCTATAAGAGAGTGTGAGAGAGAGAGATGATTGTGGAACAGAGTGGTGCTGATGAGGGAAGCCCCCGGTCCGAGTTCCCTAGGTAACCCTGCGGAGAGTGGGCAGAGCGGGGGGCCGAGTGCCTGCCTGACTCATTTGGAGGGAATCCTGGAACACAGCGACTGCCCACTCCAGTACACCCCCGGATTCATCAGCAAACAAACACACACTGAACCCACACTGTCCTTTGCAGACTAGAACTAGAACGCTGGCATTTCATCCCCTAGGCAGCAGGGGAAACCCTGTGTGTGTGTGTGTGTGTGTGTGTGTGTGTGTGTGTGTGTGTGTGTGTGTGTGTGTGTGTGTGTGTGTGTGTGTGTGTGTGTGTGAGTCATACCTGCACAGATGATAAGAGAGATACAGTAAAGCTGAGAGTGCAGTGGAGTGACACCGATAAGCATTTGCTGACTAACAGGAATAGAGCGAGGCAGACGAGCTCTGATTGGTGGAGGCGGTGTTGAATTTGGGATACACTGAAGAACACTGCCAAATCATCAAGATCTGAAACACATTTATAGTTATACTAGTCAATTTGAAATCAAAATTGAGCCTATTTATTTTCAAAATGCACATTTCTGGTCTTATTGTGAAATCAGCATGAAATATTTGTTTTCTAAACACACTGGTCATGTTTTGAACAAAATATTCATGCATGTTTGTTTTTAAAGTCCCCCTGTACTCAATTATTTTATCCTTTAAAAGTCATCTTTGATCACCAAAATAACCATGTTTTTTTTTTCCTGTGAAAAAATGCAATTCATGCCTTAAAATAGCTTGAATGTAACAGAGTATCAGAGTATCTCTGTATCAGAGACCCACTCGCTTAACATTACTGTGGTAAATGTTGCACGATGGCAAGTGGAAATACTGTTTACTTCAACCATATATGTTTGAACCAGAAACTGATTCAGAAGCGGAAGAGTAAATTATATATGCTCGTCTACATGTCGATGTATCAGAATAGTATTGCGTTTTATGATTCACTCTCTACAACGTCAGACACATAACAGGAATTAATATGATTAGACTATGACTTGAATACATTATCAAACAGCTAATAATGTGTTGCTAATGTTACACAAATATGTTCCCGTTCGCCATCTAAGAGTCAGACAGCTGCCTTCTAATAATCAGTGTCCTTAGAAACGTTAGAAGAACTCAAAATGTCAGTGGAGAAAGGCATATAGTTCATCATAACATCGTAATATTCATCATGTACATAATTCACCCACTATATTGCTAAATGTACACAATTTTTCATATCAACAGAAAATATACCAAGATAAGGTTACTCTTGAGACTCCCCTGCTTTGCAGCATAGTTAATGAAATGCGAAAGCCCGCCCACACGTTGATGTGATTGGTTACAACATATTTGTGAGAACAACGGCGTATTCAAAAAGCGCATTGTCTTTTTTTCACTGCAGTTTTAAGGAGAAAATAGCAATGGTGTTGATTTATGAATTTGCACTTAAAGCATATTAAAAATTACCATAGACATATGAACAACATTAAAAACTAGATTTTTACCACTGGGGTTCAATTGTCTTTGTAATATTTGATCAAAATGTCATTAACTCGATCTTCTAGTGAAATGACAGACTTCTTTGTGGTGATGTATGCAGGGCTTCTCCAATCATTTAGTCAGATTAAACCACGCCGACTCCATCCAATCAACAACTGATAGACTGATAGATAGACCTCACCCTACATTGGGCAAATGTGTGTAGACTAATAGGACGCAATTATACATTGTAAAATATATATTTTTCAAAGTTGTAACAAAGGTTTTACAGTGCTTTATTTACACATTTTGATTTTCAACATTTTGCACTTGAAAATAAACTTCTAAATTTATGTTCGGCTGATATATAAAGGACTGGATTGCACATTGCATTCTAAATTGCCAGCTGACGGTGAAGCCACCGGAATTGTTTTTCGGCCATCTTATTCCCTACTGACAGAGGTCAACATCGACTTACAGCCAGAACCTTGACCTAAATTCACCCGACTTGCTGCAAATCGGTAGGACAGGATTCGTTTTTATGATATATGTATGTACATTGAGGGTGCTTTCACACTAGCACTTTTGGTGCGCACCCGGGGTCGATTGACGTCAGAGTTCGGTTCGTTTGGATGACGTGAACGCTGTCTTCTGAACTCAGGTGCGCATCCGCGAACCATACCCGAGTCCGCTTAGCGTGCTTTCACATCTCTAGTTTGGTTCATTTGGTCCGAACCAAGGGCAAACAATTATACATTGTAGCATTTTTCAGCTTTTTTGGTTCCTTTTCACACCACACTGATTGCTTTGGTCCGAACCAGTTGAAACGAACCAAAATGCAGTCACATGACAACATCCACATCACTCATTGGCCATGGCGTATTTCCTAAACTGCGACTGCGCGGGCCATAATCTAGCTTTGAAAGAATAATCAGAAACCACATCTGCTCTGTTCTCCCCCCCTCACTGGACCCACTGCAGTTTGCATACCGCACAAACCGTTCCACTGATGATGCCATTTCATCCACTATACACACTGCTCTCTCCCACCTGGAAAAGAGGAACACGTATGTGAGAATGCTGTTTGTAGACTACAGCTCAGCATTCAACACCATTGTGCCCTCCATACTTGACGGGAAACTCCGGGCTCTAGGCTTAAACAGCCTGTTATGCAGCTGGATCCTGGACTTCCTGTCAAACAGACGCCAGGTGGTCAGAATGGGCAGTAACATCTCCTCATCACTGACTCTCAACACTGGAGCCCCTCAGGGCTGCGTTCTCAGCCCACTCCTGTACTCTTTGTACACACATGACTGTGTGGCAACCCACAGCTCCAACACCATCATCAAGTTTGCTGACGATACGACGGTGGTATAGGTCTTATCACCGACAATGATGAAACGGCCTACAGAGAGGAGGTGCACACTCTGACACGGTGGTGTCAGGAGCACAACCTCTCCCTCAACGTCAGCAAGACCAAGGAGCTGGTGGTCGACTTCAGGAGGAATGAGAGAGAACACCGCCCCATCACCATCAATGGAGCACCGGTGGAGAGAGTCAGCAGCTTCAAGTTCCTCGGTGTCCACATCACAGAGGAACTCTCATGGTCCGTCCACTCCGAGGCCGTTGTGAAGAAGGCTCATCAGCGCCTTTTCTTCCTGCGACGGCTGAGGAGGTTTGGAATGAACCGCCACATCCTCACACGTTTCTACACCTGCACCATAGAGAGCCTGCTGACTGGCTGCATCACCACCTGGTACGGCAACAGTACCGCCCGCAGCCGCAAGGCCCTGCAAAGGGTAGTGCGCACGGCCAGCTGCATCATCGGAGGTGAGCTTCCCTCCCTCCAGGACATTTACGCCAGGCGGTGTGTGAAGAGAGCTCAGAGGATCATCAGAGACTCTAGCCACCCGAACCATGGGCTGCTCTCACTGCTGCCATCAGGCAGACGGTACCGCAGCATCAGAACACGCACCAGCCGACTCCAGAACAGCTTCTTCCCACAAGCAATCAGACTACTTAACTCCTGATCCATCAGGATCATAACACACACTGGACAGAATATCACTCCGCACAACCCACTGTAGATACACACACATTATATACACATTTATTTATCATACAGCATCTATTGCACTTTGGATTTCAATTTTTCAATCTGTGAATAATATTTTATACTATACATTGTATATTATTATTACTATTATAGCGTAATGTATATTGTTTAGTGTATGTTTAGTGTATATTGTTTAAAGTATATGTATATTGTAAGTATGTGTATATTGTTTAAAGCTGTGAGAACTACACTCACATTGTGTAAATTATTTATTGTTTATTGTAGAGTTTACTGTGCTGTGAGTAATTGTGTGCGCATCAGATGTGTAATCTGATGCTGCTTTAAATGTTGTACATGTCATGTCGTGACTGCTATGTTGCTCGGAACTGCACCTAAGAATTTCACCTACTGTTGCACTTGTGTATATGTAGAGTGACAAATAAAGTGATTTGATTTGATTTGATTACATTGTTTGTATACACCACAATATGCAAACAATACATTTCTATAATGAAGCATGGATGCGGCTTGAAAACAACATTCTAGTGCACCGCAAACGGCGAGTGCGCATCGCTCGTCACTTCAAGCGAAGATCACGCTGTTCTTGTGAGTTTTCGAAAGTTGGGACCTAATATGGTCATCAGACCAATTTTCTATGAGGCTCTGCACCTCCTCACTACTCCAAGTTTGTGTGATGTGCGAGCTTCTGTCTGAGTGTTTGTTTGTCACAATATGCAAACTGGCAGGCCTTAAAACACATACAAATTACAAAGCTTTGTGAGGACGCAGGTGAAAGAGGTCTGCCTTCAGGGCGCGCACGGCTCTCTGTGTCACAGAAAAAAGCTGAGCACTGAACGGATAAGTTTTCCATATTGGCCTTTTTCACAGAACGTAGAACGCACTTCCGTTTCAGCGCTGTTGTGGTAAGCGACTTCCGGTCTAAACAACAATGGCTGAAGCAACATCGAAGTGTCACTGTAGCGTCCCTCATTGCACAAATAACAAGCAACGACAGCCATATTTAAGCTTTCATGCATTTCCAAGCGACGGTTATCTGAGAAAGAAGTGGGTGCATGTTATTCGACGTGAAGAAGGCCCGACGTTTACGATCCTTAGAGGTAGCACATTTGTTTGTAGCCGACACTTCAGCGACGCTGATTACACTGCCGCTACTGGTCGTAAGTGCCTCAAAAAAGGGACGGTCCCGTCCCGATTTCTTTGGAACAACTGGGGAGAAACTTCACGAGAGTCGGTTTACGAAAGAGTAAGAGCTCGATCCACACTTTACACTTTTCCTGTCCTTTCCTCTGATGACACCCAAGAAGACGACATAGTTCCTGAGGTAACAGCTGGAGCAGATCATGACTATGCAGTCACTCCTCTTCCAGGTATTTTTATGCATTCCTGAAAACACATTTCCCTTATACTTAATTAAATCTATTATTGAAGCCTTTATTACATTTATGTCCACTTTCATGTCTTAATATCATTTTAATTCATTTTGAAACAAAAACATATCTTACTTTATTTATAACCTAAATGCTGCCATTAATGAGCAATAATAAAATTAAGATTAACAAATTCATAACATTATTTAAAATGACTATTAGAATAAATGTTTTTAATCATATTCACTCATATAATTTGTTTTTAATCAAAAGACAGATAATTATACATATGAATTTGTAAATCAGCCAGGTTGTATCATTGCATGTCTCTCACAACTTTGCACGTTTCCATAGAGACATACCAAGTTGAACGTCATTATATAAGCATTGTTGAGATATGGACACAGGGTCTGAGTGGGAAAGTTATTTTATTTGGGTATAATGTTATAATATTTTGTAATACAACAAGTGGTGGGCCATTATCGGCGTTAACGTGCTGCGTTAGATCTAGATTAATCTAGATAAAAAAAATTAATCTATGCCCACCACTAAATATAACTAAATTTTTAATTGTATTGCTATTACGTTAAACTGTTACTTTTTTGTGAATCTAGGTGCACAGGATGCAGCAGCTGCACGTATACAGGAATTGGAAGCTGAAGTCAGAAAACTGGAAAGTGAGCTCATGCAGCTCAGAATAGGCCACTACACTCTGTCCCAGTTCCAGAGATTCTGTAATACAGATGAAGACATACGTTTTTACACCAGGTTTCCATCTGAAGAGGTCTTCCAAGCATTCTGGAAGGTGATTGAACCCTCTGCGTCCATGCTCGTTTACTGGTCTAAGGCCCAGAAGAAAGGACAGGCAACTGTAATGGAAGCTTCTCAATGTCGTCACCGCAGCTTGCCACTGATTGATGAGTTTTTTTTGTACTGCTGTCGTGTTGCTGCAGGACTGAAAGAAAAAGTGTTAGCTGACATTTTCAAAGTAAGTGTCTCCACTGTTAGCCGCATCATCATAACTTGATGCTAATTACCTTTACCTCGTCCTTGGATCATTGCCCATATGGATGAGCTGAGAGCAAGTGAATTCTACCATGCCAGACAAATTTAGGCAGTTTTGTCCAGAGGTGAGGGTCATCATTGACTGCACAGAGATCAGGTGCCAAAATCCATCTTCACTCATGCTCCAGTCTGAGGTGTTCTCTTCCTATAAAAACACCACTACCTTCAAGGGGTTGATCGGCATTGCTCCATGCGGTGCAGTTACTTTTGTATCCAGCTTGTACACAGGTTCCATCTCCGATCAAGAGCTGACGAAACACTCAGGGATTCTTGACTTGCTGGAGCCAGGTGATGCTTGCATGGCTGACAAAGGATTCACCATTGAGAAGCTGCTGGCAGAACATGGGGCCAAACTCATTATACCACCTTTCAAAACAGCAGCTCAATTCAGCAAAGAAAATGCAGAGAGAACACAAGCCATAGCTCGTCTTCGAATTCTTGTTGAGAGAGCCATCAGAAGAGTGAAGGAGTTTCACATCTGGGACACCACTGTACCTTTAACCTTGTCTGGAACAGTTAACCAGCTGTGGACTAACTGCTGCTTGATGAGCAATTTTCAGTGGCCGCTTGATGTTAAAGGCCACAAAGGAGTATAGTCCTTTTATTTTAGTGAGTACATTATATTACATAAAAGGCATTATACCTTTATATGGGAATTAGAAATATAATGTATTATACTTTTATATGGCAATTAGAAATATAATGTATTATACCTTTATATGTGAATTAGAAATATAATGTATTATACTTTTATAGCGAAAGCATGCTAATGTATGGTTCGTTACTTACCTTCGTAATTAAAAATATCATTTTCGTGGAAGAACTTGTAGCCTTTATTGAGCTTTGAGTGAGGAGCGACTGAATGAAGCTCCACGAGTCGAAAAACATCCGCTGATGTAAATTCCGGTAGACTCCTCAGGGACGTTGTGAAGTGGAGTGCGGGTGGCTCCATTTCTCCGGAAGTCGCTTACCACAACAGCGCTAAAACGGAAGTGCGTTCTACGTTCTGTGAAAAAGGCCTATTGTTGTTTTTGAATAGTGCACAATCGCTTTAAATGTTCAAGCCTTTAAACGCATTTACTTGACAAACTTTATGAGGACGAAAGTGAAAGTGGTCTGGCTTCGGGGTTTGCGCGCGCCGTCTGTGTGTGTGTGTGTGTGTGTGTGTGTGTGTATGGCAGCGCGTAGGCAATAAGAACGGCAATTAACTTACCTGTATAAACTGTGTAAAACATGCAGTTACTATAGTGATTCTGAGCATCTATAAACAAAGATAACTGCTCCTGCATCTCTCTGTGTACCTGCAAACTGCACTTGATGTGACTGACGGGGCGGAGTCATATGAAAACCGAAATACCCAACATGAGAAAAATACGTCGGTTAGAGGTTCTGAATTTCGGTTTCGATTATTTTTCGATTAATCGTACAGCCCTACTTACAAGCATGACAGTTTGTATATGAATTGAGTGTTAGTTGTATATTGTTAAGCTAATTATGTCATTACTGCTTTAAAATACATGCTATTAATGACACTGTTGAATCATTAATGGTTACTGTACGAATAAAAACAGTATTATATAACAACATAATTACATAACCACAGTGAATAACGGTACAAGACAAATTAAGTTGTATGCGCATGTCTTACAAAGCATAAATCTTTATTCAGATTTCTGGAGAATCATTTTGACAGTTGCAATACAAATGCTGAGGTGTCACGTCTGACAGCTGATCTGATATTTGGTACTGTAATGAAGATAACAGTAACAGATAACTTTTTAATAAGCAGGGGAAATTCCCAATTTTAAACAAATAACCAATTCAATATTTAGAACGTTCAGCATTCGCGCTGTAAGAATGTGCAGGAAGACTTCAGATATAAAAACACTGACTCGTTAAGTAATGTTTTCTCAAAATCTCAAAAATTTCTGCACCATTAAAATGTGCAACACTTTACTACACTCTAGAACAATGTTGGGTTACTTTTTTGACCCAACCATGTGTTGAAACAACCAATAATTTTTTTAAGAGTGTACCAAATCATATTAATTTAACTTGCACTGTAAAGTTTTTGTTAAAATGTCACGATTTCGGGCACATGAATTCCTGATGAATGATGAGATATGCTTATCCTCAAAAACTGCTTCAATGTGTTATTAAATTCACTTAAATGTATGTCACAGTATGAAAGAAAAGATCTGTTGCTACTTCTGTTATATCTTGTATATCTCTTATTATACAAATATGTATATACACTGACCACTGACAGGTGAAGTGAATAACACTGATTATCTCTTCATCACGGCACCTGTTAGTGGGTGAGATATATTAGGCAGCAAGTGAACATTTTGTCCTCAAAGCTGATGTGTTAGAAGCAGGAAAAATGGGCAAGTGTAAGGATTTGAGTGAGTTTGACAAGGGCCAAATTGTAATGGCTAGACGACTGGGTCAGAGCATCTCCAAAACTGCAGCTCTTGTGGGGTGTTCCTGGTCTAAAGTGGTCAGTATCTATCAAAAGTGGTCCAAGGAAGGAACAGTGGTGAACCGGCGACAGGGTCATGGGCGGCCACGGCTCATTGATGCACATGGGCAGTGAAGGTCCAAACAGACGAGCTACTGAGCTCAAATTGCTCAAGAAGTGAATGCTGGTTCTGATAGAAAGGTGTCAGAATACACAGTGCATCACAGTTTGTTGCGTATGTGGCTTCATAGCCACAGATCAGTCAGGGTGCCCATGCTGACCCCTGTCCACTGCCGAAAGTGCCAACAGTGGGCACGTGCGCATCAGAACTGGACAACGAAGCAATGGAAGAAGGTGGCCTAGTCTGATGAATCACATACATCACGTGGATGGCCGTGCGTGTGCGTCGCTTACCTGGGGAACACATGGCACCGGCACCAGGATGCACTATGGGAAGAAGGCAAGCCGGCAGAGGCAGTGTGATGCTTTGGGCAATGTTTTACTGGGAAACCTCAGGTCCTGCTAAAGATGTTACTTTGACACGTACCAACTACCTAAGCATTGTTGCAGACCATGTACACCCTTTCATGGAAACAGTATTCCCTGGTGGCTGTGTCCTCTTTCAGCAGGATAATGTGCCCTGTCACAAAGCAAAAATGGTTCAGGAATGGTTTGAGAAGCACAACAACAGATTTGAGGTGTTGACTTGAACTCCAAATTCCCCAGATCTCAATCCAATCGAGCATCTGTGGGATGTGCTAAACAAACAAGTCCGATCCATGGAGGCCCAACCTCACAACATCGAGGTGCCAGGTACCACAGCACACATTCAGGGGTCTAGTGGAGTCCATACCTTGACGGGTCAGGGCTGTTTTGGCAGCAAAAGGAGGACCAACACAATATTAGGCATAGATACATATACAATATACATAATGTTATGCCTGATCGGTGTATATATATATATACTGCCTAAAAATATAACAGCGGATAATGCTATACCCACATAATAAAGTTGGGAAATGCAATTTCTTGAGCCTTTGTAGTTCTTTGTGTGGGGGAGGATGAGGTTGAAAAGAGAAAAAAATGGCTATTTGGTGGTCAGGTACAGCCAATTAAAATGAATAGCAATTAAATTACTATTAAAAGCTATTATGAGGACTCAACAGGCATGTAATAATCCTTAATTAGCTCAAGGTCACTTGATGTCTTAAGGAGCTTCTAAGGACATTAAGAACAAACTTTGTGGGAGCTTATAGGGGTCGTGTTCATATGACATCTTGGAAATATGGCCATAACCTCTCTTCATTCATGAAATATAGGATGTGAGACAATAAATACATAATTGGATATTAAATTAACAATAAGCATTTAGGTAACTGCATAAAGTTACTTCAAAATTTGCGTTTCTAACAGTGTGTGAAGAGCAGTTAGGTGCAATGCAGTACATGCAGAACTTCAAATGACATTACGATATCACACTTCAACAAGACTCCTACTGTATAACAGCACATAATCTTTTAAAATACACCAATCTAGACTAAATTGGATCGACTCTGGGTTTTACACGCAATGTCTCTCTCTGTAAAGAGGCACTACTCAGTGAATCACAGCATTGGCTGTTTAATTCTTGTATTATAATTGAGATAGAAGCAGCTCAGAGGTTATAGAAACTGCTGGGGAACCAGGAGCACTTCACCGAGAGGTTAACGAACCCCGCAGCCCTCTGGGAGATGGAGTATGCTGTTAATTTGACGAACGTGGGAAATGAATGCTTTTATGCTTTTATTGACGGTGACCAGAAAACGGCCTTTGCGGGAATGAAAGGTTTTTAGTCTTGCAGCCGCTCGGCTCATTGCGGCAAAACAATGCCGCTGAATGCATTTGTTGGAAGAAAACTAAGTACATAATTGTTTTGACGGTAATTACAGGGGCACAATGTTTCTTCATTAATTCCCCTTTTTTCATGGAAATCGTACAATGAAAACATACAGAAGTGTGTGTGTGCAGCACTGTATTACATGTTTTATGCAATGAAGTTACCTGAATATTATATATCAAGGGGGTCTACACAGTTCCAGCACGAGGGCTTCAAAGGGAAGTGAGAAGTTTGACAGACTATCAAATAAAAAAAACTTGTTTGGTGAGATTAAGGTTTTTTCAAAAGGTTTTTTTGAAAGTAGCCTAATCTCACCAAGGCTGGCTTTATTAGGCTTTGCAGAGATTCATAAAGACTGCGCAGAGCATCATCACAAACCAACAGTTACCTGCCTTAGACGACATATTTACCTCCTGTTGCCTGCAGAAAACACACACCATTCTGAAGGATTCATATCACCCTGCCCATCATTTGTTTGAACTGTTGCCATCTGGAAAACGCTATAGGTCTATCAAAACACGCACCGCAAGATTCATGAACAGTTTTATCCTAAAGCGGTCACTTTACTGAACTGCAAACGCACCCCCCAACTACAATACATTCTTGACATGCAAGAACCATGCATGTGCAGTAATGTTAAGAGCACTTTCATTTCATTTATCAATTATGTGCAATAGCATATGAGCACTTTATTTCATTTTTGTACAATAAGGCCTTTGTTTGAAATACACTTTTTTTTTAAACTGTAACTGTATACGTTGGATAGTACATAATTGTGTTGTATGTTTGTTTGTGTAATTACAATAAAAGAATCTAATCTAACCTTATTTGATCAAACATTCAGTAAAAACAGTAAAACTGTGAAATATTATTACAATTTAAATTAAATGGTTTCTGTTGTAATATATTGTAAAATGTAATTTATTCCTGTGATCAAAGCTGAATTTTCAGCATCATTACTCCATTCTAATATGATAAGAAACTTTTCGTATTATTATTAATGTAAAACAAAAATAATAATAATGCTTAATATTTTTGTGGAAACTGATGTTTTTTCAGGATTCTTTGATGAACAAAGTTCAAAAGAAAAGCATTATTATGAATTGAACTTTTCTGTAATAATTATTAATTTAATAAACTTCTTTACTGTCTTTTTTAATCAATTTAATGTGTCTTTGCTAAACAAAAGGGACCCACTTTATATTAGGTGGCCTTAACAACTATTTTACTAACATTGCAATTAATAATTTGATACAATGCACTTATTGTGTACAAACATGTTTTTACCTTGAACTTACATTTTAAAAATGATCAGCATGTACACCTAACCCTACCCTTAAACTTACCCGTACCACCATACCTGTCCCTAACTTTACCCGTATCCCACTTCAATATCAGCAAAAGTGTGCAATATGAATACAATAAGTACACTGCACTTATTTTTTGATGCAAGTACATAGTAGTTAAGGCCACCTAATATAAAGTGGCACCAATAAAGGTATTATTTCTCTTACTTACCCCAAACTTTTGAATGGCAGTGTATAATGTGTATAATTATATCAAAGTTTTCAACATTTATAATAAGAAATTATCTTCAGAATGATTTCTGAAGGATCATGTGACACTGAAGACTGGAGTAATGATGCTGAAAATGCAGCTTTGATCACAGGAATAAATTACATTTACAATATATTAAAACAGAAACCAGGTCATTTAAATTGTAATAATATTTCACAGTATTACAGTTTTTACTGTTATTTTTTTTTAAAAATCAAATAAATGCAGCCTAGGTGAGATTAAGAGACTACTTTCAAAAACATTAAAAAACCTTCCAAACTATTTATATTAAAATTTGAACTTCTCATTTTTGCTACTGTACCTTATCTCTAAAATTTTGTACATACTTATTGTAATATATAATCATTACTATATATTGTTATAGGATATTTTTAATTACAATAATGTTATGTTTTCGTAGATAAAATCCTTAAAGGTACAGTAGAGAAAATTCTACAGAGAAAATGTGGAAAACAGTCAACTATCTCAAATACTCAAAACTATTTTTTTTGATTTTCTGAAAGTACATGGCCATGCAAATCTCAATCATAATGCTATGTGTTGTGGGTACTTGTCTGCGGGCATTGCTGTGTGGTGCCTAAGGTGTTATGAGTGCTTTTAATGTTACCATGTGGTTGTTAGGGTGTTCTTGTGGTTGCGAGGGTTGCTTATTAGTCCATGTCCAAAAACAAAGTCTAGTCACTAAGAAACGGATCTTCAACAAGCTAAACAAATCAAGGCATCACTCATGGACTAGGACAAGCCACAGAACTGGACAAGCCACAGAACTGAACTCGAAAACATCTTAAGTAACATTCACATTCACACAGCACAAGCTCACACAACACAGGACTCTTCAGACTCTTACTCGCATCATACATACCTCACCCCTATCCCTGCCCCGTCCAAACGTCTGCCCCTCCCTTTCCTCCTTCCTATCTCCCTTACTCAGTCCCAACAAAAAATTCCATCACGTGACCACGTGTACTGTGTTATGTATATTATATTATGTTTGCATGTATGCTTTGCAGTCTGCATTTCTTTTTTTCTGGAGAGCGTGTGGTGGCGCTTTAAATAGCTGCAGCTCGGAGGCTTGCTCCAAACTCATTTCGTTGAATTGTACTTGTACATGTGTAATGACAATAAACTTGAATCTAATCTGAATCTAATCTAATGTCAGTAGCACTAAAAATAAAAGCTATGTGCCAAAATATAACATTGTAAATTTTTTTCAGATATGTCAAAATGAATCATATTTGCAACAATCAAACGATAAACAACCAACCAATATGTACCAAGCACACCATGATGACTGCTTGTTTTCTGCTCAGCACAGTAAAAATAGTATTTTCTCTGTACATGAAGTGAATCTCCCGGGGACGTGCAGTGCTACCGTTCCGAGCTGCATAACGCCTCTCTTAACCTTTGACTCCCTCTGTTATTCTTACCTGAGAGCGCTGCTGCGTCTGTGGCTAACGAATAACATTTTTTTAAACGAGTAACATCCTCATCATTTAGAGCTGCGAGCTGTTTATGTTTCTTGACTGTCGGACGGGCAGGGGAGCAGGAGAGAGAGAGAGGCAGGGGGCTGGAGGGAAGGAAGCAAAGAGAAGAGGAGGGGGAAGAGAAAGAGGGGAGCGATTTAATCCCCCTCAAAGGAACTCCCCTCTGAACCCCGTATCGTGAACTCGCAGGCAAAACTCGTCGCCATGGGCAACACCACACACAATGTGCTGTCTTTTTAATTTCATCAGCTGTGAGAAATCTATACCGAAGCGGCGAGATAGAGGGAGAGAGAAGGTGCGAGAGAGAGAGAGACAGAGATAAAAAAACAACAACAACAATGCAACAGGCGAAAATAAATGCCTTGACTAATTGTTGCAGTTCAGGAGGCAGTGGGAAAAAGGTCTCTAGGCTGTGGTGGTGATGGTCAGTGGTCTGCAATTATGTAGGAAACACTTTATATAGCATAATTTCTTCCTAGAGATAAACACAACTGAGAAAATCATTGACATACGGCAAGACTAAAGAGATATAAAATGAATGTCTATAGCACAGAGTTGGATCAGAAATGGTGGCCTGGAGTTCATATCAAAGTCTCTTTTGATTGCAGACTTTGGTACCTTGGCAAATTCGACAAAAAGTTTTCTCGTCACTTCATAAAATTAAGGTTGAACCACTGGAGTCACATGGATGTCTTTACACTGTAAAAAAATACAACTCACAAAAATGTAGACTAATGATTATGTTTTAGTTAACTGGACAATTAAATGCAAAAAAGTTGGCTGAACTAGTGAAAAGAAGTTGGTTCAACAATCGTTGGGCTGGCCGATAAAACGATAACGATATGTATCGTGATAGACACGTAATCGATATCAATAAAAAAGCACGTTTGGATGCATGAACAAAGGCACTCACTCTCTGGTAACCTAGCAACGTAGGGAGTGACACGCTAACAGCCAATTATGTAACAGTATCAAGTTTGTTTGTCCCATATCGTTGTCTCGTGTTGGATTCTTCAGTAACAGAACCGCCGTGGAGTGATAAGTGGAAAATGGGTGCCGCAGCGAGCGAGGAAATTGTTGATAAAACAGGAAAACAAGTCAGCTTGCCAGTATGGCAGTTTTTTTTTGGATTTTATAAGCCTGACCATAGTCAGACCAATGTCGTCTACAAATTATGCAAGACCGTCATCCCCTCCAAGACAAGACCTTAAGGAAAAATTGTTGAAAGTTCCCCTGCTGATCGAAAGACTATCGCGACCTGGTCCGCTCGTCATGACGTCACGTACGCATTTTGAGTTTCACTTTCAACATTCAACACTTTTCCATGGAATGCGGTCGGTCGAAAGTTTACTTGATAAAGTTATAAATATGAATATTTTTCTTACACAAATGCATCGATTTGTGAGGCCACAGAAGGCCTTTATTAACACCCCGGATCTGTGTGGAGCACGTTAACAATGCATTCTGGGTGCATCATGCAAAACTCATCCACGGCTCCCAGATTGCATTGCGTCATGAAGCATGTCACCATTGTTGAGATTCATAGGCTGATTCTTGATGTCTGTGGGAGTTAATCTCACAGGAGGTCAAAGTGCTTAATGTACAATCGGTTTTATTCAGCTCTTCTGATTAAAACCGTGCTGGCTCTTTTTTGGAATCACGATAAAACAAAGTTAATAGTATATTGCTCATATTAAACTCATAAAAGTCATAAAATCAGTGAATTAAGCCACTACACAATGATTATATTCCTATCATCGTGCAGCCAACAGCATATGATTGTTTTCTCTTGCTTTTCTTGACATAGCAAACTCAGTTACAGCAGCCAGAGAAACACTACATTAAAAAGTTGTCAAGCTGCCCAATTAAAGAAAACACTAAATCACCATGATGGTGACATAAAAAAATAAAAAAATTGTCAACACAAAATCTAAAAACTACAATCAGCTGAACAAAATATCTTAAATTGTGACCTTACTCAGTTAATTGAGTTAAGTGAACTATTTTGTTTAAAAGAACTCTATGGAGGGGTCAGAGAACTCTCGGATTTCATCAAAAATATCTTCATTTGTGTTTCCGAAGATGAACGAAGGTCTTACAGGTTTGGAACAACATGAGGGTGAGGAATTAATGACTCAATTTTAATTTTTGGGTGAACTCTAGAGGAGAGACGTGAGATAACTGAGGTCATTTTCACTGATCGGAGAAGATGCAAGCTTGAAAGTCTCCTTTTAATCTCAAAATTAATCTTTTAATATTAAAGAGATCTTATTTGTGCTTTTCATTTGTCTTGGAGAACTGCACTGCACTGCATGTTTTTACAGTGCACTTACTCAAGAAAATACTGGTTATATAACTATCTATAGTACTACATGTGTTAAGGGTAGGTTTAGGGGCAAGTTCTGGATTAAAGGGTTACTTCACCCCAAAATAAAAAATAGCCCATGATTTACTCACCCTCAAGTCATCCTAGGTGTATGACATTCTTCTTTCAGACGAATAACATCAGAGTTATATTAAAAATGTCTGGGCTCTTCCAAGCTTTATAATGGCAGTGATTTGTTGGGTTATTGTTGAAGTCCATAAAAGTGCATCTATCCATCATATTACTGCTCCACACGGCTCTGGGGGGTTAATAAAGGCCTTCTGAAGCTCTGAGTTCGGTTGCACTCGAACTGTGCCGCGATTTGTGTGAACATTGTGAGAAACACGGACTCGGGTGCACTCTTGTTCAGAAAAGTAACCTGAGCATTCGTTTTAGCTGATTATAATGTATTTAGTTCAATAAAACACATGTAAGGGATGATGGTATTGATGATTTACCTTGGATACGAGCAAGAGCGAGCCTGCAGTGTATTTGGGCATTGCGCGTACAATAGTAATCCACTCAAGAGTCTCTTTGCAAGCATGCAGCAGAAAGCCGCCTTCATCCGACACACATAGGCCTACAGTAAACCCAAATGTCATTTACTCAGCTGTGCATAGGCTAAAAGCACAAATTTCATTTAATAATAAAAAAATTATATATTGACCCGCGTTCTGTCTTCTATCATGCGCGTTTGTGTAAGAAAAAAATCCATATTTAAAACTTTATAGACTAAAATAACTAGTTTCCGGCGGTTGTAGTTACTAGGAACTACATTGTACTTACTATAGTAATAACTATAAATGATACGCATAATTATGAAACTAACCCCCAACCAAACCTAATCCTAATCAAACCCTATAGTAAGTACATGTAGTTAATTAATTTTACTCAGTACTTAAATGTATCATTACATTGTAACAATGACACCTTAAAAAAAGTGTAATCAAACACTTTTTCAGTGTGAATGCAACAGTTTGCAAATCTCTATGAGATGATGCATGGTAGCTACATTCAAAAAAATATACTCAATTATCCACAGCAAAGAAAGCGAGTGTTTCGTATTTTGGTTTCTCGAATGCCATAAGCCAATAGGCCATGTTATGTCTGAATTCAATGCGCTTTGTCCAAACACGAGAACCCCTCTGATTCCTTTGAAACACATCTTACCCTCTCAACTCACTTAAAATGCTTACATTTCTTATTGTCTGACTTTTCATATTTCTTGCCGTCAGCGTAAACAAGAGCGATGAACTCTGAAATGAACTGCCTGCAGTTCAGCTCTGAGTTGAGGTTTTTATCTGCCCAAAAAGTGTTGAACTAGGAGTGGTTCTTATTTGTGCAGAAAAAGAAAACATACAGTGCCGTATAAGTTGGCTGAATAATAGAGAAGTATAGTTCTGGAACAAAGATATCTGAATCAGCAAACATCGCTCTCTTCTTTCATGCCATAGTTCAAGTGTAATTCCTTTGCAAGGTAGGCAGCAGGCTTTAACCCACACCTGCTCCATACTTATGACAGGAAATAGGGCTGGATATCAGATTTTCTCATTCACTGTGATTTCAATTCACAAGATTCAACTAGATTCTGGTTTGATTTTGATTCAATTGGGTATGTAGGGCAGTGGTAGTCTAACGGTTAGAGAGTCAGACTGGTAACCCGGAGGTTGAGGGGTCAAGACCGGCAGGAAATGACTGAGGTGCCCTTGAGCAAGGCACCTAACCCCCAATCAACCCCCCTGCCACAGCAAAAATGGCTACCCTCTGCTCTGGGTGTGTGTGTCCATGGTTTGGAGTGTGTGTGTGTGTGTGTGTGTGTGTGTGTGTGTGTATACTCTCTGCTCCTAATGCGTGTGCAGGAACTTGGATGGATTAAATGCATAGTATAGGTTACCTTACTTGGCCTTCATGTCGCTCACTTACTTGATTGTTTCATTTATAATGTCCATTTTGCTACAGAAAACTGTGTTTCAGACTGATTCAAAATAGTAACTTTTTTATTCGTTAAAGGAACTGGCTATAAAAGTTATTTGTTTGTGAATATTTTTTGTTGCAACCAGCAAGGACGCCTCAATAGTTAGATGCAGTCTTGTTATTGGACCACATCCAACACAGATTGCAAATTCACATTCACATTTCAAATAAAATATGATTTGATTTGCCATGGTACTGAAGATTTGGTACAGGAGACACAGGGAACCTTCTACACTTCTGAAGAGGCCATATTAAGCCCTTTTACAAAGACTTGATTTTGATTTCGATGTCTACTAGAATAGGTATTCATGCTTGCCTTGAATGTTCAAACCCCACCCCCTCATTTCTCTTTCTGTCTCTTTGAAGCCCATCCTCCCAAAAAAACTCTGATTGGTGTGTTGTGTGTGCAGTATGTTGTGATTGGTCAACCGCTTCAAGCATGTTTGGGAAATGTCACTCCCTTTACATAACCTTGAGTTTCAACACACTGCTAACTAACTCAACCAAGCCCTGCCCCTTTATTTAGTGTATACCATGGGCAGGAATTATTTAAAAGCTCCAAACCTATTCAAAGACATGTTTGTGCAAGCTACAGGTAACTGAGATAAGGCAACTTCAGAGTTACTATAAATGTACAGGTATAGGTGAGTTTGATCAGGGTTTGAGCAGTGGTCCTTGAGAAGTGTTTTTTTTTTTTTTTCACCTTTTGTGGAATAGAAAGATTCCATGGATTTTAAATGGATGCCAATAAAGAATCTACACTCACCTAAAGGATTATTAGGAACACCATACTAATACTGTGTTTAACCCCCTTTCACCTTCAGAACTGCCTTAATTCTACGTGGCATTGATTCAACAAGGTGCTGAAAGCATTCTTTAGAAATGTTATCCCATATTGATAGGATAGCATCTTGCAGTTGATGGAGATTTGTGGGATGCACATGCAGGGCACAAAGCTCCCATTCCACCACATCCCAAAGATGCTCTATTGGGTTGAGACCTGGTGACTGTGGGGGCCATTTTAGTACAGTGAACACATTGTCATGTTCAAGAAACCAATTTGAAATGATTCGAGCTTTGTGACATGGTGCATTATCCTGCTGGAAGTAGCCATCAGAGGATGGGTACATGGTGGTCATAAAGGGATGGACATGGTCAGAAACAATGCTCAGGTAGGCCGTGGCATTTAAACGATGCCCAATTGGCACTAAGGGGCCTAAAGTGTGCCAAGAAAACATCCCCCACACCATTACACCACGACCACCAGCCTGCACAGTGGTAACGAGGCATGATGGATCCATGTTCTCATTCTGTTTATGCCAAATTCTGACTCTACCATCTGAATCTCAACAGAAATCGAGACTCATCAGACCAGGCAACATTTTTCCAGTCTTCAACTGTCCAATTTTGGTGAGCTTGTGCAAATTGTAGCCTCTTTTTCCTATTTGTAGTGGAGATGAGTGGTACCCTGTGGGGTCTTCTGCTGTTGTAGCCCATCCGCCTCAAGTTGTGCGTGTTGTGGCTTCACAAATGCTTTGCTGCATACCTCGAGTGGTTATTTCAGTCAAAGTTGTTCTTCTATCAGCTTGAATCAGTCGGCCCATTCTCCTCTGACCTCTAGCATCAACAAGGCATTTTCGCCCACAGGACTGCCGCATACTGGATGTTTTTCCCTTTTCACACCATTCTTTGTAAACCCTAGAAATGGTTGTGCGTGAAAATCCCAGTAACTGAGCAGATTGTGAAATACTCAGACCGGCCCGTCTGGCACCAACAACCATGCCACGCTCAAAATTGCTTAAATCCCCTTTCTTTCCCATTCTGACATTCAGTTTGGAGTTCAGGAGATTGTCTTGACCAGGACCACAGCCCTAAATGCATTGAAGCAACTGTCATGTGATTGGTTGATTAGATAATTGCATTAATGAGAAATTGAATAGGTGTTCCTAATAATCCTTTAGGTGAGTGTATATTTTTAAGAGTTTAACTTAACTTATAAAAAAAAAACATTAATTTAGAAAAATGAAAATAGGAATAAAAAAATAGATCTTGGACTTATAACTCTTTCCCTGCCATTGACAGATTTCTGTGTTTTCACTGTTATACTGTAGGGGGGCGCTATTACACAGCTTCTGAAAGAGTACAGGATCTCCTGATCAAAACACAGACGAAGAAGAAGAAGAAACGAGTGATAGCATATGTAAGCAGATGCATATGCAAAACTGCCTAATGTAACTGAATGAAAAGACTATCCAGGACAAGGTACAGGACTGTGAACTTTGGGGGTGTTGATGGACTTTTAGTCATCATTCTGAATCTGATTCAGATGCAGTATTTGACAAAAGCGTGTTTTTCTCAGTTGTTTTGCTCAAAATGTTTTTTTTTATTAAACTTTCCCACATTCAAGTATTGATAAAAAAGAAAGCATTAAGCTTAAAGAATAAATGTTTTATTCTAGCCTAAAAAGCTAGAATCGCTGTTCTTCCTTTTGAAATATCGCAATATTCAGATATTCTGAGGGCCAAGAAAATTGTTAAAATGATCAAAAATACTTTCTTTTTTTTAAACGCTGGCGGGGAAAGAGATAAGAATCAATAACGGAATCATTCAGATGAGGATTGCGATTAATCTAAAAAAAATCTATATTTCTAACCCAGTACTATTAGGAAAGAACAATCACAAATATGTTTTCTTTAATGTTCTGTTTTTTAAGACTGCAAATGGAGAGTTAAATGGAGTTTTTCCCCCTCCAGCAATCTCACGTGCCTCCTCTAAAGTTTCAGAAGAAATCTCAACAATGTCTCAAAATATGCTAAGCGGAAATGCTATCAGTATGAAAGCACAACACAAGCCTGCTGTTGCATTTACACTGTATTACGTGTGTAGTGTGAAACAGTTTAGGTAAACACTTCATAGAACTCCTTTAAGTGCCCTAAAGAGCAACTGCTGAACAGCAACAAGAAAACCTTCAATGAATCTGTTACAGCCAATATAAATATCCCTCAACATCTACCTCTTATTAATGACTATATACTTGTTTTTGTCCCTCATATTTTCTTTACCCTACTACAGTTTGTGTGTGTGAATGAGAAAGAGAGAGAGAGAGAGAGAGAGAGAGAGAGAGAGAGAGAGAGAGAGAGAGAGAGAGAGAGAGAGAGAGACAAAAAAGACAGCTTGTGAGGGGGTTACATTGTCTGCAGCGACGTCTCGGAAATCTACTCAAGGGTAGAACAGGATTTGGAGCACAATGGTTGTGGGTGTAAAGAAAGAGGGCACGTCTTACAAAGACGAGGTGTCTTAATGTGTGAAGCTTCAGCCCTGGCGTGGATGAGCTTCAGTCGGCTTGTCTGCGCTGTCTGGATTGCTGAGAGGTTTTTCCCTATCTCTCGCTGTTTTCATGGAGAGGATGTTCACTGCGGATAATGCAGTGATCAAGGGAAGAGGACACTCAAATGCTGGGGAGATAATAGGCATTAGGCATTTAAACAGAATGGCACTTCCTATCAGCTCTTGTTATGGATGACTTGAGAAGCCATTTTTGAGAGTTCAATCGCATTCTAGAAACACCTCTAAATTCTAAGCAAATTCTCTCAACCTAAATAACTGAAAGCTCTACTAAACTACAACACTAGAGATGATTTTCCAAAGACTCTTAAACATCACAGATACACTGACAAACAGTGCAACATTTTTTCATAAGTGTGTGCTCTCCATGTAGGCCTACGTGATGTTTTTTTTTTCTAATTCGTTTACAAAATATTGGACTTTATACTAATAAACAGTATACTTGTAAGAATATTTTGGAACTGCTGTTAACTACTGTACCAATAAATGATAATGAAAAAAGCACACAAACACACACACGTTCCATGTTTTACGGGGACTTTTTTCTATAGACAAGATGATTTTTATACTGTCTGTATATTCTATTCCCGAACCCTAACCTTATCCCTAAAACCTACCCATCACATAAATCAGACTAAATTATGATTTTTGAAAATATAAAAAAGCAGAAAGTTTTCTAAGCTCTTTTCCTCATTAAAAATGTCCCCATAAGTTCAAAAATGACTGGCATTACTGTCTTTGTGGTGACATTTGATCCACACACACACACGCACACACACACACACACACACACACAATCACGCACACGCACACACTTAGCACTTAGTTTACGTAGCTAAATGCACAGATAGCTAATTAAAATAAACAGCATGTATTTAAAACATAAATCTTTTGTAATATTAATTTCTGATCAATGTATTGTATCCTTGCTGAAGTAAAACAAGTAAAACAGATCTTAAAAGGGACCTATTATGCAAAATTCTCTTTTACATGGTGTTTAAACATAAATGTGTGTCAGTGTGTGTACACAACCACCCTATAATTGTAAAAATCCACCCATTCCTCTTTTTCACATTCCCCATAAATCACAAACCACGTCTCAAAATGAATCGGTGGTGCGTTTTGAGTGCGTTTTCCACAGCCCGCGTCTCGTGTTTTTAGAAGCAAAGATGTTGTTTGTAAAAGGCCCTGAATGGTAGGGAAAAAACCAAGGTCCGTCTAGCGAGTTTACATATAAAACAATCGAAAAGCAGTGAGAAGGAATTTTTTAATTAAACATAACTAACAGCTTTTTCTTGCAAGAATAACATTTAAATGCTTTTGAATACTAAGTCTCCAACACTTGGACCAAAGTTGTGTCTGAATATAACAAAAGGAGAAATGTATATATATATATATATATATATATATATATATATTATATATATATATAATATACATGCGTGTTCATAAAAAATGTGTTCTGAGGAAATAGTCCCATACGGTTTCTCCTGTTTTGTTGTTGCCGGAGTAACTGAGGAACTAGATATAAAGGCACAGCCCTCTTCTGGAAAGGGGGCGGGGAGCAGCAGCTCATTTGCATTTAAAGATACACACACAAAAACAGCATGTTTTTGCTTCTACCCAAAAAGGGGCACTTTGGGCATGGTGTAATAAATTATCTGTGGGGTGAGCAAACACATTCAGGGGACAACTACTTATTACATCTTGTAAAAAAGGGAATAATAGGTCTCCTTTAATGCCAATTTTGTCATGAAACTCTAGATGGCGCAGGCTGATGCGTCCTTAACGCAACAAGCTGATTGATTCATGTCGCATCTGCATTTAAATAGCTGGTTAGCTTTCACTATATCAGTGTTCAGATTTCCTCTGAAACCCTCCACCTTCCCCAGCTCCACCTGTATAGATCTGCTACGGGTCATTTTATATGCTATTATAGATGCTATTTGTGCAGCAGCATGTCTTCCATGCTCACAGCTCATGATATATTATGATATATGTTGTAATTAACCTGATGCAGTCATATACATTTATATATTTGTTATTGTAATTTAGCTCTCTTTAATTTCATAATTAGTTTTTTTTTCTTTGCTGTTTAGGTGGAGGCTTTAAATAAGCTTTTGTGTTATCTGCCTCAATTACATTAACATAGCGATATCCATTACCATGCTAATAATTGTATACCATTTTGTACTACTACATGTTATGGTCAGGAGTAGTAATTGGTCTGGAATGATTTGGAACAACCTTCTGGCACCTTCCGATCAAAACAGTATGTGCTGAATTTGATGAAGAACTTACTGCTCAAGCGATGAAGCGTGGATTAAGCATATGGGCATTCGGGCATGTTCCCAGGCACAGCTTTCATGCCGGGAAGTATAAATGTTTCAAATAGTGGTGTGTGAGCATGCGTCAGCTAGAACCAATCTTTGAATGTCCTCAGCTCCCAAGGCATTATGGGATAGCAAAGTGTCCATTGGCTGCACACTTTAGAATCTAGGTATAGGTATTAGAGTCTAGGTGTCTAGTTATTTCAGTCAATCTATTGTATAATGCACATGCTTGCTATGAAGAAGGGAATTGTGCATATTGACAATGATTGGCAATTAGTTTGTCAATCCATTTCATTATGCATAGTATGTGTATGTTCCATTCCACATTTTGTGTGATTTCAGTAGTGTGTACTGGCTGAAAAACTCACACCAAGGACCCCAAATATGATGACAACTAGGGATGGAACAGTATGAACGTTTCATATCACGATTATAGTGACCCAAATTATCACGATTATCAATATTATCAAGGTTTTGTTCAAATGAGATGAAAGTGTTTAAAAAGAAACAGATGCACACACTGAAAACATTACAACAAGTTTTATATTTGAAAATCTACAAATAACAAATAAAACAAGCCGTTCTATGCACTTTTGTAAGCAAGATTCTATTCTGTGGGATTTCCTTCCTTATAATGGCTGACGTCAATAGCAACGCATTATAACACAGCACATCCACATATCACAACAGACGTGCTCTCTCGTTTCATTCAAATGCAACTTGCGTCTTATGTTTCTGTTTTTGATTGTATTGAAAATGAAATCAGAGGACTTTACTATTAATCCTACTATAATTATTTGTTCGTTCATCTTTGGCACAAAGCCACTTGCTGCAAACTTTTCTTTGCGGAAGCTTCAAGTTAATTTCAAGAGAGTGAGATAAAATATTTCAACTCAAAACTTTGTGTGCAATTATTTCCCAGACGTAGTTTTGGTATTGAGGTCAAAGTCCACTTGCCTTGCGTTCACTTTACAACAGTGGGTGATGGTTATGATGAAGACTCTGCAGATTTGATGCGTTTCCTCTATAGCAGCGACTTCATTTTTGCATGTTCTGCAGACAGGGTGAGCATCCTCAATTGAGTTTCCCTCAGGTCATTTGTAGAAGCCAAAATATGACCACACCTCAGATTTGGTCCTTTTAGAAGGCTGAAAAATCTCCCGGCGTTGTCACTGCCTTCTGCCATTTCTTCCCATTAAAAACAACAGAGCTGCGTCTGCGTCAGACTGCATTCAAAATCGTAATAATCAAACACAGTTTTAATGATAATTAAATTTTAAACAATATAACTAATCGTCAGTACATTTTATCGTGGTTTATTGTGACAACATGTGAGAGACCTCCTTTATACAATATAGAAGGCATGCATAGGCTATATTTTAATGTATAAAAGCATGAGAAAACTCATGATTTCATGCTACTTTCAAAATGTAATAACTGACCTTTAATAATTTTACAATAAATATAATTCTAAAGCAGTTTTAGAGAGCATACCAATTTAAAAACTACCACATAAAGGTGATTTAGATATTTGCATACAATTTTTGTGCACACATGCCGTTATTATGAGCGAAAAGACATCAGGCTGGATGAACACAGCTACATCTACATCTCCGTAAGTCTGACTAATGAGGGGGAGAGCGAGGGTAGTCGTGCAACCAAAAGTCCTTTCCTGTGTGGCACCTCGGTTACCACATAGTCGCAACAGAGGCTTTTGGTTGAGAGGAAAGTGGTTGTTATAGCAATAACAGAAGGTTGGAAGGGTAAGCGAGGCGAGTGAATGGTGAGCGTGGATGGAAGATGGAGAGGAGGATTGTTACATAAGACAGAAACAGAGAGTCAGCAAGCGATATCATAGAAACCAAAGCAGCCCACATGACAACAAGGGCAAGCAACGTGTGCTAACAATGACAAGATCACAGCCTCCCCATACGCCTTACACTTCCACTTCCACACAAATAAATACTCAACCACAAACAGGCATTTAAAGTGTCCTCTCATTTATGCATGCATACTAAATGGCCTCAAAAAGTGATCAGATAAACTTAAAAAAGACTACATATACTGGGAGCACTACAACTAAATGAAAAAAAAAATAAAAAAAAAATAAAACTCAAATAAAAATTTGAAATGCTGGTTGTGTGGTTTCTATGCAATTTCTATGCGGATGCTCCAATTATCATGACCATGGTTGAGAAAACAGATTCATTAAATTCAATTACACATTTTTATATATTAAACAGTCATTAATACCTCAATTTAAAGGTCCCTTGTATGACAAAATATATTTATTTAAACATATAATAATATTTATATTCTATAAATTCACATGGAAGTGTGGTTATTATATTTATTACTGTTTACACAATTATTATTTGAACCAGAGTCAAATTAATTAATTAATAAGTGGTATTATTGATCTGTGCGTGTTGCATGCATGATGATGATGATGATGATGTAGAGCATTTCAAATCAATACATCTCATCTTCTTCATAGATCACCTACTAAGTGTGTAGCGAGCAGTGAACATTGGGTAGGGACCCTATGAAGTCAGATTCTCCTCAAGTTCACACAGATGTAGTTCATCACAATAACAACTTTATCTTTGAAAAATATATCAATCATAATTTTAACAACAATTCTTGAAAGACTGCCATCTCTAAAATAAATGCCATTTATTATGAAATGTTGTTGTGCAATATATTTTAAATGCTTCTACAGCACTGACAGACCTTCCGTTCTGGTGGCTCTAATTGCTGGTTAAGGCCTGTGCACACTTGACCTCAGTGCGTGCGAGTGAGTAGGTGTGCATATGGAAGGAGTGGCGGGTTATTGACCTCTATTCAGCAGCGATCTGACTGACCCCCCTTCTGCACCATCAGCTCCAGATGGCCTCACATGTTAAAGACCTATTGTCAGCTCTGCTCTCGCTATCCAATAGGGACACAGCATAAATAGACACATCTGAGCGAAAACACATGGGGTCAATCCAGCACTGTTCTCATTGAACAAAAATGGCAATTCCTAGAATTGTGATATAGTGTAATGTGTAAGAAAGAAAGATAAAGGTTGAAAAGTTTGAGCTCTGAATTAAAGATTGAATTTTATTTATTTATTTATTTTCTTGTTATATTAGAATATTTAAGATAGTAACAAGGTTAAAAAGTTTGAGCTCTGAACTAAAGATTGAGTTTGTTTTATATATGTATTGTGTTATATTGAAACTTATGTAAGAAAGGAAAAAGGTTAAAATATCTGAGCTCTGAATTAAATATTGATTCGTGTTGGTGTTATATTGTAATTTATGTACAAAAGGAAAAATTGTTAGTTTAAGCTCCAAATTAAAGATTGAGGTTTTTATTTATTTAATATTTTGTGATATATTGTAATTTATGTAAGAAGGAGTACATCAATTAAAAAGAGTTCTAGCTCTGAATTAAAGATGTAATAATTTATTTATTAATTTGATCATTTATTTAAATGTTATTTTAGTGGTTGTTTTCATCACAGTTACTGTAGACTAAATTATTAAACCGGAACTTCTCAATGAGTAAAAGGTTTGTTTGCATTATATTTAGTGAAATTTGATTTTGAGTCTTGAGCTTACTGTATACAAATTCAGGGTGCAAATTGTGAATACAAAAATGTTAGTTCTTGTTAATTAGGTCATAATCTACAATATGCCTTTATCTGCAGACTCTCTGATTGGCTTAAGAGATATATGTGTATAATATATAGGTATCCACTGGAAGGCAAACCTGCAACCAAAAAAGCGTAACGTCTAAAACTAATGCTCTGGCTTTGGCGGTATACGCAGGGAATAAACCGCTGAATAAACTGCTTTTTTTGAGGGAAATGGCTTATCATTTAATGAATCGACAGCCTGTTCGCTAATCTTCAACATGTTTTACACTAAACAATACTTTCGTTGGGAACTACATGTAGATTTAACCCTGACAAAAATGTTATTTTTTTAAGAGAAGGCAGAGTAGGGAATGTCACAATAGGTAGGACTCATTTACGACATTAACACCAGTAAATGTGTAGCAGTATTTAATAATAGGTGTTGTGCAATATTGAGTGATATTGTATATTGTCTAAAGAAAATAACCAATATCAATGTTTTCTTTATTTGACTTTCGGGTTTTACCAATTATAATAAAACCTGAATGATGATGACTGCCATGCACTATGATGCTGATATGAATAAAGAGAAGATGAATCATTTAATTATAATTATTGTATTATATTGATGTTTAATAAAAAATAAAATGATGTGTTCTCTCTATGGCTTCCAGGTTTCAACAAATGAATTAGATTTGAATTGCAATGATTTATGACTGCTGTGTGTGCCTAATAATGATATAATGCTTTTTAATGAATGGTAAACAAAATATTAAACAGCTGCAGTCCGTAACTTTTTCTGGTTAAAAATGATCCAAAATCAAATTGAGCAAGTACATAACCAGCCAGTGTTCAAAACAATCTCCTTACCGTAGCCCGATTCATAACGGTAAACTTGTAATAATGTATTATAATTTGAGTGGTACTGATGGATTTCCACAGGAAATTCGAGAATGCCGCCGTTTGTACGTCTGTATACCTAAAGAAGGAGTCTGGCTAGGCTATATCGCATGTGAGGATGCTGCAGGTGGTGGATCATTTATAGCCTTTTCTCACAGTGAACTGGAGATTCACCCGTAGTCAAAAGCAAAAGATTAGACTGTACAGAAATTGAAATCTACAGGTAACGCTGATACACACTAAATACACGTAGTCACGCAATGCTGATGTTGTTAATATTAACAATTTTTTAGAACAAAGTATAACAATAAGAATTTGCACGGTTTGATGTGATATGAGCCAAGCGATCGCTAGATTTAATCATTGTTGGAAGCGCGATTTCTTGTAATGCTTTTTTTTCTCAGTTGGACAGAACAAAAATGGTAGACATGTTACTTACTTGTTCAAGTGTCATTTTTCGGTGAAACTTATTATTTTGGTCGTACTTTAAAGATGTAGAATCTGTGATTCTGAAGTACAGTATCCATACCGGTGTGGTGAATGAATAACAGCCACACAAGCCCATCAAAACATTAGATTCATCCACGCTGATGAGCCGTGCTGACGCACTGCCCACGTAAAGATGATAATTCCACAAATAACTGCAATTGCAGGTTTCAAACAGAGATGGCGACAAAGAGGCAACACTTACAGCCTTAAGATTTTAATAAATAAATGTATTATTTCTATGGATTCCAGATTTCAACAATTAAATTACAATGCCCTGCTTTTAATGAACAGTTTCAAATCGAATCTTAAATGTGGTTTTATGAGCACTGTAGTGACCAGATCAATTCACACACTTTTTTCCGCTCAGTAAAAGCACATTCCAAAAACATTGCAGTGCTATAGTACGCTTACTAGAGATATAACACCAAATATAGAATATTTTTCACAAGAATAATCCACCCTAATCCACAAGAACCTGTGTGTAATGTAAACTGTAGCTTACTGAAACTCTGAAAGCTGACCACTGACGTCAGGATGAGGTCCCTCATATGAGCCGAGTGTCCAATGTTATTAGCCACAGACCCTCTCATCTCCCAAGACAATCTCTGATAACTATCTAGACCAAAATACAGAACATGTTAAATTATTCACTTCTATTCTTCTAATATCTCTGTAAAGGAAGATGAAAATACATATTTGTTGAATAAGTTGTCAAATTAATCATTTAAGAACCTCTGACAGGGTCTAAATGTGATGCAATTCACCAGGAGCTCGCTGGGATACACCGAGACTGACAAATCTTAATTAAGACACAACCGAGAGATTGCAGAGAGAGTGATGGATGTCAACATGTTGACGAGAAATTCGTTTTCACAGCTCTGCAAAAACCCTGCAAACACATCATGACCTCACACATCTGCATATCCGCTAAATATGGAATTAAAATCACATTAGACAAAAAAGGAAGAAAAACAGACTTCGCCACGCTCCTGTGCGGCGCCCACCGTCTCTTGGAAAGATACAGGTGGCTTGTAAGGTTAGCAGCACACGTCTGCAAATGAACTACTTCGAAAAAACAACAAGCCCTGCATATGTCGGTAAATCTGTCGGGTTGGGCGTTCGCTGAGAAGTGAGCGGACCAGTGGCGGCGAACAGTGTCTCGGGTAGCTGAGAGAAAGGGCAGCAACACTCATCATTAATGGGGATGAGATGCACTCCGGTACCTGCGCCCCATATGCCCCCCCATCCGTCACGCTCCCCGCACAGATGTTCCCTGGAAAGGTGTGAGGCTCACAGACATGGGAAATAGAGAAAAAGTGCGGCAGGAGAAAAAGAACAGTTGTACAATAGAGGAGTAATTCTAAATAACAGTTGTTGTTGTTGTCGTCGTTTTTTTAGAGTGTGAAACGGGTTCTTAGAGAGTAAATAGTTATGATTGAGAACTACCCGAGGAGAAGTGTCTGTCAAACGAAGCTGGATTGTGGAAAAATTACATGGTAAACCTGAGCTCCCCAGACACAATAACGCGTCAAATGGAGCGAAAAAAAGTAGATTGACCCTATTAATACATGTTCTTGGTCTTATTGTGAAGCTCTTACTGAATAGTGAATATGTTACTCCACAGGAAAAAAAAATCTTTATAATCATTCATCAATAATGTTAACCAATAGCCATTTAGGCACTATGCACAGAAATCTGACCCGATTCCGCTCCCCAATAATACATTCACACAACAAAGAATAATTGGCAGCCCCCCCACACAATATTTGTTAATGTGTTAATGTCATGACACATTTTTTCTCTGGATCTTTTAATCAAAAATACATGGACAAAATGCAGTTCATACTAGCGTTCAAAGATTTGGAGCCATGCATTTATTTTTTTTTATTTTTTAAGATGACAAAAGAAATGTACAATGATACAAAATATTTTAAATAAATACTGTTGAAAATTCAAGGAATTCTGAGAAAAGTTCTGTTGAACAGTAGTGTACACTGACACTTTTATGATAAACATGTTTTATTTTTAAATTACTTCTGTCAATCGATTAAAAATAATTAATCACACATTTTTCTTTAATTAATCATGATTAATCGCACCTAAAACATTAAATGTTTAAATATATTTTTAAATTGTAATAATTTCACATTTAATCTCCAAATGAATGTAGAAAGACTGCAGGGGTGTTATCTTGGATGAGATAGGTTTAATTTAATTCATAATGGGGTTAAATAATTCATAATTGTGTGTTTTTGTTTGTTCAAGTGCTGTCTGAAGCATTTTCTGCGCGCATGTGTGTGTGTCACAGATACTACTGCACTGCGTTATTTCGTGTCTTATTGCACATGAATGGCTTAAAAGCATTTGCATTAGGGGTGTAATGGTACACAAAACTGACGGTTCAGTACGTACCTCGGTTTTGAAGTACGAGTTCGGTACAGCAGTTTTACACAATTGCTTTTTATTTATTTTTATTCAGCAGTGGTTCACCTTAAAAAAAAAAAAAGTGTCTGTCCTTAAATTAATTCAGTTATAACTAAAAATCTCTTAAAGATAATGTTGTAAACTATATAGGGAGCCCTTACACGTTACCATTAAAGGTTAACAACAGAGCCCAAACTATTAGCCTAAATTCAGCTGCTATTTATTTTTAGATATAATAATCAACACTCATAAGCTTCACATAAGGCAGTTTTTGCATTAACTTCTAAATCTAATTATATATTTTTTTTAATCCAATTTGTTGTTGAAATATAATCATTTATACACAGTGGTGTTCAACTCTCCGAAAACGATTTAAAAAGATGTTCAAGTTGTACAAGTTACAATCAATGATATTTGTGTCGTAAAACATCTTTCTTTGAAAAAATATATTTAAAATCAAACATTTGATGAAAATGGTACAGATTGTACTATCACCCAGAAATGTGTCAAATTAAAGAAGTAAATGGTTTAGGAATGTCATTCCATGTCAACTTTAAAGTCTAAAAACAGAAAATCAAGTCTGACACGAACACATGCAATGGGACAAACACATCTCTCAAGACAAAAATACACTGCCGGCTTCTGGGACCTTAAACTGTTTACTGTTAAACAATAATAAAACAGTTTCTGCTCTGCCTTGGCATAACAAACTCCTACAGATTTGCTGTCTTATTGACCCTAAAGAGGCCGGGAGTCACTTACAGAGCTTAACAGCTTCTTTGCTAAGCGTGGATGCGCACATAAACACACAGGGAGAGAAGAAAACACATGCGCTTGACACGCTGACTTCCAGAAAAGCACAGCCCTCTGAGGGAACGAAATATAATCCAATCAGCAGTCAAAGGACATGCAGTACAGGCAGAGCCGAGCATCCCAACAGGCACTCGAAAGCAAGCACAAAACTGAGAAGCACAAACACACACAGCTGTTCTGAGAGCATTACAATAGTTTCTCTGTCTGTAAAAATGTGTTCTCTCCTGAAAGTCATGCTGCTTTAAAGTGGCTGGATGCTGAGGTATTTCCCACCAGTATATCATACCTCCATCACACACACACTTTCATCCTAAAATGTGATGGAAAAAAAAAACAATACAGAGGGTTTTAAAGGCCAAAATGTAAAACTTTGCAATGCATAATCTGGTCTCTGATTCGAAATGTTAGAATTTGCGGTAACACTTTACTTTGAGAGTCCGCTTTAGACATTCGACTAACTAGAGCTGCACGATTAAGTGGTAAAACATCATAAACTCAATTCAAACACACACGCGTTCTTCTTCCTAAATGACAATGATTTATGTCTGTCTATTAAACCTTTGAGACAAGTACGATCATAGCAAACATTCAAATCTGTGTTGGCACTGCTGCTGAGCCAAAGCTTCACAGTCTTTTCAACCAAACAGCATCAATATTTCTGTATTACAATAATTAAAATGATCACTGAAGTACTGCGATGATACATTTTATAATTTATAGTTTATAATTCACTGATGTCTATGGTAGTGACCAAAATAGAGTAAATCACCTCTTGAAAGTACCTTGACAATTCAAATAAAGGTTGTATTAATTACATTGTTACACCAGTAGGTGGCGACTAGTTATTTGTCATTGAATCATTCATTCAAGAGATTCATTCAAAAATGCTTATTTGTCCAGTAATGAAACAAGTGAAGAGTTCACTTCAATCATTGATTCAATCAATCATTTATATCAGTTTTTTTTTTTTTTTTAAATAGACTGCAGCAATTAACATTTTGTCAGAATTTGGTTTGGTTGTCTATTCAGAATTGTGGTCAAATCGTGATCTCTGTTTAAAAAAAAATATATATAATCATGATTCTCAATTCATCCAAAATTGTGCTGCAAGTAACGTTACAAGTACATGTCAACTTGTAAATGGTAAATGGACTGCATTTATATAGCGCTTTTAACAGACCAATGGCCATCCAAAGCGCTTTACATCTTGCCTCACATTCACCCATTCACACACCGACGGCGGTGTCAGCCATGCAAGGCGCCATCCAGCTTGTACACACATGCACCGTACCGGAAGTCCTGTACCGAAACAGTTCGGTACGAATACATGTACAGTTAAACCCCTACACAGCAGTGGGAATTTACTCTGAAGTCTCACAGCAGACACGCCCCTTCAAACAGAGCGTTCAAATGAGAGGTAAAATGCTTTTTATTTATAAATGATAAAAACATTTTATGTAAAAATCATACTAACATTATAAGTGCACCCCAGAAAACAATGCAGTTCATTTACTGTTGCTGAGCAAATTTTCACAGACAACATCCAGTAATTTCAGTAGGAATCAGGGATTTCACGTGAAGTCGAAAGATTTCCCCACGCAGATTGGTCACGTGAATTCACTGTGTTGCCCAAAACAAAGCTGTTTGTTTAGAAAGTGATTTGTACATCGATACACTATTGACAATGGACCTTTTCGCCTGTGAAATGTAACTGCACAAAGTAACAAGCAATTCTATCACACTATCCTCATGTTAATATGTGCAATACTACGTCTTATAGCTATAAACAGTGCATATTTAATGTTTACCGCTTCATTAGTTCCACTACATCAGGGGTGTCCAAAGTCCGGCCCGCGGGCCAAATGCGGCCCGGGGATGAATTTCAAATGGCCCGCTGCGTGTCTATTAAAATGTATGTAGCCCGCCACGGATAATTTACAAATTGTGCAATGTCAACGCAAGGTGGCAGTGCTAGATTTTAGTCCAGGGAAACAGCGCCCAAAGCGGAACGAAACAGCGCTACTCGTGCTCTGCGCAACTCGCGAGCTCTGACTCTGAGCAAATGTGTTTACCTGCTGAGTGTCTCGATCGAGTTCAGCACAGAGGTCTCCGGTACAAGCTACGAATCTCTCTGTGATTTGATTTAATTTAAATCCATTTAAACAGCACTGACTTAATCAACAACACTAACGTACAAATCAGCTGAGCCGATTCAGTTAAAATACTTTTCAAACAACAATTCGCCAACATTTATCATGGATTTACTGTGGTAACACCTGTAATCGTGGTAATTTGTCAGAAATGTAGGTTAATATCTAATTTTATTTAATTTGTAATGTAGACATGTATTAAATGAGTAATAAAGGCCAAAATTGAAGACTATTTTTGTCATAAACTTGCAGTTTTGTGCATTTGTATTTATATGTTTATAAACTAAATAGCCAACCTTAAAGCCATTCTAGATATAGAAATATATATATTTGTTTTACTTTTTGCCTTGTGTGCTCTGCAAAAAAATGCTGTCATTTAGTATTTTTGTCCTGTTTCTAGTCTAAATATATTTAAACATTCTTAAATCAAGATGTATTTACTAGTTAAGTTAAATGACATTAGTTATTTTTTCTTGTTTTCTGGAAAATAAAATGAAATTGAAGTGAGTTTTTGTTTAAAACAAGCAAATATATCTGCCAATGGGGTAAGAAAAATAATGTTTCTGTTTGGAATCTTGTTTCTGTCCCAAACAGAAACAAGATTATTTTTCGAATTCATTGGCAGATAATTTTGTTTGTTTCAATCAAAAACCCAATTTTTCCCCCGGGAATCAAGAAAAAAATATGTAATTTTCCTTAGTAAAAGCATCTTGATTTAAGAGTTTTTAGATATTTGGACTGGAAAAAAGACCAAGTAAGAAAAGTTTTTTTTGGCAGTGTGGTTTTACCTAATAGAGCACTTATTAAAAATAGAGCACTTATTTAATTTAAATAAGAATAGAGTTCTAACTCCGTAATAATATTTAAATTTATATATATATATTTTAATTTATATATATATTTTAATTTATATATATATATATATATATATATATATATATATATATATATATATATATATATATATATATATATATATATATATATATAGAAAAGGGACCACAACATTGAATCTGGCCCCCTTTAAAAAAAGTTTGGACACCCCTGCACTACATCTTTCCTCACCACAAGAAATGCTGTTAAATGAGCTAAACTTGTACTGAACCCACAACATTCCTTTAATATCTGCCTGTTAGCGATTAGCATGTATTCTCAAAACGATCCATTGTGACCGAGACTCAGATACACTTGTGTCGGATGTGAGGTGTGTATGAGAAAGAGATGAGCGTATGTGGGTGTGTCAAAGTCAGTCTGGACCTTATGAAGGCAAAAACACTGGCAATGTCATGCAGTCAGGCCCACACAGCTACACTGGCCACTGAAAAGTATATAGGCTATATTTGGACAGTTAAAGGGTAAGCTTACCCCAAAATTAAAATTCTATCAATAATTACTCACCTTCGTTCCAAAGCTGTAAGACTTTGATTCGTCTCCAGAACACAAATTAAGATATTTTGTATTAAATCTGAGAGATTTCTGTCCCTCCATTGACAGCTATGCAACTACCATGTTGACGCTTAAAAAAGTTAATAAAGAGATTGTAAAACTAAATCATAGGAATCGAGCGGTTTGGTCCAAATTTTCTAAAGAGACGATCTCTTTAAATGATGAACAGATTTGATTTAGGCTTTTATTTACATTTAAAAATTGATCAGCGAACATAAACAGAAGCTCAACCGAATCTTCTAGACACACGAGAACAAACTTCCTTGTGGAAGCTCAAATGTGCTGCGTAACACAAGAATGAACCTCATTTGTTGTTGTGGAAGCTCAAATGTGCTGTGTAGCACAAGAATGAAACTCATTGGTTCTTACTGAAGCTCAAACGTGCTGCGTAACACGAGAATTAACCTCGTTGGTTGTAGTTGAAGCTCAAACATGCTGCGTAACAAGCAAATGAACCTCATTGGTTCTTGCTGAAGCTCAAATGAGCTGTGTAACGAGAATGAACCTCATTGGTTTTAGTTGAAGCTCAAACGTGCTGTGTAACGAGAATGAACCTCATTGGTTGTAGTTTAAGCTCAAACGTGCTGTGTAACACGCAAATGAACCTCATTGGTTCTTGCTGAAACTCAAATGAGCTGTGTAACGAGAATGAACCTCATTGGTTTTAGTTGAAGCTCAAACGTGCTGTGTAACGAGAATGAACCTCATTGGTTGTTGCTGAAGCTCAAACGTGCTGCGTAACATGAGAATGAACCTCATTGGTTCTTGCGGAAGCTCAAACGTGCTGTGTAACGAGAATGAACCTCATTGGTTTTAGTTGAAGCTCAAACGTGCTGTGTAACGAGAATGAACCTCATTGGTTGTTGCTGAAACTCAAACGTGCTGCGTAACATGAGAATGAACCTCATTGGTTCTTGCGGAAGCTCAAACGTGCTGTGTAACACCAGAATGAAGCTCATTGGTTCTTGCTGAAACTCAAATGAGCTGTGTAACGAGAATGAACCTCATTGGTTGTAGTTTAAGCTCAAACGTGCTGCGTAACAAGCAAATGAACCTCATTGGTTCTTGCTGAAACTCAAATGAGCTGTGTAACGAGAATGAACCTCATTGGTTTTAGTTGAAGCTCAAACGTGCTGTGTAACGAGAATGAACCTCATTGGTTGTTGCTGAAGCTCAAACGTGCTGCGTAACATGAGAATGAACCTCATTGGTTCTTGCGGAAGCTCAAACGTGCTGTGTAACGAGAATGAACCTCATTGGTTTTAGTTGAAGCTCAAACGTGCTGTGTAACGAGAATGAACCTCATTGGTTGTTGCTGAAACTCAAACGTGCTGCGTAACATGAGAATGAACCTCATTGGTTCTTGCGGAAGCTCAAACGTGCTGTGTAACACCAGAATGAAGCTCATTGGTTCTTGCGGAAGCTCAAACGTGCTGCGTAACACGCAAATTAACCTCATTGGTTCTTGCTGAAGCTCAAACCTGCTGCGTAACACGAGAATGAACCTCATTGGTTCTTACTGAAGCTCAAACGCGCTGCGTAACACGATAATTAACCTCATTGGTTGTAGTTGAAGCTCAAACGTGATGCATAACACAACTTTCAAGCAAAATGAGAAATTCCGCTTTTTTGCAGAATCTGTTAGTTGAGATCACGAAGAAGCCTCTTCGTGTTTGAGATAGCAGTATTGGTATATTTAAAAGCATACACTTTGAGGTTGAAATTGGCTTGTTTTTCGGAGATTCTAGCATGCAGCAAAGGCGTGTTTCTTTTGTTATTGCCCCCGCCCTCAAAGGGAAGCGTGGCTCAGTGTTGCAAAGTCCGCTGTTTTTCATGTCCGCGGGTTGAAGCGACCCCAATTATGTGATATTTAGCCCCGGGAATGTGAATTTTAGTAGGCAACCACGCCAAAAAAAAAAAAACATATTTTACCCCCCAAATGCAGATTTTTACCGGAGAAGCCCCCCTGAAATGCGATTGGGCTTGTTTTGGGCTAGTTTTGAGTAGCAATTGTGTGGGTTTTGTTGTGAAAACCTGGCAACCCTGGTGGCTGGCCGCGCACAGATCTCTGCTGGCAGTGCCAAAGCAATAACGAGCAGCTGATACGAAGTGCAAACCTTAAATGTCAGAGAAAAGAACAGAATCAGAGATTTTTTTTTATTATAGAAAATTGTACTTTGCATATTATACTATAAAAACACAATTATAGTTGATTTTAGTTTATCATAGTTGATCATGACGGTTCTCACAGAATCCTGTTAAAATGTCCTAATGCTACACAATGAAATCAATTCACCAAGTTTTATGTAGAAAACCAGCAAATAACAAATAAAATTAGCATCAATATGTACTTTTTGTTTACATAAACATTCAAATAATAACATTAAAAATTATGGCCAGATTTTAAAGGAGTGTCTTGCAACATGTTATCTACAATGCACAAGTTCAAATAGAGTTTTGACAAAAAAGGTTTTATAAAAAGATAAAACTCACATATTTCAGCCTCTAAATCATTTTTAGTTCTCCCTATTAAGCTTTTTTGAGTGCCTACTTTCAAATGGCCACAACTTCTCCAAATATTATCAGATTTCCATGTGTTACACATCGCTCGCTGGAAAGCTTGGGGACTACTCTTTCAGAATCTGTAAATAACTCAAAATGCCCCAGAACTGACTTGTGTTCCTACTTCCCGTGACTGGTCACAAATGAATCTCATTGGTTCTTGCTGAAGCTCAAACGTGCTGTGTAACGAGAATGAACCTCATTGGTTGTTGCTGAAGCTCAAACGTGCTGTGTAACACGCAAATGAACCTCATTCCAAATTCAATCTATTCATCATATAAAGCTCTTCAGAAAATTGAGACCAAACCGCTCAATTCATATGGATTCATTTCACAATCTCTTTATGAAGTTCTGAAGTTGCATAGTGTCAACAGAGGGACAGTCACAGAAATCTCTTAGATTTCATTAAAAATATCTTCATTTGTGTTTCCAAGATGAATGAAAGTTGTTTTTGGGTGAACTAGCCCTTTTAGTCACATAAAATATCTGGGTGGCTTTGCATTAGATAAAATCAATTAAACAAGGCAAGTGACATCTGCAAATAATTGAGAAATGAATTTATAGTTAAATTATAATAATTTTCCAAAGTAAATTTATCTTGTTTGTTTAAATATTCTTACTGGGAATCAAGACAAAATACTGATTAAGAAAATGCAATGCAAGAGAACTTGATCCATGAAACAAATTCAAACGTTTTAAAATAATAATTGTAATGTTGCAGAACTCCTGTGCAAGATTACAGTTAATAATTATTTAATTCACCAGCAGCTCTTGGGTGATGCGATATTGCAATCTGTGGGTGGACTATTAGGTGAAAAGTAAATAAGGATTTTTCTTTTATTTACATAACGAAACTACTCTCTATCACTAATGACTCTACCTTTTGTTTCTGATGGCAGAGCAAACAAAAACATCCGCTTTTATGTGCAGAGAAAGAGAGCGCGAGAGAAAGAGATACTAAAATCAGACAGAGCAAGACATAGGAGCGTTGTGATCTGGAGGAAAAGTCCGTTTGAGGCAGAACAAGCTGTTCGGGGATTGTTTTTTGGTAGTATTCCATGAGCAGGAGGGAATTGAGAGACAGAATGGGTCAGGCAGGCTGAGTGGTGAGCTACAGGGGCATTTCAGCTCCTCGTTCCCCTCTTCCATCACCATCTGCTCCAACAGAATTAATAACTTCATTACCAATTCAATCTGCATCAGCTTCCTTAAATGTGAAATCAACAGGCGTCCACGGTGTAAATAGCCTATAGAAGATTTGGAAGTTATTTTCACTCTTACAATGATACTACACGGTTATCATAGTTCAGCCATTAGTGTTGTTTGCTTAACCAAAAAAATAAGAATTCTTTACGCTGTAAAACATTTGACAGTAGAAGAATGTAAAAATGCTATAGTAAAAACCTGTTAATCAGTTAATGGTAAGTTCCCTTACTCTATACAATGAAAAACTGACAAATCTAATGGGACATTTCTATATATTAAATACAATTAAACATACAGCTTTTGAGTAATCTTATCATTTTGATAACGGTTTCTTCTTAGTTTTTTTCCTCTTATCAGATATGTAAATTAGGGTTACATTAGTATTTACCTGAACTTGTGGAAAAGCTACTTGTGATGAACTCATCTGGCTTTCTCTTTACCACCTGTGTTTAAGGGGGTTGTCAGTGTATTATAAAGCGATTTTAGTCACTTGGTGTAGTATTTTTCAATCTGTTAAAATAAAAAAAGATTCTGGCAACCACAGCTTCCTGTTGTCTACCCTAATCACTAATACAACTATATTGCCAAAAGTTTTGGGACACCTACCTTTACATGCACATAAACTTTAATGACATCCCATTCTTAATCGGTAGGGTTTAATACAGGGAGTGCAGAATTATTAGGCAAATGAGTATTTTGACCACATCATCCTCGTTATGCATGTTGTCTTACTCCAAGCTGTATAGGCTGGAAAGTCGACCACCTCTGAACAAGACACACAAGCTGAAACGTCAAGACTGGGCCAAGAAATATCTCAAGACTGATTTTTCTAAGTTTTTATGGACTGATGAAATGAGAGTGAGTCTTGATGGGCCAGATGGATGGGCCCGTGGCTGGATTGGTAAAGGGCAGAGAGCTCCAGTCCGACTCAGACGCCAGCAAGGTGGAGGTGGAGTACTGGTTTGGGCTGGTATCATCAAAGATGAGCTTGTGGGGCCTTTTCGGGTTGAGGATGGAGTCAAGCTCAACTCCCAGTCCTACTGCCAGTTTCTGGAAGACACCTTCTTCAAGCAGTGGTACAGGAAGAAGTCTGCATCCTTCAAGAAAAACATGATTTTCATGCAGGACAATGCTCCATCACACGCGTCCAAGTACTCCACAGCGTGGCTGGCAAGAAAGGGTATAAAAGAAGAAAATCTAATGATATGGCCTCCTTGTTCACCTGATCTGAACCCCATTGAGAACCTGTGGTCCATCATCAAATGTGCGATTTACAAGGAGGGAAAACAGTACACCTCTCTGAACAGTGTCTGGGAGGCTGTGGTTGCTGCTGCACGCAATGTTGATGGTGAACAGATCAAAACACTGACAGAATCCATGGATGGCAGGCTTTTGAGTGTCCTTGCAAAGAAAGGTGGCTATATTGGTCACTGATTTGTTTTTGTTTGGTTTTTGAATGTCAGAAATGTATATTTGTGAATGTTGAGATGTTATATTGGTTTCACTGGTAAAAATAAATAATTGAAATGGGTATAAATTTGTTTTTTGTTGAGTTGCCTAATAATTATGCACAGTAATAGTCACCTGCACACACAGATATCCCCCTAAAATAGCTAAAACTAAAAACCACTTCCAAAAATATTCAGCTTTGATATTAATGAGTTATTTGTGTTCATTGACAACATGGTTGTTGTTTAACTATTAATTTTGTTAAATTAATCCTCAAAAATACAACTTGCCTTATAATTCTGCACTCCCTGTATGGAGTTGGCCCGCTCTTTGCAGCTATAAGAGCTTCAACTCTTCTGGGAAGGCTTTCCACAAGGTTTAGGAGTGTGTTTATGGGAATTTTTGACCATTCTTCTAGAAGCACATTTGTGAGGTCAGGCACTGATTTTGGACGAGAATGCCTGGCCCAAAGGTGTTCTATCGGGTTGAGGTCAGGACTCTGTGCAGGCCAGTTAAGTTCCTCCACACCAAACTCGCTCATCCATGTCTTTATGGACCTTGCTTTGTGCACAGTCATGTTGGAACAGGAAGGAAACTGTTCCCACAAAGTAGGGAGCATGAAATTGTCCAAAATGTCTTGGTATGCTGAAGCATTAACAGTTCCTTTCACTGGAACTAAGGGGTCAAGCCCAACACCTGAAAAACAACCCCACACCATAATTCCCCCTCCACCAATGCAGATTGCAGTCAGGCAAGTACCGTTCTCCTGACATCCGCCAAACCCAGACTCGTCCATCGGATTGCCAAACAGCGAAGTGTGATTGGTCACTCCAGAGAACACGTCTCCACTGCTCTAGAGTCCAATGGCGGCGTGCTTTACACCCCTGCATCTGACACTTTGCATTGGACTTGGTGATGTAAGGCTTGGATGCAGCTGCACCTTTGGCCATGGAAGTGATTGGAATCTGAATTCAATGATTTGGAGGGGTGTCCCAATACTTTTGGCAATATAGTGTGTATATTACCCAACCATTTGGAACACAGTAAATTCCAGTGACAAGCAATTTGTCTGACCACACCAGACAAGACAAAATCAATCACAAATCACAGTCAATCAGAAGAGTGTGTGGGCGGAGCTCTCTGTGCAAGCACACTGCTCTCTAGCACTCACAAGCATATAGCTGTCACGGCTGGTCAGGATAAAAACTCTGGTTAACTTGGATAAGACTTTTTAATGTGTATCACAGCATCACATCATGCCGCGTCTGGTTAGGACAACTTTGTATGTCTGACCGTTCAGAACGCTTGATTCAGGCTATCATTCATGCTAATACCAGGTCAATAGTATTAGAGAAGCTTTCTGCACACTGCAGCAAGCAACAAGCAAATAATTCTGCACACTGAGAGACGTGGCTTTTATTGAAAAGACCAAAATGAACAAAATGCTCAATAAAGTCAAAAGCTACAAGAAATATAATCATGATCTTGTACACAAAGTGACAATCCAAAGCCTTGAGTCAATCACGCCAGACAAGAGCTCTCATGAAAGTCCCAGACAACAGTTAACAGGATCTTGAGAGGCGTGAATGGTTGGTTCGGAGAAAAGCAGGACTGGTCAGTTCTAAGCCAGGAACAGTTCAAGTGCCCGAGCGGAGAACGGTTGCATGGTAACTGTTGGCTGAAGAGCCGAAGAGCATAAGATTATGTGTTACTGAGGGAGATATGTTCAGCACAATGACACAAATGTGTGGAGTGAGCTCTCTGGTTTGTGACGAGTGCCAGAAATCTCGAGTGGTGACTGGAGATGGCGACTGACTGCGAGTGGCGAGTTGGCAGCGGTATGGGAGGAAGGGTCCATCTGCACACATGCTGCCAAACAGAGGAAATGACAAACTAAATATGGTTCCAATAAAGTGTTAGAAATACCTCCTTCAGACAGACAAAGGTCGAGGGGAAAACTTGAGCGCTGATGACAAAACCACTAATTAACACAGGACTGTATACGACATTACATTCAAGAGAATGCATAGATAATTTTATGTTAGGCAGGGGAGATGAATGAATCAGTGAATGAACAAGATTTTGAATGAGATGGTGCGTGTCCACACAAAAGTGCTAGGGCATGTCTATGTGGTTGCAAATATATTTGTTTTGAATACAATGCTCTTTCAATGTAAGTCTAGAGGATTTTATCGTCCGTCAGGCAGAAACTGCCTGAACACTAAAGGTGCAGTGATATTAGCAAACAATTTGGCTACATTTCGAGGGCATAAAAGCTCCATGTCTATTTTACAGTGTAGCAATGCACAAAGCACAACTCACAGATAAATCACATTCAAGCCAAGCAGCTTTCTGTTGGTCAGTATGGCGAATTCACGTTTCAAACAAAAGCAAAATCTGCGTGGGGAACTGTTCGCCCTCACACGAAACTCACATGGATTGATCACATGGCTTGCTAGTGAAATGGCTGGATTTTGACTGTGAAATTTCACTGAACAGCGGTAAATGTGCCTGCACAATTTGAGAAATCAAGTCTTTATTCATGTCCATCATGATGTGTATAACCAAGTTTGAACTATGAGTGAGCAAATATCAAAGATTGCATCAGCCACTGTACAAATATGTACAAATACTCATATGTATTATCTGTGAAATTAATTAATTTTTTACATTTTGAAATGTATTTGCTGTGATTTTGATTGATGGGTTGTCCTTGCTACAGTGTAATTATACTAGGGCTGGTCCAAATATAATTTTTCAGGTTCGAAGCTTCGGTAGTAATCAACACCGAACATTCGAAGCTTCGGAGGGAGGGGGGTGAACATAATCTTCTCTCTAATAAAGGCAGGAATCTCGAGAAGCGGCGCACCTCACACGGGCAGGGTTTAGATTAGATTAGATTAGATTAGATTATATTCAACTTTATTGTCATTACACAAGTACAAGGCAACGAAATGCAGTTTAGGTCTAACCAGAAGTGCAATAGCAGCAAGTGCAGGATATATACAATGGTTGCGTAAGTGCAGGGAATAAACATGTACTGAATATATATAAATATGTATAAGTAGAGAGATGGTTATTACTATAAACAGAACTGAATTTACAGATGAATATATACAGTGAATAAATATACAGATGGCTATTACTATAAACAGAATTTACAGGTGAATATGTACTATGAATATAATATACAGATGGCTATTACTTTGAACAGAATTTTACAGATAGAGGTATACAATAATATGTTATACCTCTATCTGTAAAATTCTGTTTATATGCACTAGTGATACAAAACACACAGGTCTGTTACGTCTCAGTAACAAGCTCATATATTTCGCAGTAGACTCATTTAGATTGATAATAATAACGGGTAATAGGCTTGCTGCGATAGGCATAACACCGGTTTACCAGGCATAACATCGGTTACATCACTTGCCCACCAAGGCACCGCCAACCCCCAAAATGTAAAAGCGCCTATTTAAGTGAGTTTGTCATTGTACTGTTTTGTTGTTATATCTTTCATTTACCACGAATTGGCGATGATTCTGAAAGTAAAATGGTCACGGCCGCACAGTGCGCATGCACTGTAATGTGAGGGAAAATGTTCTCACCGTCACATCCCTAACGGGTAAAAAGGCTAATATATTTTAATTCTATTATTCTATTTTCCACAACGTCAAATGAACGCAGCTTAATCCAAAATGCAAGCTCAGACATTTAAGCTCATGCAGTTGTGCGCTCTAGACAGAGAATACTCCGTTGCAGGGAACACTAAGAAGAATGTTTATTAAGTATAACAAGGTTGGGTTTCTATTCAACTGTCCATCCTATTAAAACAGCTAGGCTATAAAATAATGTTTGGTTTAATCATCTGATTTATTCATTAAATACTTATTTTGAGGTTCAGGATGTTGACAAATCCAGGAAGCACTGAATTAACGTTCTGAATGTGAAGCGTTTTCATTGTGATAAGAAAAATTTTGAAAGAAAAAAATATTCCAAGAAATGTGATTCGCAAAACTGTTAGCGAATTTTCAGCAGCTAATAAAACTGTGCTATTTTTTCTGTAAACAGAAAAAGTTTTATTATATACATATAAAGTACACACTGAAGTTCAATAGGTGAAATTTTCTTTTTCTTTTTTTGCTTTTAATGCACCTTCATTTTTAGTTTCTTATTAAAAACTAAGAGAGATATGATGTTTAGACATCCCATGAGTCAAAGCCAGGTTAGTAGGTAAACCAAAACAGACATAAAACGTGTTCTCCAATATGAGTTTGGATAGATGAGTGAAAATGAAAAACAACTTTTGCACTCCTGTCGTGTTTGCATGCAATACACAAAAGACATTACGTTTGCTTGTATGGGGGAGTAACAAGCCAAATCAGGGTTGTAATTTAATTTCTAAAAAAAGGAATTATAGGGTAGAATTCTAAATAAGGTGTTGGAATGAGAGGGGAATTGTTCATTTGTGTGGCACCTGCTTCAGTCTGAAGCCCAGGAGTATTCCAAGACAGATAATTCCACACATTCACACGGGATGTTATTATAACTTCAGCGAGGTTAGAGGAAGTCACCGCGGCAATTACTCACCTCCCACTAGCCTCATTAAACCTCTGACCAACCACGGCCCCTCATCATACACACAGCACAATGAGACAGCCAATCAGGGAGCAGACAGGCGGCATGCCGCCGCCCACACAGTGACAGGATATTGAGAGGTTGTCTGTCTGAGCACCTGAAATACATTTGTTTATTCACAATGTGTCGCCTGGCCAGACGGGGAGGAGGCTAGTCTCTGTGAAACAGAGAATAGCAGGAGAGGAGGGCAGGGCCGAGCTAGTTCGCTTTCAGGGACTGTGATCATATGCTGCTTTTAGCAAATGTATTTGTATCGAGAGTAAAACGCCTGCAAAAAGGGTGATGCTTTTTGTAGCCGCAGGATCGTCCTTAGTGGTGTTTTATAGATACCCTGTCACGTAACCACAATGAAATGGTAGAATCAAAAGTATAGTTCACCCAAAAATGAGATAATTTGCACACCGTTATGTTGCTTTTTTTAAAAACTTGTATGGCTTTTGTCTTCTTTGCAGCAAAAATCAGAATGTGCAGAAGCTGCTTTTTTGTAAATTAATGAGAACGGGCTCATTCAAGCTATAAAAATGACAAAGAATAATCTAGTAGTTGTTAGAGCTCAAATACTTCTCATTTGTGTGATCTTTATAAATCGCATTTGGCACTCCAAATCATTGTTATTGTTAACTAAAACTACTACAATAGTTTTTGTTAATTGAAATAAAGCAGAACATGACACTTAGACACTTAAACTTTGAAGTTGGTTAAGTTGAAGTAGGTGAATTAAAGCAAAATCGATGTGAAAAGCATATAACAATGACTAAAACTAAAATGAAATCTATAAAAATAAAGCTAAATGACTGAAAAAAATAAAACTAAAATCTGAATAAATACTATAATAGTATTTAAATAATATTAAAATAACACAGCTCAAAACCAATGACACTGACGTCAAACCTGGCATGACATATCATGCCGTTTCATATTTATATATGTGGAAACATGAATGAGATTTGAGAGCTACATGATCAGAAATGATCAGTAAATAACTTAAATTTCTGCCTTTCTATCAGATAAAATTATCAAATGACTTCAAAAGACTTGGAAATAGCATATACAGACAACTGTTCGGGAGCCGAACACACGAATTCACCAAAAATAGACAAGTCATATAACAAATGAAAGCTCTCACCCTCAAGAATATCACTGTGCAGTTTATTTCTGATCCAACACTTTACAGTAACGTTATTATCAAAAGAATGGAAATGACTCCTTTGAACAAGCAAACACGAGTCATATTCCTGTTCAGATCACTAACTTGTTGTGGAGCTACTAGCCTCAAACACTATATCAGCTCGTTCCTTAGGTTGTTTTCTTCAAAATTAGACTATTTTCACATGTCTGTGAGCAAGCATGGCCAAACGACACTGTAATATGCCACCGATGTCCAGATCAAAACATGTGATGCAGACAAGTATTGCGTCATACGTCAAAAAAGCTGAGTATCTCAGCTCTCTATAGACACAATCTCAGCTCTCGATCATGCTTCTAGACCAATCAGAGCCTGAGATCTTCCTTTACAAAGTTGAAGAGGCGAAGCCTTCTTTTCGATTTCCCAGCGGCAGGCTTAAATCAAAGCAGATGAGTAGGAGTTATTAGATAGTTTGGACAGATTAATCTCAATAACTTTTTTTTGGAAGGAGATATCAAGAAAATTATTTTTCTCCTGTTTAATGCCAACTAGTGGAATCAACAGAAACTTTCGGAAGGGACATAGACCGGACCAATTAAAAATGATAGATTTTCAAATAACAAATGAATTAAAAAATAAATCAAAATATGACTTTTTATGTATGTTTATCATAAAATTGTGAATAAATACAATATAATATATGCAATATTCTACTGTGTTAAAATTTAGAGTGATTTCTGTAAAATGAGACCATTTCTATCAATTTACTCCAATGTATGTGGACAGGGCGCTCTTTAAATTCAGATATGCCTAATTCTCTAAAAAATTCAAAATATGCTGCAGAGCTGAAGTGACCTACTGTTACACATCAGATGTTTTTACCCAACAGTTAACCAAATGTTCCCTTAAATCATAACAGATGATGTGAATACACACCAATATTTTGAAATACTGTAATTCTGTGTATATGTGTATATCGGGATCACATGCTGTCTGAGAGGCGTCTTTGTGGGATTCATGTCAGATCTGTCAGTCAGCATAAGATCAATTAGTTTACATCAGCATGAGTTTGAAAATCACATTTCATTGGTTCAGACTCATGCCATCGAGAATTCGCTATGAATATTCATGAAGTTGGAATGTTGCGCTTTAAACGATACCAAACTTGTGCTGCGTGGAAAAAATGGAAAGAAATGGACAAGGGAAAGGTATTCCTCCCAGAAAACGTACAAATAAAGATACTTTTAGATGTTTAATTGCTATTTGGAGCATTGGGATCGCTAGATGAGGGCTTAATGAACTCCAGTGAAAACCTCAAAAACAACAAAAAATGAAATTTTTTCACTTGTTTTGGCTGTAGTTCATAATTAGCCTGTGCGCATTCCGACTAATTTTGCCAGCACGGGTCATATATTTATTATACCATGATCATTCATGTTAATTCACAGTGCATTAACTAATGTTAAGAGATACAACTTTAAAAAGTTTAAATGTATTAGATAATGTTGAGATTAATGGTCACAATTATGTGCTGATTAGTTCCTGTCATGTCTATTACCATATATGAGTTATTGTTAGTTTCCATGGCTACAGATTAGTTCATCTTCATCCAGCTTTTCCTGTTTAGTTACCTCATGTAATATGTGTATTTATACTCCCCGTTCTGTTCAGTCCTTTGTCGGTTATTGTTTTGTGCATGTGTATTTCTACTCTGCGTTTCCAGTCTATTTTCCTGTGTTTGCATTCCATATTCCTCGACTAAATAACCAACCACTCAAAAAACGAGTAAAAAGAAAGAACATGGACTTACCAGCGTTGCGTCTCCTCCTCCTCCCAGAGAATCAGAATATATGGGGGTATCCGAGCTGGATGCTCCGACACGGCGGCCTCTCCCTCACAGCCTGCAAGACTGAGGCAGCCACCAAAGTCGACCCGGAACCAGAGCTGGATACCAACAAATCCCCGGAGTCTATGCACGCTGACCAGTCCATCCATCTTAGAGCCAGGAGCGGATCTAAACCTGATAGATATGTGGTCCGCGGATCCAGTTCCCACCCAGATCCCCACCCCAGAGTACTCGTCTTCTTTGCCGGATATTTGGTTCCTGCCTGATTTCCTGGTCTTCTCCGCTGGTCTCGTCTAGCTCCTCTACTCTGCCCCCACTGCAGATTGTCAGGCTTCATCTCCACCAGCTCGGCATAAGGCAGAGTCCCCGGCTGCACCTCGGCCTTCCAGGCCCATGTCTCCACCTTGGCCTGTCAGCCCACTCCTCTGAGGTCCATCTGGATCAGCCATAGTTGGCGTCGCTCGGCTTCCGCCACGGACTTCCAGGTCACCGGCTGCGCCTCAACCCTCCACCCCTTCAGCTCCACCTTCCCTCTGGCTTCTCTGTCGTCCTCGATCGCTCAATCGTCATCCTGGTCAGCAGAGTCCCTGTCTTCACCTCTATCCCGCAAGCCAACAACTCTACCTTGCCAGGCCGTGGGTGTTTCCTCCTGATGGACTATTTCTGTTTTGGGGTGGCAGTGGCTCAGTGGTTCATGTAGGTTGTCTACAAACTGGAAGGTTGGTGGTTCAATCCCGGTTCCACCAGACCAAGTGTCCAGGTGTCCATGAGCAAGACACCTAACCCCAGCTGCTCCCGACGAGCTGGATGGCGCCTTGCATGGCTGACACCGCCATCGGTGTCAGCATGGGTGAATGTGAGGCAAGATGTAAAGCGCTTTGGATGGCCATAGGTCTGTTGAAAACGCTATATAAATGCAGTCCATTTACCATTTAAGGTGCGTGGTCGCGCCTTCCAGGAGGGGGAGAACCAATGAGGTTCATTCTTGTGTTACACAGCACGTTTGAGCTTAAGCAAGAACCAATGAGGTTCGTTCTTGTGTTACACAGCCCGTTTGAGCTTCCGGAAGAACCAATGAAGTTCATTCTCAAGTTACGCAGCACATTTGAGATTCCACAAGAACCAATGAGGTTCATTCTCGTGTTACGCAGCAAGCAAGTATAGTTGAGCTTCTGTTTATGTTTGCTGATCTATGTTTATATGTGAATGAAAGCCTAAAATTAAATCTGTTTATCATATAAAGTGATTGTTTCTCTTCAGAAAATTTGGATTAAACCACTTGATTCATATGGATTCAGGGCCAGGGTGGGACCAATTTTCAGATTTAATGCCCAAGACCAGCCCTTACAAGCACCTAAACCTAGCACCTAAAAGTGTATCTGTTCTGTACATGGTAGATAGGCCTATGCAGATTTACTTTTTCTCTCTGAATTTGCGCGTGTGTAAAGTGAGACAGAGCATGCAAGCTCTCTACCAAGTGACATTATTTAATGAATAGCATAAACTGATGCGCTTCTTTAAATACAAAGTAAAGATGTGTGATGATTAGTTAATTATCAGTCATGCAATAATGTAACATGCTTTTTCTGCATGTAGAGAGAAAGCGGACGAAGTCCGGCTCGACTTACGTGTGCATAATAAATACGCTATATAACAATACTTATAATATTTTTATAAAACCACTACAAATAGCTGGGCACGCGCAAGCGACAGGATTTCAGGTGTACGAGCACAGCTCTTCTAGTCCACTATTAGAACTGGCTGCGATTTGCCGCTGTCTCTCTAATTGAAAATGAACCATGACTTGCGCTTTCCGCGTCCCGTGTGTAACCACCTTTATGTCGAGGTGGTACTGCCGGCCCGATTTATGAGCGGCCCACCAGGAATTCTCCGTTGCCCACTCCGGGTCTGTATGGATTTATTTTATGAACTTTTTTAAGGGTTATCAAAGTAGTGTTGGGCAGCAGTCAGAAATCTCAGACAGTGACAAAAAATCTCTCAGATTGTATTAAAAAGATCTTCATTTGTGTTCCGAAGCTGAAAGTCTTACGGGTTTGGAACTGACCTTTTAATGTAAATGTTAGGAAATAAATAAATAAAACTAACATCTTCAATGGAACCTTTATGTGACTCATTTATCTGACTTCCAGTACAACCAGGTGTAAAAAAAGAAACAAAGAGGATAATAGTTGTAGTCCTGTTGCACTCCTCTTTCCTGTCTGTCTAAAGCAGAACTGATGTGCAATCATTCCCGTTACACAGGACAGCCACTCGCCCACATGATTTCCGCAAACATTACCAAACAGAAAATCTTGAATGTCAGGAATGTCATTCATCAAAACTTCATTTTTGGTACCTTGTATGTGAGACACAGTCATTTTTCTAGATTCTAGTTACAAGCTTTATTGGAATCAATGTGTTCCCTTGTGAACCAATAGGACCACAGCAAGAAAATCTGAGAAAGAAAGTACAAATAAAAAAATAGCCTGCAAGATTAAGTAAGGATGAAAGAATATTGACTTAATATTGAGCAATTAAAGAGTGTCTCATCCCCGGTTGTTTAAACACGGCGTCCCCATGCACTGCCTGATGAATCTGCCTCTAGATCCCGTCGGAGCGGAGCGCTGATGACTAACATGATATTTTTACTCAGTAATTATGTAACTCATCGGAAACGCAGCACAAGTGTGAAGCACATGGAAGGTGCAGATACGGTCCACGCGATCCAGGAATTGTTTGCCCACCAAAGTGTTTCTGACACCTTTTGCTTTGCACATTATGTCCAGGATTGTCCGTGCCAAGCTCTGCTTTAAGCAACCTTTATTTTAAGGCTTTGTTCTTGGTAATATCATATTAAATATATTGACTTATATTAAATGGCTTTAAGAATTATTATATCACAGACAAACATTCATGAAGTCACAGAGGTTATAACACTCAAGGAAGTAATACGCAATTAGGGTGAGACAGCATCTGCACTTCTAAGTCGTTTTTGGGAGATGTGACGTACCTTAATGTCAACCAGTAACCAATGTCTCCAGTAAGCACGAGAGGGTTTCTTACGACTGGGAGCATCTGGGTCCACCATTAATAGAGTGTATTTCTTCCCCTAGACAGAAAAAAGACAGAAAGAAAGACAGAAAGAAAGAAAGAAAGAAAGAAAGAAAGACAGAAAGAAAGACAGAAAGAAAGAAAGTACAAATGAATTACCAAATGAATAAATGTAAAATAAGAATAAGTAATTTTATGTAAAAAAAAATAAAATAACAAAAACACGTAAATAAATAAATACTGAAAGTGGTATGAAAGGCATGAAACTAGTAGAATGTAGAGCAGTGGTTACGAAGAACAGCAGTATATTATATTGTTAGCATCATTATACAAAATATTTGACTTCAGAACTTCATAATTAACCATTCAAAATGACTTATTTTCTGTAAGATATATGATATATGAAATATCTATGAGATAAGAGATATATGAGATGAGATGATACATGACAAATATGATATGTGAGATATAATATACAGTATGATAAGTGATCTGAGATATATGAGATGAGTAATACAATATGATATATGATATGAAATATGATACATGATATATGATATATAATATGATACATGATATATGATATACAATATGATATATGATAAATGATTGTTGATTGATATATGATTGATATTATATATAATTGATGATATGATTTGATATATGATTGAGATATGATACAATACGATACGATGATGATATGATGATGATGATGATGATACGATATAGTCTCAAGGCTACCACACAACTACCACAAAAAGACAATATTATTTTAACAGCAGATCAATTTGTTTGATCACAAACTGATTCTTGAAACGTGGATACATCCTTGATAGTAATATAATAATTATGTATTAAAAATAATATATTTGTTTTTGCTTTTTATTCTCCTCAACATGGATCTGAGCTTTATTTTCCTTCAGTGATTTCCTATGAAAACATCAGTAACTTTAACTATTTCTGAGAACCCAGCGTCTTTAGCAAGTGACGTACGGAAGAAAACTTTAATTAGTTACTGATATTCTCAGGCAACCTTCCATTCTCACACATTCACCAAATCACAATCTGTCTGCAAAGTTTCTTTACTTTCTCTCTCATAAAAAAAAAAAAAAAAAAACACTTATCCATAAACAACCTGGCACATATTTTGGGTGCTACACATTAACAATGACTGACCAACTTAATTGCTCCAACTACTCATCTTCGCAAGTCCCCTTAAAGTTGAAGAACTGGGAGAGCAGATTGAATTATTGCGTGAGCACATTTGTCATCCCTGGTGCCGAGCCCAAAATCTGCCAGACCATATGATAGCGTTATTATTATACGCCTCTCTCAAGAAAACAGTACTGTCAATCACGATTGTTGCCATGCAACAATAGCCCATCCCCACAACATAAAGACTATGTAAAACACTGTATAAATTAAACAATCCAGTATGGTATTTCCACAAAAGGGAAATTAAAGGGATAGTTCACCCAAAAATGAAAATTCTGTCATCATTTACTCACCCTCAAGTTGTTCCAAACCTGTATGAATTTGTGCTGCCGAACACAAAAGAAGATATATTGAAGAATGGGGTTAACTAAACCGTTGATGGGCCCTAATGACTTACACAGCAGAGAAAAAAAAATACTACGGAATCCAATGTGTCTCATCAACTATTTGGTTACCCAAAAGCAAAAATGATTACAAACAATCAAGTAAAGGTCACATTTACACATTACATTTACATTATAGAGCTTTATACAATACGACTTGTTTTAAAGCAGCTTCACATTAGGGATGGGCATTATCTTATCGTTTGCGATATACCGGTAAAATTTCTCCCCACGATAAGAATTAGGCTCCCCACGATAATAATAATAAAGCCTAGTTGATGACGCGACCCATTCGCAGCTCATGTGCAGATCGGAAACAGCTATGGCGGAAGCTGCGAAAGAGTTTATCGCTAAACAAGGAGCTACCTCTACAATCTGAAACCTGTACACACAGATATATTTTCACTCGCTGAGCACTTGGACTAATTGCTTAAAGGGTTAGTTCACCCAAAAATGAAAATTAGCCCATGATTTACTCACCCTCAAGTCATCCTAGTTTGTATATGTCATTCTTCTTTCAGACGAATACAATCGGAGTTATATTTAAAAAAAAGTCCTGGCTAATCCAAGCATTAGAATGGCATTGATTCGATGGGTCATTTTTGAAGTCCATAAAAGTGCATCTATCCATCATAAAAGTGCTCCACAAGGTTAATAAAGCCTTCTGAAGTGAAGTGATATGTTTGTGTAAGAAAAATATCCATATTTAAAACTTTATAGACGAAAAAAGCTAACTTCTGGCAGTCAGCAGTGTGCGAGTCGACTTCACCCCCGACCCTATGTTTTGTTTTGCTCTATCCTCTGCGCTTCTGCGTTCGTCAATACACATGCGTCAAGGGGTCAAGGGTTACTCTTTCGTCGTAAATCGATGCGTACAGCAATCCGTTGGAAGTTAGCTATTTTAGTCTATGAAGTTTTAAATATGGATTTTTTCTTACACAAACACGCCACTTCACTCCAGAAGGCCTTTATTAACCCCCCATAGCCGTGTGGAGCAGATGGATACATGCATTTTTATGGACTTCATAAACAAGGCAACAATTCACTGCCATTGTAAAGCTTGGAAGAGCCAGAACTTTTTTTTATATAACTCTGATTGTATTCGTCTGAAAGAAGAATGACATATTCACCTGGGATGACTTGAGGGTGAGTAAATCATGGGCTAATTTTTATTTTTGGGTGAACTATCCCTTTAAGCGTTTAGTCCAAGTGCTCAGCGAGTGACCAAGTGCTCCGCTTTGCTAAGAGCGCTCAGTGTTTCTCACACACTCAAAGAGAGCGAGAGAGTCTTATACCCTGCAGAATTGACGTGCTACATGTAAACAATATTCTTTGTTGTATTTCCTGTAAAATAACACCATTCATTTGAAATTATTCAACCTTTATGAACAAGCAGAAACTAATGTGCAAACAGCAATCTCATTGGCTGCTGCTCATCTTTTACCCTCCCTGTTTTGATTTCAGCAAATCAGTTTGAGGAAATGCTGACAACGCGGTTAATATTCATAAACCCAGCAGTTCTATCATTAAATCATTATTTGCCTTTTTTTTGTGTAATCTGAAGACATGGTTGGGATTATTACTTTTGCTGTTTGCACTATTTTTGCCAGTGTTTGCACCAGCAGACTTTATACAGAATCTGCACAGTTGCACTATTTAAACATTACCTGCACGTTTACAGAAGAAAATTATATCTGCAATTTTTTCATTTCTGAAAAGGCTGGTGTTTGGATTTGTTCAGTTTTTTTTAAATTCTTTTATGTAATTTGTATATTGTAGGAGCCTATTGATGATGGCCATGTTTTACTTTAGATCAATGTTTGTTTTTCTGAGGCTCTCAAGAATGCGTGCAGCTCTCACTTGTAGCCAAAAACATGGGGAATGGTACTAAATTTATATCGTCATTGATATCATTATCGCAATAAATACCAGAAAATATTGTGATATATTTTTAAGTCCATTTCGCCCCCATCCCTACTTCACATTAATAAACAGGAAAATTTGTATTAATACTGTAAAATTCCTCCATTACGAAACTAATTAATTTAATAATAGTGTCATTATTTAGCACAATTTCAGTTCAATAACTGTCAATGTTGCAAATTTCATCAGTAATGAAAAGTTTAATCACAATAGTAATGTATTTAGACATAAAACAACCAAAAATTATATAGCATACATAAATTATTATACATTCAATTAAATAAGTTTTATATATTAAACAGAGGCCAAATGCTTAATTAAATTTTTTTCTTGCCAGTCCAAGAAAAATGTTTCCTCGTTTCATCTGCAGCCTCAAGACAATTTATAATCAACTCTAATCAGACAAGCCTATGTTTAAGCAACTACAGCATGGAATTAAAAATCCCTGATATTCTAAGGTCTCTAGAGTCTAAATCCTTTGCTCACCTGACACAAAGCAATAAGCTCAAACAACCATAAGCCTAATAATCGGATGATGTTTAAGTTTAAGCAATAGCAGCTCCAGGCGATATTCAAACAGCCAGAACAATGCTGCCTCCTCCACGGGCTGTCACGGTAAACCCTGACTGGATCTCACTGATCTGACCCCCTGTGGACAGATTAAACACCCTCCTCAGACCTGTTGCTGAAAATGTGATCCAGTTCTTTTTATTGGCCATGATGGAGAGCAGGAGGTGAATGAATGATTAGTACTTAAATAAATCTCAAGATTTTAATGCTACACTACAAAAAGTTATATACACTACATAAAGATATATAGTACATCCTACATTACCTGCAAACATACAGTATACTCTTATAAAGCAATATATATTATATAGCAAATCTCAGTGATTGTTTATATTGTTGCAAAAATATAAACTGTATTATCTCTATATAAAACAGTAGCTGCGTTTACATGGACCCTAATAATCCGATCGTAACCGGACTAATAGTACAACTGGAATAAAATATTCCAAAAATATTCATTCAGTCAATCTGATTAAAATTTAATTCGGATTGTAAGGGGGGGGTTTTTCCTTTTGTAATCCAATTGAGAGGACATGTAAACACTTGATCGGACTGAAAATGAACCGGCAAAGTACTGCAATGTGCAATGATGTAGATGGTGTATGACACACGGAACAAGCTGTTCTTCCTGCTGAATAAAGTGTCATAAATTATTGTCCTGTCATTCTGAAATTCTCTTTTCAAATATCGTCTGTGAACTGGAGCAGGACAATGTCCCACCAGTCCTTGTTTCGGACTCTCATTCACAGACGACGGGTGTGGGAATGGGCGTTTTTACTGTTTGATAAATATAAGCAGCACGGCATAACGGCTCATGTGCTCGTCTTCTCCTAATTAGGACCTGAAAAAATATGAAGTCTGCTTTATAAAACTATAGCCCGTTTCCACCGAAATTGCCCGGAACAATTTGTACCAGGAACGTTTCTTACAGGAACTTTTCGTTTCCACTGAGGTCTAAAGTACCGTGAAGATTATGCAAATTAGTCCGGTGATGTAGGACTGCGCACGACTGCTCCTCCCAGTCAGCAACGGACAGTAATAATTTTTGCGCTACACTGTCTGCAACAATAAAAACTATGGAGGAGATTCAAGCAGCGCTGCTTTTGCTGGTTATGTATTGGTTTACTAAAGAGGTCATTAACAAAACGGCGGAAAAGTGACGAGCACTGATACTAAAGGGTATTCTGAAAGCTTGTAACACTAGATTTAAAATAAGACAACGTATGTTATTATCAGCTATTACGGACATTGGCCGTGAGATTTCTGAGACGAACGCGCGTCATTGGACAGAAAGAGCAAGACTGAACGCAGAACGAACCTCGCAAAAGACTTTTAAAAATGCCAGTTGAAATAAAATGCTGCGTGAGTTCAACCAATCAGCATGTTCAGCGCACAAGTCCCACCCCCGAAAGTTCCTGAACTTTGAAAAAGTACTACCTCGGGAGCAGGGCCGTTCAGAGGGGGAAATATTTATCCAGAACTTCATTTAGACCCTGGTTCCTGTGGTCGAAACACACCGAGTACCACCCCAAATTTCCTAGTTCCTGGGGAAAGTCCCTGCGGTGGAAACGCGGCTAAAGAAAAGGGGGATTGGTAAGTAAGCAACAACTGCAGGAAACTCTGTATATTCATGCATTGTGCGCCTGTCAAAAGATTAAAGGGATAGTTCACCCAAAAATTAAATTTGCCCATGATTACTCACCCTCAAGTCATCCTATGTGTATGAGACATTCTTCTTTCAGACGAACACAATCAGAGTTTGTAAAAAATGCCCTGGCTCTTCCAAACTTTATAATGGCAGTGAATGGCTGTTTCTGTTTCGAAGTATCATAAAAGTGCTCCACAAGGCTCCGGGAGGTTAACAAAGGCCTTCTGAAGCGAAGCGTTTGTGAAAAAAAATCTGTAATCTCTAACTTCCGCTAACTGTCGTACACGCGTTCATGAGAGACTGGCGTTCCAGCGTTTGACATAGGACACAGGCGTAGCATAAGTTCCGGTGACGAATGCAGAAGCGCAGAGGATAGAGCAAAACAAAACTTGGTTCTCCAGAGCGTCCTATGTGATACGCTGGAACGTATGTCTCTCCTGAGCGCGTGTACGACAGTTAGCGGGAGTTAGAGATTACAGTTTATAAAGTTTTAAATATGGATATTTTTCTTACACAAACGATCAGAAGCTTGTGACATATAAACGTGCACATCAATCCCTTTATTTAGTGTTCATGTAAACACTTATGTTCCGATTCTTCAATCGGAATAAATTAATTCAGATTGAAGCAAAAAGTGTTCATGTAAACGTAGTGAACGTGATTTCACCAAGAGCAACATGTTTCTGGATCAACATCTTTTTTTATCCTGGAACAATATTTCAATCAAAAAAATCATATTTGAGGGACAAGTTTACAGTTTATGTCAAGTTTTTTGTTATTCACCTATCATTTCCCTCTGATTTTAGGGGAAATTTATGGGTAGGGTTAGGGTAAGGATATGACCAAATTTTCAGACAGGAATGTTGTTCCAGGATCAACTAAATATAATTGATACTATATATCCTATAAACTATATACATTATATATTGAGTCCAACCTTTAGTTTAAACTGATAATCATTTGTTTTCCCCTATTAAATCCAGTCATGCAGCAGCTCTTCTGCCACTCAGCCCCGACTGAGGTGGCGTGTTCTGGCGTGAAAGTGACATCCATGCATAACGTCTAGGCCTGTCACGATAGTCAATAAATCAATTAATCAATTAATCGCACGATAAAAAAAATTAGCTCGATAATTTTTCCGGCCGCAATCATTTGCAGCGTCCGTTTTTATATCTATTTTTGCCGAGCGTTACATTATATGATTACGCTCTTATTCATGTAAATGCTTCTAAGCGCGACAAGACACAAGAGAATGTGCTGTTATGTCAATGTCCTGTCTGTGTGGCTGCGTCTCATGTCAGCTAATCGAGGGACACTCTGACTGACACACACACACACACTCGACGCACAGATAGACTCGCGTCAGTCTCCTGCTCACATCAAGTTCTCTTTTGCTCTTGAACAAACAATAACAACAACAACAGAGAATGTTGAGTATTCTCATATTAGGCGTCTTAAATTAGTTAAATAACGTCTTAAATTAACATAAAGAGTTGTGAGGAAATGAGCTACCTCTGGGAGTAGACCCTGGGTCTACATTTCATTCAATAACATAGCCTTTTTGATTTATATGCTGATTAATGTTGATGATCGCGTTATTTTACATATGCATCCGCTTAAGAGATTGCTCGTTTCAGCTTCTTCTTCTCCTGTGTTTTGATCTGGAGATTCTGTACTCGTTCAGGAAATGCGTAATAGTGCCCCATACCGTATAACAGTGTAAACATGGAAAGCTGGAAAATCTTGTCAATTGCAGGGAAGCGTTTTCTCATAAAAGACGAGATAACAAGAAAAAAAAACGAATAACTTTAATAAGGGTTAATCTATATACAGTGAAAACTATGAAGTGAAAGTTTACATTTGATTACTATTTCTGTAGCTTACCTGAAAATCTAGTTTAGACCTATATGAAAAACGTTTTTCATTTGTATGTTTGTTCGTTGTATTTATGTACAATGCATATTCTGTAATATATCTATACAGTACCAGTCAAAAGTTTGGACACACCAATGGGAAAGTGTGTCCAAACTTTTGACTGGTACTGTACTATAATATACACAAAGAATATCGGCCGATATATCGATATCTGAATTTTTTTTATTCCCTAATACCGGTATCTGTCCCCAAAAAAAACATATCCCCCAATAACCCATATCGGTCGGACTCTCAAGATATTACAAACATTAACATCATAGTTGTCCCAAATTACACACTATGCACTCACTCAACCATGTATTGTATGAATTTTAAGGTTATTTTGTCATTCAACGTCAGAGTCTGATAGCCCCTCCCCCCCTCCGCTATGAAACAAAAGCTGCAGCATTTCAGTGCATGAAGTGTCCAACATTTCACACTTAATTTTAAAGTAAGTGCATCATCCAGGTATTTGAAGTGCATATTACTACAAAATGGCACAGAATAGTGCACAAGTAGGCCAACGTGAATTAGGACACACATCATGAATTTCTGTGAAGCTGCTATAGAATGTGTATTGTGAAAAGAATACAAATAAATATGACTTGACAGAAACCTTTAATTGTAACATTACCGGGGGCTCGTCTGGGATGTGAAATTTGCAGAGCTCTGCTCCTGTAAACAATGCTTTACAGATCTGTCAGATTCTGTCACATCCCTTCCATGTCCATTCCTGGTATCCTTCTGCAGATACGAAGTGTAAGTAACTGTGTTTACTTATTTAGACTGTCATGACATCACTTGAAATATTGGATAAAGCATTGATAGACAAGTTTGGCAAATGATTCTTTCACAACAGTCTCATGCCAACACGTGCAATGTTTATTTCAAAAACAGTGTGATACTTGCATATTTTATAAGTAATTTTATTTGCCTTACTGCACACTTGCCTGCTAGATTTTCATTGTAAGTGCATTACTATAAATGTGTCTTTCATTGCTTTTTACAAACTGACAAGTTGTAATTATATGGTAACTGACAACATGCCACAGATGCTGTTAATAGAGCTAATGATGTATTTAAATGCTAAAATATTTAATAAATTAATCATTTGAGGAGAGTACATCAATATATTAGACATTGTATATGTCTGTGTGCGGTTTCAAAACTTTTATGTTGATGAACAGGTCCAAACTTGTATTCGTTATTCTGGCCTCAACAATCATATTATTGTAACATCAGTACACTACTGACATTAAGACATATTTTCAGTGTTTCCCCTAATAAATGTGGAGAAAGCACATGCATTATGTGGGTGTGTGTCGCTGGGGTAGAGAATATATGTGTGTATGTGTATAATTAATGTGCATTTAGACAGATGGAGGAAGCAAATGCAGTGGAAAGAGAGGACAGGGAGGGAAGGTGTGAAGAGATGCAGTCTTCTCCCCACCAGCTGGGACAGGGTATGGTTTAAGTGTACTAAAAAAAACATAATATCTTAATATTTGTGGATTTAAGTCATTTGTATTTCATGAACAAGTTCTGATTGTGGGTAGACATTATCCTTGTTTGAGATTAACTGCAAGCCTGGGGCTTGTTTGACTTGGCTTGTAAGCAACCACCTGGAAATGCCCTAAAAAGCACCTTGAACATAGTAACACACACCCACATGTGTGTGTATATTTCCCATAATCCTTCTGAAGAAAGGGTCTGGAAGACCAAGAGTCAAAATCATTTCACAAGTATTTTCACAAGAAGATGTTCTATATGTCAACTGTATCTTACACTATAATGCAAATATGTTCTGCTGGCGCCATGGCCTAGCTGTTAACATGCTTCAGAATTTAAGGACTAGCATAATAATGGTTTAACGGTTTAGCAACAATGGAAATGGAAGTCCCTGGTGTGTTTCAGGCTTCGGGTTGTGTCTTGGATTTTTTTCTTTTAGCCATTATTGGTATTTTTGGTGGCAAAATAATATGCACTTGGGATTTCACACATTTTGGATTCCTATAGCCTCTTTGCGTGGGACAGGGCCATTAAGGACATTTTTAACACATTCAGTATATTGCTTTTCAAAACAATCAACAAAATTCAATATTGCTTGACCTCAGACACATTTCGCCGCTATTCCACTGGGGCTGGTGTATTGTCTAGTATTGTGACGTACATCGTGGTATAACAGATTATCGAAAAAGAGAAAATGTAGGGTAGGGACTTGATTCTATGCATCATTTTTTTGAGTGGATTTGGAGATGTCAGTGTTGCATGCACTCAAAAATGGAGGCAGATGAACGCAAACTTGAAGGGGCGAGTTTAAGCAGACTAAATGATTGGAGAAAACCTGCATATGTCACCAGAGAGAAGTCTGTCATTTCACTGGAAGTTATGTCCAGTTATGTCATTTATATTAAACATTATGAGGTCAAAATGTACTATTAGTGGAATAAAGTGCACATAAAAATAAAGATTTACCAACAATCAATCTTTACAGTACTATAGTGTTCTTCTATCCTATACCAGACTAAAATACCTCGATACCGATACTGAATCGATACCACAACAAAAAAACAGTAAAGTAATTGAATAATATGACAGAACTTACTATTCATTGTTTTATAAAAAACTCACTTGGCCAGCATGTTGCTGTCCTGCTTTTTGACCATTCCCTCCTCTTATTGCAATAATAATCACATGCCAGTGTGAGCCTCATTTGCAACAATCACATTATCAATCATGTTAACATTCATTAACCATTCACTATTCTGAAATATTTGTTTTTAAAAATAAACAAAAATGCAAATAAAAAACAGTGCTTTATTTTTCAGCTACAGTAGGTCTATTTAACAGTAGTATTCAGAAAATAAATTAAATAATCAAATAAAAAATACTGCATAGTTTTCACTCTATAAATTAACTATACACTGATTATTAATAAATATATTAATTTATTCAGTCAAGAATGGGGTGATTTTCTATTTTATTTTGTTGTTTGACTAACATTAAATGTATGTCTGTCGTCAGATGTAGCATAAGCATTTTGAACTGCGAGAGGCGTTACACTTTTTTCGTAAGTTGAATACAGAAGAACGCCGGAAGTTAGAAACTTTACTTTATATCTCAGGACTCGACATTAAGCCTGTTCACATGCTTGTGCTTCGGACAAGTACATCTGTCATTCACTTGTCAGAGTAAAAAATGTGCTTGTCCGGATTGTTTTAGTTTTAGTTTTGTTTTGTATATATAATCTATTCTGAAGCAATATTCTCACCAGTGTTCAATCAGCTTTGACATATTTAAATATGCATATTTGTGATATTTTTACCTTTTTATAAAGGGCATTTTTCCATGATCTTATTAAATATAGGCGATGCTTCAGCTTTCATTTTATATTTTTAAATTTGATCTATAAATTAAAATTAGAATAAGACACTGTAGGCTGTAACCAATGCAATTAAATTATTTACACTGAAAAATTACAACTGCATTAAATAATGTTATGAGATTATTTAAAATATTTTTGAATATACAAATAAGAAATGTTGGAAAGATGAAACTAAACCACCAGAAGGTGGCAGCAGAGGACCGTCTTAATGAGTGAGTCATTGAGTCGATTCGTTCAAACTAGGGATGGGTCACGATTTTCGAATATTCGATTAATTTATTTATTTTTTATTTATTGTATTATTATTATTATTAGACTCTTTTGAGGAGACGGTAAATTGCTGCCCTAATTGCACTCTATGCGCGAATGCATTGCAGCCTGGCTCTCGCGATCGTGTCTCAGGTAAATCATCAACACTATCATCACTTACATGTATGTTATTGAACTAATGACATTGTAATCAGCTAAAACGCATGCACTGGTTACTTTTCTTACAGAACAAGTGCGCACCCGAGTGTTGTTTGCACATTCACGTGAATCGTGGCACGTCGAGTGCAACCGAACTTTTAACCTCGAGAGGCTGCACGAGCCTCAACAGCACAACCTTGTTAACATCAATTTGTTTTATATTATTATCCACTATCGATCTCCACTTACACTAACTGAATGCAGAATCATTATTGCACTTTGGGTGATTCCCTAGTTATGTTTTGTTCCGTCGGGCAAGTACAATTCTTTCATTTGCCCCTTCAAAAAATCCACTTGTCCCGGACAAGCGTTAATGTTGAGCCCTGTGTATTATATATTTTTCTTACACAAACGCATCGCTTCGCTTCAGAAGGCCTTTATGGACCCCTCTGAAAGAATGCAATTCGATTTTTGCCATCTTTGCACATGGGCACTAGTTATATATTTATTTGAACCAATACATTATGGACATAGGATTATTATTGTAAGAAACTGCAAAAAATTTGTAGATAACCAAGAAATGGGAAAACAAACATGAAGAGAAAGAGCAGCTAAGACGGAGAGAAAAGAAGTACAGAGAAAATGAGGCCCCGTTGTGAGTTTATAAGTTCATGGTTTATCCCTGACCCGATACCAAACCGTGTTGTCCATTCAAAAGCCTATAAATATCCATCCTGCTTTATCCTTCCTTCTCACACAGACGACCATAAACATGCACACACACAAACACACACTCGGGACCCGCAGCTAACGCAACGCAAATCAATCCCAAATCCCTCTTTAAGCAGTGAAAACACTTGAACTGGTTGGGTAATTAACAGGTATCTGTGTTGTGATTAAGATACAGAGACGGCTTAAGGATCATCGACTGTAGCTTAGTGCAAGGTTAGCCGATCAATGAGTAAATACAGGGGAAATCGGCCCATTAAAAAGAGCACCAGATGAATACTAATCTCAACACGGGAGAACAATTACCTCTGAAATACACAATTTATAACTAACTTACAAATGCAATAGTGCTTGTCCAACCAGCTTTTCTTAGGGTGTGTCATTCCACTAACTAGTTCCCAATTGCATTAATTAATATACCGTGAACACAAGAGCCTTAAACAGTTAGTTCACCCAAAAATGAAAATTAGCTCATGATTTACTCACCCTCAAGTCATCCTAGGTGTATATGACATTCTTCTGTCAGACGAATAAAATCGGAGTTATATTAAAAAAATCCTGGCTCTTCCAAACTTTATAATGGCAGCGAATTGTTTCCTTGTTTATAAAGTCCATAAAAGTGCATCTATCCATCATATAACTGCTCCACACGGCTCCGGGGGGTTAATAAAGGCCTTCTAAAGTGAAGTGGCACATTTGTGTAAGAAAAATATTCATATTTAAAACTTTATTGACTAAAATAACTAACTTCCGTCGGATTGCCGTACGCATCGATTTACGGCAAAAGAGTAACCCCTGACCCTTGAACTCTTGACGCATGGGTATTGACGAATGCAGAAGCGCAGAGGATAGAGCAAAACAAAACACTGGTTATGAATTAGAGTCTAAAATTAGAATTTTTTAAGAGAAATGGCAGATGATTTCGATATAAGAGAAGAGGGGCTTGAGTTTGTTGCCCAGCCCTATCCGCGAGAGGCGTCAAAGCTTGCAATGCTTCAATACATCGCGTCAGGCCGTAAGTCGATTTGCGTTATTTATTTTAGTCTATAAAGTTTTAAATATGGATATTTTTCTTAAACAAATGCGCCAGAAGGCCTTTTTAATCCCCCGGAGCCGTGTGGAGCAGTTATATGATGGATACATGCACTTTTATGGACTTCATAAACGAGGCAACAATTCTCTGTCATTATAACGCTTGGAAAAGCCAGGACTTTTTTTAATATAACTCCGATTTTATTCGTCTGAAAGAAGAATGTCATATACATCTAGGATGACTTGAGGGTGAGTAAATCATGGGCTAGTTTTCATTTTTGGGTGAACTAACCCTTCAATACACTAAACATTAGAACGCTTATGACTTAATGGGTGTTAATGATGATGAGAACACCTAGAAATGAGTCATAGGTGTTCTTAAGTATTAAAACATTTCACCCTTTGGTTATCCTGTATTTTTACTGTAGTCATTCTGTGTGCTTTAGAGTGATTTGAATTTACAAACTATTTTGGATTCATTTTAAAATTTTCACCCAGCAGTATATTTTTTTTAAAGCGGCAAATCCAGCGCTGGGTTGCTAAAATTGTAATGTTCTTAACCCATACATTTTAACAGGGGATGCTCACAGATTTTTTACAGTGCATTGGACTTGGACTTATCCAGGCCTCTTACATTTATGTCACAATATTTCTCTTGAAGGTTTTATCTATTTTATGTTCATTTTAAAAAAAGATTCTCCTCCGTGATGCCTGATGCCACACCCACTGTCTGTCTTGGCTCAACGTTCACGCAGGGTTGAAAATTAGGGATCAATACGGAGACCACCTGGGGTGACTTGTAGATAGGTGAGAGTTTAGACGTAGGAGATGAGGAACAAGAGGACGTCTGAAAGACAGATAGGATAAGGAGAAATGGAAGAAAAGTATGGAATAAACAAAGAGATGCAAGAGGGCACAGCAAGAAAGGACAAAGGAAAAGGACAGAAGACAGTAGAGGTTTGGAGAGGAGGGCTGGTATAGGCTGCTATCAAGGCAGGGGATGGGGCTGTTCTCAGGGGTCAAAGGGGTTTAAGGTCAGGGCAGGGGCAGTAATTGAATCCAGTCTGTGGTGGAAAAAAGGATAGTGGAAATGCAGAGATTAAACTGGGACAGGAAACACACACACACTTAAAAACCTCTGTTTTGCTCACTACTCATTTCCCACACACATATATAGGTCACTATCTTAAAAGAGAACGTTTAGGGTTAGGAAAGATGTCGCTTATTGTCAATGCTGGTCTGTGCCTTAGGTGCATTTACCTACTGTGTGGCTAAAGAATAAAAACTAGAATCTACTAAAAGCCATTGACATTTTGGGTGATTTGAAGAATCTTTACACAGCTCTTTTTCCATACAAGCAAGAAAAAAAAAATGAAATGCATGAAACAGATCTTGAATCAGTATTTACTGAAAATCTTGCATTTTGCCAAAGCTGTCAAACCAGTAGAACATGGTGCTGACAATGCCAAGGTCATGGTTTTCAAGAAATTTTTCTTCGTTTTTTATTTTTAATACATTTGCAAAGATTTCAAACAAACTTATTTCATGTTGTCATTATGGGGTATTGTTTGTAGAATTTTGAGGAAAACAATCATTTTAATCCATTTTGGAATAAGGCTGTAACATAACAAAATGTGGAAAAAGTGAAGCGTTGTGAATACTTTCCGGATGCACTGTATATCATCAGCACTCCACCAATCAAGCCTGCATGTTAGAGTGGCCGGACGGCAAGACAGCCCTGGAGTTAGCCAAAAGGCACCTGAAGGACCCTCAGAGAAACTAAATTCTCTGGTCTGATGAAACAAAGATTGAACTCTTTGGCCTGAATGGCAAGCGACATGTCTGGAGGAAACCAGGCACTGCTCATCTCCTGGCCAATACTATCCCTACAATGAAGCATGGTGGTGCAGCATCATGCTGTGGGGATGTTTTTCAGGAACTGGAAGACTAGTCAGGATCGAGGGAAAGGTGATTGCAGCAATGTACAGAGACATCCTTGATGAAAACCTGCTCCAGAGCGCTCTGGACCTCAGACTGGGGCGAAGGTTCATCTTCCAACAACACAACGACCCTAAGCACACAGCCACTGTGAATGTCCTTGAGTGGCCCAGCCAGAGCCCAGACCTGAACCCAATTGAACATCTCTGCATCAGAAAAGATTACCAGTGAAACAAATTCTTCCAAAAAAAAAAAAAAAATCTAGACAAGCGCTCAACACATACACACTGGAAAGTTTCATCCCAGTGTCTGTCCTATTTCTCTCTAGAAGTTATGAGTGATAAAAAAAATGTCTTTGCATTTTATGTGTCATCTATTGTTGCTGCGTCTCCAGCAGTTTTTTGTTGTTCCGTCTCATCGGTTTTGTTTTCGACAGTGAAATAACGGCCAATTTGTTGCCACCTTGTGGACAAACCAATCAGTACAAAACAACCATGTGAGAGTGTACATTGTAAATGGTAAAATGGTAAATGGACTGCATTTAAATAGAGCTTTTAACAGACCAATGGCCATCCAAAGCGCTTTAAACATTGCCTCACATTCATCCAATCACACACCGACGGTGGTGTCAGCCATGCAAGGCGCCATCCAGCTCGTCGGGAGCAGCTGGGGTTAGGTGTCTTGCTCATGGACACCTCGACACTTGGTCAGGTGGAACTGGAACCAGGGATCGAACCGCCAACCTACATGAACCACTGAGCCACTGCCGCCCCAGACACATACACATTGTATGTGTGTTTAAACCGTCTGACCATCACTTGCACTTTACACATACCCAATCGTACGTGTAAAAACCAAAGTATACCCGAAAGTACTCCAAAGTATAAAATAAATCCTTTTCCAGAACAAAAACCCTGGTACCCTGTACGACAGTCAGAAATAGTGTCCACTTACAAGGCACACATTTACAAAGACAGTTGCAGATTGTATGCAGCATGTATGCTTGAGTGTGTGTATGTGTGTGTGTGGGAGAGAGTGAATGGTCATGGGCTCTCATAACCAGAGCTCCAACTGTGCCACCACCCACCGCTGTAACCTGAACTTCATATCATCTTGCGCAAAAAGGCTCTAGAGATGCAAACGCAGCACGTCGAAAAGTGATTACAGTTATTACTGAATGGCTGTGGGTGACATGCGTGCAGTTCGTTAACGCTCTGCGCTGCTAAGTGTTTGGTTCCTGCCATTAACAGACATGGGCTTCCAGCTATTCGTCTCTTACTAACACTAATATGGCATCGCAGGGGCAGGAGTGGACGCACAGAGCAATCAACATTAGAGATGCCACATTGAAGGGTTAGTAATGCAGAAACAAAAGTGTTTTTAGCCTGGAAACACAAAAGGGACAATATTAAGTCACAGTGAGAAGGTGAGAATAAAGAAAGACAATGTTTATAAAAGTTTGCAAAGCAATTGATGATACAAAATGAGTTTTCATTTTGGGCACAATAATTAAGATGTTTTCGAAATAAGTTTCTTATGCTCACCAGTGCTGCATTTCTTTGATCAAAATTAAGTAAACTGTAATATTATGAACTCTTATTAAATTTTGAAATATCTGTTTTTTTATTAAAATATATTTTAAACTGTCATTTATTCCTGTGATGGCAAATTTTCAGCATCATTACTCCAGTCTTCAGTGTCACATAATCCTTCAGAAATCATTCTAATGCAGATTTGCTGCTCAGTTTTTATTCATTATTATTAGTGCTCAATTATTAATAATGCTTTTTATTATTATCAATGTTGAAAAACGTTTTTGCTGCTTAATATTTTTTGTGGAAATGGTGAAACATTTTTTTTTTCAGGATTCTTTGATTAATTGAAAGTTCAAAAGAACATAATTCATTTGAAAATAGAAATCTTTGCTTTACTGACATTTTTGATCAATTCAATGCGAATAAAAATGTGTCCTTGTTGAATTTTAGTTTCTTAACCCAAACTTTTTAAAGGTAGTGTATCATGTTTTTCACAAATCACTTTGATCACAGGAATAAACTGCATTTTTTATATTTTATATTTATATTTATATATATATATGGGCTGTCAATAGATTAACTGTCAATCACGATTAATCACACCTTTGTGGTGCGATTAAACAGAGACGCCAAAAAAACTCCTAAATCAACCGCTTTAACTTGACTGTATAAAGTATAAACCTACGATTACTAAACACATCAACATACAGATGACAAATCAAACATTATCATTCCTTAGTGTGTGTGGAAACAATGCAAATGTACTGTGTGTCTGTACATGAATGCAGTGTGCGATCAGTGATAGAGCGCGCACACACACGGTTTGTTTGTGCATCAATATAACAGACCATCATGCGCTTACTGTACGACACCAAAATTGCGTTCTTCCGAAACAATGGCAGAATATGACAGAGCTCGTGTTTTAAACCAAAGCACACACTGGAATGAATACTTCACTAAAAACACAATGCGAGTCTCTATTCTCTCTGATATGTCTGATGTAATCAGCCTGGCCTTCTTTATACTAGTGCTGTTTTGGACTGTTTGAATTAATTCGATTACTGGATCACTGAAAACGTTCCCAGAGTTTAGCGGCTTAAAATGGCCTGATCACAAACAGAGAAGCAGAATCGGGTTAAAGAGTTAGAATGGAAATTTCGCCCTACCAGGGTTACAGGTACTGTAGATGCTCAATGTGATTGTGATTATGATAAACTCCAGACTTATAACATCATCTAACTGCGTGACGAAAATTACATGAATGACGCAGCTTCACGTACTTCTGTCATTTATTTTCCGTTAATTGCGTTAAATGATTTTAACGAGTTAAGAATTTTAAATGAATCGCATTCGTTAACGCGTTAACGTTGACAGCCCTAATATTTTTATTTTATTTTTTATTTTTCCGCAAAATAACTTTTATTGTATTTTTAATCAAATAAATAAATGACTCTAAACTCAAATAAATGACTCTAAACTTTGGGCCAGTAGTATATCCATCTTATTTTGTCTTATAGAATGTTAACTTTCAATATTTTATAAATATTTTGAACAATATTTTTTACGTCCAAAGAGCTAATAAGTCTCTTTATTATGGGCATCTTATGGCTCAAGTATGTTCTTAACACAACACATGGTGATATTCACATGTCGCCTTAAAGTAATTCATGCGTACATCTCATATGCAAACTCTCTCTTTGTCTTTTCTTCACTCTGACTGGTTTATTTAAGATTCTCTGCCTCTCCCAAGGGCTAACCTCACCCTCCAGCCCTAAGACAACTAAATTTATCCCATTCTGTAGCCCACACACCCTCACACACATGCATACACTTTCTGGGGGGGATGAATAGTGGATATTGTTGTTAAGAACACAAAACTGAGATACTTCAAGAAAATCAAAGCCAATTTATTATTAACACACAGTTCTCAAACTGATCCAGTAGAGAAGGCACCATCTGGACTATGATAAGAAACATGGAATAACAGATTCAAGAGCGATAAAAATCACAGAGCAATGTGAAATATTGTTCTTTTGTTAAAAAAGTACATTAACACCTTTATGTTGATTGTCTCCATGTGATCTGATCATGGTTCCAGTGCTTGGCAGAGGCCATGGGAGCTCGAATGTGGCCTCTATACAAAATTCTCGCAAGCTTGTTTACCCTATTGGTGATCCAACACCAGTGTTTCTAAACCAGAGAGGTCGGGTCCACAACAGAAAAACTGAACCGTGTCAAGTGGGCATTTTTTGTTTGTTTTTAATCAGTGGACTAAAAAAAAAGAGACTGTTGTTCACCATTTTATTAAAACCACTTTACAGCTTTAAATGATTATGCAAGATGACATGTATTAAGCCTTGTTTATACTTTCCAAACGGACAAGGCGTTTATACTTGACAGGCTCGCCGTTGTAATTTTCTTTGAAATGACAGAGGGCGACTCAGATGAATTGTTCTATAAACCATCAGGAAACAGCGGTGAAAGGAAGTAAGGTAAAGACGTAAAGAATCTTGTAAAACTTGTAAAAGAGAATGACACATGAAATACTTAAAAAAAACGCCTAGAACTCAAGGAAGTGTTGTGACGCATGACACAAATAAAAACTATAGGACTGACAGTAGGGGTGTAACGGTACACAAAACTGATGGTTCGGTATGTACCTCGGTTTAGAAATCACGGTTCGGTACAGCAGTTTTACAAAATTGCTTTTTATTTATTTTTATATTTAACAGTGGTTTGCTGAAGAAGAAAAAAGTGTCTGTCCTTGACTGAATTAAATTATATCTAAAAGTTTATTGAAGATATTTCTGTAAATTATATAGGGAGCCCTTACTTGCACTTTAATATTAAAGGTAAACAACAGAGCCCAAACTATTAGACTAAATTCAGTTGCTATTTATTTTTAGGTATAATAATCAACACATTGTATGCAAACATGTAAACTTCACATAAGGCAGTTTTTGCATTAACTTCTAAATCTAATTATAAAATAGTTTTTATCCAATTCATTGTTGAAATATAATAATTTATATACAGTGTCTGTCAGTAGAATATAAGTAGAATATAAGTAGAGATAAGAGATAAGTTAAGTAGAATATAATGAATAGGCTAATGTAGAGCATATATTTAGTGAAAGAGTTGATTTCTCTAGTGAATAAAATTCTGTGGACACTGAATGACTGCCTGAGTTAAATGTGATGCTAACGTTACATGACATTGTTTAGTTTACACGCAGTTATATTGAGGTCTTTCCGCCGTTGAAACACTAATTTAGCGATTACACCACATACAGTGAGGAAAATAAGTATTTGAACACCCTGCTATTTTGCAAGTTCTCCCACTTAGAAATCATGGAGGGGTCTGAAATTGTCATCGTAGGTGCATGTTCACTGTGAGAGACATAATTTAAAAACAAATCCAGAAATCACAATGTATGATTTTTTAACTATTTATTTGTATGATACAGCTGCAAATAAGTATTTGAACACCTGAGAAAATCAATGTTAATATTTGGTACAGTAGCCTTTGTTTGCAATTACAGAGGTCAAACGTTTCCTGTAGTTTTTCACCAGGTTTGCACACACTGCAGGAGGGATTTTGGCCCACTCCTCCACACAGATCTTCTCTAGATCAGTCAGGTTTCTGGCCTGTCGCTGAGAAACACGGAGTTTGAGCTCCCTCCAAAGAATCTCTATTGGGTTTAGGTCTGGAGACTGGCTAGGCCACGCCAGAACCTTGATATGCTTCTTACAGAGCTACTCCTTGGTTATTCTGGCAGTGTGCTTCGGGTCATTGTCATGGTGGAAGACCCAGCCTTGACCCATCTTCAATGCTCTAACTATGGGAAGGAGGTTGTTCCCCAAAATCTCGTAATACATGGCCCCGGTCATCCTCTCCTTAATACAGTGCAGTCACCCTGTCCCATGTGCAGAAAAACACCCCCAAAGCATGATGCTACCACCCCCATGCTTCACAGTAGGGATGGTGCTCATCATTCTTCTTAATCCAAACACATTTAGTGGAATTATGACCAAAAAGTTCTATTTTGGTCTCATCTGACCACATGACTTTCTCCCATGACTCCTCTGGATCATCCAAATGGTCATTGGCAAACTTAAGACGGGCCTTGACATGTGCTGATTTAAGCAGGGGAACCTTTCGTGCCATGCATGATTTCAAACCATGACGTCTTAGTGTATTACCAACAGTAACCTTGGAAACGGTGGTCCCAGCTCTTTTCATACATTTTCATACACAGCTCTGGGCTGATTTCTCACCTTTCTTAGGATCATTGAAACCCGACAAGGTGAGATCTTGCATGGAGCCCCAGTCTGAGGGAGATTGACAGTCATGTTTAGCTTCTTCCATTTTCTAATGATTGCTCCAACAGTGGACCTTTTTTCACCAAGCTGCTTGGCAATTTCCCCGTAGCCCTTTCCAGCCTTGTGGAGGTGTACAATTTTGTCTCAAGTGTCTTTGGACAGCTCTTTGGTCTTGGCCATGTTAGTAGTTGGATTCTTACTGATTGTATGGGGTGGACAGGTGTCTTTATGCAGCTAACGACCTCAAACAGGTGCATCTAATTTATCAAATCAATCAAATCACTTTATTGTCACACAACCATATACACAAGTGCAACAGTAGGTGAAATTCTTAGGTGCAGTTCCAGCAACATAGCAGTCATGACATGACATGAGACGTACAACATTTAAAGCAACATCAGATTACAACATCTGATGCGCACACAATTACTCACAGCACAGTATACTCTACAATAAACTATAAATAATTTACACAATGTGAGTGCAGTTCTCACAGCACAATATACTTTAAACAATATACACTAAACATACATTAAAACAATATACATTAAGCTATAATAATAATAATATACAATGTACAGTATACAATATTCACAAATAGACATCCAATGTACAATAGATACGCTATATGATAAATAAATGTGTATAAATGTGTGTATCTACAGTGGGTTGTGCTGAGTGATATTCTGACCAGTATGTGTTATGATCCTGATGGATCAAGAGTTAAGGAGTCTAATTGCTTGTGGGAAGAAGCTGTTCTGGAGTCGGCTGGTGCGTGTTCTGATGCTGCGGTACCGCCTGCCTGATGGTAGCAGTGAGAGCAGCTCATGGCTCGGGTGGCTAGAGTCTCTGATGATCCTCTGAGCTCTTTTCACACACCGCCTGGCATACATGTCCTGGAGGGAGGGAAGCTCACCTCCGATGATGCGGCTGGCCGTGCGCACTACCCTTTGCAGGGCTTTGCGGTTGCGGGCGGTACTGTTGCCGTACCAGGTGGTGATGCAGCCAGTCAGCAGGCTCTCTATAGTGCTGGTGTAGAAGCGTGTGAGGATGTGGCGGTTCATTCCAAACCTCCTCAGTCGTCGCAGGAAGAAAAGGCGCTGATGAGCCTTCTTCACAATGGCCTCGGTGTGGACAGACCATGAGAGTTCCTCTGTGATGTGGACACCGAGGAACTTTAAGCTGCTGACTCTCTCCACCGGTGCTCCATTGATGGTGATGGGGCGGTGTTCTCACTCATTCCTCCTGAAGTCGACCACCAGCTCCTTGGTCTTGCTGACGTTGAGGGAGAGGTTGTGCTCCTGACACCATCATGTCAGAGTGTGCACCTCCTCTCTGTAGGCTGTTTCATCATTGTCAGTGATGAGACCTACCACCGTCGTATCGTCAGCAAACTTGATGATGGTATTGGAGCTGTGGGTTGGATAATAATTTAGGATAATAAATGGAGTGGAGGTGGACATTTTAAAGGCAGACTAACAGGTCTCTGAGGGTCAGAATTCTAGCTGATAGATACCGTTTTCGGAACCGAAACTTAGGAATTTTGCACGGTTCTGGTATTTTTCAAAAATCAGTTTCGGTTCTGTATAAGAACCGGTTCTCGGTTCCTAAACCCTAGAGATGGGACTCTGATTGGTTTATTGCATGTTACGCCCAAAACATACCCATGACACTCGTTAAGAGTGTCAACCCTTTTTGACCATGCGCCTGGCACCGACCGTTTTTCCCGTTGTTAAACTAGCAAAAGTGGATTCAGACGCCCTAAGTTCACCTGCGCCGTGAGCTTCAGACCATGTGTCACCCATCAATGACATCAAATCCACGTTACCCTCAATTTACGGTTTTGTAGAAACCATGGAACACCAAATAATTTATATAATAATATATCTAATATATGATGTGTTTTATTAGACAGGTGAGCAACTGTTTGGAGACATTCATTGACAGAAACCAATCATTGTTATACAGCTCAACACAGTTAGTCTTATTGTTTAAATCTGTTTTTGCCTAATATTGATCTAGCTTACTGCAGTGTGCAACAAGTGTCTCATAGCAGCATTATAAGAATTTTTAATACACTCAAATGTGTGTAATATGATAAACAGCACTGCGTTACCCCCATAGACAGTAAACGAAATGGACACAGCGACCCCATAGACTTCACAAAGAAAAAAATGAAGTCATGTAGAAGCACTCACTTCCTGATGGCTGAACGTACTGCACAGCCTCAGACTGAGCTTGACGATGTAGATGTGACGTGAGCAACCTGTCTGACAGTTGCAAGTCTTCTAGTTGTTGTGCAAAGTGAAATCTGAATCACGTTGTTGAAATATTTTGTCCCGTTGCTTTTGGCTCTCTATGGGCTTCTCCCCATGCCTCTCCCTTGACTTTATGCCTCCATGTCCCCCGATTGCCTCATAAACCCTATTTGGACGGGATTCGTTTTACATGGGGAGGTGGGGGTGAAGTAATTATTACCAGAGATTCTCTGTGATTTTAGTCCCGTCCGAATGTGCCATTTCGGTAATCATTACGGACAATGTCAGTAAAGATTACGGAGACTTTTACCTTCTGTAAAAAAAGGTCCGGAAAAATGCTAATCCCGTTCGAATAGACCCGCTGTATAAATGTACGGTAAAATTCCATCATTTCCTGTTTAAAAGTAGTTTTTGGCACGTTTTGCAAGCATGGAAGCACTTGAAGAAGCACTCGGTTTCGTTGTAGGTGGTGGGACCAGTCCCGCCGCTGGCCATTTTGATGCCCTAAGCGCGATCACTTTATGATGCCCATGGTGGCGACGTTCGCAAATTTTGCAGAGCTGACCTGCGGGAGGGTATAGAGCATTTTCTTGTGGTGCTCCCCGGAGCACTTGGTGCCCTACGCGCAGTGCGTGGTGGTAGCGGCGGCACTGAGTGAGACAACTCTGTGGCAAACTTCCAGTATTTTCCGCATACCATTTAAAGCAAAAAGAAGATCGAAAGCACTTATTAGAGGCACAACACAGCTCTAGGTAAGTGTCTATTACCAACACAATCCAAATAGAATCGTTAGACTTAACTGTTATATATATATATAAATATATACACACAGACACACACACACATATATTGTGTTTGCTCACGTGAAAACAGGAAGCAACGTCATATGCACATGACGACAAGGAGGTTACGGTGGTGCGTAAAGCGAGTTACCCCTCCCACTTCTGCTAGTTTTACTGAGATGTCTTATCCCGTGCGAATTGGCCATTCATATTACAGATTTCCTGAGGTAAAAATTACTTTACCCCCACCTCCCCATGTAAAACTAATCCCGTCCAAATAGGGCTTATAGACAGTAAAAGATTGCCTGCGAGCTTCTCTTCCTGTCTATACGGTAATTTCTCTATTATGCGCTGGTTGTCGCGTGGTTATGACGCAATCGTTAGCCTATTTTTACAAAAACGGCTTCTACGGGGCGATAGTGTAAGATACAAAGTCTTGTCATGTTTCTTAAGAAATAAACAATGGTCAAATGGAGTCTTTAAATGCCTCATATGTAAAGTTATTTGCTGTCAAAGTGAATCCAAAATGAATGTGAGTCAATGGGATGCTAACAGCAGGTGATGGCTTGGTTAGCAATGGCCGGCCCTATGGAAGGTACGCTTTCTGGGTGTAGGATTACCCCCTTGGTTACCCCACATACACATGAGAGGAAGAAGCGGAAGTGGTCACCTGTGGCAGAATAAAAGCACTGTGAAATCAAGCCACGCTTTTGTTTTAAAGCTACACTGTGTAACTTTTTTAGTTTATTCTTAGCTAAAAACACTTAGTTCTTTCAAAAATATATGTGCTCATTAATGTATATTTACTTCTTTCAAGTAATAAAGTATTCTCGTAAGTTTATAATATGCCATTGAAAATACATACGGGTAAGGTGTTCGAATGGGGGTCGCCATGTTGCCCCTCCATCTTGAAAGTACATTAGCCAAAGAGGGACATACCCGTAAATTCAAGCTTCGCCTTTCGCGTTTTAACACTCGATGGCACCGTGTCGAATGTCACCTCAGTCACATCAACTGATCTCTGCTCATGGAGAAAATGATATAGCCTACAATGTAAACTTTGCCTTACACTAGTGATGTCGTACAATATACAGAATAACGATAGCACTGATAAAAGTTAGATTAGCTTGCATTCGTCTGGGAACCTGATAGATGATGTTAGCAATGAAATGGTAAATAAATTACGAAAACGTAAAACTATTATTCATTTTACATTCATTTTACATAGATGCCATAACCTACATGTTAACTGACAAATTAAATAACTGCAAATTAAAATAGTTAACCTTTAACCTCATCACTTGAAGGAACACTAATGGACGAGGTCGAACTGGAAGCTATGTTAATCTTGGACTAAATCGGCCACGTAGGAGTTAAAACGAAATCGCAATTGGGAGGAACAGAAACTAATATTTACTGGATGTTCATATACCTTTTCACTGCTAGATGGGGGAAAATATCACACAGTGTAGCTTTAAATAAGCGACGAAAAATAACATATTGTGGCTTTAACCTATATAAGGAATTTTTTTCCCTATTCGTTTTAAATGTATGCTTCATCTTTCATTTTAAATTTGATCAATATATTACATTTGAATAATAAGACACTATCCACAAGTTTCCTATGCCCCATGAAGCCTTGCGTCAAAAGTGGGAGTGTCTTCCAGTTCGAAGTAAACAAGCAGGACTTTATGCATTTCCATCGTAGTTTATGTGCACTTTTTCGTATCGGATAGAAAATGTATCCGACTCAAACGACTGCATACATTTTTTTATGTGCATTTATAGAATTAATTCGCATCTTGGCGTTTCCATTCAGCATTTTTTTGATGCAATAACGTCATCCCAAAATGCGCATAAAAATAGGTGGATGGAAACATAGCCATTCAAGTCATTCAAGTCATAGTCATTCAAGCTATCCAAATTGGCTAACGATGTGGGAACACAACCTCAACAAACTTTCAAAAGGGTGAAACAACAGTACCTTTACCCTCCGCACTACACTCAAAAAAAAAAAGGTTCTATATGGCACCAAAAATGGTTCTTGGCTCGTAATCATAGGGGAACCTTTTTAAGTGCTATATATCACCAATTTTGGTGCTTCAGTTGTTCTTCAGCGGTTCTTCAGAGGTTCTTCACCGGTTCTTTGACTAAGGTGCTATATAGCACCGCTAACTATGGTGCTATATAGCACCACTACCATATGCAGAACATGTTAAGATATGGTGCTATATAGCACCAAAAGTGGTTCCCCTTCGAGGGAACTCGAACTGCGTCATCGTGACGACACTTTGGGGAACGCCCCTCGCGTTACGCGTCTGAAGAAACAGTAGAATCAGCCCAATCCGATTGGTGTTGCGTGATGACGTCGTATGTGACGGCACACCCGGAAGATACAAAGAGACGTCTGAACGAAACAGAGATAGCTTTTTTGCTCTTCAGCGTTAGCGCTCTGTGTTACCAGTCTGAGAGTATTTGGTGTTGTTATCTACTAACGTTGTTTTCACAAGCATACAGGGCTCGCGAATTCCATGGCCGGTCCCGTGCTGTTGAGGCAGCACGGTTGATCTATCATGGACTCGCAGATGGGTCTGTCAGGGGAACTTGAGAGTGCTTATGCATTTTCTCCTTCCCGGTGACAGCTCCATTGTTCTCCTTCCCCGCGTGGAAGCCCGCGGCCCCGCGCTGCGGCTTCTTCCCCCGGGGTGGAGGACCCGATGCGTGAGCTGTCTGATTCTGAGGAATTAGATGGGCTCCGTATCGAGGCTCGCCTTTCCTAATGCAGATTCAACCTCGAGTTGCCGAGGCGGCGCGCAGGTTTGGGTCTGTTATTAGAGTGATACAACGTGACACGGTGAGTAGGGATACTGTGGGTGCGAGGCATGCAGTCAGCTCCTGAGGGGGCGGGCTGTTTTCATTCAGAAATATCGCGACGCGTACTGCCGTGCGCCTTCGGGTGTTTCAGCCTCGCGCCCGTTTGGCTTTTTTCTCGAGGGATGAAAGCCAGTTGTATTATAACAGCTTGAACCGCGTTGCTGAGGCAACGTGTGGTTTACGAGCCGTATATAATACAATTAAGCAGTATTGTCGGATAATTGTGGCTGCGTTTTATTCTGAGGAATTAAATGAAATATGATCTGACTTTGAGGAGTTAGATATTCAGCCTATTATTCAGACCATGTTCACCGTATTTGTGAAATGTGATACTGTTTGGCTTTCTTCTCGAGGGAGGAAGGCCAATTGTATTATAACTGCTTGAGCCGCGTTGCTGAGGCAACGTGTGATTTTCGAGCCGTATATAATATAATCGAACAGTATTCGCTTTCACCTTACTATGGCTGCATTTAATTCCGAGGAATTAAATTAAAATATTATCTGACTATAAGAGTTAGATGTATGTTTTACTCAGCCTATCATTCAGACCAGGTTGCACGGTTGGGTGATTATGATGACATTTAATTCTGAGGAATTGAGTGTCATGTTATCTGACTTTGTTAAGTTAGATACTTAATCAGTCTGTCGCCCAAGCGTGTTTGACTTGTCTGGATATCCATCTAAGGTTGGAGGTTGCGGCCCTGTCGAGCTGCTCCCTTAGATGAGGCCCCTGCTGGCCGGCCCCCTCTCCCGGGTGGGAGCGATCGAGGTCGCCTCCCCTGAGGAGCTTTTGGGAATCGATGTTGTGCTCCCGCCGTCTAGTACGTTTCGGGCCACATCGTTTCTCAGCGCACGCGCGCTGCACCAGCCGCCTCTAGCAAGACCTGCGGCGGTCCAGCAAACGCGTACGCTCACCGAAAATCTTCCTCGATTTCGCCCTGCCGGTTAGCCGCTTCAGGGGGTCGGGGAGGAGGCTCGGTTGACACCCGAGGCCGGCCTCGAGAGGCTGGTTCCCTTAGCAGATTATCTCGGCGCATGGTTATGCCTCCGAATATATCTGCATGGGCCCTGCGTACTGTAGAACGGGTTACAGGCCGCAGTTCAGTTCCCTCCCCCGAAGTCTAACGGGGTGGTCTGGATTGTGGTCGGCCCAGAGCAGGTGCGGGTAATGGAACAGGAAGTACACTCCCTGTCGGTTAAGGAGGCTTTGAACATTTCCTCCGCCAGTCAGGGAGTCCGGGTCCTACAGCCGGGACTTCATAGTTCCTAAGAAGGATGGCCAGTTGCGTCCAACTTTAGATCGGAGGTACTTGGATCGTTCTCCGAGGAGATTCAGATTCAAGATGCTTGAGTGTCGTGGTTCAGATCCAGTCTGAGGACTGGTCTGTCACGGTGGATCTAGAGAGGACACATACTTCCATGTTCCATCCTTCTGTGTCACGGGGGATTCCTGAGGTTCGCTTTCGGGGGCGAAGCGTATCATTATCAGGTTCCTCCATTCGGGCATCACTGTACAGCAGTTTAGGACTGCTGGGACTTGCGGCAGCTGCGTCCAACAGAATTTCTCTTGGCCTGCTGCACGAGACCCCTACAGTGGTGGCTGGGAACCAGGGAGGTTTTCCTTGAGGGGAAGACCATTCTGTATGATCAGGGTAACGCGCAGATGCCTTCGTTCCCTCGTCATATGGAAGAGACCTTGGTTCCTGTCCCGGGGGCCAGTGCTGGGAGCATCATGTTGCCGGGAAACCGTTTCAACAGACGCATCCCTCACTGGTTGGGACACGGTCATGGAAGGCCGCTTTTTCAGAGGTCTGTGGGAGACCCGGCATTCTTCCTGGCACATCTACTGCCTGGAAATGCTGGCGGTCTACGAAGCTCTGAGGAGCTTCCTCCCGGACCTCCGCGGCCACCATGTCCTGATGCGTAAGTGAACCAGGGGGCTTTCCTTGAGGGGAAGACCATTCTGTATGATCAGGGTAACGCGCAGATGCCTTCGTTCCCTCGTCATATGGAAGAGACCTTGGTTCCTGTCCCGGGGGCCAGTGCTGGGAGCATCATGTTGCCGGGAAACCGTTTCAACAGACGCATCCCTCACTGGTTGGGACACGGCCATGGAAGGCCGCTTTTTCAGAGGTCTGTGGGAGACCCGGCATTCTTCCTGGCACATCTACTGCCTGGAAATGCTGGCGGTCTATGAAACTCTGAGGAGCTTCCTCCCGGGCCTCCGCGGCCACCATGTCCTGATGCGTAAGTGAACCAGGGGGCTTTCCTTGAGGGGAAATTCATTCTGTATGATCAGGGTAACGCGCAGATGCCTTCGTTCCCTTGTCATATGGAACAGACCTTGGTTCCTGTCCCGGGGGCCGGTGCTGGGAGCGTCAGGTTGTCGGGAAACCGTTTCAACAGACGCATCCCTCACTGGTTGGGACACGGTCATGGAAGGCCGCTTTTTCAGAGGTCTGTGGGAGACCCGGCATTTTCCTGGCACATCAACTGCCTGGAAATGCTGGTGGTCTACAAAGCTCGGAGGAGCTTTCTCCCGGACCTCCGCGGCCACCATGTCCTGATACGATCCGACAATATGTCGCAGTGTCGTATCTAAACCACCAGGGGGGCCTGAGGTTGCGCCCTCTTTGCAGACTGGCGCATCAGGTCCTTCTGTGGTCCCAGGGGAAGTTGTCATCCCTCAGGGCGATGTACATTCCCGGGGACCAAAATCAGGGAGCAGACATCCTGTCGAGGCAGGGGCTGAGGCCCGGGGAATGGCGGCTCCACCCCGAGGTGGTGGAGGCTATGTGCGAGCGGCTGGGCCCGGTGGAAGTGGATCTATTTGCGTCTCGAGAGACGTCCCACTGCCCGCTGTGGTTCTCCCTCACTCATCCGGCCCCTCTGGGGCTGGATGCCATGGCGCAGACGTGGCCGAGGCTGCGTCTGTACGCTTTTCCCCCGATTGCTCTGCTCCCGGGAGTTCTGGAACGTGTCCGCCGGGAGGGCGTCAGTCTTCTCTTAGTAGCACCCCGGTGGCCCACTCGGGTATGGTTCTCCGACATCATCGACCTGCTGGACGGTCCCCCATGGCAGGTCCCTCTGAGGAGGGATCTGCTGTCTCAGGCCGGGGGTACGATTTTCTACCCACGGCCAGAGGTATGGGATCTCTGGGTCTGGCCCCTGAAGGGGCTCAGTGCCTAGCAGAGGGCCTGTCGGCAGGTGTCGTGGAGACCCTACTCAGTTCCAGAGCTCCATCCACCAGGAGGTTGTACAGCCTAAAGTGGAATGTATTTTCCACTTGGTGTAGAGAGCGGCAGGTGAACCCAGTTAACTGCCCAGTGGCTTCAGTGCTGGAGTTCCTTCAAGACCGCTTCTCCGCCGGTCTTTCCCCGTCCACACTTAAGGTGTATGTGGCTGCCATTGGGGCTTTCCACGCACCTTTAGGTGATGCGACGTTGGGAAGGCACCATCTGGTTGTACGTTTCCTCCGTGGGGCTCGGAGGATGAGGCCTGCGGCTCATTCCAGGGTCCCAACCTGGGACCTGGCAGTGGTGCTCGAAGGGCTGGCTGAGGCCCCCTTTGAGCCGCTGGAGTCGGCTGAGGCGAGAATACTGACCTTCAAGGTGGCTTTTCTCCTTGCCATCACTTCTCTGAGGAGAGTGGGGGACCTCCAGGCCTTGGCGGTCACGCCGACTTGCCTGGAGTTTGCCCCTGGCATGGTTAAAGCCATCTTGCATCCCAGCCAGGGCTACGTGCCCAAGGTGCCATCTAACAGGGCAAGGTCAGTGGTTCTCCAGGCATTCCATCCTCCACCTCACGTGACGGCGGAAGAGAGCAGACTTCACCTCCTCTGCCCCGTGCGGGCATTGAGGATTTATCTGGAGAAGTCTGCTCAGTGGAGAAAGTCAGACCAGCTGTTGGTGTGTTTTGGTTCACCCAAGAAAGGGCTGCCTGCGTCAAAACAGACGATTAGTAACTGGATTGTCCAGGCTATAGCCATGGCTTATCGGGTGCGCAACCTGCCTTCACCCTTAGCCGTGAGGGCCCATTCTACCAGGAGCATGGCCTCCTCGGTAGCCCTCCTTTCTGGGGCCTCTATGCTAGACATCTGCGAGGCAGCGGGGTGGGCCACGCCTCACACCTTCATTCGTTTTTATAGTCTGCATCTCCCTGAGACGCCTGGCGCGAGAGTGCTCGCCCCCTAGTTGTGCCTGGTTTCAGCTTCACACTGGGGTGGGTATGATTGGTGCGGGATAGTTGGTACTCGTTCCCCAAAGTGTCGTCACGATGACGCAGTTCGAGTTCCCTCGAAGGGGAACGTCTCGGGTTATGACTATAACCCTTGTTCCCCGAGAAGGGGAACGAGACACTGCGTCTCGTGTCCACCCAATCATCAGAGCGCTCGCTTCATCGCAAAGAACGCTATCTCTGTTTCGTTCAGACGTCTCTTTGTATCTTCCGGGTGTGCCGTCACATACGACGTCATCACGCAACACCAATCGGATTGGGCTGATTCTACTGTTTCTTCAGACGCGTAACGCGAGGGGCGTTCCCCAAAGTGTCGTCACGATGACGCAGTGTCTCGTTCCCCTTCTCGGGGAACAAGGGTTATAGTCATAACCCGAGACGTTCCTCTATGATTATGACGAATAACCATTTTTGGTGACATATAGAACCTTTTTTTTTTAGAGTGTAGTTGGTTGGGAGGATGACGTGAAGAAGTGGCCTCGTATCACGTACTGTAGCATTTTAAGCTATTTTCTAGATTCAGTAGCCTGTGATGGTAAGGCGATGAGCAATTTGAAAAGCTCAGAGGCGTATCAGTATCAGAAACGATCTAAAAGTGGACATTGAGCTGAGCCTGAGCCTACACGTATCCCATCACAAGGCATGGGTGCTAGCATCAGTGACAGGTGTAGTACAGACAGCGCGTTGTTCATGAATTAGGGCCAGGACGCTGTTGTAGTCATGCAGCAGCACTTTTGTGGAAGGACAGTAAAGTAAGGAAGGACAATTAAGGACACGAAAATTGTATTGTTTATTGTATTGTGATATTATTAATTAACTAATAAATGTACTAAATGAAATGTTTAGTGTGTGTCATTCTGCAAAGGTTGCTTCACAGTAACCTTCACTTAACCCTTGTGGCACCATCTGATAAAATGTTTTTTTTTTAATTATCATTTTGAAACCTTGCCAATGATACGAAAAACACTTAGCCTCTCCACTAACTAGCACACAAAATACCATTGGAATACTGCTTCCGCCGCCTCACCGGAAGTGGTACCCACGTTATTTTTTACAGTAGCGCCCCCCCGGAAACAGGTGGATAGGGCTGTTGCCAATCAAATTAAGTAATTTACACTGAAAAACTACAACTGCATTAAATTATGTTGAGATTGTTTTAAATATTTTATTGAATTTACAAAACAAATAAGAAATGTTGGAAAGAATGATTCTTTTAAACATGAAACTAAACCAGGTGGCATAGGGCCCTATAATTTGCATATTAACGTGGAATCTAGTGTTAACGTGGAATTTTACATATTTGGAATGAAATGCTGTTTTGTGTGGGAGAAGAACGAATGTCTGGGGAAAATGCTGACCGGGGGAAACAAATCTGGCCGACACAACCCCTCCCGTCATTTCAGCTCCCCCTTCAAAACAATGAAAGTATGGAGAAGCGGCTCTCCACTGCTGCTGAAATAGAAAAACAGTCAATATTGCATCTAAAACGTAAATGACTTAATATTGTTTATTGAAATGTCATATGAAATCAGTGTCACATTTTCAGTCATGAATCATGATGATATTCAGCACTCTTGGTCGTGTGATGTTGCTTAACTGTATCGTACTGTATGTTATAAATATAAAAACTCCACATTTTGAATTTTTACCGCAGTAAGTTAACTGAGTTTCTTTGTGTCTGCTGCGCTCATTTGTTTCCATTTCTCCTTGAGAGGCTGTGCAAGCCTCAACAGCACAACATTGTTACCGTCAGTACATTATATATTATATTATATTATATTATTATTCACTATCAATCGCCATTTACACTCAATGAATGCAGAATCATTCTTGCATTTTGGTGATTCCCTAGTTATTTTCTGTTATTGATGTTTTAATCAGGCTACTTGTCAGGTCGGACAAGTCAAATTCTCTTTCGCTAGCCCCTTCAAAAAATCCACTTGTCCTGGACAAGCGTTAATGTCGAGCCCCGTAATGCTGTATTGGCCGCCAAAGGAGGCCCTACACCATAACTAATAATTTACTGTGATCTAAAATCAGGTGTTTCAGTTTCATTGTCCAACCCCTGTATGTGCAACACAGTTTATCACAAGTTGACTTTCTGCACCAAACTTCATTTACAAACATCCTCATAGTATACATTATAACTACTAAACCTCATTATGAATATTTGCAATATGCAGGGAAATAGCTAAGGACGTTTATCTTTTCATAACTTTTAATAAGTCACGTTTAATCTTGCTTCAATTAAATAGGCTCTAGTAGAACCTTAATTAGATGTTGGTCCGGCTGAATTTTAGAAAGTACTGTATGGAAATTGCACCAGGCTAGTATCCAAAAACATAAATTTTAGGCTTTGAAAAGAGTTAACGATTTCAACAGTTCGAGGGTTACTGCATGCGCAATTACAAGAATTAAAGAATTGATTCTAATTTAAAAAGAACACTGCAGATTATACAGTAAGTGCAAGAAAAATGCAAATGGCACAAACAAGTCAGTCTCAATGAAATATCACTGAAACTCTTCAAGAAAACAGACACAGCAGTTTTTAAATAAAATGACTGTTGGGAATGTCGGGAACATGTCGGGAACATTTGTATTTGAAGCAAAAACTAAAATTGTCATCAATTAATCCAATCTCTGGTCACTGGCTGTTGTGCCAAAAAATACATAGATAATAATAATAATAATAATAATAATAATAATAATAATAATAATAATAATAATAATAATAATACTTGTAATTTAATGTTAATAATAACTAACAACACTAATAATTGTTTATTACATACATATATTAGAAATGTTACATTATATTAAAATGCACGATAAAACAAATGTCTAAGGTCTTATGATCAAACCCAATGTAAAAGTAGCTGTGATTTGCTTGAGATAAAACTGTATGAATAGCATGTCGCAATAAATCTGGCATTATAAAGTGTGTAACAAAAAAGCAAATGGCACAGATGGACTGTTTTTTTCTGTTAGATGGAGACACGGCTGGTTGGGTAAGCTGAGCGATCGGCACAGGCAGATAATATATGTAAGAGAACAGAGACTACTCGATAATCATGCTAATCCTGAACACTGCCAAACATTCAGCATACTGACAGTGCCAAGTATCTGCAGAGAAACACTCTCTCTCTCTCTCTCTCTCTCTCTCTCACACACACACACACACACACACACATATCACGCATACGCTTACACCCAAACACACATGGAACACTCAGACTGACATACGAGCGCAAACCATCAGAAACACATCACTGGTAAAAAGATGCATTCAAATGGCTGCCCATTTCTCTGCCACTCTCCGAAAGTTGTATATTACAAAGAACGGTGCGATTTCAAAGTGAAAAACGCCCGAAGACAATTAAGCAAGGTCTCTAAGAGGCATCTGATCCGCAGCCCCCTTTGAGAGGAATATTCTAAATATAAACACATATTGGAAATGGGATTTTAGTCTGACTTCAGGCAGCTATATGTGGTTTCCAAGGCAACACTTTTTTGTTTGTGCTAATGGGTGGGATACAGTCGAAAACAGAAGACGCACATTTACATTGTAAGTGCTACACGGGCAGAACTTCAAGTCAGATAATTAATAGTGAGGTTCTTTCCAGTTCAGTGTTACCCACCTCTCCAATCTGGTCAGATCTCTCAGTCTTCTGGCTCGGAGGCAGAAATATATTTCTGCAGCTGAGGTCCACGCAAAAGTACAATGCTGCATGTGTTAGATTCCATATGTGCCGTGTGTGTGTCTCTGCTTCCTTAATTTGAAACTTCGATGCTAAAGGAAGTGATTAAGCATTTCAAATCTCAATTATTAGCTTTCCATAAGATCTGTATATAATTACACTACATATTTGCATAATTGCTGTCACTTTGCATTACGTCGTAAATTAAACTAGCGCTACAGTAGTTTCAATGCAGGGGACATTCCTCATTAATCTACCTTTCTTTATAGGTAATTAGATTAACATCTCGCTCATCTTCATCAAGAAGAACATACAAGTGGAAAATTCACCCTCTGGATGAAAATGTTGGCGCTGTGGCCTAGTGGTTTGAGCTCATGCTGTAACGTGGGTTTGAACCTGGTCAGGTTTATCATTAACTAAAACTAAAACTACTAAAAACTGGGGATTTTTTCGTAAACTAAAAATATAAATATTAGATGGAAAAGCTTCCATTTAAAAGGCACAATATGAAAGATTTTTGCATCAAAATATCCACACAAAAAAACACACTAGTATAGTGATCTTACATTATCCCAAATGTTTCCAACAATGTTTAAATCCAGAGAAATTCTAAATTTTAACCAGTGTAACGTCCCTCATCTCTGCCTGTCGATGGCTTCATGTCCACGTTATCCTTGGATTCCATTTTTACTGCCGTTGAATCCACTACAATAGTGAGTCTCATGAAAAATTTTTTTATTTTAGTATGATTGTTTTGACTACGTAAAACAGCGCTGCTTTACCCCTAGGGTTGTGCTATATTGCGCGATAATGATAATCTGTGGTCAGCTGACTCCCAAAGCTTTTGATATTCTGTGTGGTGGTCAGTTCGCAGTTCATTATGTAAGGTCTTTATACACCACTGAAAACATAGTTATGTATATTATATTGCATTTCTGTCAATAGATCCTCATAAATATACACACTGCACCTTTAACAAAAACTTTTAAATGTTTAGCATCTAACTTGAATAAAATAAGGTACTAAATTTCCATCCATCCATCCATCTTCTTCCGCTTATCCGGGGCCGGGTCGCGGGGGCAGCAGTCTAAGCAGAGATGCCCAGACTTCCCTCTCCCTAGACACTTCCTCCAGCTCTTCCGGGGGGACACCGAGGCGTTCCAAGGCCAGCCGGGAGACATAGTCCCTCCAGCGTGTCCTTGGTCTTCCCCGGGGCCTCCTCCCGGTTGGACATGCCCGAAACACCTTCCCGGGAAGGCGTTCAGGAGGCATCCGGAACAGATGCCCGAGCCACCTCAGCTGTCCCTGTCCTGGTACTAAATTTGCAAAAGCTAAAACTATAAAATAAAAAAATAAATATAGTCACCTGAAATAACAATAATGACAAAAGAAAAGCACATCATAACTGCAGAGACTCAAATATAATTAAAATGAAAACTGAAAATATAAAAATAAAAGCTAATTAAAAAAATTAATAAATACTATAAAATATTATTATTATTAATTATAATAATAATATTATATTATTATTAATAATAATAAATATACTGAACAAAATTATAAACACTTTTGTCTAAATCTGTGTTAGTGAGCACTTCTCCTTTGCCGAGATAATCCATCCACCTCACAGGTGTGGCATATCAAGATGCTGATTAGACATAATTAAAATTATTATTATATAGCATGATTATTGCACAGATGTGCCTTAGACTGGCCACAATAAAAGGCCACTCTAAAATGTGCAGTTTTACTGTATTGGGGGAGTATGGGGGGGGGGGGGTGGTATCTGGTGTGACCACCATTTGCCTCAAGCAGTGCAACACATCTCCTTCGCGTAGAGTTGATCAGGTTGTTGATTGTGGCCTGTGGAATGTTGGTCCACTCCTCTTCAATAGCTGTGTGAAGATGCTGGATATTGGCAGGAACTGGAACACGCTGTCATATACGCCAATCCAGAGCATCCCAAACATGCTCAATGGCTGACATGTCCAGTGAGTATGCTGGTCATGCAAGAATGAGGATGTTTTAAGCTTCCAGGTATTGTGTACAGATCCTTGCAACATGGGGCTGTGCATTATCATGCTGCAACATGAGGTGATGGTTGTGGATGAATGGCACAACAATGGGCCTCAGGATCTCGTCACAGTATCTCTGTGCATTCAAAATGCCATCAATAAAATGCACCTGTGTCCGTTGTCCATAACATATGCCTGCCCATACCATAACCCCACCACCACTATGGGCCACTCGATCCACAACGTTGACATCAGCAAACCGCTCACCCACACAACGCCATACACACTGTCTGTAATCTGCCCTCTACAGTGAAAACCAGGATTCATCCATAAAGAGAAAACCTCTCCAAAGTGCCAGACATTTGCATTGACATTTGCCCAAGTCGGTTACGACGACGAACTGCAATCAGGTCGAGACCCTGATGAGGAGGACGAGCATGCAGATGAGCTTCCCTGAGACGGTTTCTGACAGTTTGTGCAGAAATTATTTGGTTATGCAAACCGATTGTTGCAGCAGCTGTCCGGGTGGCTGGTCTCAGATGATCTTGAAGGTGAAGATGCTGGATGTGGAGGTCCTGGGCTGGTGTGGTTGCACGTGGTCTGCGGTTGTGCTGCCAAATTCTCTGAAACGCCTTTGGAGACGGCTTATGGTAGAGAAATGAACATTCAATTCACGGGCAACAGCTGTGGTAGACATTCCTGCAGTCAGAATGCCAATTGCACGCTCCCTCAAAACTTGCGACATCTGTGGCATTGTGCTGTGTGATAAAACTGAGATTTGTGAACAAATATTTGAGAGAAATAGGCCTTTTGTGTGCATGGAAAAAGTCTTAGATGTTTGAGTTCAGCTCATGAAAAATGAGGGCAAAAACAAAAGTGTTGCATTTATAATATTGTTCAGTGCAATATTAAAATAACACTTAATCTGGTATTAGACATTTAAGTTAAGCCATTCCCCGCAATTTCCCATGAACAGTTTTCCCTTTTTCTCTCACTGTAAAGTAACTGTTTCTAAACTAAACTAAACTAAAACACCTTTTTCCTGAAAGTTTAGGCCTAATAGTTTTTGCACCTAAAACATTCATAATTTTGTTTTGTATGACGATTTTCCACCCATTTCTGATCATTACACTCTAAAAAAAAAAAGGTTCAATATGGCACCAAAAATGGTTCTTGACTCATAATCATAGGGGAACCTTTTTTAGTGCTATATAGCACCAATTTTGGTGCTTCAGTGGTTCTTCAGCGGTTCTTCAGAGGTTCTTCACCGGTTCTTCAGAGGTTCTTCACCTGTTCTTTGACTAAGGTGCTATATTGCACCTCTGAAGAACCACTGAAGCACCAAAATTGGTGCCATATAGCACTAAAAAAGGTTCCCCTATGATTACGAGCCAAGAACCATTTTTGGTGCCATATAGAACCTTTTTTTTTAGAGTGTACCATTATACTGACTCAACATAGCTACCCCATCATTTAATAATATTTTCTTTGAAAAGCCAGCCTGTTATGTTTTGAGTGTGTTCATGTCTGTTTCTAGGTTGGTTTTCTTGTTCTCTCCTTTGCCAGTTTCCATGGTGTCTGATTTGATTGGAGTCTTGAGTTCAGGTGTGTCTAGTTAATTAGTCTCATTAGTTCTTCTGTTTGCAGTGTCCACACGGGTATCGTGCCAGCGTTTCATCTAGACGGATCCGGGGTTTTAGGAGCCCGAATTCTGTATTTTTTGAAACCGGGTCCCAGAGTAGATAAATCTGAAAACGACGCCTTTGCGTTTTCGTGTGTACAGCCAATCCATATATTTTGTGAAACGGTGATGTCATCACACCACGTGCCGCACGGTGAAGACTAGAAGGGATACGGCCATTGGGCATGCGCACATCAATATTGCGTCATTTAAATACTGTATTTGCATTATTGTAAGGGTAGGTTTAGGGTAGGTGTAGGCGTTAATAAACAACAATCTAGTAAGTAGCAAAATTATTTGTTGTTATTTTATTTTGAGATTTTGCCTCACTTCCTACCGTTGCTTTACCCCTTCTAGCCACAACTCTTCTTCTCCATTTTCAGTGTATTTCTGTGGCAGAATTGCAGCGCCACATACTGGTCTGGCATGTATACTACATTGTTTTTGAGTCAGTTTCAGTGGTTTCGTGTGTACGTTGATATTTCTTGAGACAAGGGAAAAAAAGATTGGATAGGGAAAGCTCTGGCTTCATGTGGATGTGGCCTTAAACTACTTCATTTGATTTGGTAATCAGTTTCAGGACACCACATGGTCATATTTTTGGGTTTCTGCTGTCAGAAATCCAAGGATCCATTTATTTTTCAGTTTCAATAACTAGAAATTTTACCTCCATTCATAGTACCATGAACTCATTTATCTCAAAAGATCAAGTCAAATTTGATCCCTCAATGATAAAAATATTTCACAGAACCTTCTTAGAGGGCCAAGACATCCTGGTTTTTATGTGGGAAGGAAGAAAACACATTGAAATGGGTTGAATCTTAAGCACCAGATTGCTGGGCTGTCCTCAGAATGCACAGAAAGTCTCTCAAACTGATTCTGACACCTCTCCTGTTAGCCCATCAGCGCTGCTAACGCTAACACAAGCATTCACAGGCACTGCATGTATCACCAGCGAACACATCCCTTCGATGAATTTCTTTGCTATCAGGATTAATTATGGCTACTAATGTTGGCTGCGTGTGAGAATGACTGTCATAAAAGGGAAATTTTACTGCCACTCATAGTCATGTCCTCTTTGCACTCCTCTGTGTGGGATGATGACATTGACGCCATTCATGGACACCCACCAAAATGGCTCTCCCACTGGCAAGGGCCGAGCTTGAGATTTCTGATTTGGTTTGCCAGTGCAACATGACAGATGAAAATGATCTGGCTAAGGAAGCCCTTAAGCTGACCTGAGTCTTTTACCGTTCTCATCTGCCAAAAGAGATAATGCTAGTGATACGTGCTTAGAAGATGTTAAAAGGATGATGACGCAACACTTCTGTGAGATGCAACTGTTGAGGGGTGCAGGCAGCAAAAAGAACCAACAGACTGAATTAATAACATTGAAATGGATTATTTCCATAAAGTAATAGGTTACCAAAACAGAAAACAAATATATAAGAAAAGGTAGAAAAAATTGAAACAATTATAACGAGAGTCGCCCAAATCAATGAAATAATCAAAACAAAACCCCATTCATTACTAACCCAAACCTCTAATTCTGACAGGGTCGGCCCAAGCCCTTATGGGGCCCTAAGCAGAATTTTATTTGGGGGCCCCTCGGCGCCACCAATGCAATTGACTATTGTCAATTCTTGATAATTCGCACATCAATGTTAGTAGTTGCTGTGTTGCTTACATCATGTCTGGCTGTCATGTTTTTACCCTTATACGGTTTTTAATTGTGACAGTAGCAAACCCACAAGAGTGGTCAGGTGTTAATATTCAAAGCCTTATAGTACTACAGTTCAGACTGGGATATGAATGTTGTTGTTTTTTTATTATTATTCTTTTAAGTAGCCTAGTCTCTTATGCTGAATATGCTCACTTTACCCAAGGATTCTTTGATGAATAGAATGTTCAAAAGATCAGGAGCATCACATCAATCATCATATAAGAATAATTAGTGAAGGATCATGTGACACTGAAGACCAGAGTAATGATAAATTCAGCTTTGATCACAGGAATAAATTACACTTTACTATATATTCACGTAGAAAACAGCTGTTTTACATTATAATATTATTTCACAATATTTCTGTTTTTACTGTATTTTAATCAAATAAATACAGTCTTGCTGAGCAGAAGAGAGTTCTTTTAAAAACAAGAAATGTTGATTTATTTCAAACATTTAACAGAGCTTTTATTTTGGCGAAAATAAAATTTTATTTTTTGCATTCCATTCGACTGTGTAGAAAGAAACTTTTAATTGTCTAAATAAAACTTCCAAAATGTAGGCTACACAACTTATAATTCCAAGGGGACGATAGCCTATAGCACTCGCAGAAAAAACATTTACTGAGAACCTGGAAGCTATTGTAGCCTACTCCGTCCAAAACATGCAGCACGTCCGACAAGATATTCTCACTAAACCAGCGCTTTCTCAAATCCATCCATTCATAAAAAGGATACCGGGCAACTGACGAGTAGCCTACGTTTTAGCACTGGTTTTCTCACACCTTGGACTTTGAACCCTGGCTAACAAGCGAATGGTGTCCAGCCGATGGCGCCGCAAGCTTGTGCAGTGCTGTCAGAATCAATCCGTGCATAGGAAACTTAGCTTTTTGCAGTTTATTTAGTAATTGTTTAAGGCCATTTCGCGATTTCAATCATCATAAAATAACATACAGCAATATTCTCTCGGGGGCCCCCTGGTGGCCAAGGGGGCCCTAAGCAGCCGCTTAGTTCGCTTATGCCTTGGGCCGGCTCTGAATTCTAACTCACGAAAGAAAAATGTAGAAACAAGACCGAGATCTTCAGCGTATACGTTGCTCAAAATAAACTACACTAACTACAAAACAAGATTACAACTGAGGGTGATCTCCATTTCTTACTAAATAACAATAAGAAAACTATCTACCTAAATAGACAGTCACAGATAAGACAGATGAGTGAGAGTTCGTATGAATCCCCTCACCACCCATTCACAAGAAATGGGGCCTTTTATCATGCCGGCCCATCCGCAGATTGGTCGACGTCACTCAAACATCCCTCGTTACGTTGAACGTCCCTCCCCATTGCGTAGTGACAACAGTATAGTTTTCGTCTGAAGTGATTTCCTAGATAAAGAAAAACAAGAAGAATGGAAGAGACAACGAGCCCACGCCCCCATTGCATTGCATAATATAAATCGAACAAGTCTGGCACGGAAAGATATAAAGTGGACACACTTGGCTGCATTTACACTGCAGGTCTTGATGCCCAATTCATATTGGATGACTACATCCAAATATTTTGACGACCAGCTAAAATCTTCGTTTTAAAAGTGATGCATATCCGATATCTGCATTTACACTATACACTTGGCAAAACAACCCAAGGTAGACGTACTGAACCCGGAAAAGCTTAAAAAGTAAAAACAGCACGATTTGCTATGGACACATTTTTTTGCTTTAAAGGCTCTCTGAAGTGCTTTGAAACACGCAGCATTATTCAATGTGTTGACGTAATTTCCCCTGAAACAGGAAGACAGGGTTGGACATATCAGACAGCCCCTCCCTTTTTTTAAGACAGCCATAGTGTTTAGTTTATTTCACAGTTTTGACTACTGGAGTTTGCCACCTCTGGACTACATTTCAGCTCAGGAAAGCAGCAGTTTCATTTTACATTTATGCATTTGGCAGACGCTTTTATCCAAAGCGACTTACAGTGCACTTATTACATGGACAATCCCCCTGGAGCAACATGGAGTAAAGTGCCTTGCTCAAGGACACACTGGTGGTGACCGCTGGGAGCGAACCAGCAACCTTCTGCATATCAGTTCAGTGGTTTAACCCACTGGACCACCATCTCCAAGTTTCCTCCTTATCTTAGTAGTAACATAGTAACACATAGTAACATCTCCTCATCACTGACTCTCAACACTGGAGCCCCTCAGGGCTGCGTTCTCAGCCCACTCCTGTACTCCCTGTACACACATGACTGTGTGGCAACCCACAGCTCCAACACCATCATCAAGTTTGCTGACGATACGACGGTGGTAGGTCTCATCACTGACAATGATGAAACTGCCTACAGAGAGGAGGTGCACACTCTGACACGGTGGTGTCAGGAGCACAACCTCTCCCTCAACGTCAGCAAGACCAAGGAGCTGGTGGTCGACTTCAGGAGGAATGAGAGAGAACACCGCCCCATCACCATCAATGGAGCACCGGTGGAGAGAGTCAGCAGCTTCAAGTTCCTTGGTGTCCACATCACAGAGGAACTCTCATGGTCCGTCCACTCCGAGGCCGTTGTGAAGAAGGCTCATCAGCGCCTTTTCTTCCTGCGACGGCTGAGGAGGTTTGGAATGAACCGCCACATCCTCACACGCTTCTACAGCAGCACCATCGAGAGCCTGCTGACCGGCTGCATCACCACCTGGTACGGCAACAGTACCGCCCGCAGCCGCAAAGCCCTGCAAAGGGTAGTGCGCACGGCCAGCTGCATCATCGGAGGTGAGCTTCCCTCCCTCCAGGACATTTACGCCAGGCGGTGTGTGAAGAGAGCTCAGAGGATCATCAGAGACTCTAGCCACCCGAACCATGGGCTGCTCTCACTGCTGCCATCAGGCAGGCGGTACCGCAGCATCAGATCACGCACCAGCCGACTCCAGAACAGCTTTTTCCCACAAGCAATTAGACTACTTAACTCCTGATCCATCAGGATCATAACACACACTGGACAGAATATCACTCAGCACAACCCACTGTAGATACACACACATTATATACACATTTATGTATCATTTATTTATCATTTATCATATAGCACCTATTGTACATAATTGGATCTCTACTGTGAATAATAATGTATACTGTACATTGTATATTATTATTATTATTATTATAGCTTATACTGTTTAATGTATGTTTAGTGTATATTGTTTAAAGTATATGTATATTGTAAGTATGTGTATATTGGTTAAAGCTGTGAGAACTACACTCACATTGTGTAAATTATTTATTGTAGTGTATACTGTGCTGTGAGTAATTGTGGGCTTATCAGATGTGTAATCTGTTGTTGCTTTAAATGTTGTACATGTCATGTCGTGACTACTATGTTGCTCGGAACTGCACCAAGAATTTCACCTACTGTTGCACTTGTGTATATAGCTGTGTGACAATAAAGTGATTTGAGATTTGAGATCTCCAACCGTTTCATAATCAACAATAACATGTTTTTAATTTCAGATTTATTTATTTTTTTAATGCTGGACATAGTCAAAAATGTCTAAAGGGTTAAATATTGTTTCTGATTTTATAATAGAGAAAACCATACAGAAAGTCAGAATTGCGAAATATAAAGTCAGAATTGCGTGATATAAAGTCAGAATTGCGAGATTATGGGTGGGTTGCACCAACAAGGATTAAATTAAACTCAATTTAGAGCTAATCTAGGATTTGTTGATCTAGGCTTTATTTTAAATCGAGTTGTGTTGCACCACTTAATTTTAAACCCAGATTAACAAATCGGGGATTAGAATTTAACCTGCGATTAAAACCTCCATGTACTATTCATTTTTGCAGCCATGATGGATTCGCCATTGACAGCAGCAATACTAATATTCAATTTCCTTCTTTAGTGACCACCAGAAACTCTCTCTCTGACATAGCTCTTGCCAATAAAGGAAATAAACTTGTAAAATGTCAGCTGTCTTTATAAAGCGTTACATAGAGAGATCGTTACTGATCAAGCAATGAAAACAGCACGTGTGTAAAATATATCAATTAGTAATGGAGTATATTGTGGCAGCGTAATTTATGACAAAACAACTGTCATGATTTGTGGAGTGACTATCTCCGCTCTTGACAGCGCCGCACATCCCGTTTGATCACCGCGCAGCAGCCACGCATGGAGCAGGCATGAGAAACGCGAGACACGGCCGCGATCACTGGCACTCACCTCATCTTCACGGTCACCGCTGCCATCAATGCTAATACTCCGCTCTTCTTTTGTTTGTCCGACGACACCGAGGTGAGTGACGGATCCGCATCCTGGACTCAATAGCTGGCGTAAACTCACGGGCCGCCACAACATTCACACTCTAACGGCTCAATTTGCTTTATTTTTCATTTTTATTTGTAATAAACACCTCTCTGAGACCTGACGACACATCCACTGTTTCTATCTCTGTTCAATCATCCGCATAGTTTAATTGTAGTTGAACTTTACTTTATTTAAACCTCCTCACATACAAGTTTAAAATTAATCCATAATTGAGATTTTAATCTGAGTTTAAAGTGATGGAGCAACAGGATTAAAGTTAATCCAGGTTTATTGTGAAAATAAATCCAGGATTAAAATCATGGTTTAAATGTAAGCCTGCTTATTTTTAAATGAGGTTTAAAGTTTGGTGCAACAGAATTATTAGATAAACCTTGATTTAATCTAGATTTAAGATTAATCCTTGTTGGTGCAACCCACCCATAAAGTCCGAATTGCGAGATATAAAGTCAGAATTGTGAGATATAAAGTCCGAATTGCGAGATACAAAGTCAGAATTGCGTGATATAAAGTCTGAATTGTGTGATATAAAGTCAGAATTGCGTGATAAAGTCAGAATTGCGAGCTATAAAGTCAGAATTGTATGATATAAAGTCAGAATTGCGAGCTATAAAGTCAGAATTGTGAGCTATAAAGTCAGAATTGCAAGATACAGTCAGAATTGCATATAAAGTCTGAATTGTGTGATATAAAGTCAGAATTGCAAGATATAAAGTCAGAATTGTGTGATATAAAGTCAGAATTGCGAGATATAAAGTCCGAATTGTGTGATATAAAGTCAGAATTGCGAGATATAAAGTCCGAATTGCGAGATATAAAGTCCGAATTGCAAGATATAAAGTCCGAATTGTGTGATATAAAGTCAGAATTGCAAGATATAAAGTCAGAATTGTGTGATATAAAGTCAGAATTGCGAGCTATAAAGTCAGAATTGCGAGCTATAAAGTCAGAATTGTGAGCTATAAAGTCAGAATTGCAAGATACAGTCAGAATTGCATATAAAGTCTGAATTGTGTGATATAAAGTCAGAATTGCAAGATATAAAGTCAGAATTGTGTGATATAAAGTCAGAATTGCGAGATATAAAGTCCGAATTGTGTGATATAAAGTCAGAATTGCGAGATATAAAGTCCGAATTGCGAGATATAAAGTCCGAATTGCAAGATATAAAGTCCGAATTGTGTGATATAAAGTCAGAATTGCAAGATATAAAGTCAGAATTGTGTGATATAAAGTCAGAATTGCGAGCTATAAAGTCAGAATTGTGTGATATAAAGTCAGAATTGTGTGATATAAAGTCAGAATTGTGTGATATAAAGTCCGAATTGTGAGATATAAAGTCCGAATTGCGAGATACAAAGTCAGAATTGCGTGATATAAAGTCAGAATTGCGTGATATAAAGTCTGAATTGCGTGATATAAAGTCAGAATTGTGAGCTATAAAGTCATAATTGCGAGCTATAAAGTCAGAATTGTGAGATATAAAGTCAGAATTGCGAGATACAGTCAGAATTGCATATAAAGTCTGAATTGTGTGATATAAAGTCAGAATTGCGAGATACAGTCAGAATTGCATATAAAGTCTGAATTGTGTGATATAAAGTCAGAATTGCGTGATAAAGTCAGAATTGCGAGCTATAAAGTCAGAATTGTGTGATATAAAGTCAGAATTGCAAGATATAAAGTCAGAATTGTGTGATATAAAGTCAGAATTGCAAGCTATAAAGTCAGAATTGTGAGCTATAAAGTCAGAATTGTGAGATATAAAGTCAGAATTGTGAGATATAAAGTCCGAATTGTGTGATATAAAGTCAGAATTGTGAGCTATAAAGTCAGAATTGTGTGATATAAAGTCAGAATTGCAAGATATAAAGTCAGAATTGTGAGCTATAAAGTCAGAATTGCAAGATACAGTCAGAATTGTGTGATATAAAGTCTGAATTGTGTGATATAAAGTCAGAATTGCAAGATATAAAGTCAGAATTGTGTGATATAAAGTCAGAATTGCGAGATATAAAGTCCGAATTGTGTGATATAAAGTCAGAATTGCGAGATATAAAGTCCGAATTGTGTGATATAAAGTCAGAATTGCAAGATATAAAGTCAGAATTGTGTGATATAAAGTCAGAATTGCGAGATATAAAGTCAGAATTGCAAGATATAAATTCCGAATTGTGAGATATAAAGTCAGAATTGCGAGATACAAAGTCCGAATTGCAAGATATAAAGTCAGATTTGCGAGCTATAAAGTCAGAATTGCAGAATTAACTCAATTCTGACTTTTTTTCTTGCAATTGCAAGAGTTTACAATGAAGTAAGCCTTTTACAACTACATTACACCCACAATTTTACAGTCACCTTCTAGCCACAAGGTGCTAGTATGGCAGCATTTGAGTGTCTAAACACATGCAAGGTTACAAGCTTTCAAGGCTCTCTTTGACGTATCTGCAGCAGATGAGGGCCGTCTGTGTGCTGCTCTCACCAGCCCACCCGTCTGACAAACAGCACCTCGCTGATCCGCGAGAGCTAGCGTCAGGGAGCCCTCGCGACTTGCTAAGACTCGGCCCTAGTCAAGACGTCAGAAACACCATCACCATCATTCACAGCCAACTCAGCCCAGACTCAAACGGAACAGATGGAGGTTCACAGAACATAGAATGCATACATCGTACCCGCCTAGGAAACATGCTGTAACCGAAACACGCTTTGCATAAAAGTAAGAAAAATCTCAAATTAGAGCTCATTAAAGTCTGAATTGCTTTTCCTATATAGAAATGGTATTAAACATAGAGGAAATGTAGACTTTTGATGATGTCTCCTGCTTCTCAGATTTTAATTTTGAGAAAAGTGCATATAAAAGGGTATTTATACATTCATACATTAACGTTACATCTAGTCTATTATGAGCATGTTTTTAATGTATTAATTATCTTTTAAAAAGTATTTCATAGTAAAAATACAGCATTACAGTTTTTTTTTTTTTTTTTTTACTTTTGTCCACTAAATCAAATTCAGGTGGTGCAGCCAAAAAAATCTTGTGATACAATCATCATGCATAAAAAACATGTTGTAAACCCTCATGACCGTGTGTCAAGGTCAACAAGTCTCATACAATATCAGATAAAGTAATTTAGTTAGTTGTCATTGTAAAATGTTACGTGGTTTGCTTGGTTTGTTCGTTCACATTGGCATTTTAACATCGAACCTAAAGATATCCCTATGCCTTTAAGTTGGGTATGTTCACAACTTGATTGTTCAGCTTTTATTGTGTATATTTTGCGACAGAATATTACCGAACAAACAAAACAATGCTGTGTGCTGGGCTAAATGCTCGTTGCTCCAGAATGCGACCTGCTATTTTTTTTCCTGCTCGTGCAACTACATTTTGTTAGAGGTCACACTGGTGCCCAACTGATAAGAGCTGCCATTTCTGTTACATATGAGAAACATTAAACGGCAAACGAAAGCAGAACGGAACCGCGTTACTCGTTTAAACTGCAAACTCATACAAGGCCGATCGCGATCACGTGACATCGTTACTACACAGCGCTGAGAGATCCAGTGAGAAAGCATTTTGAATTCACCGCACAATTAATAACATCGCTACTGCGAGACCTAGTTGGAAGTGTTTTCCGCAGAATTCTCTGTTATAACCCACAGATATCAGATCAAACAGCGCTGACAGGAGAAACATTGAGCCATGAATTAAGTTCAGGGGTTTCACTCCACAAATGACCAACATTCACCATGGATATAATGTAGTGGTAGAATTAACTTTTTTTACATTATTCATCTCTGGGTTCGTACAATCTTTTGAGAGTGAAATTCAAGCATTTTTCAAGGGCTTTCACACTTTTTTCCAGCACTTCAAAGCTCTAAATATTATCCAATTTTAATGTTATTTATTTTGAATGTGATTATTTGTAAAACTATATTAAATATGTAGGAAAACAAACACTTTAAAAAAATTTTTTTTAAATGACATGACATTACCACTATAACCAGTAGATGGCAGCAGAGAAGCACTTATTAACTTGTTAACCATTTCCACTCCCCTTTCCTAAAATATGGAATACTTTTCTTCGAATTATGACTGAATTACACAGAAAACAAGGAAAGAGTGCTCATATTATCACTGAAGCTAGAAGAACAATGGTACATTTAATAAGAGTAGAATATTTACATTTTCTATAAAAGAATTTTTTTTTTGCTCATTACTGTTGTTAAAAAAAGTTAATTTATCTACATATCAATTCAAGCTCAGTGCTTCACTGTTAAATTTCCAATGAACCAACATGTAATATTATAAATAACTACACTTTTTAACAAAATACAAAACAATAGTAATTTTATGATAAATATTCTTGGGGAAGCGGATCTTTTCAGCGGTCTCTGTCCGCATGTTTGGTGCACACCAGGGTTAGTGTGACACTTGTGAGGTCACACCAACAGAGCAATCACACCACCAGAGTTCATTTTAATTGAACCAAACATGCCAAGTGTGAACTCACCCTCAGAGTCCTTTCACACTAGCACTTTTGGTGCGCACCCGGCAGGGGGCGACATAGGCGGTTTCCTAGGGTGCAAAATAAGGGGTGGGGGGTGGGGGGGTTGGGGTGTGGCGCCACACATGAGACCGGTCCGGTTCTACAGTGGTGCCAAGCACCCTCAAACGAAAGCAAAAGCTCAGGTTAATACTATAATAATATCATATTGAAGAATTGAAGAAACCGATTTATAAATGCTCCAGTGTGTATTTGTGCTGTGGAGAGCGTCAAAGTTAGCCTGACGTTGTCATACTCAATTCTAGTCAGAATTTGAGTCTGATACTGCTCCGTTGGGCTGTGATTATGGGGCGTGTTTCAACCGAACCAGGAAAGACCACAATTGGATAGACCTACAACCAATCAGAGCAACGGAGCGACGCATAACGTTAGTTGTCAAATGTCAACAGAACTCAACTGCACTGTGTTGCCAAGTCCGCGGGTTGAAGCAACCCCAATTATGTGATATATAGACCAAGGAATGCGAAATTTAGCAGCCGTGCCAAAATAACACATATTTTACCCGCCAAATGCCATTTTTCCCGGAGAACCCCCCCACCCGGAAAGCTATTGGGCTTGTTTTTGGCTAGTTTTGAGTAGCAATTGGGCGAGTTTTGCTGTAAAAATTTGGCAACCCTGTCTGCCCGCACGCTGAAATAAGTCACGTTAGAAGAAGAAGATGAGTGTAAACGATCTTTGCCGGTGTTGTAAAAAAAGAATTTAAGGATACACAGAGTACTTACCAACACGATCATCATTTCTGAGAGAAATAGTAAAGGTGAATGCATATACGAACAAGTTCTCCGTTTAGGATTAGAACAAATTCAACCCAAGCGCCTTTGATGACGTGGATGATTACATTACTGTTTATCATCTGTCCATCATCGTCTAAAGCCCGCCCTGACAATTTCATTGGTCCGAACAGTTTCTGTTCGGGCATAATTACTTCTCTATGGATCAAATCCAGACCGAACTGCCCGTGCAAAAATATTTGTGGGCGGGGCTAAGTTCGTCTGGCATCCAGGCTACGTCAAAGTGTTTCTATTGGCAATGTGTTTTTGCAGCGATGAGCAATGAAGCCAATCACAGACATGTCTGTTGATTTCTTGAAAGTTTTGTTCAGTGCTGTGTTCTGCACGCTCGCGAATCCTCTCATTATAATGTGTAGTCACAATGATAATAAGATATTAATTATGCAATGTAGGACAGCTTCATTGATTAAAACAGAACTTTGTTAGTTCAGGATGAAGTGAGTGAGATGAGTGACAGCTTTTTAGTGATTTTAAATGGAGCGCACTTTGTGCGCATTAATGCCAATTAACATCCTATTAGCCTACTTTATATTACAATATGGTTACCATAATAACGATAACATGACATACGTTAAAAACGTAATAGTTGACAACGTTATGTTGGACGATTTTAAACACTGCCGGCATCATGACGTGATTATAATATATATCACCATAATGTATTTATGCATGACAGTGCAGTTACTATAGGTATTAGCTTTTTCCATTAGCATTCGCCACGTATATGCTTTGGAATTTTTTTTAGAAAACATAAGTTAATGACTCTTCATGGCAGACATTGATGTTTGTGTACAATTCTGAAATTGCTTTTTTGGAACCTCTTTACTGGCAGCTGAAAGTAAAGCGCAGTGTCTTCTTTAAAAAAATAAATTAAAAAAACCTGCTAGGACTGTAATCTAAAACATTCATGAAAAGCAATCATTTAAGCCTAGGGCACCAACAGACCCTGGGCCAGCCTTGGCACCTGGGTTCGATTGGCGTCAGAATTTGGTTCGTTTGGATGATGTGAATGCTTTTTTCCAAACTCGATTGTGCACCAGAGAACTGTACCCGAGTATGATTAGATACTGTGTGTTCTGCTTTGAAAACAAAACCAAAGGTTCAAAAACCAAAATACAAAAGTGAGGTGAGCAACGCTGTGCATTTTGCCGCTGCCTTCAGCGTCACTATTACTAAGAAACTAGGATAAACAGCTGCTGCTTTGATGACGCAAACGCACCGCGGTTTGGACCCAAATAATATAATGTGAACACAATCGAGCAGGAGCAGGGGGAGTGGGGAGCAATCAAACTCGGGTTCGGACCAGGCAATCAAACCAAGTGTGAAAGCACCCTTAATGCAACTGATGTGGAGTCATTTCGAACAAAATCAGGCCAAATTGAAGTTCGTCTGGAGTTTGTTTTGGGAGTTCGAAACAGCTTGGCAAAGCAAACTTACCGGAAAAGTTTTCTACGGCTAGTAAACACCTTTGTACTACCATGACGTAATAGGTAGGTGTGCACGAAGGCTCCGCCTTCTTTCATGTGGAAATCTTCTCCAGTTCAATTCCTCTGTTCAGTCCGTCAAGGTCAGATGTTCATGAGTGAAAATATGAACACATTGGAGAGCCACTTTATAGTAGAAAATTAAGTTGTACTTCTGACTAAACAGAAGGCAAAGACACTGACACTGTTTTCCATGTTTAATACTGTAAAGCTGCTGTCCGTAACTTTTTTTGTGTTCAAGATTTACAAATATTATATAATGAGAATGTACATCATGAATCCATTTCCCAAACCGTGTTTTTGTTTTACCCTTAATCATTATGGTACACTTATAATAAGTGTTTATATTGGGACCATTTCAGACCGGTCTGGTAGGAACTGCTGCGGAGGAGCACAGTCCCTGCGTGACTAGCCATAGACATAAACAGAGAGAAGTAGATCCGGCTGCAATGTTCTTCCGCAAGACGCATGCAGTTCTGTTTATTTACCACTAGAGCGCCAAAAGTTACGGACTGCAGCTTTAAACAAATTGTATAAAGTGCTATATAAATAAACGTGACATGACTTTACTAGAGTGTCGAATTGCAGAGCTTGTGCAAACAAAGCTCATGGAAAGCATGCAGCACATATTCATATTCATCTAAACGACACTCTCATTGTTGGATGTTCGCTAACAATATATCGTATTTCGATTTTCATTTAACTTCGCCGTGAGTATATTGGTGCCTTTACTCTACTTTGATCGGTACCTTAGACATCAATGTTTATATCCAAACTATAATCTTTTATCCCAGTTCTACTTTGATAATATGAATATTTGTAACACAGAAATAATGATACTGTGTGAATGAAAAGAATTTGTGAAGCTGTTTCATACCTATACACGCGCACACACACACACACACACACACACACACACACACACACACACACACACACACACACACACACACACACACACACACACACACACACACACACACACACACACACACACACACACACACACACACACACACACACACACACACACACACACACACACTCACTCGCTCGCCGTCTTTGTAGTCTCTGCCATGTGTCACTATATGAGGACACAAACGCATAAACCGTCACTTCATGAGAATTTACCTTTTAATTTGAGAAAACTTTCATATCATGAAATGAACAGACACTGAAAAGGTCTTCACGGCAACCCGTCAAAATAAAAGTTTGGTTTAACGTGAAGAAATTGACAGAATATTTTAGCCTATATTAGTAGATTTAGCTACGTCTCTATGTAATAATAATTTGTCTCTACTAATAATAATAATAATTATGCCTAGATGGTTGCTTATTTTTCACTTGATCTTTTTTATAAACAATGTTTACTTTTAAACAGCATACAGCCTTTAAATGTTTATGTATTATTTACCATTTTGCTGTGGTACAAAAATTGGTGCCGGGTACCGTACAATTTTTATGGTATTGGTACTGACTACTGGAATTTTGGCATTGTGACAGCCCTGTTCCCTAATTCACAGTATCCGTTCCTTTATTAAAGGGGGGGTGAAACACTCAGTTTCAGTCAATCTCATGTCAATCTTGAGTGCCTATAGAGTAGTACTGCATCCTTCATATCTCTGAAAAGTCTTTAGTTTTATTATATTTCTAAAAGAAAGATAGGCTTTCCGGAAAAAAACGAGCGGCTGGAGGCATATCGTGTGGGCGGAGCTAAAAAGTCACGAGCGCGCGCTGAGAGCTGAAAGCTGAGACATCCTTAAACGGGGAAAAAACCTTATCCTAAATAAACCATGGAGATCAACCGGATTTAGCCATACATATATGATCCAGAATCATATCTGAAATTGAACAGATGCAGCAACGACGACTACAGCAGGATGTCTCTATGGTATGTACTGTAAAACGTATAACTTATAATGAATACCTGCTAATAGCGGCTTGTCATGCGCAAGTTTTTGTTGGTTTATTGATGGTTTATGAGGACATAATTTGATTTATGGACTGTATGCGATTTAATGTTAGCAGTAGCAAGAGGAACGGTTTTGCAAGTCAGACTAGTGCGTGTTTACATAAAAAAAACAATGGAATAGTAGCGCATTTTAATGAACGGAGTCGATAGCTAACAACACAAAGACATTTGAAGCAGTTTTACTCACCGCCTGCTTCCAACCTTAAATCGCTGGAACCGCTCCATCTTTCAGCATTGGACGAGCTACAAATCTGGAGTTGGACTGGGCCTTGTTTATAAAACGTTCGTCGCTGAAATGCAGAGATCCCATTAACGTTGGGTTCTTTAGGAAGCTGTACAGGGTTGTCTTGGGTTTCCCGGACAACCAAAAACACACATCTTTGTTGACATTGTTGATTTCATGGCGTCCTGTGACTGCAGCGCAGCCGGCTTCCCTAAAGCAGAGCACAGCGCTAAAATGGGCGTGCATTTGCTCTAGTCGCGCGTGCACCCTACCGGGAGAAGAGCCCGTACGACCCGTACAAGGACATTCCGCCCCATCTGACGTCACATATACCCATACTCGAAAAAAAGTTTCCGAGACTTATGGAAGGAGGAGTATTTTTGGCACAGAAATACTCCTTCAAACTCCCCTGTGGCTGAATGTCAAACGTTTGGGGAATCTTTGCCCATGTTTAGCATGGGAATCCAAGTCTTTAACAGTGTCAAAATCTCAGTATGCATGAAACAGCATTTCTCACCCCCCCCCCCCCCCCCCTCCTCCTCCCTCCCCTTTAACAAGACTCCAGTTTTCATTTCATTAAGAGAACAAAATGTTTAAAACCAAATACGTTACATTAGGCTACAAGTAAGAAACTTTGTTTTTATTTAAAGTATCTGTGCATTACACAAAATAATTTTCTTTGCCTAATACTGAAAGTATTGTCAGTACAGTGTCTGTTCCTTAACTAAAAAGACACCAGTTTTTCCTGTTCTCTGCATCTTGGGTGGCATTTAAACCACATGACATTTTTAAATACATTCAACTGAAAGGGGTGTTTGCAAAACCATATAAAAATAAAAATGAACATAAAGAAACATTCTAATGAACATTCTAATAACTTGGCACGTTTTTTAAAGCAGACATTTACAACGCTACTATATAATTGACCCTTGATGAGCTATGAAAAAAGCAACCTTTGAGCAATCAAATCAAATTACAACTCTATATATATGTGATGATTTTCACTCTGTATTAAAATATGCTTAAAGTATAACACTCCAAGAAATATTAATAGACAGCAAGCATACTATTTTATCCCAGTGAAAGGAAATTACTTTAATTACCCTCAAGATTTGCAGGTTTAGATTACACAGATCTCAAAAAAGGAGGAATAATGGAAGCAAGGGAGAGGGAAAAAGAAAAATCATAATAATTACGAGGGAGGATCGGGGGGGGGGGGGGGGGGGGGGTTGTAAGGCATGGAGAAAGAGAGAAACGAATGATTGGAGGAGAGAGAAAGGAAGAGTAGTATGTAAGAGGATATAAATATCGTCATGTGGTCTGGCGGTAATGATGTCACAATAGTGTGTGTTATCAGCGCTTGTGCAGGTTCTTTGGTCGCAGGGTTTGTCCTTTTCACTGCTGTACAGACAACTGCTCTGCCCTCAAAGCTGATAAAAAGCCACAAATAATGCTGACACATGTGACCACACCCATGGTTACAAGCCCGCTGGACAGATATCTCATCCGTCTTGAACTTTCTGTTATCTTTAGTGTAGCTCTCTCCTACCGCTAAGATATTTAAGTAGAAGGGATTTAATTTGGATCATTGGTTTATGACCAGTCTGCTTACTCATGCTTATAATAAACAATCACATTAAACAGTTTATTCACCATGTAATACAATTTACTAACTTAACTGTAGGCTGTTAACAATTTGCAGAATTTTGTGGTTAAATATATTAATATAACTGATTAGCGATCAGTGTTTATGTGTTGACTATTTTACAACGGCTTCAAAAGAGACTCATCCAATCAGATTTAAGAGCCAGAATAAACGGTTTATGCAAGTGTTTTCGAAAACCCTTATATTTTAATAGTATTGCGTTCCCTTTAGACACTTTGCATTCGCTCGCAAAAGCACTGAAAAAGTATTTTCTTCACACCTCATTATTTGCATCACAAATAATAGTTTCTTGCATTGTTAAATGCTAAACAATATTTTGTTGCCTTGACAAGATGTTTTTTAATTCAACAGAGTTCCTCTTACGGAGCCCCTAAGGGGACAAGGTGATGGGGGGAAAAATTATTAATTAAAATTATTTGGCCCCACTTTATATTAGGTGGCCTTAAGTACTATGTACTTAAGAGAAAAAATAAGTACAATGTACTTACTCAAATTGTATTGCAAAACACTTTCGCTGATATTGAGGTGGAATACGGGTAGAGTTAGGGACAGGTGTGGTGGTATGGGTAAGTTTAAGGGTAGGGTTAGGTGTAAGGGAAGTGTCAACTGTGTAATTACAAATGTAACTACAGAAATTAATTACAGATGTAATTACATGCAGGTATTTTTTTTAAATGTAAGTACAATGTAAAAACGTGTGAACACAATAAGTGCATTGTATCAAATGATTAATTAAAATGTTAGTACATAGTAGTTAAGGCCACCTAATATAAAGTGGGTCCAGTTATTTTTCAATGCTTCAATTGCGTTCTCTCTTTCGAAAAAAAAAACCTCACCTCAAATCATTTCCATCACAAAGTTTTGTGAAATGTAACATGTAAAAGCATATCATTTTTCCATATATTTTTTTCCATCATGTCCCTTTAGTACGGAAGCCCTGAACCACAACATTAATAAAAACTAATAAATCTAAGATCAGTCGAGAATAAAGTCAGCAATACGAGATTAAGTCGTAATATTCTGCGAATAAAGTAAAAATGATGTGAATAAAGTCGCAGCTGTCACAAACGCAAAGGCTTTGTAGTAGAAACTTACAAAGATAACAACAACACCTTAAAGTGTAAACCTAACGTGAACCGACAACAGAATAAACATAATGGGATATTTATACAGAGTAAACGAGGAACTAAATGATGAACACCTGAACGTGATTAACAAATGAGTTGCCATAGAAACAAACGAGAACTAATACAGACATGACAGAAACTGAACTAAACAGAACATAACCATGACAGTAGCAATACGGGATTTAAATCGTTATATTTTGAGAATAAAGTATTAGTGGTGGGAGAAAGGTTATCCAACGATTCAGAATCGATTCTCAAAAATTCTGAATCGATTCTGTGTTCAATTCAAACGGCCACTTCACCACTGTGCGTGCGCGTGTGCGGTCACCGGCTAAACAAAAAAAACCTGTTGATAGGCAAACGTTGCTGGTGAATTGGCTTCGTTTAAGATAAAATGGACAAACTACGACCTGCTCAGGGGCGTCACACCAGTGGGGACACTTTTCCCGGTGAGAGGGTTCAACACCCGCACGTTTTATGCAGTTTTGCACAAACGCCTTACAGCAGTCACTCCTCCGTTTCTCTGGCCGCTCTGTGTCTGCGCTCGCTGCGGCTGCCTCCCCATTTCAAAAATGTATTTTGCCTATTAAATGCAAAGTTTTTAATTTCAAAAGCATTTCTAAATTAAAGCTGCAAGCAGCATTTAGCGGGGTTCAAGCCTTTAAGGCCTTTAAGCACACAAGCATCAAAATACATTAAGTTTTATTTAGCAAGATTTTAAACACTGAAATAATTTAATTGGCTGTGGCGGCAATGTTTTTTGAGATAGGCCAATGTCCTCATAGACATACATGGGACCTTGGACCAAGACACTGCATACCAATTTTCAAGTCAATCGGACTAGCGGTCGGGTAGTTATAGCCATTTTCATGTTTTTTTTGTGTTATAGCGCCACCAAGTGTTCAATCGTCGCGATTTTTTTATCGTGACCAAAGACTCAGACCATACACATTTGTACCAAGTTTGGTGAAGACATCTCATTTCTTTCTTGAGTTATAGCCATTTTAGTAAAATAGGCTCCTCCCACAACAGTCGTTTTCCGCCCCTTAGCGACCGTGAATAGAAATTTAAACTTTTTTTCGATTATTATTGATATGCAGACTCCAGAGAACATTTCTGCACTGGTTTGGTTCCGATCAAGCAAGAGACCTTGGACTAGTTTGCAAAAGTAGTTTTTTAACAAAATTCAAAATGGCGGAAAATCTATCATGACGCAAATGAAATCGGAGATATACATTTTGTTCGTCATGGACTCACCTTTCCAATGATATAAGACACTTGAGTGTACGACATACGGTTTAGGAGTTATGAGCAGTTTCGCGCAATTGATTGCTATAGCACCACCTATAGGCCAATCTGGCTCATAATTTGATAACCTCTCCTCTATGTTTGTACTACCTATTGGCCAAGTTTCAAGTCTCTAGCCCTTACGGTTTGGGCTGCACGATGTGTTTTACTGCAGAATAATATTATTTTGTGTGTAGTACAATAAAATGAACAGCGGGGGGCAGCAAACGACCACTTATTGGCTTAATATACCATTATTATCAAATGAACTCTGTAATTTTAACCTTTTTTAACGTTTATAGAGGCAAATATTGTCCGATCTGTCTGAAATTTTTCATGCTTGTTTAGAGGCATATGATACATGTTCTGACTTGTTTTTAAGTAGATCTGAACATTCATTGAATAGAGAGATGGAAAATACAATTTACAGCCAATACAGGCAATTCACCATAGGGAATACATGGTTTTCAAAGCTTTTTAACAGTTTTAGCGCCACCTATGGTCCGATCTCCATGAAACTTTGCATGCTTCTTCAGCATGTTATGTCACATATACATAACAATATTCGTGATGTTTTGAGTTTTCCTTTAAGATTTATAGGCTATTGAGTGTATTTTGCTACGTCCCTCTTCTAAATGACCCTGTTATAGCCATCTAAATGCAAAAGTTCAACTTTTTTTCGATAATTATTAACCTAGAGAGTCCAGAGAATTGTCCTAGACTGGTTTGGTTCCGATCGGGCAAAAAACCAGGGACTAGTTCGCAAAAGTAGGTTTTTAACATAATTGCAAATATTTAATGAACGATTTGATTGACAGCAATGATTCTAGAGGCAAAGTTGTTCAATATGAAGAGATCTATCAAATGATATGCATATTTTGTGGATGTGTGCAACACCACGTGATTACAGAGCCATAAAACTCATTAGCGCCAACTAGTGGCCGATTTGTTTCAAAATTCTTACAGACCTCTAGCACCATGAGTCAAACATGCCCATTGAGTTTCGTTCTGATCGGCCTCCGTTAACCTTGTCTAATAGGTGCTCAAATTTAATTGGCTGTGGCGGCCATGTTTTTTGAGATACGCCAATGTCCTCATAGACATACATGGGGCCTTGGACCAAGACACTGCATACTAATTTTCAAGTCAATCGGACTAGCGCTCGGCAGGTTATAGCTATTTTCATGTTTTTTTCGTGTTATAGCGCCACCAAGTGTTCAATCGTCGCTATTTTTTTATCGAGACCAAATACGGAGCCCATACACATGTGTACCAAGTTTGGTGAAGATATCTCATTTTGTTCTTGAGTTATAGCTGTTTTAGTAAAATAGGCTCCTCCCACAACATTCGTTTTCCGCCCCTTAGCGACCGTGAATCGAAAATTCAACTTTTTTTCGATAATTATTGATATTCAGACTCCAGAGAACATTTCTGCACTGGTTTGGTTCCGATCAAGCAAAAAACCTAGGACTAGTTCGCAAAAGTAGTTTTTTGACAAAATTCAAAATGGCGGAAAATCTATCATGGCGGAAATGAAATCGGAGATATACGTTTTGTTCGTCATGGACACACCTTTCCAATGATATAAGACACTTGAGTCTACAACATACGGTTTAGGAGTTATGAGCAGTTTCGCGCAATTGATTGCTATAGCGCCACCTATAGGCCAATCTGGCTCATAATTTGATAACCTCTCCTCGATTTTTGTACTACCTATTGGCCAAGTTTAAAGTCTCTAGCCCTTACGGTTTGGTCTGCACGATGCGTTTTAGGTCTGAATAATAATAATAATAATAATAATAATAATAATAATAATAATAAAAATCAGCACAAATACAATAGGTGTTCAGCACTTCGTGCTTGAACCCCTAATTAAGTTCATATTTCCAACAAACGAAATTCTGAGCCAAAATAACAAAGTGGGGCTCAAGTAGGCAATAAGGCGCTTTCCTTGCCATTAATGCTTAATAACACTCCTATGTCTCCGATACGGTGGCCGGGACATAAACCTACCAACATCCGTGGCATCATTTTTGGAATGACTTATCAAATATTGCTGAACTACTGCACAATGTTTCAAACGAATGGAAAATTCAGAACAAAGACTTCGTTTTGGTGAGTGATTTGTTAAATCTTCTGCATTAGCCTATATTTTAAAGATTTTTTGTGGCTCTAACCAAAGTAAACTTTTTTTTGCTTTTAAAGACATTTTTTGTTAAAATGTTCTAAAGAAACTGAAGAGTTGTAAATTGAGAACTGTTTATTTTTAATGATTGTTCTTTGCAACTGTATGGCTTACCATGTTTCATTCACAGCTTGTTAATCTTGAATATAACTTTGTTAATAAAATAAAAGTATTGAAAGAAATCTTCATAATCATTTTTAATATGGTAATACTGTCAAACAGATATTCTAACTAAAAACAAAACGCATATTAGCTCCAATTTTGGTTAAAATGTAAAGTTCATGTATTTGTACAGCAGGATAATTAGTTACCAAAAATGTATGTTAAGAATTGTTTTGGGAATCGGATCGTTACTCCCAGAATCAGAATCGGATCGAATCGTTAAGAGACTTAAGATTCCCACCCCTATAAAGTATATTGAGTGAATAAACGATTATTTCGAGAGGGGGAAATCACAGTATTACGATAAACAGCATGATTATCGCGATGAACAGAAAGCCGGAGGATTTAGTTAAATCTGTGCTGTAAAGTTTATTTATTTTTTGCTGGAATTCAATTCGGAATTCTATGGAAGCAATGAAAGTTTAGATCTTTCACAAAGTCATGCTAAAAACATTCATAAGAGAACTAGACAAAGTTCTTATTACTTCTTAATATAGCAATTCTTATTAATGAAAACTATTACAGTAACAAGTACTGTTGCATGACTAATAAACATAATAAAATTACCTAGCCTATAGTAAAGTATTGACAAATTGTGATGCAATAAATAAGGTCTAATTTAAAGTTGCAGTCTGAAAGTTTTACCTCTTTGTCGCCATCTCTGTTTGAAACCTGCAATTGCAGTTATTTGTGGAATTATCATCTTTACGTGGGTTGTGTGTCGGGACGGCTCCTCAGCGCGGATGAATCTAATGTTTTGAGGAGTTGTCATTCATTCACCGCACCGGTGTGGATAATGTACTTCAGAATCACAGATTCTACATCTTGGATGTATGACCAAAATAAGAATTTTCACTGGAAAATGTCATCTGGGCAAGTAAGTAACATCTGCCACTTTTGTTCTGACCAACTGAGAAAAAAAAAAAGCATTAATAAATTGCGCAATTAAATCCAACTATCGCTTAGCTCATATCACAGCAAACCGTGGAAATTATTATTGTATTATTGCTACAACTAACGATTATTGATTAACGATTAATCAAAAATCGATTATCGATTTTATCGACTAGTTGTTGCAGCCCTATATTATTTTTATACTTCGTTCTCAAATTGTTAATATTAACAACATCAGCATTGCGTGACTACATGTATTTAGTGTGTATTAGCGTTACCTGTAGATTTCAATTTCTGTACAGTCTAATCTTTTGCTTTTGACTTCGGGTGAATCTCCAGTTGTCACTGATGATTGTCATTTGGTCCTTTCTGGATAACAACCCGCCATCAAAATGATACGTTTAATAATTCCAGCTGCTGTGAGAAAAGGCTATAAATGATCCGCCACCTGCAGCATCCTCACATGCGTTAGCCTACTAGCCGGGACTCCTTCTTATGTATACAGACGTTACGTAATGGTGCAAAGACGAACGGTGGCATGCTCAAATTTCCTGTGGAAACCCATCAGTACCACTCAAATTATAACACATTATTACAAGCTTACCGTTGTGAATCGGGCTAAGGTAAGGAGATAGTTTTGAACACTGGCTGGTTATGTACTTGCTCAATTTGATTTGGATAATTTTTAACCAAAAAAACATGAACAATGTCAATCCTCCCAAAAAAGACAGAATGGAGAGAGTGCACCCACAGTGTAGAATCCAAAAAAGGTTCTGACATTAAAAAAAAAAAAAAAAAAAGCCTAAATTTAAAGACCAGGAAAACAGCTCTGAGGATAAAGAGGACAGCAACAGGGAGGAAGTGGATCCAAAACATCAATATTGAGCTGACTGGAAAAGACAAAAGCGTGCTTGGCCTGCCAGTTAAAGGTCCCACATTAGGTTAACATCTTAATGTAACATTTCTGGATTTATCACACTGATCTGGAGAACGGCTAGTATTTAAACGTGCTGTTTGTTGACGTTTGTTTTGTTTTATGCCGTATGTCTGTACACAATATCCTGCATGTATAAGCCCATCCATCATGGCCCAACAGCTCAGAGCCACAATCCCATTTTAGACACAATTAAACCACCTGAGTGAAATAAACATGACATACGTGTCGCTTTTTGCAACCCCAGCCAGATAACGGATTAAGTGGGATTTACATAGACAAAAATGGGCCATTACTTTGCAGGTCTTTGAGAGGATCGATTGGCAACGTAAACCTGACGTATACGACGTATCATTTTTCTGCATTTAGTCCTTGAATTTGTTGTTTGAGATTCTTAAAACGCTTTCAACAAAAGCCCGAAGTCAATTATGTAGCTGTCTGAATACATAGGTGCAGCCAGTAAGCTGCTCCATCAACAGAGCGACCGCTTTCCCTCATCTCATGTTTCTCGGCTCTCTCTCATCCTTCTCGAAAGGTCTCAACAGATGCCTGAGGTCCATAAACTCTCTGCATTCTCTGAAGCATCTGGGATCTGCTTCTCTGTCAAGGCAAGTTACGGGACAATAACCTTAGCCACATTTCTCAGGGTAAAAATGTGTTTTTAAAAGCAGAGTTTGAATACATTCGGCACAAAACAGCAGAGAGCCAGGAATCAGCCTAGCGGCAAACACAAGCGCTCGGCTTCTCACACTGTGAAAGGGTTACATCCGCATCTTACGCTGAAAGAAAACGCTCAACATACACACGGAGAAGAACAAATCCTGTTGAGCCAAGCTGAGCTGAGATACCCTACATACTACCAGCCCTTCCAGGCACAATTAGGATTTTACGGAAGGGAGAAATCCACATTCCTGCACACACAGAACACCATCCTTCTCGACACCATCCAGTTATTCTCTCGTTTTCTCCCTTTCCTTCTCGCACGCTCGTGAATCTTTCCCTTCTTCTGTCTTGCTTGGGAATTTGCGCGAAACAGAGAAAGTCTTGGAAATCAAATTAGGCGCTCCGTTTTGGCAGGGAAAGGGTGTCTGAGGGTTATCGAGAAAAGCAAAGATATTTTGTATACGTTCTGTCGCAATCAATTTTTTTCATGTCATAGTTGTGTTTTAGTGCACCATTTATAACAATGCAGACCCATTTTATTGACTTCCGCTGAAGGCGAGGAAAGCGAACGAGACTATAGTAGTTCTTGGACGATGTTCTTGGTTTAGGGGCTTTTTTTTTCACAGAAAAATAAAATAAAATTATATCCAAATCCTGGGTTGAGCCTTTTGAGTCATTTTTGGGGTTGTTTTTTTCAGTATTTGAGTAGTTTTTGTGTTACCCAGATCCTGGTCAGATGTAGTAACCCAGTGTTTGGGTAGTTTTTGTGTTACCCAGATTCTGGTCAGATGTAGCAACCCAGTGTTTGGGTAGTTTTTGTGTTACCCAGATTCTGGTCAGATGTAGTAACCCAGTGTTTGGGTAGTTTTTGTGTTACCCAGATTCTGGTCAGATGTAGCAACCCAGTGTTTGGGTAGTTTTTGTGTTACCCAGATTCTGGTCAGATGTAGTAACCCAGTGTTTGGGTAGTTTTTGTGTTACCCAGATCCTGGTCAGATGTAGTAACCCAGTGTTTGGGTAGTTTTTGTGTTACCCAGATTCTGGTCAGATGTAGCAACCCAGTGTTTGGGTAGTTTTTGTGTTACCCAGATTCTGGTCAGATGTAGTAACCCAGTGTTTGGGTAGTTTTTGTGTTAACCAGATTCTGGTCAGATGTAGTAACCCAGTGTTTAGGTAGTTGTTGTGTTACCCAGATCCTGGTCAGATGTAGTAACCCAGTGTTTGGGTAGTTTTTGTGTTACCCAGATTCTGGTCAGATGTAGTAACCCAGTGTTTGGGTAGTTTTTGTGTTACCCAGATTCTGGTCAAATGTAGTAACCCAGTGTTTGGGTAGTTTTTGTGTTACCCAGATTCTGGTCAGATGTAGTAACCCAGTGTTTAGGTAGTTGTTGTGTTACCCAGATCCTGGTCAGATGTAGTAACCCAGTGTTTGGGTAGTTTTTGTGTTACGCAGCTCCTGGATCAGACGTAACAACCCAGTGTTTGGGTAGTTTTTGTGTTACCCAGATTCTGGTCAGATGTAGTAACCCAGTGTTTGGGTAGTTTTTGTGTTACGCAGCTCCTGGATCAGACGTAACAACCCAGTGTTTGTGTTACCCAGCTCCTGGATCAGACATAACAACCCAGTGTTTGTGTTACCCAGCTCCTGGATCAGACGTAACAACCCAGTGTTTGTGTTACCCAGCTCCTGGATCAGACATAACAACCCAGTGTTTGTGTTACCCAGCTCCTGGATCAGACGTAACAACCCAGTGTTTGTGTTACCCAGCTCCTGGATCAGACATAACAACCCAGTGTTGGGGTAGTTTTTGTTACCCAGATTCTGGGTCAGATGTAACAACCCAGTGTTTGGGTAGTTTTTATGTAACCCAGATCCTGGGTCAGACGTAACAACCAAGAATTTGGGTCGTTTTTGAGCCTGATTCAGCAGTAAACTCAAAAGAAAAAATATATATTGTGATAAACATATATTCACACTAGTTTGAAAAGTTTGGAATAATTAAGATTTCACAGAGAAAAAAAAAATTATATCCAAATCCTGGGTTGAGCCTTTTGAGTCATTTTTGGGGTTGTTTTTTTCAGTATTTGAGTAGTTTTTGTGTTACCCAGATCCTGGTCAGATGTAGTAACCCAGTGTTTGGGTAGTTTTTGTGTTACCCAGCTCCTGGGTCAGACTAAACAACCCAGTGTTTGGGTAGTTTTTGTGTTACCCAGATTCTGGTCAGATGTAACAACCCAGTGTTTGGGTAGATTTTGTGCTACCCAGCTCCTGGGTCAGATGTGATAACCCAGTGTTTGGGTAGTTTTTGTGTTACCCAGCTCCTGGGTCAGACGTAACAACCCAGTGTTTGGGTAGTTTTTGTGTTACCCAGATTCTGGTCAGATGTAGTAACCCAGTGTTTGGGTAGTTTTTGTGTTACCCAGCTCCTGGGTCAGATGTGATAACCCAGTGTTTGGGTAGTGTTTGTGTTACCCAGCTCCTGGGTCAGATGTAACAACCCAGTGTTTGGGTAGTGTTTGTGTTACCCAGCTCCTGGGTCAGATGTAACAACCCAGTGTTTGGGTAGTTTTTGTGTAACCCAGATCCTGGGTCAGACGCAACAACCCAGTGTTTGGGTAGTTTTTGTGTTACCCAGCTCCTGGGTCAGACGTAACAACCAAGTATTTGGGTCGTTTTTGAGCCTGATTCAGCAGTAAACTCAAAAGAAAAAATATATATTGTGATAAACATATATTCACAAAGTTTGGAATAATTAAGATTTCACAGAAATAAAAAAAAATTATATCCAAATCCTGGGTTGAGCCTTTTGAGTCATTTTTGGGGTTGTTTTTTTCAGTATTTGAGTAGTTTTTGTGTTACCCAGATCCTGGGTCAGACGTAACAACCAAGTATTTGGGTCGTTTTGTGTTACTCATCTCCTGGGTCAGATGGAACCCAGGGGCTGAGTTATTTATCACAGGCTTTTTGCAACCTCTTCAAGAGAGAGCAATGCAGCTCTGTTAAATTGGTGATTGGTTGCAAAGCAACATACAGCGTATTTCAGTATTTTCGCGTAATGGAAATGCCCGGTGCCTTGCATACAATTGTATGATTTTATTTAAAAAGATACAGAATATAAATACTTATGATGCTAAAATATGTTCACAGAACTGAACATTGATTGTTTATGGACAGGTTATGGAGCCAGTCACAGCATATTTTGGCTACGAGTGAAACACTGTGCGGCGGTCTGAAGTTAGAAGTTCCCCCGCTGAACATGACACTAGCTCCAGCATTTGATCCAGCGCCAATACTGTGGAAATGGGAGAACAGAGACTGCTCGATTACACTTGCATTACTTCTAAATGTAAATATAAATTTTAACACATACATATATACACACACGCAAGCCAGTGGTTGTCGAGTATTTAAAAAAAAGCTAGTAGGCCTTTAATAGTAAAAATTAATCAACCATGCTTGGTTAAATTAACCCAACATGTGTTCTGTCCTATATTTACCTAGCCCCGGTGTTTTTTTAGAGTGTAATTAAGAAAAAAGAACAAAAAATTCAGATTTTTCAACAGTGGCTTTTTTTTTATTATAGCAATCCATTTAATACAATTAATTTTTTGACAAACTTTATAAGCCTTTATCTGACCCGAGTTCTCTTGTGCTGTAAATTACTCACAGATCTTATCATAGTTTGATAATCTCCACTCATTCCTTTTGCATAACATTTCACGATTTAATGTTTTTCATCTTCGGAAAGATCTTTCGTCCTCTCCATATTGCATGAGAACTGTGACTTGCTTAATAATGTGGCACAAGCTCTTTAAGTAGGGTTTCCATTTACCTAAGTAGACTTGGCAAACTATTTAACAAACCTGTCTGAGATTGATACCAGTTATCTAAAAAACACTTTCTTTGAAAAACTATTATTGTACTCAAAACCTACTGATATGTCACTTGCATAATACTTTTAAACAATGTAATGAGGTAAAGTTGTGGTGTCGACGTGTACATTTTTACTGATTCTTTTCATCATTGGAAATTTTGATGATTCTGCAACAGGACTGTTTTGGAGTGAGACAAACCAACTTCATGGGAAATTATGTCATCAAGGTAGTGCCTTGAACAGGATGAAAGTGATTCCGCAGACACAGGAAAAAACAAACAGATTATTAATTACAATTTTATAAGACAACTTAATTTTCTAATAAATTTACTTTCTGAGAAAATAGGTTTTGCTTAAATCATTTTTATTAGAGAAAGTGAGAATAAATGAAGAAACACCTGCAATAAATATTCCTATTAAAGGATTATTTCACTTCAAAATGAAAATTTCCTGATATTTTACTCACCCCCATCTCATCCAAGATGGTTATGTCTTTCTTTCTTCAGTCGAAAATAAAAGACTTTTTTTTTTGGTGAAAACATTCCAGGATTTTTCTCCACACCATTGACTTCCATCGCAACCAAAATGTTGAAGGTCCAAATCAATGCAGTTTCAAAGCGATTCAAAGGGCTTCAGAGGCTCTGAACGATCCCAGACGAGGACTAGGGTCTTATCTAGCGGAACGATCGGCCATTTTCAAAAATAATTAAACATGAATATACTTACAAATTGCTCATCTTGCGCTGCTCTGCGGCTCGCCAGTGACGACGAAAACATCACACTAGATGTAGGCCTGCCCCGGTGTTTACAAAGCGCACATGCAAAGACTAATACAGGGAGTGCAGAATTATTAGGCAAGTTGTATTTTTGAGGATTAATTTTACAACATTAATAATTAAACAACAACCATGTTGTCAATGAACACAAAAAACTCATTAATATCAAAGCTGAATATTTTTGGAAGTGGTTTTTAGTTTTAGCTATTTTAGGGGGATATCTGTGTGTGCAGGTGACTATTACTGTGCATAATTATTAGGCAACTTAACAAAAAACTAATTTATACCCATTTCAATTATTTATTTTTACCAGTGAAACCAATATAACATCTCAACATTCACAAATATACATTTCTGACATTCAAAAACCAAACAAAAACAAATCAGTGACCAATATAGCCACCTTTCTTTGCAAGGACACTCAAAAGCCTGCCATCCATGGATTCTGTCAGTGTTTTGATCTGTTCACCATCAACATTGCGTGCAGCAGCAACCACAGCCAGACACTGTTCAGAGAGGTGTACTGTTTTCCCTCCTTGTAAATCGCACATTTGATGATGGACCACAGGTTCTCAATGGGGTTCAGATCAGGTGAACAAGGAGGCCATATCATTAGATTTTCTTCTTTTATACCCTTTCTTGTCAGCCACGCTGTGGAGTACTTGGACGCGTGTGATGGAGCATTGTCCTGCATGAAAATCATGTTTTTCTTGAAGGATGCAGACTTCTTCCTGTACCACTGCTTGAAGAAGGTGTCTTCCAGAAACTGGCAGTAGAACTGGGAGTTGAGCTTGACTTCATCCTCAACCCGAAAAGGCCCCACAAGCTCATCTTTGATGATACCAGCCCAAACCAGTACTCCACCTCCACCTTGCTGGCGTCTGAGTCGGACTGGAGCTCTCTGCCCTTTACCAATCCAGCCACGGGCCCATCCATCTGGCCCATCAAGACTCACTCTCCTTTCATCAGTCCATAAAACCTTAGAAAAATCAGTCTTGAGATATTTCTTGGCCCAGTCTTGACGTTTCAGCTTGTGTGTCTTGTTCAGTGGTGGTCGACTTTCTGCCTTTCTTACCTTGGCCATGTCTCTGAGTATTGCACACCTTGTGCTTTTGGGCACTCCAGTGATGTTGCAGCTCTGAAATATGGCCAAACTGGTGGCAAGTGGCATCTTGGCAGCTGCACGCTTGACTTTTCTCAGTTCACGGGCAGTTATTTTGCGCCTTGGTTTTTCCATACGCTTCTTGCGACCCTGTTGACTATTTTGAATGAAACGCTTGATTGTTCGATGATCACGCTTCAGAAGCTTGGCTATTTTAAGACTGCTGCATCCCTCTGCAATATATCTCACTATTTTTTACTTTTCTGAGCCTTTTCAAGTCCTTCTTTTGACCCATTTTGCCAAAGTAAAGGAAGTTGCCTAATAATTATGCACACCTGATATAGGGTGTTGATGTCATTAGACCACACCCCTTCTCATTACAGAGATGCACATCACCTAATATGCTTAATTGGTAGTAGGCTTTCCAGCCTATACAGCTTGGAGTAAGACAACATGCATAACGAGGATGATGTGGTCAAAATACTAATTTGCCTAATAATTCTGCACTCCCTGTACAAACGTCCTTTAGCAAAAAAAATGATTTTTTTCAAACAACGATGTCAGACAATTTTGAAGTTGAAGAAGTTGGAGTGTTTTTGGTAAAGGGTGTTTGTAGTAGTCCTTGTGTGTTCGCTTGGGGCGGTACTTGCGCCTACTTGTAGTGTGACGTTTTCTACGTGATTGCGCAATCTCTGGCGAGCCGCAGAGCAGCACAGGAGGAGCAATTTAGGTTAAAAAGTATATTTTTTTTAATGACGTAAATAAACATTTTGCTAGATAAGACTCTTATCTAAGCCCTCCAAAGCGTTTTGAAACTGCATTGATTTGGACATTCAACATTTTGGTTGTCATGGAAGTCAATGGTGTGGAGAAAATCCTGGAATGTTTTCCTCAAAAAACTTATTTTCTTTTCGACGGAAGAAAGAAAGACATGAACATCTTGGATGAGTAAAATATCTGGAAATCTTCATTTTGAAGTGAACTAATCGTTTAAAATGCTTTTTCCAGAGTCACACATCAAAATGACAATACTGAAATTCACCCTTTTTTTACTTAATTGTGATATTGTGTAATAAAAGAAAATTAACTGAAATGAAGAATATGATTTCCAAATTTAACAATTGCAAGATTTTTTATTTTATATTAAGACTTGTATGATGTGTGGGCATCACATTAAAGTGCATAGGAATGACCCAAATGCATCGCAAATGTTATTTTATATTGTCTTAAATGATCCTATTACACTTTTTCACAGTGATTAAAAGAATATTATGTTGTAAAATCAGCAATCATGAAGAAGCGCACCAAATTAATCAGTAAAATAGTGAAACACAACCCTCTACATTCTTCACTATTACGGTATTTAATGACAGCCATAAACATCAGGCTATTATAAAAGAATAGTGCTGAGCATGTGTCTGGGCCTTAATGCTGTCTGCTATCCTTAAAAAACAAAACATACCAGATGATTAAAGAAAACTGATCTAATTTAACTCACTGATTCATGCAACTGCAGAGCGAGAGAGAGAAACTGAGTGTCAGGAATCTTTTATTAAGTTCCAAGATGCAGTCATTAAGATTACAGTCGAACAGTGATTCACAAACATCATGTACTGTATTTTCTAAATATGCTAATCTATGGAGAATTATGAGTATTCTGCAACAAAGCCAATTCTTCCAAACACACACACACACACACACACACACACACACACACAGTTAAAGACCAACAATCTCACCATATTATAGTAGTCAGTTAAGCGACAGTTACTAAGTTAAAGCAACAGTTTGAGCAAAGCACGGTTACTGAGATTGACTTTGGCCTTTTAACTGTCAGCACGAAAGGGGCTGAGTCCTCACAAACATATTATTACTGTCACTAAAGATTCCCTCAATGAATAGAAAAGGTTAACACCATCTCTACCATGTGAAATGACACTGATCATATTTTGACAAACACATTTGTGGTTTAACGGCAGGTCATGGTTTAGCTGTTAGATCCAGAGTCTAAATATTAATCAGATTAACATATTAGAAACATACTTAAAATGGTACATAACACACACAGTTTCTGCCAATCTCATGTTATTATTGAGTACCTATAGAGTAGGCCTGACGCGATTGGTCGATACAATCGACTGCGTCGACGTTGTTAATTAGTCGACGTCAATATTTTTTGTCGACTGAGTAAGTTGGGTACGATATGAAATTGTATCAGTAGGCTACCAGTACTTTAAAATGACAGCACTCTAAGAAGAGCAGTATTTCTTAATTTGTGTCGATGTGTGACAGCAGGAGTCAGGACGTGTGTGTGAGCTCTGCTCACTAAACATAGAAAGAGAACAGTCAAATATATACACGCAGCTCAGGAAAAGAAAGCAACAGAAAAGTGCTTGCGCGCGCTCCCGGACTCCGACCTGAAGCGCGCATATGCCAGTTTCGCAGATTATTGGGTTTGAATGGTAAAAAATCTGTAAAAATGCACGTCCTGGCGAGTATTCGGGTAAACGTTTTTTAACCCTAAAACAAAGACAAAACAATGAATAGTAAGTTCTGTCATATTATTCAATTACTTTTACTTTTTTTGCCATGGTATCGATTCAGTATCGGTATTGAGGTATTTTAGTCTGGTATCATATCGAAGCCATAATTTTAGTATCATGACAACACTATTCTATATAAAAAGTATTTACTGATATTCTCTTTTTTTGTTATGTTGGTTTACAAATTTGTACCTTTTTACATTTTTTACTCTTTTAGTTTTACATTTTGTCAAGGGCTTGTTTACATTTATACTTTTTTATAGTACACTGCTGAAGGCCAACGTTGCAAGTTAAACGTTTTTAAGTAAAATTGTTGAAAATGATTGTGATAAATTAGTCGATAGATTAATTGATTAATCGATAAATTAGTAGATAGATTAATCAATATAAAAATAGTCGTTAGTGGCAGCCCTACTATAGAGTAGTATTGCATCCTTCATATCTTAGAAGACTCTTTAGTTATCATATTTATAAAAGACAGATACGCTGTACCGATTCTTTCCGAAAACAGCTTGTGGAGGCGTGCAGTGGGCGTGGCTAAAGAGAGCGCACATACACAATGCATCATGGCATTATCCCTGGATAACTTTTACGTTACACTATACGTTCGTGTTGTTCACATTATATGCACTTGCGCGCCGATTGCCAACAAAACATAGACATTTGATGCAGTTTCACCCACCGCCTGCGGTTTCCACTCATAACCAGGAACAAACTAACAAAAAAGAACTCATCCTGGAAAAGAACTGGAAAAAAAAACTGCATCCAGTGTTTCCTTAATGCTGGCTTATTTGGGAAACTGAAAAGGTTATCTTTCCCTCAAACCAAAAACACACTCCTTTAGTGACATTGTTGATTTTGTGGTCTAAAAACAAAATGACAGCGCTGTCAACAGCTCCCATAACCCGAACAAAGCTTGTCGATGGGCATGCTCTTGCTCTCGCTCGGGTTGATGTGGCACACGCTCATCCGGGAGAAGTGCCCATACAAGGAAATCCACCCTTTATGACCTCATACAGGGCCATGCTCGAAGAAAAAAAACTTTCAGAAACTTGTTTGAATCCTGAAGGAGTGTATTTGGCACAGAAATACTTGTCATAACGTCTAACAATTTTTTTTAAATGTTGTCCAATGGCCATGTTTAGCATGAGAATCCAACTCTTTAACAGTGTAAATAAGTCAGAATGCATGAAATTGCATTAGACCTACTCCCTTTAAAATGGTAGGATTTTATTGGATAATTAACATCCATTAATGACAGTTCCATTCCTGACTTCTGATTGGTCAATACTAGGGGTGGCACGGTACATGGAAAAAAACGCTTGTGTCGGTTCGGAATGTGTGCGTCGCACGGTTCGCGCATGCGCAATGTATCCTCGTGCCCGTATGTTACCTCAGACAGCGGGTGTCCTTTTCGCGCGAAATAAGAGGTGTGTGTGTGTGTGTGTGTGTGTGTGTGTGTGTGTGTGTGTGTGTGTGTGGACATACAGTAAATAGGGCCCTATGATTTCCGCGATCACGGAATCGCGGACGGAATCGCGGAATTGGCATATTAACGCGGAATCTATTGCTAACGCGGAATTTCCCGGAATTTTACATATTTGGAATGAAATGCGGTTTTGTGTGGGAGAAGAACGTATGTCTGGGGAAAATACAGACCGGGGGAAGCAAATCTGGGCGACACAACCCCTCTCGTCATTTCAGCTCCCCCTTCAAAACAATGAAAGTATGGCGAAGCGGCTCTCCACCGCTCTGCTTTCATCCATGTATGTAATCGGTGAAAAAGTTAAGAAACTCAACGCTAAGCCCTCAGTGCCGAGCAGCTCCCTCGCGGGGAGTGCTTGCTGTATTTTGTTTTTAATCTTGTTTGTATCTTGTTTTTAATGCACTTTAATGTACTGTATGGAAAATAATGTCTTAAATGAACTTGAGAGGAAATGAGATGCGCGGGACAGCGCGCCTGATCTGCGTCATGTTCAGCAGAGGTAGATCTTAAAGTGACAGTAGCACTGATAATGTCTGTCATTAATGTTCAAAGAACAACGTGACCAGAGAAGATTGTAGCTTTAATGATGATTCATCTATATTTCACTTATTATTTATGCTGTTAAGAAAGGTGTTGATAACTTTATTCAATTTCTGTGTAGACTATGTCTGACAGGGAAGGCCACAGGTAAATATAACATTTATTTTAATGGGTTTATGTAAAGATTTTTTATGTGAAGAGTTCGATTAAATTAAGTTATTTTTTTAAAGCCTAATAAATGTTGAAATTGGCAGCTTTCAGTTATACTGTAATGTAACGTCATTAATGTTTCATATAGACATTAATATCAGTGATACTGGCCTTCATTCATAAAAATGCTATTACAACACATTTAAAATATGCGGTCTTCAAGTTGTTTCTAAATTAATTTGGAGAGTAACTGAAATTATTACAATATCAAAATATTAAAAACTCCAATGTTTTTAATTGCAATTAATCATGATTAATTACAGAAAAAATGCGATTAATGATCAATTCACAGCACTAATATTTTGTTGTGACTTGAAGTATTTAGAGTGGAGTGTTATGTTGCATCATGCGGTATTTGTCCTGAAAAGTAAATGTGATGTTTGTTACCTCAATAAATTTAAGGTCATTCCTATTTTATGTTTTATGTTCTATTATATTAACATTAAAAACACACTCTTTTTATGACTAAAATAACAGTTAAGGGTAAAAAAACTGAATTACCAAAAATTAAAACGGAAAAAACGGAATTTGAGAAAAAATAAAACGGAATTTGGGAAAAAATAAAACGGATTTCATAGGGCCCCAAGTAAAGTAAAAGTGGAGTGCTGCAGGTCACGTCACATGTAGAAATGAAAGTGGGAGAGATAAGGAAGGCTGCCAGCATCGTATAGCAGGGCAGATGCAGTGCGGAGAGCGTGAGCCGCGCCGCGCGTGCCCGCTGCGCATAAACACACTGGCAGTGTTTGTCTCGCGAGTCGTGCATCTGAACCGCGGCTCGTGGATTGCAAATACAGTCAAATATTGTCCATTCTGTCACATTTTCCGGTGTTCTCCTCCGACCCAGTCTGTCTCGTGCTTTGATTTATGATGGGCAACATATCTGCTGCAAATGCGACCGTGTTCCCCTCTGTCTCACACGTGCATATGCTGTATATAAGTAGTTCACATGATAAATGTAACATTTAAAAGTTAAGATATGCTTCTAGTTCTAATAATTTAAACATGCCTTTGAAGTCTGGTAAAAAACTTCTGGCAGTGTTGTGTTTTCGTGTATTTTATGTTATTTTTTCACAGCGCTGGATGTCATATGGTGATTGTGAAACACACGGGACTCTTCATGGTGAAATTTGTTAATCAGCTCAGCTGAATTAAAGCCACAGTGCATTGTTCTGATCAGAATTGATATGATTAACATGAAAAATGTTACGCCAATGTGTCAGACTCTGTAGACAGCCAGTTAGGAAACAACTTGATATAACAATTTTTAATACTGTATCCTAAATTGTGGATGATTAAGCCATATATACCATAAGCTGAAGTAAATTTCTGGAGTGTTAACGATTAAAAAAAACAAGAACCTAGAGAACCGAAAACCGTGACCCTAAAACCGTGATACGAACCGAACCGTGGGTTTTGTGAACCGTGCCACCCCTAGTCAATACAGTATTCCAAGAGCTAAAACATGAAACACTAGTTCATCAATGTGCAGCTCCCATTGCAGTTCATTATTTTGTTTTTTTTATATATATTTGTATTGTGTAGTAAGGATGCTATAAAACTGCTTGAGGCTGCCTTGATTTGTGAATGCAGTCAAAGCTAAAGGCCAATGCTAATGTATATATTTTTTCCTGATGCATAATGAATATGAGCGAAAGAAAGAAAAAAATTGGAGCAACAGTTGGAGAATGTTTTAGAAGACAATGCATAAAAAAATTCACCCAGCAGGATGCAGGCAAATGCACGTGGAAGTAAGTTGACTTATGCCCACTTGTGTTCTTTTCGCAGACAAAATGTCCACATGGTGTTCCAAGTCCTTGTGTATTGTGGGGGTGAGAAGCGGTGAAAAACCTCAGTCACTTCAGGGTAATGCAAATGACTTTAATATGTTAAGAAGATTAAAGTGGATAAATGTCTAGATACATTTTTTTGAAAAGCCACATAAACCTCTAGTGTTTTTATTTGGCGAGGGGAGGGGTGGATATACGTGAGTCAGTTCGGGATGATCAACACAAAAACCCTGCCGAAATGAGACGCCATTGGCTGGGGAAAATTGGGCTTATTCGAGATTTTGCATTTTAAGCTTCTTGGATGTAAGACCGTCCCACTTCTTTCTTATTATTTTTAAACACCAAACCCTAAGGACAACAAAAAGCTACCGGCAGACATAGGTCACAATCTGCTATCTCCACGCTCTCTCCTGAATTAGGCTTGGTTGTCTTCTTCAGCTTTTGTCAAAGATGGTGAACTACTTTTGCGGTCCTCCAGTGAAAGTAAGTGCACATGCAGCCTGTAGTATAAAGCATTAGCTATACTAGTGTATCGGTTTCCTCATGCTACAGTTAGCAAATCAAGCTTTTTCTAGGTGAGCTTTCTTGGTGATGCAATCAACCAAACTTATTTCTTAAGAAAGAAATCCGAACACGAAATGACAACCGAATGCAGCAATTGGCCGAAGTTTGTGTGGTGGTAGAACACTGCTTAAAATGTACAGATGCCATAGCAAAAATATCTGAGTGTGAAAAATGAAAGAGAAATGGAACAAAATAACATAAAAGGATTAAGAAATGATTTGCATAACATTTCCGTTACTTCCAAAGCGCAGGATCAGAGACATGACAGGGACGTGATGACTGCTGAGTCTTATCGTCAACCACATTCTCTTCAAGGCACAAAGCTAGTCAAGATCAATCACAGTTAATTTCACAATTAAAGATATAACCATCAAGAGACTCTCTTCAGCTTGCTTCAGGGATCCAAAATCTGAAGAATATGAGCATGTTTGTTTCATTCACATTCCCTTCACTTTTCTCATGATACTGAGATACTGATACTATTGTTGTCCCAGCCACCCGGTAAAATGAACAAGAGGTGATATCACGATAATCTGAAACATAAGCGAGTTATGTTCAAGTGTGATATGTGCCATGCACTTACTACTATGCTTATTTTCTCTGATCAAAAAGACAATATCTAACCAGCTGGGCTGCTGCCAATGAAAATCAGATTCAGCTCGTAATGACCACAAAACAACATCAACAACAACATGCCCAGTAGGTACAACTAGAGAACAAAAGAAAAGAAGAATATGAATAGAAGAGGAAGGAAGGAAGGAAGGAAGGAAGGAAGGAAGGAAGGAAGGAAGGAAGGAAGGAAGGAAGGAAGGAAGGAAGGAAGGAAGGAAGGAAGGAAGGAAGGAAGGAAGGAAGGAAGGAAGGAAGGAAGGAAGGAAGGAAGGAAGGAAGGAAGGAAGGAAGGAAGGAAGGAAGGAAGGAAGGAAGGAAGGAAGGAAGGAAGGAAGGAAGGAAGGAAGGAAGGAAGGAAGGAAGGAAGGAAGGAAGGAAGGAAGGAAGGAAGGAAGGAAGGAAGGAAGGAAGGAAGGAAGGAAGGAAGGAAGGAAGGAAGGAAGGAAGGAAGGAAGGAAGGAAGGAAGGAAGGAAGGAAGGAAGGAAGGAAGGAAGGAAGGAAGGAAGGAAGGAAGGAAGGAAGGAAGGAAGGAAGGAAGGAAGGAAGGAAGGAAGGAAGGAAGGAAGGAAGGAAGGAAGGAAGGAAGGAAGGAAGGAAGGAAGGAAGGAAGGAAGGAAGGAAGGAAGGAAGGAAGGAAGGAAGGAAGGAAGGAAGGAAGGAAGGAAGGAAGGAAGGAAGGAAGGAAGGAAGGAAGGAAGGAAGGAAGGAAGGAAGGAAGGAAGGAAAGAAGAGAAAAGAAGTAGAAAAGAAGAAAAAAAACAAAGTAGAAAGGGATGGGAAAAGAAGGAAGGACTGAACTAAGTGGAAGGAAGGAACAAGCTCCACTGAGACTTTTTTGGTGCATTAAAATAAGATTTTATTATATCTGTATTAAATCTTTGTGATACTGAATGCAGACATTTTAAGTTTCATTCATTTGAATGAATTTAAAACTAAAAAGTGTCCTAAACTTTTTTTTTTAAGTATCCTAAACACTTTTTAAAAAAGGTCCAGGCTCTGGTCTCATAATCAGTGATTGAAATATTAAAGCTTAAAGTTTCGAGTTTGGTCCGCATCATGCCCCATTTTTCCACTTCTCTTCCCTAGTTTCATTGTTTCACGGACACACACAGTACTAAAACAAAGGCAAACGTTTGTTAAATCAAGTTTCAGAAGTTGCAAATTATACTTTTCCATCGACTTTGATTTGAATGCAGTCTCACAGCAAAGAAGATTACACATGGCTCATTAAATACATAGCCGACTGTCCCTTTTTCTCACAGTTCCCACAGAACTATGGATCTGCCAAGCCTCTCTTGTTCTCTCCAGTTTATCTGTGGAAACAATATCTTTGCCAAGAGAAAAGGGGACGGCGGGAAGACAGAGACGGTGAAAGTTTGTAAAAGGCCCCAGGGCTCTTTCAGGACCAGGTGAATCAGTGGGCTGGGACAGACGTGCATCATGGAGGGGGTGGCATGGAGGAATTATGGCGAATCTTCAGAAACACATGCATTTAATTCCTGTAAAATGAATGCAAATCCTAAACTTTTTGAAACTTAAACTCTTTGGAGAAGCGAGGGAAAAGAAGTTTACGAGCAGCTCTGAAAGTTTGAAATTTGGTCGCCGATGATCATTAAACAAGGTAACGTGTTGAAGCCGCGGCCCAGCGGGTGCAAATCCGGCTCACGTCATTTCCCGATCCATCTTCCTCGCATCATTTCCTGTCCTCTCTAAACGAACGTGACAAGAAGGCCCAACATCCGACGAGGAGGCAACATTACTTCAACCTTTTGTAACAGCACAGCATGCGGGGCATCAAATGCACTGTAACCGAGTGTCACAGTCTTTGCACCTAAGTGAACGAGACACCCACTCAAACAGACACCCGGCAACATCAGCCTGAAACAATATCAGCTCACAATTCACATTAGAGGTGGCATTACATATTTCTGACAGGCTTGCCTTTACACGCAGAACTCCTCAAATGGGATTGGGCAGATCCCTCTAAACAGCTTGCAGCCGAGTGACATTTTGTCCCCATTTCAGCAACGGTTCTGCCAGATATGATCCACCATCTAGTTAACGCAAGTGTTAGGCTAATTACTTTAGCTGCTTGAGCCTGGCCTCCGATGCTCCGTGCAGCATCAATTCTTCGGCAAACGCTTGGCGGTTTGCAGGCTTCGTATAAATAGAAATTTAATTTCTGTATGTTTATCCTGGCATCCTCAGCGGCAAAGGCATATTCCCGAGCCTGATGGATTATTGCATCTTTGAACTTTAAAATATCTGTCAATGTAGGGAAAAGGCACAAAGTAGAATCTCGACTTTAATGAGATTTGTAAGTGACAAACGAGAGATTAATGGTGTAAGTCGATGTAATTCCATCTTTCCAAATGCGTCTCCCATACCTTTTCGTCTGACTTCTCTCTGTTTGTCTTTGGCTTGTTTTTTTTTCTAGGTTTGATGTAAAGCGGAAATTTAAATGAAGGCGAAGTAGCATGCCATTTTGAGGAGTCTTAATAAAGATGCATTGTTTAAATTAGAATAGTGAGGAAGTGATGGAAAAACTGAAAGATAAGTATTAACAATACAGCTGGAGGCGTGGCCTTTATAAAGTTAGTGCATATATGCAACTCTTCTACTGTATGTTTGTTTCACTATATTAGTGAGGACACTGCATAGACTTCCATTAATATCAGGTTTATGATCTTTTCTATCACCCAAACCAACTCCTACCCCTAAACCCCCTCACAAAAACATGCACAAAACACTAGATTTAAATAAAAATTGGCCGATTTAGAAGCCTTTTTAACTAGTGGGGACCAGTAAAATATCCTCACTAGTCGGTTGTCATTATATTTCACTACACTCTAAAATATCTTGGGTTATTTCTTCTACCCAAACCCTGGGTTGAGCCTTTTGGGTCCTTTTTTTGGGGGTTATTTTTTCAGTTTTCGGATAGTTTTTGTGTTACCCAGCTCCTGGGTCAGATGTAACAACCCAGTGTTTGGGTAGTTTTTGTATAACCTAGCTCCTGGGTCAGATGTAATAACCCAGTGTTTGGGCTGTTTTTGTGTTACCCAGCTCCTGGGTCAGACGTAACAACCCAGTGTTTGGGTAGTTTTTGTGTTACCCAGCTCCTGGGTCAGATGTAACAACCCAGTGTTTGGGTAGTTTTTGTATAACCTAGCTCCTGGGTCAGATGTAATAACCCAGTGTTTGGGCTGTTTTTGTGTTACCCAGCTCCTGGGTCAGACGTAACAACCCAGTGTTTGGGTAGTTTTTGTATAACCCAGCTCCTGGGTCAGATGTAACAACCCAGTGTTTGGGTAGTTTTTGTGTTACCCAGCTCCTGGGTCAGACGTAACAACCCAGTGTTTGGGTAGTTTTTGTATAACCCAGCTCCTGGGTCAGACGTAACAACCCAGTGTTTGGGTAGTTTTTGTGTTACCCAGCTCCTGGGTCAGATGTAACAACCTAGTGTTTGGGTAGTTTTTGTATAAGCTAGCTCCTGGGTCAGATGTAATAACCCAGTGTTTGGGCTGTTTTTGTGTTACCCAGCTCCTGGGTCAGACGTAACAACCCAGTGTTTGGGTAGTTTTTGTATAACCCAGCTCCTGGGTCAGATGTAACAACCCAGTGTTTGGGTAGTTTTTGTGTTACCCAGCTCCTGGGTCAGACGTAACAACCCAGTGTTTGGGTAGTTTTTGTATAACCCAGCTCCTGGGTCAGACGTAACAACGCAGTGTTTGGGTAGTTTTTGTGTTACCCAGCTCCTGGGTCAGATATAGTAACCCAGTGTTTGGGTCGTTTTTGTATAACCCAGCTCCTGGGTCAGATGTAACAACCCAGTGTTTGGGTAGTTTTTGTGTTACCCAGCTCCTGGGTCAGATGTAACAACCCAGTGTTTGGGTAGTTTTTGTATAACCCAGCTCCTGGGTCAGACGTAACAACCCAGTGTTTGGGTAGTTTTTGTGTTACCCAGCTCCTGGGTCAGACGTAACAACCCAGTGTTTGGGTAGTTTTTGTGTTACCCAGCTCCTGGGTCAGATGTAGTAACCCAGTGTTTGGGTAGTTTTTGTATAACCCAGCTCCTGGGTCAGACGTAACAACCCAGTGTTTGGATAGTTTTTGTGTTACCCAGCTCCTGGGTCAGACGCAACAACCCAGGGGTACAGTTATTTATCATAGGCTTTTTGCGACCTCTTCAGTAGAGAGCAGTTCTCAGCTGTCAAATTGGTGCATGTCTTTGGTAAAATACAGGTTTGTGTACATTTATTGTATCTATAAATTCGTTATTGTGCTGTATATAATTAATTTTTATGCAAAGCAACATACAGTGATGCAATGTGAGCCACCTTCGCATGATGGAAACGTCTGATGCCTTGCATAAAAGTGTATGCTTTTATTTATATAGATACAGAATATAAATACTTAGGATGTCCTCAGGACTGTACATTGATTGTTTATGGACAGGTTATGGAGTCAGTCACAGCATATTTCAGCTACGTGTGAAAAGTTAGAAATTCCCCCAATGAACATGACACAAGCACCGCCACGAGATCCAGCGTCGTTACGGTGGAAACGGGACCACAGAGACTGCTCGATTACACTTGAATTCCTTCTAAATGTTTTGTTTTTTACTAATATTAAACATGCTAACTAATATTAAAGTTGCTAACTTTGTTGACTAAACATGCTAACTAATATTAAACATTAAACATTAAACATGCTTAAATGTTGGCAATATTTATTAAAAACAATATGACATATGCTATACTGTAATATGATAGAAAATAAAGGATATGATAGAAAATAAAGATAGAAAATAAAGGAATTATCATGCAAACAGTGGGTGTGTGGAGTATTTAAAAAAAGTTTAGAGGATTTAGGTTTATCCGTGAACATTAATTAATGTATTATAAAGTAAAAAAATAAAAATAAAGTTAGTATTATAGTAAATATTAATCAACCCAATTTGCTGGGTTTAATAACCCAACATGTGTTCTGTCCTATATTTACCCAGCCCTTGGGTTAAAAACAACCCAATTTGTTTGGTAACACTTTACTTGAAGGGGTGTGCATAAGACTGACATGACACCTTCATAAGACTGACATGACACGTCATGAATATGAAGGAGTTTGTATGCATGTTTATGACAACAGTCATTCAGTGTCATTCGCTCAATTATGTCATTTTTAATGCAAAGATGACATTATTTGAGATTTATTAGTTATGACAACTTGACATAAACCAATACATCATAACTAGGGGTGGCATGGTTCACAAAACCCACGGTTCGGTTCGTATCACGGTTTTAGGTTCTGTACGGTTCTTGTTGTTTTTTTATCGTTAACACTCAAGAAATTTACTTCAGCATATGATATATAGCTTAATCATCCACAATTAAGATACAGTATTAAAAAAATTGGTATATCATGTAGAAGTTGTTTCCTAACTGGCTGTCTACAGAGTCCGACGCATTGGCGTAACATTTTTCATGTTAATCAAGTCAATTTTGATCAGAACAATGCACTGTGGCTTTAATTCAGCTGACCTGATTAACAAATTTCACCATGAAGTGTTCCGTGTGTTTCACAATCACCATATGACATCCAGCGCTGTGAAAAAAAAAAAAAAAAATACACGAAAACACAACACTGACAGAAGTTTTTGCCCAAACTTCAAAGGCATGTTTAAATTATTAAAACTAGAAGGATCTTAACTTTTAAATGTTACATTTATCATGTGAACTACTTATATACAACATGTTATATGCATGTGTGTATGAGACAGACGGGAACACGGTCGCATTTGCAGCAGATATATGCTGCCCATCATAAATCAAAGCATGAGACAGACAAGGGTCGGAGGTGAAGACCGGAAAATGTGACAGAATGGACAATATTTGTCTGTATTTACAATACACGAGCCGCGGTTCAGCTGCGCGAGACAAACACTGTCAGTGTGTGAATGCGCGCGTATACGCACTGCGTCTGCCCTGCCTGCTATACGTCCCTGGCGCATCCTCCAACTCCGGGCAGCCTTCCTTATCTCTCCCACTTGCATTTCTACACATGACGTGACCTGCAGCACTCCACTTTTACTTTATTTTACTGTATGTCCACACACACACACACCTCTTATTTCACGCGAAAAGGACACCCACTGTCTGAGGTAACATACGGGCACGAGGATACATTGCGCATGCGTCGAAACCGTGCGACGCACACACTCTGAACCGAGACAAGCGAACCGAACGGTTCGGGGGTTTTTTCCATGTACCGTGCCGCCCCTAATCATAACCTGCTAGTGTCTTTGTTATGACAACTTGACATTACCAAGACAACATAACCGGTCATGACATAGCACATTAATTATAAAACGTAACTATTAAAATATTAAATATTATCCAAATTAAGTGTTAATACTCTGTCAAATTATTTTATATAAGTGTCATGAATATTTTTCTTGATCTAAACAGTGGTACAAGTTGAATTTGTCATTAAAATGTCATTAAGTGTCAATACGAAGTCAAATTATTTTATAACAGTGAAAACTCACCTCAAAATGATAGAATAGCACCACTGGTTAGGTGTACGCCATTATGATGGTGTCTTAGCTAGACTTATCCATGATGTAAAAAAACATTTCAAGAAAATATAAATGTGTGGGATGGAAACTTTTTTTAAAAAACATGAACTGAAAAATATTCATGACGCTGTTATAAAATAATTTGACAGACTATTGACACTTAATGACATTTTAATGACAAATTCAATTTGTACCACTGAAAAAAAAGATTTATGACAGGTTATGTTGTCTTGGTAATGTCAAGTGGTCATGACAAAGACACTAACAGGTTATGATGTATTGGTTTATGTCAAGTCGTCATAACAAAAACATCTCAAATAATATCATCTTTGCATTAAAAATGACATAATTGAGCGTTTAGGAAGTTTCCTAAACAGTTAATTACAGCATCCCACACATTTATATTTTCTTCTGGATAAGTCTAGCTAAGACACCATCATAATGGCGTACACCTAATCAGTGGTGCCATTCTATCATTTTGAGGTGAGTTTTCACTGTTATAAAATCATTTGACAGAGAATTGACACTTAATGACATTTTAATGACAAATTCATCTTGTACCACTGTAGTTTAGGTCACGAAAAATATTCATGACACTGTTATAAAATAATTTGACAGAGTATTGACACAATGACATTTTAATGACAAATTCAACTTGTACCACTGTAGTTTAGGTCAAGGAAAATATCCATGACACTTTGGATAATATTTAATATTTGAATACTTAAGTTTGATAATCTGCTATGTCATGTTTATGACAGGTTATGTTGTCTTGGTTATGTTAAGTTGTCATGACAAAGACATTTCAAATAATGTCATCTTTGCATTAAAAATGACATAATTGAGCGAATGACAGTTGTCATAAACATGCATACAAACTCCTTCATATTCATGACGTGTCATGTCAGTCTTATGCACACCCCTTCAAGTAAAGTTGTCTAAAACAAAATGTTTTTTAGAGAGTATATAGGCATTTGGCCCTCACAAGTATAACCAAACCTGTAAGGAAAGTCTAGAGATCGTAGTATAACAATTTAAGTGAAAAGTTGATTTGAATGTACAGTGCATTTTGTAATTTGTCTATTTTGCTTTAATGACAGCAGCAGTTGCTTGAACTCCACGAGTTGATGACCATGTTCTCCAGCTAGATTTGAAAATGATCCAAAGAGCATCTTGTGCTTCAATGGAAACATCTGTCACATGATCAATGACACAAATTTGCTAATGTCATTCATTAGTGAACTAGAAATAGTGCAGAATATTAAATTAATTTTACATCATCCAAGTTTTTAATGAATCAACTACCTATGGACCTATGGCCCTCTTTACAAGATGTAATAAGTCTTAGGTGTCCCCTGAATGTGTCTGAAGTTTCAGCTCACAGATCATTTATTAGGCCTATACCAAGCCCAAAATGCCTCTTTTAGAGTGGAAATAAAAACATGCCGTTTTCGTGCGTGTATCTTTAAATGCAAATGAGCTGTTCCCTACCCCCTTTCCAGAAGAGGGTTTTGCCTTTATATCTCGTTCCTCGGATACTCGGGCAACAACAAAACAAGAAACAGTATGGTTCTGTTTCCAAAGAATGCATTTTGCATTTTCCTTTATTTTCTATGTAAACACGAGCTAGATGGACCTTGCAGTGTTTTTTTCTCCTATATGGGGCAATTCACATACAACGCGCATTCGCATTTAAAAAACGTGAGAAGTGGAAATTGCAAGGTGTCAAGATTTTTTCAAAGTAAAACTTCTTTAGTTTACACAAACTCTGGTTGAGTAAACACACTAGCGACACACATTTATGTTCAAACATGTAAAAGTTAATTTTGCATAACAGTAGTAGTAACCGTAATAGTAGGTACGGTTCGGTTTTTTTACAGAGAAAAACAACTAACCGTACCGTTCTCCATCAACACTTGCACCGCGGTTCATCTCAATCTGATGACGCATACACATCTATATGGTTTGTTAAAAAGAACAACAACGTGTAACAACGCAGACAAATTCATGTCCGTCTTGGCGAGTATCCTAGCAAACATACTGTAGTAGGTTGTCTTAAGTGCACGTGAACAATCGAGAAATACAATGCATGTGTAAAAGTATCAGTGTACTGGATCCATGCATTATGTCTTAAAGTGAAAGACAAGAAAATAAAGTGTGTTGGATTTACATTAATGGATTTACATGATTTAATTGTGTACATCATTCCCACATTAATCAATTAGATTAAACAAACATAATTTGTTACATATTAAGTGACTCAATTAAGTAGTCTCAAAGTGAATTTTATTTGGCTCCTTGACATGATTCATCCTCTTCATTTTCATATATTTTAATGTTACACAACTGAATTATAATACTGCACTAGCTAGTTGACAAACTTTTAGCTATAGTAATAGCACACATTAGCATCTTAAATGCTAAGCATTAAAATCTCCTTCAGCAGGGCTGTATGTTAACTTTTTTTGCACATAGCACTGGTGCTACAGAGGTTGAAAGTATTTTAGCACAGCCCACATAATTGTAACACATGTATTAAACGTCTGTTACCATGTCATGTCTGAAAAATGCAAAAAGTGCTATACAATACAAATATTTAAGAATAAAAATAATAATAATTACAATTATTATTATTATATTTTACAGAAAACATAAATCATTAGAAAGGTCTAAGGTTTTATAATAAAATATTGAATTATGATCAAAAAATGTGTGACTGTAATGTCTTCATTTTTGTCTTATTTTATCTTATGTATTCACTGGGAACGAAAAAAAGTACTGTACACGTCTCAACACTCCAAATCTATTACTGTACTACAGAACATTATAAAATAATATAATTTCTGCCTCATTCTGTGATGTGAAGCCTGTCAGATTACAAATGTAAGTTATTTCAAACACTCGATTAAATGTTCTCTTTTGTTGGACAACAGGCTTCTCATTAAAAGTTTGGAAAGAGGTTGTTGCTTTTTCTAATGCACATTAAGGGGGCTTTAACATTGGGCACGTTTGCTGTGGTCATGTCCAAACGCGATTGTTCCCGGCGCCCCCCGCAGCACTGGTCTGGTTTCACACTCAACTTGATTCTATTGAACCCTGGTGCACTTGTTCATCTTACGTCATCAAAAATGTGCACAGCGGATGATAGAAAACACACTGCCGTAAATATATTGTGTTTTTATTAATTTGGTGCTATTATGCGCAGCTGAGTAAACGACACTTGGGTTTACTGTATGTGCGTCGCATGAAGTTCATTTGTTGCCCTGATTACTCGCATATGCGCAAATACACTCGTATCCAAGGTAAATCATCAACACCATCATCCCTTATATGTGTTTTATTGAACTAAATATTCAATATGCTAAAACAGATATGCAGGTTACGTTTCTTCCTGAACAACTGTGCACCCGAGTCCGTGTTGCTTTCACATTCACGTGAATCGTGGGACAGTTCGAGTGCCACCTCCTTCAGATAGTCTCGGGTACCCCAGTGCGCACCGAGCTCAAGATTGACAGCTTTTACATGAGCAATTTTTCATGCAAACCGTGCCCCTTTTCGAACTAAAATGCCAATGACTCCATCTCACAGTGCATGCAGAGATAGAGCAGCATTTATTGCGAACCGATCGCCCCTGAACAGTGCTGCGCATCATCTACACATATATTTATTTAAAAATTGAAGCGATTTTAATAATTTCACAAAGACAAATCTCGATTTTGGTTTAATTTCAGCCCTAGATTAACCTCACACGAGCACAAAACAAATTCTCCCTTCAGCACGTGTGCTACTGGGGTAAATGTAATCATCGCACAGACCGATTTTTTTCTAGCATGTGCGACATATATGCAGGGGTTAAAGCAACAAAAAAAAATCCTGCGCCTGAACTTTTTTTTTCAGTGGGGTTGGGGGCTGGGTGAGTGGACAAATACGTTATTTGGCAAACAAAAGAAAAAACAACAGTATAATAATGTATCTGCCAGGGGCGGAGCCAGACATTTTAAAGATTCGGGGCTTAGCCCAAATCTAGTTTGTTCAATGACATTTTAATTTGGCTTTATCAACTTTACTGACTTTGAGGAACATTGTTGTACTAGACTGGAGTAAAGTTCATAATGATCATGATCAGTTTTTCCCACAGGATTTTGCAAAGCTATGTTAGGTGGACATCTGTTCCTCTACGGGGTTCGGGGGAAGTCAGTTGTGTGTTGGAGAGCGCCAAAAAATGTCTCAGGAAATTGGATCAAAACAGGGCAAATACATTAAAGAGAATTAGCAAATATGACTAAAATGCCCAGGTGGAAACTGTCAAAACGGCAATCAAGAAATTAATTGACTAAACCTTCAGAAAAACATAATTTTCAATATCAACAGTAAAAACAAGCCAATTTATTTGCAAAAAGTACAAATATAAAAGATCAGAAAAAAACAATGTAATTAGCAGGCATTTCACACCAGGGACATAGCCATGAAGACCCTTCATTTACATGTCCGGCCCCCCAGATTACTGATTGCTTAAAATAAAATAATGGATTGAGCGCACAGTGGCAAACAGAGGTGTGAGCTTGTCAAGCACACATCCCTTCTCGATTCACGAAAATAGATTTTTTTTTCGCCTACAATAGGCCACTAGTGAAATATTAAAGGTCCCGTTCTTCGTGATCCCATTGTTCAAACTTCAGTTAGTGTGTAATGTTGCTGTTAGAGCATAAATAATACCTGTAAAATTATAAAGCTCAAAGTTCAATGCCAAGCGAGATATTTTATTCAACAGAAGTTCCCTTTCAAAGCCTACAGCGAACGGCCGGCTTGGACTACATCCTGGTACTTCCTTCATTAATTACGTCAGTAGAACAGTAGAACAGACTAACCTCCGCCCACAAGAATACGCAAAAAAGGGGGTGTGGTCTTGTTGCTCTCCCACGTGGAGAAGAGGAAGTGTTGCGTGGAGAAGACGAGGAAGTGTTGCGTTTGAGTGTGTTTCTCGCCATGTCGTCGAGACGCTGTTATTTTCATCCCGGAGTCAAATCACCTTTGTTTGGCTTTCCCAGGGACACTGTACTTAGAGATCATTGAGCGCATACATCTCCCCGTTGAGAGGCGTGACCTTTCCGTGCAATGTGCGCTAAGCTGCTGTCGAATCACAACACAGGAACCGTACAACGTGCGCTAAGCTGCTGTCGAATCACAACACAGGAACCTTACAACGTGCGCTAAGCTGCGGTCAAATCACAACACAGGAACCGCTGGCACAATCAGACCCTCACCAGCTCACCGATTTATATATATATATATATATATATATAATATATAGCGGCCCGCTATTTTTTAGATGGGACCCTTCAAAAATAAAATTATGGCTAAGCCACTGTTTCACACACATTAATTCACACACCACTGCCAAAATGCGTCATGCATTGATCAGTCAAAACTGAATAATCGTTGATTCAAACCTCTTTCAGCAGCTGTGGGCGATGAGTACAGAGCAGTCTACAGTTTAAAACTTGCAGATGTCCTGGTCAGTGTGCACACGATGATGGACAGGAGTCATAGTCACTTATTCGTCATTCAATTAAAGCCATTCAACTGTACTCTCAGTGTTGGTTATGTTTATAAAGAGGTGTAATCCACGCTGGATCACTCTCCCACTCTTTACTCTAATACAGATACAACTTCTTTATGAAGATAAAACTGTATATTTATGCCACTTTAGCATTGCGATAACTTGAATATACAGCTACAAGATATCGCGCTAAAATCCCTTCAGTCATGAATGAGCGCGTCTGCCTGTTGATCGCTGATTGGCTGGAAGTGTGTGCTCGTCGGCGACGTCAACGCCAATGCCAGATGACTCTGCATGTTACTCTCAAACCATCGGTAGGCGAACTCATGAACTCGAACGTGATATCAACAGTTTTTTATTTATAGAATTTTTCACCGCAGCCAAACGCCGGAGATCCGGCACAGTGACGGAATACTTTAAACCCTGTATATGTCGCACTGTACAGCCTTTTTCAGCAAAGCCGTTATGACATTCGTTGTTTTAGTCCACAATGGTAACCCACTGTAATTTAAATTGTTCTAAAAATTCCAACATAATTGAATATTAAGCACGATTAAACACAATCAAGTCTCCCCCTTTCTCATCTTGCTCAGATATTTTCACACACTTTTACATATTAAATAACATCATTTAATCTCTCTTGATTTGGCCATATGCAAAGCATGCTGGAAACTAACAAGCCCCGCCCAGTTTCAGTTAATGAAACACAAATCATTCATGTAATCTCAACACAAAAAGTAAACTTCAATTTGACTTATATTTAAGTGGATTGAACACAATCAAATTAAGTTAGGACAAAATGTATAGCAATTGTGTTGCTTTAGCTCATTTTAATTAAGCAATTTTGAACAGGCAGTACAAATAATTTTTTTCAGTGTAACATTCCAACGCTGTGTTTTTAATGTTAATCAAACGACAAAAGACAAGAAAATCACTCACTGGTCTTGACTGAATAACTTTAATAATGATTAATCTATATTTAATTTATACAGTGAAGATGATATGCAATGTTGCTTTATATTTGATTACTTTCTGTACTTGAAAACTACTGTTTATATTACCTAAATTTTTTATATCTAAATAACCAAGCACTGTTTATTTTATTTGTATCTTTGCTCTATTGTATTTATTTGTGCTGCTGCTTGTAGTTTGATTATTTGTTCTTATTTTCTTCCTTTTTTCCCTAAACATGGCACATACCGAACCAGACAGAAACCGTGACCCTAAAACTATATGTATTTTGAACCGTTACACCCCTACATAATAGGTCCCCCATAAGCAACATTTTGAGAAAATAAATCAAGGTAAAAACAAGACAGAAATATGGAAAAGACCATAAGGACAAAGACATAGAGATGTATAATTTGTCTTTGAGGTCAAAGTTCACAGGCTCTTGGGGCCTCACAGGAGTTCACATCTCAGCGCTGACCCTACCCGCGGGCTTCGATTCCTGAACCTCACTATGGAATCTTTACATTCACAATGTACTTCAGTCTGAGAGTCCTTATACAACATGTAAATCATCTGAGTGTGTGGAAACGAGGATTATGTGGCTTACTGCCTCTCTCACCGTTCAACTGAATATTCATATCAATCCTTCGCCTCTAGTAAAGAGTAGCAGCAGATGTTGGCAGTGTCAGATCCCCGGTGTGATTCATAGGCATTGTGTAAGAGCGCCTGATGATTACTGTATAAATGAGGTCCAGTGTCAAAGCAATATGCTTGTTATCATGACAAACAGATCCACAGGGGAGAAAGAGAGAAACCTGGTGTCTATCCTGAATGAGAGGCTGTAATCCTACACGCCCGAGACGCCCACCTGGTTATGGCAGATTTACTATTAAACAGGCAACAGTGACCTTCTTTCATTCATTGATCCCATCTAGTGCTAGGGTTTGGAAAAATTTGGAATTTAAGAATTGGCTCCATTTCAATTCAGTTTCAGAGGATTGGCCACACCCAGAAACGCCATGTTTGAGTTAAAAAAATAAAAAATATATAAAACAGTGCCAGAAATCAAACATTCACAGGTCTAAATGTTTTCAGTCCAATTGAGTTGCACCTTCCGCAGATAATTACCATTTAAATGACTTTTCAGTTTAAACCAAATGCTGCTTTTTTCCATGCTGTTCACTGTCTGTCAAATTTAATTGTAATTTTGCTTAGTTCATTAAATAAATAAATCTAGATTTAAAAAAGTATTATTTTGATTGTTTATTATTATTATTATTTTAATTTAAATATTTTTCTTATATATATATATATATATATATATATATATATACATACAGGGAGTGCAGAATTATTAGGCAAATGAGTATTTTGACCACATCATCCTCGTTATGCATGTTGTCTTACTCCAAGCTGTATAGGCTGGAAAGCCTACTACCAATTAAGCATATTAGGTGATGTGCATCTCTGTAATGAGAAGGGGTGTGGTCTAATGACATCAACACCCTATATCAGGTGTGCATAATTATTAGGCAACTTCCTTTCCTTTGGCAAAATGGGTCAAAAGAAGGACTTGACAGGCTCAGAAAAGTCAAAAATAGTGAGATATATTGCAGAGGGATGCAGCAGTCTTAAAATAGCCAAGCTTCTGAAGCGTGATCATCGAACAATCAAGCGTTTCATTCAAAATAGTCAACAGGGTCGCAAGAAGCGTGTGGAAAAACCAAGGCGCAAAATAACTGCCCGTGAACTGAGAAAAGTCAAGCGTGCAGCTGCCAAGATGCCACTTGCCACCAGTTTGGCCATATTTCAGAGCTGCAACATCACTGGAGTGCCCAAAAGCACAAGGTATGCAATACTCAGAGACATGGCCAAGGTAAGAAAGGCAGAAAGTCGACCACCACTGAACAAGACACACAAGCTGAAACGTCAAGACTGGGCCAAGAAATATCTCAAGACTGATTTTTCTAAGGTTTTATGGACTGATGAAATGAGAGTGAGTCTTGATGGGCCAGATGGATGGGCCCGTGGCTGGATTGGTAAAGGGCAGAGAGCTCCAGTTGGAGTACTGGTTTGGGCTGGTATCATCAAAGATGAGCTTGTGGGGCCTTTTCGGGTTGAGGATGGAGTCAAGCTCAACTCCCAGTCCTACTGCCAGTTTCTGGAAGACACCTTCTTCAAGCAGTGGTACAGGAAGAAGTCTGCATCCTTCAAGAAAAACATGATTTTCATGCAGGACAATGCTCCATCACACGCGTCCAAGTACTCCACAGCGTGGCTGGCAAGAAAGGGTATAAAAGAAGAAAATCTAATGATATGGCCTCCTTGTTCACCTGATCTGAACCCCATTGAGAACCTGTGGTCCATCATCAAATGTGCGATTTACAAGGAGGGAAAACAGTACACCTCTCTGAACAGTGTCTGGGAGGCTGTGGTTGCTGCTGCACGCAATGTTGATGGTGAACAGATCAAAACACTGACAGAATCCATGGATGGCAGGCTTTTGAGTGTCCTTGCAAAGAAAGGTGGCTATATTGGTCACTGATTTGTTTTTGTTTGGTTTTTGAATGTCAGAAATGTATATTTGTGAATGTTGAGATGTTATATTGGTTTCACTGGTAAAAATAAATAATTGAAATGGGTATAAATTTGTTTTTTGTTAAGTTGCCTAATAATTATGCACAGTAATAGTCACCTGCACACACAGATATCCCCCTAAAATAGCTAAAACTAAAAACTACTTCCAAAAATATTCAGCTTTGATATTAATGAGTTTTTTTGTGTTCATTGACAACATGGTTGTTGTTTAATTATTAATGTTGTAAAATTAATCCTCAAAAATACAACTTGCCTAATAATTCTGAACTCCCTGTATATACACACTCACCTAAAGGATTATTAGGAACACCATACTAATATTGTGTTTGACCCCATTTCGCCTTCAGAACTGCCTTAATTCTATGTGGCATTGATTCAACAAGGTGCTGAAATTCTTTAGAAATGTTGGCCCATATTGATAGGATAGCATCTTGCAGTTGATGGAGATTTGTGGGATGCACATCCAGGGCACAAAGCTCCCGTTCCAGCACATCCCAAAGATGCTCTATTGGGTTGAGATCTGGTGACTGTGGGGGCCATTTTAGTACAGTGAACTCATTGTCATGTTCAAGAAACCAATTTGAAATGATTTAAGCTTTGTGACATGGTGCATTATCCAGCTGGAAGTAGCCATCAGAGGATGGGTACATGGTGGTCATAAATGGATGGACATGGTCAGGTAGGCCGTGGCATTTAAACGATGCCCAATTGGCACCAAGGGGCCTAAAGTGTGCCAAGAAAACATCCCCCACACCATTACACCACCACCACCACCAGCCTGCACAGTGGTAACAAGGCATGATGGATCGATGTTCTCATTCTGTTTACGCCAAATTCTGACTCTACCATCTGAATGTCTCAACAGAAATCGAGACTCATCAGACCAGGCAACATTTTTCCAGTCTTCAACTGTCCAATTTTGGTGAGCTTGTGCAAATTGGAGTCTCCTTTTCCTATTTGAAGTGGAGATGAGTGGTACCCGGTGGGGTCTTCTGCTGTTGTAGCCTCAAGGTTGTGCGTGTTGTGGCTTCACAAATGCTTTGCTGCATACCTCGGTTGTAACGAGTGGTTATTTCAGTCAAAGTTGCTCTTCTATCAGCTTGAATCAGTCGGCCCATTCTCCTCTGACCTCTAACATCAACAAGGCATTTTAGCCCACATGACTGCTGCATACTGGATGTTTTTCCCTTTTCACACCATTCTTTGTAAACCCTAGAAATGGTTGTGCGTGAAAATCCCAGTAACTGAGCAGATTGTGAAATACTCAGACCGGCCCGTCTGGCACCAACAACCATGCCACGCTCAAAATTGCTTAAATCACCTTTCTTTCCCATTCTGACATTCAGTTTGGAGTTCAGGAGATTGTCTTGACCAGGACCACAGCCCTAAATGCATTGAAGCAACTGCCATGTGATTGCTTGATTAGATAATTGCATTAATAAGAAATTGAACAGGTGTTCCTAATAATCCTTTAGGTGAGTGTATATATATTAGGAAGGTGGTCATAATGTTGTTATGCCTGCTTGGTGGATATATATATATATATATATATATATATATATATATATATATATATATATATATATATATATATATATATATATATATATATATATCCACCAAGCAGGCATAACAACATTATGACCACCTTCCTAATATTGTGTTGGTCCCCTTTTTGATGCCAAAACAGCTCTGACCCATCGAGGCATGGACTCCATTAGACCCCTGAAGGTATGCTGTGGTATATGGCACCACGATTTTAGCAGCAGTTTCTTTAAAGGGTTACTTCAGCGATTTAACATTAAGCTTTTTATCAGTAGAAACCTGGTAGTATATCAAATTATTCCAATTTAATTCAATACTTTTCCCACTCATATCCCCCTGAGACGAGATAATTATGCATTTTATTTCTGGAAAAAATCATCCGATGACGCAAATATCGTCATTTTGTGTCATCAGAGGATTTTTTTGGCCAGAGGCTAGAGACTATAGCCAGTAGAAGGAGCTAGTTCCGCATGTTTGCAACCCACCCACAGGGGAGGGATCTCACTCACAGAATGTAAATGCGCACGGATCGGGCATTAATTAATGTATTTGTTTCAACTTTTCAATTAATTCCTATGAAAGTTAAGCTTCCATAGGCACGATCTGAAAACGAGCCAGACTGGACAAGTGCCGAGAATGACTGCCGCGACTCTGCTCAGCTCTTCTCTCGTGATGAATGAAATCTGACTCCTGCTGCGTTTGCGCTGTGACTTTCGTTCGGCTCACTCACACTTTATTGAAAAGACACGTTCAGTTTTTAATTGTAGTGCCTATTCTCTAACTGAACAAAATTATTGTATTAACAGTTACTATATGAAAATCAAAACGACGGTGGGCGGTGCCGCGGTGGGCAAGTCATAACCAGTGGCCGTGGCTTTGGGAGTGGCCTCGTTGGTTAGCGAAGCAAGTGCATCCTGGGAGTTGTTGTCTTTCAGCCACATGAGACAAAAATAAATGTTCTGTCTTTTCTCAGTCTAGAAGGCACCAAATTCAAAAATTATTTCACATTTCTACTACATAAATGACCCAGTTTAAATACACATTCATCTTCCCAGCGCTGAAGTACCCCTTTAAAGTCCTGTAATGCCGAGTTCAGACTGCACGATTTTCAAACTCGTCAGATCAGTGCTCTTTTCACATTGCATGATTATCTGGGGTAGCATTCAGTCACTGCGGTGTTCACACTGCACAATGAATCGGCTACAGGAGGCTTCGCACTGCATGACTTAACGATAGGAAGAATCACCGACAACTCTCTCCGGTGCGCAAACTATGTTTCACAACCAAACATAATGATAAACTGCAGAAAGCTTGCGATCCAAATTGTCTGTGAGCTGATTTGCAGCGAAAAGGAGAAAATAAAAAAGCTTATGGCGGAGGAAATGGTTGGGGAGACACAGGGAGCAAGGATTGTGTTCTGCAAAGAGAGTTTGAGGTACATAAATAATTTTGCAATGTGCTTTTTTTGCGGCTGGTAAAGCCAATGTTTGTCCTTTGCTTCTGTTTGATAGAATTGTAAATATATCTATTAAAATATTGATATTCTGGTTTATAACTCCTCCCTGGACCTCCCGCTGCCCTGTATCTTGCTCTCTCATTGGCTGTCGGTTATCGCCGATGTATTTTTCAGTCAGAACACATTTCACACAGCAGGAGTTTGAATCGCCGACAAGTCCAGATATTAAGCATGCCAAATATCTCACGGGTGTCAGCCGATTTGTCTATGATTTCAGGCATTTGTCTGCGATTTCTCAAAACCTGTCGGCCAGTCAAAATCGGGCCTAAAATCAGGCAGTGTGAATTCGGCATAAGTTGCGAGGTGGGGCCTCCATGGATCGGACTTGTTTGTTCAGAACATCCTACAGATGCTCGATTGGATTGAGATCTGGGGATTTGGAGGCCAAGTCAACACGTCAAACTCATTGTTGTTATAATTTTTATATGAACATTATATGAAATGGAGCAAAGAGTTCATGGTGCATCAAATAACATTTAAATGTATTAAGTATGATGAAATATATGTCCATTACATACACATTTCTATAATGTGCATTTTGAACATTTATTATCATTATCGTAATCATAATTTTCTGATGTTGTTTGCATGATAACTAGAGCTGTGAAGAAAAATGTCTTAAATTATATTATTAATAAAATGTTATTAACTGTCATTTAAAAATGTTTAATTGAATATGGAGGCTAAATTGAATTAACAGTTCTAGTGACAACCTTTTAAAGTGTAAAATGCAATGAATCAATAAAAACTACACTTACTGCAATTCTATGGATTTCTATGAATTATCTCCAGCCCTTCCTCTTAAAGACAGACAAATTAAAGTGGTTCGCCCACTGTGAGTATAAAAAGCAAACTCAAAACCCCCTCTCTTCCTCCATCTTTCAAGAGGCCCAACAGCGAAAGACCTTTCAGGAATCCTGCATGGGTGGACGAGTGGGTTTTCCCTGGGAAAGACACTCAGGGTCTTCCGGAAAGGAACCCCACCTTCGGATGTCGGATAGCACGCTGCTACGGCGCGCTGGTGCCAAGGCTAGCGTGGGTGAGTGGGCAGCGCTGCACTGAGACGACTAGCAGCCGTGGGCACTGCCAGGCTTAGCGATGAAGATGCCGCCCCTGTCGTCATTACAGGCAGCTCACAGAAAAGAACAGAGAGCTTCACTGAAATAAGCCAAAAAAAGCAGGAAGTAGGGAGGGATGGTTCACATTGAAATCCTCTCTTGACGCCCCCACGCATGGTTTTAAGCACAGCGTACAAAATCACTCTCACAGAGAGAGCGAGAGAAAAAGAGATATTAGCGGCGCAGTAAGCTAGCTCAGGAGATCACATCCAGGCGCTTTCTAATCACTGTAATGGTTTAGAAACCTCATGCTCATCTTTCTTAAGCACCGAATAAAACAGTAGAAGTCCCCATATGAACCACAGGCACTGCTTTCCTATGCCAAAAAGACTTTCGACAGCTGCGGGGGGGAGACAGCCTAAAAAGTTAACGTGATTTTATTTGATTTTTTTGGAATAAGTCACATCCTAGAATACCACCCGATAAGACCTTAAGGAAATGGATGGAGTTGAGAAGTTCTGAAATATCCTTGTACGCCGATGTGATGCGAAATACTTCTCAATCAGCAACTAACGTGTGCCAGATCGCACATTCATCCAAAATACTAGATTATGCATGTTTAAATAAACATCTACACTCCAGATATCTTGAAAAAGCACACGGCATGCAGACGTAGCCTTGCAGATGTTTTTAAATGTGTGATATATCCATGACCATATCGGTATAGGCCAATATTCGCTTTTTTTTATTGTCTAAATTAGTCCATATTGGAATAGCATCAGGGATTATTTCCAACATCAAACGGTAAACTATTTTTTCTATACCAGGTCACAACCTTGATACACATGATGTCCTAACTAGGCATACTGCAATACATCGATGAGAAACTGGACAATTTTTAATCATTTGGTTTCTATTACTGAGGCCTTGTGCTCCACTGAAAAAAAAAAAAAAGTTGCTGCCTTAAATTTAAGTACAATCAACTTGGATGTTAAGGACTTAAATGACATTAAACTGACTTAAAAAATGTGTTGAATCTTGTGTAACTTACAAAAAAAAGTTGTAAATTGCTTATTTTGAATAGTTAAAGAAATGTAAAAACACGTGTTGACATAACTTATTGATCATATAATTCTTTACAGTGTGGGCAGCCGCGCCCACCTCGAAATGTCATTGGTCAAAAATCCTACTCTTCATACATTTGCATTAAACATCAAATTTGTTCTGATTGGCTGTGATTTTATCAAGTGCTGAGTGAAAACAAAAATTGTTAGTCATTGGATATGGTGTTAAAGGATTAGTTCACTTAAAAATTGGAATGACCGCATGATTTACTCACCCTCATGCCAGCCTAGGTGTATATGAATGCATGAATGAATGAATGAGGCATTTATATAGTGCTTAAAGGAGTAGTTATATATGACATATACCTATGACATTCTTCTTTCAACACAATGAGACACAATCAGAGTTGAACACAATCAGAGTTATATTAATAAATATCCTGATGTTTTCAAGCTTTATAAAAGGCAATGACGGGGTCCATTCGGTTGATGATCAAAAAAAAAAAAAAAAGTGTATCCATCATAAACATACTCCACATGGCTCCAGGGGGTTAACAAAGACCTTCTGAAGCGAATTGATGCATTTATGTAAGAAGAATACCCATATTTAACACATTATAAAGTAAAATATCTAGCTTACGCCAGACCGCCTTCCATATTCAACTTACGGAAAAAGCGTGACTGGCACGACGTATGACGTCAGACGTAGAGTAAGCGTTTTGAACTGCATATATATATATATATATATTGAACTGAGGCATTACACTTTCTGCCTAAGTTGAGTACGGAAGGCTGTCTGGAAGGAGCTAGATATTTTATTTATAAAGTTTTAAATATGGATATTTTTCTTACAAAAACCCATCTATTCACTTCAGAAGGCCTCCAGGAGCCTTGTGGAGTACGTTAATGATGGATGGATGCACTTTTTTGAGCTTCAAACTCAATAGACCCCGTCACTGACATTATAAAGCTTGGAAGCGTCAGGATATTTATTAATATGATTGTGTTCATCAGAAAGAAGAATATCATATACACCTAGAATGGCTTGTGAATGAGTAAATCTTGGGGAAATTTTCATTTTAAAATTTGATATCTCATGTAAAATGATAGATATGGGCTTTCCTCTGAACATTTATTTTTTGCAAACAAGGGAAAAACTGTATAAGAATATATTACTAGCCAATAGCCATCCCACAAATTAACGATCTGTATAGCAAAGTTCATTTGGACCTTAAAAGTACACAAAGCCAAGCTCTCAAATCATATCATACATGTAACTGCACCTTTACATGAACACATTGTGGATAAGAAAGACAAGAAATCATTCTGATGATGTACATCAGTCGAGGGTATTTGTGGGTCTTGGAAAATGGCACAAGCGTTACAACACAAGTGTTGGTACATAGAATGCTGCCAATGGTCTGTTCTCCAAACTGAGAACATGTGGTACCATCACAAGAGAAACCCAAGAATATTCCATACATAGGCCTAACGAATCCCATTTATAAAAGGCTGTTTATGAAATGCAATTTAACCTTCTTCTGTGTATAAAAATCTTATAACAATAATCGTTCAAAAAAAAGGCCTTGTAACAGTTCTAACAGTTTAACAGGCTATACTGGCAGTTAAAATTAAATCTTATCTTAAAATTAAATCTTAAAATGAAAACATTATCTTTCATGAAGATTACTTTATGTTTTAAAGGGAAAATCATCTGCATTTTTTGCTCTAGCTTTGGAACTAGTCCTAAAACGGTCAGGTTCACAGGCAAATAAAAATTCTCTCATCCACTACTGACCCTCATGTGGTTCCAAACCCATCTTCAAAACACAAATAAAGACATTTTTAATGAAACCTGATTTCTGTCCTCCACTAAAAGTCCATTCCACCAAAACAACACTTCAAATAGTTCATAAAGAGTAAAACTAATATTCATCACTTTATTTTAGTGTCCTTGTTACACACGTTACATGTAGTTACATATTAATAACTATGCAACTAACCCTAAAACAAACCTAATCCTAACTCAAACCCTATAGTAAGTACATGTAGTTACTTAATATTACTCAGTACTTAAATGTATAATTACACTGTAACAATGACACCTTAAAATTAAGTGTAACCAACAAATCCACATGAATCGAGCAGTTTAATCCATGTCTTCTGAAGAGAAAGTTAATTTTAAGGTGTCCGTGTCAGTGTAATTTTACATTTAAGTACTGAGTAATAATTAACTACACTCTAAAAAAAAGGTTCTATATGGCACCAAAAATGGATCTTGGCTCGTAATCATAGGGGAACCATTTTTAGTGCTATATATCACCAATTTTGGTGCTTCAGTAGTTCTTCAGCGGTTTTTCAGAGGTTCTTCACCGGTTCTTTGACTAAGGTGCTATATAGCACCTCTGAAGAACCGCTGAAGAACCACTGCAGCACCAAAAGTGGTGCTATATAGCACTAAAAAGGTTCCCCGATGATTACGAGCCAAGAACCATTTCTGGTGCCATATAGAACCTTTTTTTTTTTGAGTGTACTTACTATACTGTTAGTTGTATGTAGTTTATAGTTATTATTAAAGTAACTACATGTAACGTGTAACAAGGACACTAAAATAAAGTGTTACCTCGCTTTTATTTTACAATCTCTTTATGACCTTTTTGAATAATTTAATTTGTTTGCAATCTAAATGTGTTTTAATATCAGATTCATGGCTGCTTTTTATAACAGCTATGCTAGATCATTACAAATATGTTGCCAATTTTAGTGTAAAAAGATGTGCTAAAAGAGTCCAAGTTCATCAACCATTACCGTAAACAAACTATTTTTGACACGGCATCCAAAAGTGCCAGACAAAGATGCAATTATCTCCATAATGGCCTGAGATTAAAATAATGTGAATTACGAGCAACTTTAGACAGTGTTATGACTGTCAACAATCTTCCTGATGACAACAGAGTTGGATATCAATCTCTTAGTAAGTGAAGAAGTAAACAATATACAGTACAACATCAACAACAAGCGATGAGCTTTCAAAGGCCGTTATCCCCTCAGACCGTACCATATGCAAATGCTGAAGCATTGACTCAAACACATTACTTTGATGAAGCCGTTATGACTTTTGAAAACATGCAATAGCACAAAAGCATTATGTTTGTTCGAGTGAACATCAAGTTCAAGTCAAGCTGAGGGTTGAGTCATTACTTTGAGGGCTGACGGAGGGAAATCTGTTGTTTAGTGTGACCCTTTGCTTTTGTTTTGGGTAATGAAAGCCCATTGAGAGGCGGACATGCTGGACCGCTGCCCATTTCGCTCTGTTTCAATTACCCAGCATGCCTTCAGCAGGGTAATGAGGTGGGTGTCACCGCGGGGGTAAAGCGACAACCAGTGACCGGTGCATCGCCACTTGGCCTCTCATTTCCGTGGTGATGAAGTGTCGATTGGCAGGGTCAAGGGGGCGGGGGAGAGAGAGCGACCGTGGAACGAGGACTGACACGTACGGTCTCCCAAGCCTCCTCATATTCACGGCACGGACCTCCAGCTACCATATGTTTTTATCAGAGACAGAACCACAAAAGGGGGAATTACGTTTGAAAGGCCGGTAAATAAAGTTGGTATTGATTTGATCTCATGTGTAATCCGTTTTGCTGTCTGACACCAAGTCCAGCAATAAAAGAGAATCATGTAGGACAGCATAATAGATAATACGACCATACATCAATTGGGGTTTGGGAGACGTGAGGGCGATAGATCATCTTCCAGCCAGACTGCTTAGCTATGGAATTTATAAACTACCCCTAAAATTGAAGCGGCTTTCCAATTTACAGATATGCTATGGTTCTTTGCTGCTTTTCTCCACTACAGTTGATTCCATTTCAAGTTTACCAGAAGGATTCCCACAAAAGCGCCACTCTAAACTCAAATACACCAATCTAGCGAGACAGACAAAGTTTGCCTGCCATAGCAGCTGTCCGACGGCTCTTCTATCATATTGATGGCATCTTTGTCTCTTACTTTATCTAAAACGGTTGCGTTTAAAAGACACACTTGAGTACATTTAAACTGTGTATTTTTAAACAATGTACTTTTTTAACAGAAAGTATTTGCCTAAAACAGCTGTAAATTTAAACTTCTAAAAGATAAACAGCCAAATTATTGTTATTAATATTTTTATTTAAGCAGTTTGAGCTTTCTTGATTTCATTGGATAGCTATTTTAAAGTTCAATTGTGGAGAAGGATATTGGGACAAACCAAAAGATCCAAATGCAAATATTACTACGCAATCGAATTATGCTGATGCAAATATAGTAAAAATATCAGGATTGTTAAAAATGTATTCATATAGACCATACACTACAACTAATTATTAGTTCATTCAATTAAAAGACTAAAAATAATGATAATTCAAAACTTCCCAAAGCATCACACGGCCTCCGCCGCTTTGCCTTCTTCCCATAAGTGCATCCTGGTGCCATGTGTTCCCCAGGTAAGCGACGCACACGCACCCGGCCATCCACGTGATGTAAAAGAAAACATGATTCATCAGACCAGGCCACCTTCTTCCATTGCTCCGTGGTTCAGTTCAGATGCTCATGTGCCCACTGTTGGCGCTTTCGGCGGTGGACAGGGGTCAGCATGGGCACCCTGACTGGTCTGCGGCTATGCAGCCCCAAAAGCAACAAACTGCGATGCACTGTGTATTCTGACACCTTTCTATCAGAACCAGCATTCACTTCTTGAGTAATTTGAGCTACAGTAGCTCGTCTGTTTGATCGGACCACACAGGCCAGCCTTCGCTCCCCATGTGCATCAGTGAGCTTTGGCCGCCCATGACCCTGTCACCGGTTCACCACTGTTCTTTCCATGGACCACTTTTGATAGATACTGACCACTGCAGACCAGGAACACCACACAAGAGCTGCAGTTTTGGAGATGCTCTGACATCTAGCCATCACAATTTGGCCCTTGTCACACTCGCTCATATATATATATATATATATATATATATATATGTATGATTACAGACTTTAATTAATAAACAGATCTCGTATTAGCTTCAATAACATGAACCACAATTATGTAAACAACATAAATGCCTGAAGACAAACTTTAAGGCATCAAAATGGGATCACATGAGGTCAGTAAAGTTGTCCATGTGGTTTCGATGTCAGTTTTGTCTCTGTAACATGAATTCATTTCAGCACACTTACGCCTTAGTTATGGAACACTTGCGCCATCTTCTGGAGACATACCAGTATGACATGTAGGACACAACGTGACTTGAAAACAAATTAAAAGACAGATGGAGTAGAGAAGAACGATTTGATTAGCATAAAATATTTTAAACCAGAGAAACTTAAACCGGGACAGGAGAAAGTGTTGTAACATCCAAAAATACTACACACATTCTAGCCTGGCAGAGGACTTGCACTTTAGCCATTACTAATCACTGGCTAAAGGCTAAAGCACTGAACACTAACTGACAGGCAAGAGAGGTCAGCATAAAGTTACGGAGTGAATTTCTCTTACCTCATCAGCACTTGGCAGCTGTATGTGAGGTGATCCCCACTCCTTGCTGATCTTTTCTCTGATCCTCTGAGGGACGACCGAGCACTTGTCAAAAACGTGATCTGGGTAAATCAGCTTTAACTCTCCCCTAAACGAGTAAAAATGCAGGTATGAATAATTGAACCTGTCTATAATACTCCATCATTATTCAATGAACAGTTTATGGTTTCCTATAGGTCATAAAACATTCACATAAACTGTGAATAGCCCATGATTGCACTGAAAGTTGAACTAGTGAGTAAGTTGTTGGGTTTGTAAGGCTTGTTGTGTGGGTTTTGAGTGGGACCGGCAAGCATCCATGACTCAGTGCTCTGAGGGAGTCCTACACATCCCACACCGGCCTACAAGCCAGACTTCTCAAATCAGTTCATCTAAGGAAATATGGTTTGGAAATTAACCCTAGTCCAAAAATCCTAAAGGAAGACATTTGTAAGGGATTCCCATTGGAATGTTATTGAACCAATCCCAGCAGGATAGAAATGCCTATGTAAGATATTAGAAGGAATTTACGTGAAAAGTTTTTCTTTTCTTTTTGCTATTTTTCCCACAGTATTTTAAGCAAACATTCAGGATTCATTTAGCTATTTTTATATTAAAAAGTTTGTAATAACCCCTAGTTTACAGTACATATGGGTCAAAATTTCTGTCTTTCATTTTTCCATTTGTTATCTATATTATAGTGCATATAAAGTACCATATGTCCATATGGACAATATTAAATATAAGTCAATGTTAAATACACATACCGGTATAATGATTCATTCATATTCATATATATATATATATATATATATATATACACATACACACACACACACATACACACAGTACCTAAATCTCTTATGCTCATCAAGCCTGCATTTATTTAATCAAAAATACAGAAAAAAAAGTAATATTGTGAAATATTATTACAATTTAAATATTATTACCATTTAAATAATGTTTTTCTATTTTAATATACTTTAAAATATAATTTATTCCTGTGATCAAAGCAGAATTTTCATCAGCCATTTCTCCAGTCTTCAGTGTCACATGAACCTTCAGAAATCATTCTGATATGCTTATTTATTATCATTGTTGGAAACAGTTGTGCTGCTTTCTCTGATGAATATAAAGTTCAAAAGATAAGTTAAAAAAAGTAAAAAAAAAAATTTTTTAAAAGCCTTCAGAAATGTTGTGTAACAATATACACTACTGTTCAAAAGTTTAGGGTCAGTAAATGAATACCTTTATTCAGCATGGATGTTTTAAATGTATAAAAAATGATTTATATTTTTAGAAAACATTTCTATTTTGAATAAATGCTGTTCTTTAACCTTTTATTCATCAATGAATCCTGACAAAAGTATCACAGGTTCTAAAAAAACATATTAAGCAGCACAACTGTTTCCAACATTGATAATAACGGAGTACCACATCAGCATATTAGAATGATTTCTGAAGGATCGTGTGACACTGAAGACTGGAGTAATAATGATTCAGCTTTGCATCACAGAAATAAATTATATTTTAAAATATATTAAAATAGAAAGCCATTATTTTAAAACGTAACAATATGTAGCAATATATTGACTGGTAGCCTACTGTGTCAGTAAATAGCAACTGTCATTTCCCAGATACTTTTATCCATAACGATTTACAGTATAATTAGGGGTTCAAGCATGAAATGCTGAAACCCTATTGTAATTGTAAGGATTCGTAAAACGCATTGTGCAGGCCAAACCGTAAGGCCTAGAGACATGAAACCGGGCCAGATGGTAGGCCTCAATTTGGGGACAACCTATCAGAGTATGACCCCGAATGGCCCATAGGTGGCGCTACAGCAACCAAAAGTTCAAAATTGCTCATAACTCTTAGACCGCTTGTCCCAGGATCAAGTGTCTTATATCGTTGGAATCCATGGCTCAAGGCGGACAAAATGGCTATATCTATAAAAAATATCTCCGATAAATGACTAGTCCCTGTTTTTTTGCCCGATCGGAACCAAACCAGTCTAGGACAATTCTCTGGACTCTCTAGATCAATAATTATCGGAAAAAAGTTAAACTTTTGCATTTGGATGGCAGGGTATCTGCAGGTTTCACCAAGTCAAATTTAAGACTTTTTAAGACCTTTTCAAGACCATTATGAATTAAATTTAAGACCTATATCACGCAATTTTAAAAAAAAAACGTACAAAAGGAAATGCAGAATCACAAAATTACTTGCAAAGCAAATTAATTTATTCAAATTGAACAAAGTATTAGTAATCTTGCACTTCCTCATAGCTCAATCCCACCAGGATTAATATACAAACACACTACCGGTCTAAAGTCTGAGAACGGTAAGATTTTTAAATGTTTTTACATTCTGCTCACCAATGCTGCATTTATGTTATTAAAAATACAAAAAGCTGTAATATTGTGACAGTTCTGTTGTGACTGTTTTCTATGTGAATATATAGTAAAGTGTCATTTATTCCTGTGATCAAAGCTGAATTTAACATCATTACTCCAGTCTTCAGTGTCACATGACCCTTCACTAAATCACTAATCATTCTCATATGAGGATCTGATGATCAACAAACATTTATGTTTATTATCAGTGTTGAACACAGTTGTGTAAAACATTTTTTTTGGATTCTTTAATGGATAAAAAAAAGTAAAAAAAAAACAAAAAAAGATTTCTGAAGGATTATGTGACTCTAAAGTCTGGAGCAATGATGCTGAAAATTCAGCTTTGAATCACAGAAATAAATTCTATTTAAGATATATATTGAAATATAGTTATTTTAAATAAAAAATAAAAAAACATATTCACAATAATACTGTCTTTGCTGTATTTTGGATCAAATAAATGCAGCCTCGGTGAGCAGGAGAGACTTCTTTAAAAAACATTTTAAAAATCGAACCGTTCTCAAACTTTTGACCGGTAGTGTGTGTGTATGTATATACATTTTTTGTGAGATCAAAATGACTGATTTTGTGATGGTCATTTTCAGAAATGTGCATGTTTCTTTTTTTTTCATAATTAGGATGCCACATTTACCATATCATTATATTAGATGCACAATAGTCACACATGGCAATAAAACAAACAAAATGCATGAATCTTGTTTGACAATAGGACAAATAAATACAACTTAAATATACAGATACAAACAGTGCTTTAAGTTTAGGGCTACTGTTTGTTTTTCCCCGTTGTTGTTGTTTGATTAATATTAACGACACAGGCAGGAGGGGGTATAGGCTCGGCTATATTGGGTTGCTTTCACTTTAAGACCTACAGTAATGATGAGCCCATAGATATGGATATGTATGAATATGCCTAGATTCGGTTCACTCGCGCGAGCGCTGACCGGCGGCAAACGCCTGCAGAATCCGCGGCCAGTCTGACATCAGTCCGTGTGTCAGTAGCGAATGAGTTCGGGGTTTTCACCGCTTTTTAAACTCTTTGTTTAGTGCTATCGGGCATATCAAACTTTTATTTGGTCATTATACGAGATGGCAGGTGAGAAAGATTCGCCTTTGCTATCACGATCGCGTGAACTGGAAGAACTGGAGAACTGAAGCTGAAGAATAAAATCCGTTTGATGCGTCTGTGGTACAATCAGAAAGAGCCTCGCGCCAATAACATGAAAGCTGATTGGCTGCTTTATAAGATGCATGTTGGTCTCTCACTAGCGAAAAAACGAACTAACAACACACACACACACACACACACACACACACACACACTCTCTCTCTCTCTCTCTCTCTCTCTCTCTAAAACATTGCGGGAGCATTTCAATGAGCAATGGAGTAGCGTTACATGGACTTAGGAAAATTAAGACCCGTTTAAAATTATTTAAGACCTAGAACTCAATACTTCAGCGAATTTAAGACTTTTAAGGCCTTAAAATTTTGATTTTGAATTTAAAGACATTTAAGACTTTTTAATATCCCGCGGGGACCCTGGGATGGCTATAACAGTGTCATTTAGAAGAGGGACGTAGCAAAATACACTCAATAGCCTATAAATCCTAAATGAAAACTCAAAACTTCACGAATATTGTTATGTATATGTGATATAACATGCTGAAGAAGCATGCACAGTTTCATTGAGATCGGACCATAGGTGGCGCTATAACTGTTAAAAACCTTTTAAACCCTATGTTTCCTATGGTAAATTGCCTATATTGCCTGTAAATTGACTTTTCCATCAATTATTTCAGTGTTTAAAATCTTGCTAAATAAAACTGAATGTCTTTTGATGCTTGTGTGCTTAAAGGCCTTAAAAGCTTGAACCCCGCTAAATGCTGCTTGCAGCTTTAATTATTATAGTGACCAGGGGCGTCGGACTGGGGGGGGTAAAGGGTACCGAGTACCCAGGGCCCGAGGCAGGGGGTGGGCCCTTAGAAGTCAGTTTTCTATACATACATATACATGCACTAACATTTGTATAGCATTTATGTACAAATAAAACAGTTCCTGTGCAAAACTAAACTTGTAGTTAGGCACTGGTTTGGTTTAAAAAAAAAAGTCATTTTCATGCTGTGCAGGGCCCCACCACCCCTCTCGAATCAATGTAAATGGTACGACCCGCAGGTCAGGTGCTTCTGCTGCGCGGTGAATCAGTTAATAGGTGTGTTCGACATCGGCGAGAGTAGCCACGTGCAGGCGGAGAGGAGCGGAAAACGGAGACGTGAAGTTGGATACTTTCTGCTTCCCGCAGTGACGCTCGCGCTGTGTTTGCATACTTTATCAGCTGAAGTGAAATAAATGCAATATTTGGCAATACACAGATGTTTCAGAGACATTATTGTCATGTAATACTTTATGTACTGCTTAATACAGCGTGTGTTTGTACAAGAATAGAGTTCAACATATAATCCTACACTATCAATGAAGTGGGGTTTACGTTTTTAATCAGTTTTATTTTGATAAACATGACAACATTACATCGCGACTACATGAAAGGTGGTTTTACTATTATAAAAAACAGATTTGTACGAATTAGTGGAGCTGAAGGTTTTAGAATAAACACGAAACACGCGTGATCGCTGTCATGCGGTGAATCTGGCCAATCGTGGAACAGCTGTGTCGTCATCAGAGTCCGTGTAGCCTCGTGCAGCCTCTCTAGAGAAACTGCACCGGCTGTATTAGCCGACTGCTCTCGAATCGCTCTCGTGGCATTTTGTTGACATACGTCACTGTCACGTGGCGTCGGTGCTGCCTCAAGTCGGACAAAATTTCTAACCGGCATGCACTGCTTCGAGTCAACCACCGATCGGTCTGCACATCGCTGGGTGAAGTCGAACAACAGGAGCTGGAGTTAGCCGTGATATGAACTAGGAAGATGGGAAGAGTTATGTCTTTCCTTAAAGTCCCTGTAAAGTCAAAACTAAACATGTGTTCTGAGTTTCTCACACCACAGATAAATGTGTTATTAACCACCCAGCCAAATTTGAATCATAAAAAAATCCGGGAAGTACATAAAATAGCTTATCTAAAACCTGAAAAAATGAGCAGCATTCTCTGCTCTCAAACGCTGGGGGTGTGTCCGCTGTCGGCGCCGAAACCACGCCCACTCGCGGGAAAGCGGCAGTAGCAGTAGCACACAAGACAACACTCACTGATCACGAGCGTCTATGATCACGACGCACCAGATGTCGGTGGGACGGGAGGATGACGGCCTGGGCGGGGGATAGTCGGTTCTGCAGCGGATTATCAGTGAATCCCAGTTGTCTCCGGTGAAAGTTTGTAAAACGATCCGGTGTAAAGTCACTGCAGAGGTAGGTGTCGGTGATGATCCTCAGCTCTCTCCATCAAGGGTGCTGTACACAAAATTAATCCACCTCTTCATCGTTTTTGTTTTGTAAGCTGTTATGCAAGTTGTTGACTATAGTAACTAACAGTACTAACAGTTACTCGCGATCGAACTGATGCGAATGTGCTCTAGTTATGATCGTGGTAGGGGAGGAGTCAGGCTCGGTGCGTCATCGAGCCACCGTTTTAGCCCCGCCCAGAAAATCCTGAACACAGCAACGGTGAAAAACTGTTTAACGGTCTAACTTCTGAATTCAGTACTTCATAGTTCACAGTCTTTGTAATGTGTTTCAGCAATACATTTCTAACATTTATAATGTGTTTCGAAACAAATCTCAGAATTGCCTTTACAGGGACTTTAAGAAAGGAAGGCTCAAAAACGGGCTCAAAAACGAAATAAGGGGCTCAAAAACGAAAGAAAAGAAGATTAAAGAGAGAAAGGCAAATGAGGGCAAGCAGTTGCTTACTCAGTTTTTTGAAAAGAAAGGTGAGCTCCAAATGCATCATCGAGCATTGACATTGTTTTAACATAAATATCTACTCCAGGTAGAATAGCATACATTTATGTTCGTACTCTATTTGAATAATATACCAATACTTTATAGTATCACACCCTACATAGCGAGCAAACAATATTTCTGGGTAAATAATTCAGGGAGTGAGAAGCTGACAGAGGCGGAGCTGGGAGCTCAACACACTGCGCAGCTTGTCTCCTCTTCTGCTGCAGTTCTCCCCAGAGTCAGAAGTTTACATGAAAACACTATATTTCCCTCCATTGTCAAAATCTAACACCCGCAAAAACACAGATCGTTACCGCATTGTTATGCAAATTAGCTTGTGCATGCTCTTACATTAAGTACAGGAGTGTTCTCAGTTTAATGCACATCTTAATGATTGAAAATGACTTATTTTAAAACGTAATTCAAAGATATTTGATTTAGTCCAGGTTTGGACCTGCTAGACCTTTTGTCAACTCAGTAAGTAGTAGTACTTTTGACAATAAAACAAAAATATATTAATCAGAGTGTGGCTTATTTTGTTTACATTTTAAGTGTTTTTATGATAAAAATGCAATACCCCATTGGTATATGGTATTTGGTACGGGGGGCCCAGCAAGATGGTTTGTACCCAGGGCCCAAAATTTGATGCTACGCCCCTGATAGTGACTGTGACAGTCCTCTTGGAGCAACAACGTACACAAACACATTTACATTTACATGAGAACTTTGTTTTGACAGATTTAGCTCATGTCTGAAGACAAATACGCCTCTAAACTAAGCCTTAATTTCAGAATATGGAGTAATCTATAAATAAAAGTATAAAAGTCACTACCACTTTAAAACTCTCACAGGATATATCTAGACAGAATGACAACATTATGAAGTCTTACTTGCAGAACTCAGCATCCTCTGAAGTCAAGAGCTCGTCACAGGTGGATGTGATGATCATGCGACATGCAGAGAGGACGCACAAAACAAGCGACGTGCAAAATAAATGCATTTCCATGACCCTTCAAAAGAGAAAATAACTCATTTATAACTTTCATATTATAAATAAAACATACTTTAAGTGCAATTAGGACATTATATTAGAGGAAATCTATAATAAACGTAGGCCGTGACATATTGCAGGGCTGCCAACTCTCGCGCATTGGCCGTGAGACACACGCATTTGATTATTGCCTGTTTTTTTTTTAAACTAAACATTACGTTAAGTCTTTGATAACGTTCATAATTTCTGTATCATTTACCTGTAATTCAACTTAGTTGGAGATGTTAGTAGCTGAGGTTTAACTAGAGTCTAGACCTTCAAACAAGTCGTCGACTAAAATAGAGTAATATTACGTTACAAAGTTAATTTGAGAAACACATTAGAACCGCCCACTCTTCACTCCATTGGTTTCCACTGCTATAAGCTGACACCTTATTGGTCTATCGACGCGTCAGTCATTTTTTGTTTGTTGTTGGGTGGCGGATATATATATATATATATATATATATATATATATATATATATATATATATTTTTTTTTTTTTTTTTTTTTTTTTTTTTTTGGACGGCAGCGGCGGCAGGTAGGCTAAGTATTATTAGTGCCACATGGTAACATTTGTTTATACAGTCTATGTTTTGTTGCTGGAACATCTCTTTATTGAAAATTATATGTAGCTGAATGCAAAATCTAAGCCTAACACTGCAAAAAATGCTTCTCTTACTTAGTATTTTTGTCTTTTTCTAGTCTAAAGATCTAAAAATTCTTAAAGGGATAGCTCACCCAAAAATGAAAACTACCCCATGATTTACTCACCCTCAAACCATCCTAGGGGTATTATAACATTCTTCTTTCAGACGAATACAATCAAGCATTATAATGGCAGCCCAAAATTTGATGCCAAAAAAAGTGCAATCGATTATAAAAGTAATACACACGTCTCCGGGGGGGTTAATAAAGACCTAATGAAGCGAATCGATGGGTTTTTGTAAGAAAAATATCCATATTTAACACGTTATAGCTAGATATTTTACTTTTATTGTAAGCTACTTTTATAATGGCTTCAAATTTTGGACTGCCATTATAAAGCTTGGATTAGACATGACATTTCTTTTTATATAGGCCTAACTCTGATTGTATTTGTCTGAAATTAGAATGTCATATACACCTAGGATGGCTTGAGGGTGTGTAAATTCTGGGATAATTTTCATTTTTAGGTGAACTATCCCTTTAAGAATTTTAAAATATTTAGACTGGAAAGACAAAAATACTAAGCAAAAGAAGCAACAACAAAAAAACCAAGCTAAAACAAGTTAAAGCAAGCAAAATTATCTGCCAGTGGAGTAAGAAAAATATTTGTATTACATTTAAAATATTAAAATAATTAAAGATTATTTTTCTTACCCCACTGGCAGATAATTTAGCTTGTTTTAAGCAAAAACTCACTTAAAGGTGCTGTATGTAGGTTTGTGACTGTAGGCTACTAAAGCATATAAATACCAGCAGATATTTAGGAAACATGATGCTCACATACTTGTTTCTCTGAAAAACAATTCAGTCAGTTATTCTACTTTGAAATGTGCGGTCCGTGTCGGAATGTCTGTTTTTGATTTGGTCTGTGCGATTATGCACGTTGCCTGTTTACCCAAAAGTATTTCAACACCACAGGTTGCCAGTTGTTGGAAAACACAGCGTATTGTAGCCTAGGAAGCAAGCAAACAAACTGGGTCAGAGCTCGCAGATTCTACCCGACCTAAAAAGCTTCAGCATACATCTAAAAAACCACATTAAAACGCAGATAATGTCATATCTGTCTTGTCTTAGCACATGTCTTGTATTTTGTCATTTCTGGTCATGTGCTTGTCATGTCTCCTGTCTATTGTCTAACCCCGCCCTTCTTGTTACCTGATCATTGATTAGTTTGCCCCACCTGTTCTCCCTCATCACCTGCCTTGTTTGTCACCTATTTAGTCTCCTTGTTTTTGCTGTGCTGGTTCGTTGTCTTTTGGTACTGACGGTTGTTCCCTGCCTGACGTTTTGTTTGATTCCTTGTATGTATTTCAGTGGGTTTAGTTTTCCCCCTTGTGGATATTTTATTTGTGTTTTTTTATTTTATTATTGAATAAAAAACACCCTTTCTTCTTGCATTTTAGTCCTCGCTCCTTTTCATTCACACCAACCGTGACAGATAAATCAACTCATCAACTTACAGTGTAAGTCTCCTCGCCTTCCATTGTCAGTTGCATTCATTCCTGTTGCGTGTCCTCAAACTGGCAACCCACATGAGCATCGAGTCTGAGGAGGAGGGGGCGGGGGAAACAATATTTTGAATTTGGACTGCAGTACCCATTTCAACCACTAGCTGTCATTCTTACATACAGCACCTTTAATTTTTTTTCTCTGAAAACAAGACTATTTTACTAGTATCTTGATTTTAGGAATATTTATATATTTGGACTGGAAACAAGACAAAAACACAGTAAGAAAAGCATTTTTTGCAGTGAAATCGTTCATGTATCGGACTGAATCGATCAGAAAGGTTCTCGAATCAAACATCTCTTTCGAAAATGTCTGATTCATAATGAGCCGCTGAATGAGTAATATTTACCTGTATGGAACGTGGAATATGAGGGAGCATGTTGGCATAAAATAATGGATGATTCATTGACTGTAGGCTGTATTTCATTATATAAATTAACTTTGATTTTATGGGACTTCGTGGAATGATTTCCAGACTAATTTACCACATATTCAAAATCCAACCAAACTCATGGGAACAAACAAACAAATAAATAAATACAAAATGCAAACTGCTAGTTTGTGTTTATTAAACACTATTTACACATTTCATGAACTCATGCTGCAGGTTTCCTGAAAACTCCCCCCTCCCCAATACCAACTCATGGAAATTATGTCTGTTTCCCATACAAATAGTCAACGTCAGGCTTCTAAATACCATTAAAACATTCAAGTTTTTCATTCAATCATTTGATTTCAAGGCTTCCGTGGCTTCTTTGCTGTACTGGCCCTACATTGTTGTAACTGTGCAGCAAAAACAACATCTGGTGCTGCTGACACTCTGGTTTGTGCTTCTTTGCAATGGTGGCACTAGAATCCATTAAAATAGGATTTAAAGCAATTATTTTTAATGATTTTATGACATCCTTAAATTACACACAGTAGCCTATATTTTTCTGCTTTTAACCCCTGTTTATGTATCTTATCCGAGAGTAAAATAAAAATGCATCAGTGGCGAACACTGATTGAAAGTGCATGATTACTTTAGAGGGCACTATACAGTACTATACTATACAGTACTGCATAGTGCACAGTTGTCCCCAAAAAAAAAAAAAAAGTCTATATATATATATATATATATATATATATATATATATATAATCTTTTACCTTTTTTACTGTTCATATAGTGGACTAAAATGCACATAGCATGTCAAGGTAGTCAAGATTTAAAAATCCCCACCTAAATGATCATTTTTCATTTGAACACATACTTTGTATCATTGCATTCAATATTCTTCATCTGTAAATGGAAGCAGTATGATAACACGTTCACATAACACCAAGACAATACAGAGAAAATCACCAGGTAATAATGGGCAAGCAAAGTAGACGAATAAACCATCTTTACCAAACAAACAATACGACATATAATACATAAAAGATATCATTACATTTCAAATACGTCTCTCCTTGTGTACTTTACATTAAGGCATGGGGTATCTTCTCTGCAGCAACAGATTAGGAACACAATGTTCTGAGTTACTTCTTACCTGATATACTTACAACCTTATTTTGCTCGCAGAGAGTTTATACAGTTTGAATAGAGTAGACCTAGGATGGTTAGAAACACATAAGAAAGAAAAGTCCCAAGAAGGATCTCAGTTGTTTCTCCTAGACTTAGACAGTAAGATTGAATGCAGACTTTTGCTTAAAGGCACAATATGTATGATTTTTAGATCAAAATATCCAAAAGCCACTAGAACAATCCTATATATTTTTTTGACTTGTGTACTTATATTATCCTAAAAGCAATCCTAATTATCCTTTAATCCAGAGAAATCAGCCATTTTAACCAGGACACGGACCGTGTCTGTGCGTCGCCTGTCAATTGCGTCATATCCGCGTTACCCTTGACTTCCGTAGAAATCATGGAATCACAAAAGACGCTTTAATATATTATGTGTTTTATTAGACAGATGAGCAACTGTTTGGATTCATTTAACAACAGAAAACGAATCATTGTTATATAGCTCAACACGGTTAGTCTTATAGTTTGAATCGCTTGTTTAATTTATTTACCACGAGTACCATGTTTTTACCATGCCTCTGAGACTAACATAGTGGGTAGCATAGTATAATCAGAGAGAGCTTTCACCATCGTTCAATATATATTAAAATTAATTTCATGTCATTTAGCAAAACAAATCATCCAGCTTTCATTAGTATGACATTCTACTATTGATCTAGATGCAAAGTGCAACAAGTCTCTCATAACATTATAACAACTTTCAACACACTCAAAAAGTATTTAGTATGATTGTTTTAACCATGTAAAACTATACATGGTTAAAACACTATATTGCCAAAAGTATTGGGACACCCCTCCAAATCATTGAATTCAGGTATTCCAATTACTTCCACAGCCACAGGTGTATAAAATCAAGCACCTAGGCATGCAGACGCTTCTACAAACATTTGTGAAAGATTGGGTCGCTCTCAGGAGCTCAGGGAATTCAAGCCAGGTACCACCTGTGCAATAAGTCCATTCATGAATTTTCCTGACTACTAAATATTCCACGGTCAACTGATAGTGGTATTATAACCAAATGGAAGCAAACAACAGCAACTCAGCCATGAAGTGATAGCCACGTAAAATCACAGAGTGGGGTCAGTGCATGTTGAGGCGCACAGTGCACAAAAGTCACCAACTTTCTGCCAATAGCTAAAGACCTCCAAACTTCGTGTGGTCTTCAGATTAGCTCAAGAACAGTGCGTAGAGAGCTTCATGGAATGGGTTTCCATGGCCGAGCAGCTGCATCCAAGCCTTACATCACCATGTGCAATGCAAAGCGTCAGATGCAGGGGTGTAAAGCACGCCGCCACTGGACTCTAGAGCAGTGGAGACGTGTTCTCTGGAGTGACCAATCACACTTCTCTGTCTGGCAATCCGATGGACGAGTCTGGTTTTGGCGGATGTTAGGAAAACGGTATTTGCCTGACTGCAATCTGCATTGGTGGAGGGGGCATTATGGTGTGGGGTTGTTTTTCAGGGGTTGGGCTTGGCCCCTTAGTTCCAGTGAAAGGAACTCTTAATGCTTCAGCATACCAAGACATTTTGGACAATTTCATGCTCCCTACTTTGTGGGAACAGTTTGGGGATGGCCCCTTCTTGTTCCAATATGACTGCGCACCAGTGCACAAAGCAAGGTCCATAAAGACATGGATGAGCGAGTTTGGTGTGAAGGAACTTGACTGGCCTACACAGAGTCATTACCTCAACCCGATAGAACACCTTTGGGATGAATCAGAGCGGAGACTGCGAGCCAGGCCTTCTCATCCAACATCAGCGCCTGACCTCACAAATGCGTTTCTAGAAGAATGGTAAAAAATTCCCATAAACACACTCCTAAACCTTGTGGAAAGCCTTCCCAGAATAGTTGAAGCTGTTATAGCTGCAAAGGGTGGGCCAACTCCATATTAAACCCTATGGATTAAGAATGGGATGTCATTCAAGTTCATGTGCATGTAAAGGCAGGCGTCCCAAAACTATTGGCAATATAGTGTACGCAACGGAAAGAGCGAAGCGGCCAACTGCAGAATAAACATAATAATTAAACGCCCGAGACCGGTGTTTCGCGCAGGTGTCTTTCATTAGCATTCCTACAGCTCTCTGCGAGTACTGCTTCATACAACCGTAACAATAGTAAAACTTTTATACATTAGATCATCCATGACTTCTGCTTGTGTCTGTCCAATTCCTTTCCATCGCCTGTGGAGCTAAAGACAACAACTCCCATAATCCCACGCTCATTCACAGCATCATCAATCTACAGCTTTGTTATGAATAAGCGCCCTCTAGTGGCGAAAAATTGCATAGTGTGCCTTTAAGGATCTGGCATCTCAGATTTTTGATCTGTTATTCTGCTAAGGAATTCTGGGAGGAACATCGGAGATATCGGAGTTGATATTTAAATGCAACAAACTCCATAATGCCTAAAAGAGCATCTGAGCAATGCATTCTGGGAAGATGAAAATGTAGCATATACAGTAGCACATGATACCTGTCATATCTCAGTACATCCCCACTTTCACTTTGATTTATATAATAGTGTTAGATAACTGCATATGCTCTACTCAAATAAAATAAAAAAAATTCATATGCTCACACAATGCAAAAAATGCTTTTCTTACTCAGTATTTTTGTCTTGCTTCCAGTCCAAATATCTATAAAATTCTTAAATCAAGATGCATTTACTAAATAAGCATGATATAAGATATTTTTTCTTGTTTTCTGGAAATTAAAATCAAATTGAAGTAAGTTTTTGCTTAAAACAAGCCAAATGATCTGCCAATGGGGTAAGAAGTGGGGTCCCAAACAGAAACAAGATTATTTTTCTTACCCCATTGGCAGATCATTTTCTTGTTTTAAGCAAAAACTTTTGACTTTATTTTCCAGAAAACAAGAAAAATATCTTGTCATTTTAGACAGATATTTAGACTGGATACAAGACAAAAATACTAAGTAAGAAAGGCATTTTTTTTGCAGTGCAGGCCGTTGTGATTGTCTGTGAATTGTAGTAATGTACGCCAAACACTTAAACACTTGTCTTTTATAGGTTGATTGGTAGACTTCAGACTGATGCATGTATAAATGATCCATCCATTTCAAAATAACCTTCAAATTCCTTGAATCACTTTCGGATAAAACCTCTTCACACTTTATCGTTATATGTTAATGACCAGAGTCAGCAAATGTTCCTGAGTGCTTTTACAAATACTTAGTAAGATACTGAAAAGTCTCTGCTTGCCCCCACCAGAGGAATTAACAGTTCATTGTGTGTTTTATAATGGAAGGAACTCAATCACTATCGTTCTGGATCTACATTCAAAGCACAGCATAGCACATACACATATTTTTGGGTGTCTAAATTAAAACAAATTTCCTTAGCATTCCCTTGGCGCCAGATACAACAGCCTTGCACGTGCAGGTCAGCTCTTATTAAAGCAGAAAAACATTCTCTAATATTAATTGGTTTACAACTGCAGAAAATGCATAGCAGATTGCCTTTTACTCTCCGTAGGGTGATTTGTTATCCTTTTTTTCACTATAGAAGTCAATCTGGTGCTATAAAAACTCTATATATAGTCATTCTATATTTAAGGTGCTATTCGCTTCTATAACTATCGCATGTGCTAGATCAGAAACATCCAAATCGCAAAGTGTTTAAGTCTATATGAACCATGCTTGTGAGGTTTCCTCTCCTATCGGGAGGTAATGCACCTTAAATAGTTAATGTAAATTGTAAAACTGCTTTGCATTGCATTATTCGATTGGAAGTAATTTTTTTCTTAGTACATTATATAAATACCTTTTTCCCTAAGTTACTACTAGTTATATTAATATTTTAAAGATCCTAAAGGGTCCCCTAGAATGGGATGCTGAAATATAGCAGATGTAGGAAACTCTACAACTACTTAAATGTAACATGCATCATGGGATGGCCACGGGCCTGCCCGTGAAACTCATCCAAAAGCTAGTTGGAAACTGTGTTTCTGTGTGTGGATCGATTTCATCCACCTTATGAAGCAAATGTGAGCTTACTTTGGTAAAGACAGCAGCTAGTGCCCACACTTTGAATATCAGTAGTGTTCAGGCACTCTTTAGATTCCCTGTAGAGAAGCCCAGCGTGACTGTTCACCTGGGATCCTGTTTTGAAGTGTCTGGTTATAATATTACAGGTTGTTGCTGTTTTCCATAATATTGTTATCGAGACAAAAATGCAGCTTTCAGGAGGCAATCTTGATGTAAACCTGAACTTCATCTTGTGATACCCCGTGGTTTCCATTTGCATTCTTGTCAGCTGATAACATGTGAGGTTACAATTATTAAGAGGAAAGACTGCTTCAGTCTAACGAATAACCAAAAATATACACCACAGTGTGCAGGAAAAACAAACTTTTTTCTGTTGTTCACCAGTAACATTCAGCCTGAACATTCTAGAAGAGCAGGACTAAAAGCACATAAAGTGGCAAAATGGGTTCAAAACATGTTAAGCCCCATCAACAGGTATAATGTTTATCACCACAGAAAATACACAACCATCTGTAAGGAATTCTCATGCGCTCACCACGGCTGCACTTATTTGATCAGTGGGAATTGTGAAATATTACAATATAAAATAATTTTGTGTTCATATTAATATATTTAAGCTGAATTTTTAGTGTCAGTCTTCAGTGTCACATGGTCCTTCAGAAATCATTCTAATATGCTGATTTCAGCTTAAGAAAACATTCTTATTAATGTTGAAAACAGTTGTGCTGCTTGATATTTTTTACATACTTTTTTTAGTGGATAGAAAGTTCAAATAAACAGCATTTATTTGAAATAGAAATCTTTTGTAACATTATAAATGTCTTTTACGATCACTTTTGATCTTTTGAATAAAACCTTTCAAAATGTTTGCGCACTTAAGTTTCATCACAACCTTAAAGGGATAGTACACCCTTAAAAATGAAAATTTCGTCATCGTTTACTCACCCTTGTGTTGTTCCAAACCTGTATGAATTTCTTTCTTCTGCTGAACACACAAAAAGATATTTTGAAGAATGTTGGTAAACAAACAGTTGATGGGCCACATTGACTTTCATAGTATTTTCTTTTTTTCCATACTATGGAAGTCAATGGCGCCCATCAACTGTTTGGTTACCCATATTCTTCAAAATATATGTTTTGTGTGTTCAGCAGAATAAAGAAATTCATACAGGTTTGGAACAATTTGAGGGTGAGTAAATGACAGATTTTTCTTTTTTGGGTGAACGATCCCTTTAAAGGTCCCGTTCTTCGTGTCTTTTTGAAGCTTTGATTGTGTTTACAGTGTGCAATATAACGTGTTCATGTTTCGCTTGTAAAAAAACACATTATTTTTCACACAATTTACTTATCTGTGTACCGCTGTTTTCACTGTCCTAAAAACGGGCTGATGACTTCCTTTATTCTATGAAGTCCCTCCTTCAGAAATATGTAACGAGTTCTGATTGTGCCAGCGGTTCCCGTGTTGGGATTTGACAGCAGCTTAGCGAACGTAGCACGGTTCCTGTGGTGTGATTCGACAGCAGCTTAGCGCACGTGGAAAGGTCACGCCTCTTAACGGGAGATGTATGCGCTTAATGATCTCTACAGCGTCCCTGGGAAAGCCAAACAAATGTGATTTGACTTCGGGATGAAAATAACAGCGTCTCGACGACATGGCGACAAACACACTCAAACGCAGCACTTCCTTTTCTCCACGCGACACGTCCTCTTCTCCACGTGGGACAGCAACAAGACCACGCTTTTTTCACGTATTCTTGTGGGCGGAGGTTAGTCTGTTCTACTGTTCTATCGACGTCATTTATGAAGGAAGTACCAGGATGTAGTCCAAGCCAGCCGTTCGCTGTAGGCTTTGAAAGGGAACTTCTGTTAAATAAAATATCTCGCTTGGCATTGAACTTTGAGCTTTATAATTTTACAGGTATTATTTATGCTCTAACAGCAACATTACACACTAACTAAAGTTTGAACAATGGGATCACGAAGAACGGGACCTTTAAGTCCTGTGGCTATACATTCTTTATACAGTGTGCATTTTATAGTTTATTGCTCGGCCCTGTGCACTTCCATGGTAAATGTGTTTTATTTTCAGTGGTAATTGACATTATGCCCTAGATAATATCTGTGGAGGCCCACGCGGCCCTCCACATCCATCCAACTTTAAATGTCACATTAATAATACCTTTAGATGTTGAACAGTGAACACCATTTGAATCTTGGGAACGTCGGTCTGTTGAAGTGGTTTGTATGTAGACTGCCAAAACACTGAGAAATTCATGTTTGGCGTGTTTGCTGGTTGCTCTAAAATGTTCCTGTGTTCTTATCATTTAGAGCTGGAAAGCACTTATTAACATTTTAAGTTATGAATATGTGCAGTCCTTCCATTTTTCTATACAAATGAAGATATGTAGATTTTGATGGTTATATTTGGGAAACCGATGCGGAGTGTAGATTGTCTTTACACAGGTAATTGAGCAGCATTCTACACAGGAAATGATGCCACAACAGCTGATTTGATGAGAATCCAACCAGTAAAGTAGAGAAATTCAACAAAGTGCTTTTAGTCAAAGACTTGTGTTGCTTTGACTTACGTTCTCTATCCTATTCAATTTTTGCTTGTTCTTCAGCAGCTAAAAGCAGGGCTTGGGCATTTCGCTCAACAGAAAACAGGTAATCTTGTAGAGTTGAAAAAGGCTATAATTCCTTGTTATGTGTTTATATCCCACATTTAGGGCTGTTGGATGGATTGTGCGCCCTGAGGGCCAATCAGATGACTGCAGAGGAACCAGAAGAAGACGAAGAACTGGAAGAAGGTATAGACAGAAGATGCCAAAAGAGCCACTTGCGTTTACACTGACGCTTCTGGTACAAGTAATCTTCTTTCTCACGCTCCTTACGAGCCCGCTGATAGTGATCTTCTTCCTTTAGATACCACACGGGAGGCCAGCGATGTTTCTCAAAGTGCTCCTGGTTTTCTGCAAAACAGAATGAGACTTGCTTAATGCAAAACTAATTTCAATATTGAGATTTCAATATAGAAATGCTTTGCTTTTTAGGAAAAAATAGCCAGACATCTCTAAAACGAGAGATCACATTACTCCCATTTTAGCAACTTTACATTGGCTTCCTGTTAAGTTCAGAATCAAAAGTTGCAGTTTTTGTGTACAAGGCTCTATCTGGTGTTGACCCAAAATACATAAGTGACCTTCTGATTCCTTACACTCCCCAAATAACTCTTAGGCCTTGTAATCAGCTTCTTTTAACCGTCCCATGTGTTCGCTGTAAAACTAAGGGTGGTCGGGCCTTCTCTGCTGCAGCACCTAAACTCTGGAATAGTCTGCCCCTCAATGTGAGGTCTGCTCCTTCATTAGCCAGCTTTAATTTCAGCTGTTAAATCTCATCTGTTCTCTCTTGCTTTTGATTAGATCGATATTGGTAGATTTTTATATTTAATTATTACTTGGATTGTATCAGGTCTAATGTGTTTATATTTTGTATCTGCCATGTTTCTTTTTATTATTTATTTTTATATGCACATTGTCTTACTGTACATCACTTTAGCATAACTCTGTTGCTTTTAAATGTGCTATAGAAATAACATTTGACTTGACTAAAACAAGATAAATGTAAACTACCATTCAATAGTATGTGGTCAGATTTTTTTTAAATGTTTTTGAAAGAAGCCTCTTAAGCTCACCAAGACTGCATTGGCTCATTTCACTGTTATGCTGATGACGTGCAGATTTATTTGCCTTTGTCAAAGAAAAATAAGAGTGCTCTAGACTGTTTGACAGCATGTCTTGAGGAGGTAAAAGCTTGGCTTGCCAAGAATTTCCTATTTTTGAACTCAGAGAAAACAGAAGTTCTTGTTTTTGACCCCTCAGAAACCAGGCCAAGACATGATCTTGACCTTGGATCTCTAGATCTATCCATTGTCATTGGATCTAGCTTCTTCTATCTTCGCTCTCTAGCAAAATTTTAATCTTATCTTCCCAAGCGCTCATTGGAGACTGCGATCCATGCTCTTATTACCTCGCGCCTGGACTATTGCAACTCCCTTTATTTTGGTATATCTAAATCCCAAACGTCACCTATGGTCATGAGCTTTGGGTCATGACCGAAAGGACAAGATCCCGGATACAGGCGGCCGAAATGAGCTTTCTCCGCAGGGTGGCAGGGTGCTCCCTTAGAGATAGGGTGAGAAGCTCAGTCACTCGGGAGGAACTCGGAGTAGAGCCGCTGCTCCTCCACATCGAGAGGGGACAGCTGAGGTGGCTCGGGCATCTGTTCCGGATGCCTCCTGAACGCCTTCCCGGGAAGGTGTTTCGGGCATGTCCAACCGGGAGGAGGCCCCGGGGAAGACCAAGGACACGCTGGAGGGACTATGTCTCCCGGCTGGCCTTGGAACGCCTCGGTGTCCCCCCGGAAGAGCTAGAGGAAGTGTCTAGGGAGAGGGAAGTCTCGGCATCTCTGCTTAGACTGCTGCCCCCGCGACCCGGCCCCGGATAAGCGGAAGAAGATGAAATCCCAAACGTCGCAGGTAGTTCAAAATGCTGCGGCAAAATTCCTGAAGGGAAAGAGGAAATTTGATCATGCCACTCCCCTTTTGAGATCCCTTCATTGACTTCTGACAAATTTCAGAATTGAATATGAAATTGTATTACTGGTACATAAATCTTTAAATGATCTAGCACCTTCTTATTTGTCTGACTTGCTCCATTTATATTCTCCCACTAGAAGTCTTAGATCTGAAACGCAACTTCTCCTTCAGATACCTAGAACCCGTCTAGAATCAAGGGGTAACCAAGCTTTTGAAGTGGCAGGCCCCACACTGTGGAACAAGCTCCCACTTTATATCAGATCGACTTCCTCTCTGTCTGAGTTCAAGACTTCAATGTCTTAAAACTTATTTATTTTCTGTTCATTTTAACTTGTGAGAAGTGCTCTGTCTTGAACACATTTTTATCTGTGTTTCTAATTACCATTGGCTCTGTTTTTCTATGTGTACAGTACTTTTTAAATGTGCTCTATAAATAAACTGAAGTGAACTGAACATTTATTTGACAGTAAAAAAAAAAGTAATATAGTGAAATATTATTACAATTTAAAATAACTGTTTTCTATTTGAATATATTCCTGTGATGGCAAAACTGCAGTTTCAGCATCATTACTCCAGTCTTCCACGTGCAACAACGTAACCTATCCAACGCCCCACATAAGCTGTGTAGTCCTTCGTACCACGCAGGGACAGAGAGAGAATAAGTAGCTTCAGCCGGAAATAGGTCGCTACCATGGGAATAGGTCGCTTCAGCCAGTCTTTCGACCTTTCCGATTTTTTCTTTTCTTTTTTTGAACATTCACAGCTGTGCAGATCCGAGGAAGCGCTGGGGAAGTTTTCCTTTTACATGCAGAAAAGAAACATTACGGAGACCATATCCTGCCCAAAGAGAGGTTAACATGTGGCGAATACATCATATGGACTTACCCATTGGGAAGTACAACACATAGAAAGAAGTCTCTGCAGTAAGTCTTACCTGAAGAGGAAGAAACTTCTACAAGCACAGTGACTAGCGGCAGAGATGGAGCTACACCTAGGGGAAGACACAGGTTTGCCGTCAGGGAAACCATATCATGGAGGACACCTCATATGGAATTACCATGAGGGAATCACTACTTAAGGAGCACTTCGCTCCAATACACGGGCTGACCTGAAGTGGCATGCATTACGAGTACTGGGCCTGGCATTGAGGGTGCTGAAAAGTAAGATACATCCAGTGTTCGCTGGCCCAGAGAACTCACATGGACGAAGAAGCGCATGTTATCACCTCAGGGAGGGAAAAGGCACTATATGCAAATTAGGGAATATATGCATAATATGCAAATCCAGTGGGCCATCCTCTGTTTTGGAGACAGCCTAAGAGCTGCTCAGAGCTGAGAATAAGGAAACTGCTCTTTCTTTTAAAATTATGGTCCAGCTCCCCTCATCTCTGGGTCGCCTATCTCGAGGACTTCAAAGCCTTCTTCGGGTTCTTGGCACTCACCTGATAAAACGGGCCTTCCTGCAGGCAGCTCAACGCTGCGGCCGGGCTGTAGGCTCGGTCTGCAGTAGAGGAGGTGTTGCAGCTGCAGGTGAATGCCCTTGGGCCTTGGCATCCTGAATCGCACAGAGGCAAGATGTGTTTAATGGTCTCCATCTGCTTCTTTACTGCCGAGAAATGCTGGACAAAGTCCTTGACAGTGTCGCCAAAGTGGCCACCCTGAGAGATGGGGAATTTTATCTGAGTCCCGCATCGAAGCAAGGTCCAGACAGAGATGGCACTCCTGGACCACTATAGTAGTCATCGTCTGGCCGAGAGCCCGCACAGAGCGAAGTCAGTTGCCAAATACAGTTCCTGCATCAATCCCGGCTCAGTACCCTTGTGCAGATCTTTAAGTGCCTTGGCCTGATGGACCTGTAGGATGGCCATGGCATGCAAGGTGCAAGCGGCACTGTAAGCCTTCTGCATTAGAGACAAAGTAAATTTACAGGCCTTGGGCAGGAGTCTAGGACAATTCTGCCAGGTGGTGGCATGCTCCTATTGTTGCCCTCAGATCACCCTGAGCGCTTGCCAGCGCAGCCTTGTGCATTGCAGACAAACCAGGACGAGGGGCAGCTGAGGTGACTCCTTTTACTAGAAAACAGTGTCATAATCACAGCATTGCCATGGTCACGGTCACAGTGAGGACATGAACCCCCCACGAACGTTGTCTCTGCGTGTGTGCGACAAAACAAATGTGAGACAAAGATTGTGCCCATCCGAGGATGAGATTTCGACTGCACCCAGAAACACACAGGCGGAAAGGCCTCTTTAAAAAGATGCTCTCTAGCCGCATTATCATTACAGATTTAACTGCAAAATTTTTGCGATATTTTCTAAATGTTGATCAAACCTATTGCGAAATGCCGATGTTTCCATTAACCGATGTTTTGCGATTAAAACTTTTTTTCCTCTCGCGTTGCCAAAAATTATGCCACATATGTTAGCAGGTTTATGTATATCCCATCCACCACACTGGCCATTATTTTTAATGGAAGGAGACGTAGGTGTGTCATCCAAGCATTAATAGCAAGGAAAGCCTCTTACATTTGAGCGTATGAGGTGTGTGTGTTTCTCCCTCATATCTGCTTCAAGATCTTCATGAGAATGTGGCATTGTCTTTTATGAGTTTAATAAAGAACTCTGTCTCGTCTTCTGTTCAAACACACAACGTCACCTGTAAAACATGATCCACTTTTCCGTACGCCAGGTGACCTGTAAATTTTCAAATTGCGAGCTTAAAAAATTTTTTGCAATATATGTGAGTTTTTGTGAAAATGACGCGTTTCCATTGTGCGTATTTTCAATTAGCAATTTCAGTCACTGTGCCGAAACACCAGCAATCATTCTCAAACAAGGTTGGAATGAAGTCGTGTATAGATGACACTTCACTAGGCTCCTTTTATACCCATATGTCCGGGGGAGTGGCACATGCAAATTCCACTTGCCAATTTTCATTGGCCTTTTCTCAAACTATCAGAGATGATTGGGGTTCCCAAGTATGATCCCTAGAGTCAGTCATCAGCACCGTGTCGAAGTGACTAACAGATAGAGAACAGTTGTGCCGTTTAATTTTTTTTTTTTAAGTGTGAAATTCTTTCAGTATTCTCTGATGAATTCTCATAATTTACAGTATTCGAAAGAAATCTAACAATTAAAAAATGTAATAGTCTTTACTGTCAATTTTGATAAATTTAATGCACCCTTTCTGCAGAAAAAAATATGCATTTCTTTCCAAATGTGTATACAAGTGTATACAATATTAATTAATTTATTAAATATACACATTTTGTACAATATTAAGAATATATTTCAAGATTATACCATGAAATAAACAAACAAAAAGTTAAAAACTTATTCGCTGAGATCCATTATTTATTTAATGTTGTATCTCAATATACATTTTAAAGTTAAAATAAATGTAAAATTTAAAGATGTGGCAGTTATACCGATCTGAAGGCTGTTGAATTACCTGTAGATTTGGCTTTCATGTCACGAGGGAATTTGCGACAGACTCTGTTGTAGTTGGTGCAGATGTGGTGAAGGCACCAATCAGTCATCTGATGAGAACAGTGGAACTAATGGGAACAATCACAAAGATGAAAACACTAGGGAGAAAATCACAGATTTTGAAATGCTACCCCTCTTGGATCCCTAACCACTCCTAAGCCATAGATTCATGTCAATTAAAAATGATCAAATATAAAAAATGTACACAATCTCTCTGGAATACTTGATTTTAATTGAAAGCAATATTTCATGTTTATATATTTATTTGGTAAAAAGCCATTCAATAAACCCAGTCAGCCGAGATAAACTGTACCCAGCTGCAGACCCGCATGACAAGCATGATGGGGAATATGGTGAGTTGCCTGTAATATTTATATCATGATGTGAACTAATTTATATATTAAGTGTTTTCATTATATTTATGAATATAAATTATGAGTGCACATTAAGTGGCTTTTTTGTGTGCTTTTTTTGCATTTGTCACAGTAGAGATATTATTAATATGAATCCTATTAATTTGAGGAATTAAAATGAGCTTGAGTCAACCGTTTTAAAGTTGATTATTTGTTGTATAAAGTGTGTTTTGTTTCAATTATAAGCTGTTTATAAGGTTTTACAAATTATTATTTTAGCTATATCTTATTATTTAAATATCTTGGTTTTCATATAGAGAAATGCACATTTCACTTGTTTAAGGCTTTGTATTAAATGTTTGTTTTGAATTTCATATGATTAAATACAGTATATTCAAGTCTTTAAGAGCTATTTGTAACAACAGGTAGGAAAGTAAGGATTAAGGAAATAATATCACATAGTAAAATGAGAAAACATTAGATGACATTAGATTAGTGTGTGTGTGTGTGTGTGTGTGTGTGTGTGTGTGTGTGTGTGTGTGTGTGTGTGTGTGTGTGTGTGTGTGTGTGTGTGTGTGTGTGTGTGTGTGTGTGTGTGTGTGTGTGTGTGTGTGAGTGTGAGTGTGTGTGTGTGTGTGTGTGTGTGTGTGTGTGTGTGTGTGTGTGTGTGTGTGTGTGTGTGTGTGAGTGTGAGTGTGAGTGTGAGTGTGAGTGTGAGTGTGAGTGTGAGTGTGAGTGTGAGTGTGAGTGTGAGTGTGAGTGTGAGTGTGAGTGTGTGTGTGTGTGTGTGTGTGTGTGTGTGTGTGGGCGTCGGAAGCAAAAAAATGTGGGTGGGTCCTCAGAATTTTTTTTACTGGAGTAGATGCCAATAAGTACAAATATACCAGTTCTGAAAGACAAAATTACGGGAATCGCCGTATCATTGAGAGCGGCAGTAGTGTAGGGGTAAGACGTACGGCATCTAGTTTTGACACAAGTCGACCCGCGGTTCGAATCTGCCTTTCACCCAGTTCATTCTTCTCCCTTTTCCCATCACATATCAGATCGGCAAGGCATTTATTTTCAATAAAAATGACGAAAATATTAGAAAAGTGGAAATAAAGCGTCTAACATGTGTTTAATAATAAGTGTTTATCAATTAGGGGTAGGTAAACAGACATGTGCTGAATGTTAGAGATGATAAAAGTGAGGGGGTCCAATATCATTGATTGTAAAAAGTGGGTGGGTCTTGTCCCACCCACAAACAATGGTTCCGACGCCCGTGTGTGTGTGTGTGTGTGTGTGCGTGTGCGCGTGTGTGTGTGTGTGTGCATGCATGCGTGCTTGTGTGTTTCCACTTACTTGGGCCATGTCCAGGTAAAGCAGAACATCTCCATCTATATCAGCTCCCATCATAGCAGCCTCGGTCAGTACCGTCACAGTGTACAGCTCTACAACAGACACACAACACTCATAAAAACAATGGAATATTTTTTTATTTTTTTATTTCCTTTGTTAATAAATAACTCTACAATTTGTTAACAATAGTTAATGTTCCGTTTGCTAACATTAGTTAATGGGATAGTTCACCCAAAAATGAAAATGACCCCATGATTTACTAACTGGAGTTATATTAATGTCCTGACTCTTCCAAGCTTTATAATGGCAGTCCAAAATTTGAAGCCCCAAAAAAGTGCATCATCCATTATAAAAGTACTCCACACGGCTTACTGCTTCTGAAGTGAATCGATGGGTTTGTGAAAGAAAAATATACATATTTAACACATTATAAAGTAAAGCTAGAAACTAGATATTTAGAAATAGAAAGTTTTAAATATGGATATTTTTCTTTATTAACCCCTTGAAGCTGTGTGGATGCACTTTTTGGGCTCCAAATTTTGGGCTGCCATTCACTGCCATTATAAATCTTGGAAGAGCCAGGGCATTTTTTATATAACTTCTATTAGTAAATCATGGGGTCATTTTCATTTTTGGGTGAACTATCCCTTTAACTAATTTAATTAACTAATGTTAGAAAACGGCATTTACTATCACATTATTTAAATCAAAAGTTGTATCTGTTAACAATATTTCTAACACTTTATTTTACAGTGTCCTTTAGTAATATAACAGTAAATTATGCATAATAATTACATGCATTTAATCCTAAACCAATCCCTAGTCCTAACCTTAACCCTAGAGTAAGGGCTGTACATGTTGTTAATTAATATGGTTACACTTTATTTCGATGGCCCACTTACTTATTCTAATAACTATAAGGAACTTTGCAACTACATGTCAGCTAACTCCCATTAGAGTAGCCTATTAGTAGACTGTTAGTATCCTGTTAGGTAAGGGTTAAGTAAATTAAGTTGACTTGTAATTTTAGCTGCATCTAGCGGTGAGGTTGCCAACCGATCACCCCTTCCTTTCAAAGCACGTAGAGAAGCTACCGTGGCCGACAGTCTTCGGAGAGAGCAGGGAGTAGCTAGCGCTCTGTAGAGCAGTTTGTCCGTTTAGGGCTACTGTAGAAACATGGCGGCACAAAATGGCGATTTAACTGTAAGGGGACCCACGGTATCCTGGATGCCAGACGAACTTAGCCCCGCCCACAAAAAGTTTTGCACGGGCGGTTCGGTCTGGACTTGATCCATAGAGAAGTAATTATGCCCTAACAGAAACTGTTCGGACCAATGAAATTGTCAGGGCGGGCTTTAGACGATGATGGACAGATGATAAACAGTAACGTAATCATCCACGTCATCAAAGGCGCTTGGGTTGAATTTGTTCTAATCCTAAACGGAGAACTTGTTCGTATATGCGTTCACCTTTACTATTTCTCTCAGAAATGATGATCGTGTTGGTAAGTAGTCTGTGTATCCTTAAATTCTTTTTTTTACAACACCGGCAAAGATCGTTTACACTCATCTTCTTCTTCTAACGTAACTTATTCCAGCTTGCATGCGGACAGGGTTGCCAAGTTTTTACAGCAAAACTCGCCCAATTGTTACTCAAAACTAGCCAAAAACAAGCCCAATAGCTTTCCGGGTGGGGGGGTTCTCCGGGAAAAATGGCATTTGGGGGGTAAAATGTGTTATTTTGACACGGCTGCTAAATTTCGCATTCCTGGGTCTGTATATCACATAATTGGGGTCGCTTCAACCCGCGGACTTGGCAACACAGTGCAGTTGAGTTCTGTTGACATTTGACAACTAACGTTATGCGTTGCTCCGTTGCTCTGATTGGTTGTAGGTCTATCCAATTGAGGTCTTTCCTGGTTCGGTTGAAACGCCCCAGCCCAACGGAGCAGTATCAGACTCATATTCTGACTAGAATTGAGTATGACGACGTCAGGCTAGACCCACGTGTATGTAGATAGAAATGGCTCATTAATAATAAAAGCATAACAGTACATTATGTAAGGTATTTTTACACCACTGAAAACATAGTTATGTATATTATATTGCATTTCTGTCAATAGTCTTCATAAATATTACACACTGCACCTTTAATGCATCGTGTTTCCTTCTGGAGCATCAATGAATGTTTGAACCTTTTCTAATTTTGTTTGAATCCCTCAATTGTCCTTAATGTGAAAAAATGGATCTCAAAATCATAAAGTCACTGATGGAGAGGGCTAAAAAATGCAAAACATGCAGGGGTTTTCGGGACCTGGAGGATTTTTCAGAAGAACATTGGGCAGTTTAACTGCTCAGGACAAACAAGGGACTCAAGAACAACCATCACAAAACAAAAAAACAGCCATGGATCATCCAGGTAACGACACACAGTATTAAGAATCAATGGTTCATAAACTATTGAACAGGGTCATTTTTATCATTTCAGCTGTTTTGTATTGTGGACTACATGTATTGTATGTACTACTTATTCAGGACAGTACTAAATAAAAAATAGCATGCATTTTGTATGATCCCTCTTATTTTGTTCAAATTAATCACACATTCCAAGATTCTGCAAGGGGTTCACAAACCTTCAAGCAGCACTGTAGTTGACATGTAGTTGCAAAGTTGCTTTTAGTTAGTAGAATGTCTAAAATAGACCAATCGAAATAAAGTGTAACCATTCATATTAGTCAGCACTGTAACAAGGACACCTTAAAATAAAGTGTAACCACATTAGAGCTGATATGAACTAACAGTGAACAATGTATTTTTATTAACTACTGTTAACAAAGATTTAAAAAATGCTGTGGAGATCAGACTCAGACTGCTATGTGCATTATTACCAAATTCAGTGTGTATGTGGGTTTATTTGTGTACCTGTCAGTGCAACTAGGTGGGGCAGACAGAGACGGTTTGCAAGTACAATGAGTTCCATGGCATCCAGATCTGAGCGAGAGCAGAAGTGGCCAGTATAGAGATACTCCAGCACAGCACGCATGCAGCTTCGCGTAGTGTTAGGAAACAGCACCTGACAAAACACAGCAACAATCTCAAAGCCTCTTTTTTTGGGTGGGGGGTGGCGGGGGTTAAAACCTCAGTTTTAAAGTAACATGCAAGAGCGATATGATAGGAATCAGCTGTGTTCATCAACTAGTTCAGTCCAACTAGAAGCTTTCTGTAGATCATTTATGTTTGCTAACATTCTGACATACAGTGGGGTCCAAAAGTCGGAGAGTATCACATGAGCACTCCATCTTCTCGATGTCTAAGTATTTGTTTTGTCCTATGTTTGCTTAATAAACAGCAGCAATCGAGCTGCATGAAATCATCAAGTTTATGTTCTTTACCTCTTTTGTGCAACTCTCCACAAATGGTCCACCAAACATGGCTGACATCCAATCACAGCTTGAGATGAGCAGTGGTTTATGGGCCATAATGGTGCCATCATCCAACCTGAACACCACATCTGTAGCACAGGACAGAAGACCTTCTCTATTATAATGGCTATCATACATACACATATATATATATCATATAAACATGCTTCACTCTCTGGTCGACAAAAATATTCGACCAATAGGCTATTTGACCAAATCATCTTGACATCTTAAAAGGCACTTTGTGACAGTGGCTCAATATTACACTCCACTAAAGCTCAATCATAGTGCTAAAGTCAAGTATAACTAAATAGAAATGCTCAGTGTTTATGATAAAAGAGGGAAAAGCTCAGTCAGCATTACAAGGCATTACAAGACAGCTTGATGTCCTCCAAACCCTGAGAGTGCTGAAAAACACAATATGTCCACACCGGTTATCACTACCAGAAGATCACTGATTATGAAACCGAAAGCCAGCTGACAAAATATGGGGTCTTGTTTTTTCTCTATGGGGGTGAAAAATTAAGCTGAAGTAGAGGGGAAAATAGCTCGAAGGGACATTCTGCGTGAGCCCATCTCACAAATTTGCTTTGGTTTTTGAAAAAAAAATACTGTTTGACCTTCCGCTAGGATGGACACTGTACACCCAATGTGTACAGATGCCAAAAACGCAGAAGTTTGCTTTTTAATATGCAGCTGACAGTATTGTCCTACATGACACAGGAAGGTTGGGGTGATAAATAGGGACATTTGCAAGAAAAAGGCAAAGGGACAGCAAAACTAGTCGCTGGGTTGTCTTAATGCTGTGCACAGTTAGTGTAGCTGACAAATATAAGCTAAAAATGCTAACCACAGTCCTCCACAGACCTACAGATTTTTAGGACTGGGTGATATTGAATATTCATTAAATAATTGTGATAATTTAGCTGGTGATATAAAAAATTAAAGGGATAGTTCACCCAAAAACTCAACCTCTTGTTGCTCCAAACCCGTAAGACCTTCGTTCATCTTCAGAACACAAATGAAGATATTTTTGATGAAATCTGAGAGTTCTCTGACCCCTCAATAGACAGCAACACCAGTTTTCTTAAGGCCACCCAGGTGGCGGTGGCCCCGAGTCCGAGGGTGAGTTTGTTTTTGCGCACAAAAAGTATTTGCGTCGTTTATAACATTAAGGTTGAACCACTGGAGTCACATGGATGATTTTAACAATGTCTTTACTACCTTTCTGGGCCTTGAAAGTGGTCCTTGAAAGTGGTAACAAAATTACGGAAATCACCATATCATTGAGGGTGGTAATAGTGTAGGGGTAAGATGCATGACAATAAGTTTTGACGCAAATCGACCCGAGGTTCGAATCCGCCTTTTGCCGAACTCACTCTACTTCCTTTCCCATCACATATCAGATCGGAAAGGCATTTATTTTCAATAAAAATGAAGAAAATATTAGAAAAGTGGCAATAAAGCATCTAACATGTGTTTAATAATAAGTGTTAGGAGTAGGTAAACAGACATGCGCTGAATTAGATTAAAGTGAGTGGGTCCAATATCATTGATCATAAAAAGTGGGTGGGTCTTCTCCAACCCACATACAATGATTCCGACGCTCATGCACTATGAACTAACATGAATGATTAAGGTACAAGTGTATTGCTCACATTTGAATACATGCTGTAAAAATGTATATTGCATAATGCATACAGTTCTTGTAAGCGAATACATCATTAGCTCATAATACACTTGTTAACAAATGGGACTTGAAAGGTGTTACATACTTTTTTTTTTACATATATGTTTCTAGGTTATAGCTAAATAAGAAACACACATTTGACCTGTAATATTTTAATGTTTAAATTATTTCCTGTAGAATTTGTTCTGTTGAACTTCTCATTTTAATATATTCATATTTATATTATTTAATTTTACACATTTTCATGTTTTTTTTATAAAGTTCAGCACCGTTTTACTTGGGGTGTTATGTTTGTTTATTATCCAGTATCCATTTTAAAAAACGTAATCGATTATCAGCACGGCCCAACCTAGTTATCTTATCGCTAAAATACACTATTGGTTGACCTCTAGCTTACACTGTCATATTCAATAAAAGAGCCTGCACAGCATCAGGAAATAAAAATACACAAAAAACCCTGCCTATCCTACACAACACTGAAGGTGTTAATTTAATTTTTATTTAATTTAATAAAAAAAAAATTTAACTGTTAATTTAATGTAAAAATTAACAGTTACTTAATTGTTCTGCTTTCCTGAAAGCAAGAATTGACAAAAATGTACAATGTGTACCTTGCAGTGTAAGTCGTGTAAGTCGCTTTGGATAAAAGCGTCTGCCAAATGCGTAAATGTAAAAACAATAATGGCAAACTATATAAGTGCCCTATTCCACCATATTTACCAAAAAGTAGCCTTTTGGATAACTAGACTATTGTTCAAGCACATTCCTAATAACTACCAAGCATACATACAGTTCACATGCCTCTCACCAGAGAAGGTCCCCTTGGCCAGACATTCTTTCACTCGATTTGTGCGTCTCACGTGAAAGGCCTTGGTGATCTCCTGATTCATGAAGGCCTCGTCGTTCAGGATGTTAGCCACCATCATACGCAGGTCAAACACTTCCAGCAGCTCTGCGATGTGAGCCACCTGCATTAGCTCTTTCTCCCGCTCATCTAGTTTACCTGTGTACAGGTACCGCAACACGGATCGGAAGGGACCGGGTTGCATTGAAGGGTCCATGTGCACAACAGTCATTTTTCTAGGGTTGAAGGTGACGGGGTCATCCACCAACTCTTCTTGGATGTTAATGAAAGCACGACTCAAGGCAGGGAGCAGACGACCACGGCGATCTCCGTCGCCTTTTAGAGTTCCATCACTGGTGCAAGCACGCAAGTTTGCTCTATCTCCGTCGTCGCTACTTTCACAAACGTCAAAACTAGCTGCGCGCATTAGCAAGTCGCGGCCAGAAAGTGGTGGTCCTCGGGGTCGTTCTCGCTCCCGTTCGGTCCCCTCAGAACCACGAAGTTCAGTCAAGAAGAGATCGTAGAACTTGGAGGAGGATGTGGCAAGGTAAATGCGATGTGCGAAGATCCTCTGCCGTTCCTGGAGGACTAAGATGACGTCAGCGCAGAGCGGGTCCTCCAACAGGCGGCTAGGGTGCTCTTCTATGTTACTGGGAGCGGCGGGAACGGTGATAATGGGTGGAGGGGGTTTAGGGGGAAGGAAGGGGGCTTGGAGGAGAGGCCTTTGAACGTTACGTAAATGCGACTTCCAGAACTGTAGATGACGGCGGGAAATGAGGGCTGCACGGATTGCATTGTCAAAAACGTCCTTAACCCCGAACTGAGCAACTATGCTGGTCTCATAATAAGGGACGCCTAGTTCTTTAGCCACCTCACGGCCTTTCTCTGGTGGCAATATCTCGTTGGATTTGATGGGTCTGAAACAAAAAATAGCATTGTTTCATAATACTAAAGGACTAGCACTCCCCAAAATGAAAGTTCTGCCACCATTTACCACCCTCATGTAATTCTAAACCTGTGAGAAAACCAAAAGACTTACTCTTTACTGTACAATGAAAGTGAATAGGTTAGGGGTGTTCAAAACTGCTCCTGCCCCAACACAGCTGCATGAATGTTTCTAGTGGCTGTCCAAAAGCTCAAAAATACTGCCTGAAGGCAGCATACATAGGCAAGAAGGCAACTAGCCAAATCCGAAAATAAAAGCATCCTGTCTACTGAAATACCTTCATCTGACTGATTTTTGAAAGCAGCACAGATGCATCCTTCTCTGCCTCTGATATCCCACTATATAGTTGCAGTTGGTTGTTAGTTTGTGTTTCATTTCAGTTATACAGTTTGTATAGTTTTTTTTTTTTACTTTTGGTTTCATTTCTAGCAAGAAATTAATATTGTAGTAATTAAATATTCACTTAGTTATCACCAAAGCTCTTTCTATTTTGTTGTAGATCATTAGATCGTTATGCAGCCTCAGAAGCCTGTCCGAAATCAGTTTTGCGAGATAGCCTGCCTTCATGCGCCAATGCTGCCTGCAAAGTCATTGTCTGATAGGGCAGCGAGGCTATACGTCATCTGCCTAAGCTTTTAGCTGCATTGGCGCATAGAGGTACCTCACAAAGTGATTTTAGACAGGCATCTGAGGCAGCATAACGGTTTAATGATTTACAACAAAATAGAGAAAGCTTTAGTGATAACTAAGCAAATAATGACTACAATACAAATTTCTCGCTAGAAATGACATCAAGCATGGTCAACGTTGGTGAAAGAAGTACATTTACACACAAACTGACCACCAACTGCAACTTTCAGACATTAGTTTTTTAGCTCAACTGTCACGAAAGATACATCTATGCTGCCTTCAACAATCAATCCGATGAAGGTATCTTAGTGGACAGGATGTGGCGCGATCCCTGGTTTCGGACGTGCCTTGTTGCCTCCCTACCTCTGTCTCCTATCCACTGAGGCAGCATTTTTCAGCCAGTTAGTCTGAAGATCTTGATTTGCTGGTTCAGGTGTGTTTAATTACGGTTGGAGCTGAACTCTGCAGGGAAGTCGCCCTTCAGGGGCAAAATTGGACACCCCTGGCAGTCAAATATTAGCACCATTAAAGTACCATAACATTTTTCCATGCAGCTCATGCATAATATTTTGAAGTTATCCAATAGTGTTGCATGAGGAATTGATTGAAATTTAAGTAATTATTCACTGAAAATTTCCCCTCCAACACTGCTCTCAAACTTTCACGTTCACTTGAATATACAGCAATGAGTCAAGAAGGATCGCACAAGTTCAGAACAACTACAAAATATTGTTACAGAAATGGTATTATTATTTTATAAATGGTATTTATATATTTTTCAGGCACAGCCAATATGCAGTCCAAAGCGCGAGTCTCAGGATTCTATGGGAACTGGAGCTTCTAACAGCAGCTGCAGTGACACAATGACTTTACCAAGCAGTGATTGGCTCTTTTATTTAGAAGGCGGGACGTATTCCACAATATTGCAGCTTGTGGTTTCTCCCATTCATTAGTAATAGGAATGAGTCTTTGGCCCTGTCCCAAATGGCATACTTCATATGCACTTTCAGTCTTGTGGACTTACAATGGCTTAGAGCCCTGCACGGGCCTCAAAACTAGGCCCTAGCCCGGCCCTGGCCCGAGACGCTGAGGCCCTAGCCTGGCCTGTGTCCGACAGCTCATCAAAATTATCAGCCCGAGTCCGACTGGAGCCTGTGTTTTTATCCTCCCTATTACACATTAGTTGCAGCCATTAAAATAGTTCAGTTTTGTTTTTAATGTCAAAGTAGTTATATTTTGTTTTGTTTCTTTATTAAGTTAATTTAGACAAATGTTTGAAGCCTTTTATTGCTTGTTAAATTAAAGTTTTTGTTCTTTAAAGTGACGACCAAGCGGCCAGCGGCGGCCAGTGAGTTAACCCAACGCTTTAGCCTCTCAAATCAACACTTGTCAAAGTAGTTAGGCTATATTTAGTTTAGTTTTTTTTTGTTAAGTTAATTTAGAAAAATGTTTGAAGCATTTTGCTGTTTGTTAAATTAAAGTTTTTGTTATTTAAAGTGATGACCAAGCGGCCAGCGGCGGCCAGTGAGTTAACCCAATGCTTTAGCCTCTGAAATCAACATTATGAGAACGAGCGACCTAAACACTGGTAAGAGCCTTTAGTCTCATTAGTTTTAATGAAGATTGTTGTGTTTTTGAGCATCTAAGACTTAGCTTATTTTCAGTTTCACTTGCGGCAGTTTGCGTGTTGGCTTGCTTTACTCATTTGCGGCGATGTTGCATAGTGCCGTCCTCTAAACACTGTGCGAGCCGGTCTTGACAGTTGCGGACTCGCGATATCATGGTCTCATGTTGTTTCCACCAGTGCAGCATATCTCATTATTTCTTTTAATTAGTGAATGTCTAAAATATAAAATGAAGGATAAGCCTACAAAGACCTGAAGCCCGGCCCGCGTTTGAGGTATGACGAGAAAATTGGCCTGAAGCCCGGCCCTAAGTTAATTTAGACAAATGTTTTTCACCCTTTTCCACCAAAACAGTGCTAGAGCTAGATCGGAACCAGAGCCTAGTTTCAAATCCACAATCCAAATTGTGTTTCCACACCCAAAGCCCCAGCTCCGAGCCAGGAAAAGTGGTTCTTAAGTAGCACCAAAACATTGCTGGGCTAGAACAGGGCTAGAAGTAAGAACCGATTACGTCAGGCGCTGGGGGCGGGGTCAACAAGACGAACACAGACTTGAGATCCGCCATTGTTGAAATAGCAGCTAATGGAGCTAACAGCTGCTGCTCGTTTGTAATCTCCGTCTATACAAATTACGGCAAACTGCACGAATGCGTTGGATTCGCTGTGTTTTCGTTGTGTTTTAATGCCGATGTAGGATCGTAAAGCCATGTGAATCAATAGTAACATAACGTTTGCATTATTGATGGAAGGCTTGTTGGTTGCGGTGCTGTGCAGAGACCGATCGCCGTATGATAACGAGTCCAGCGAGAACACACGACTCCTTATGCTTTTGATTCACTTATGCGTTTTTTTAAATATTATACGTGGATCGGTCTGCGCAGCGCCGATGCATCTCGAACAAGCCTGGTGTGTGTGTGTTTCCTGCTAGCATTGCTGAGAAAGATGAGACGTATACAGTGACGTAAGACCTGGCTCTGTTGTGGCTCTCTAGCCTGTGGAAAAGCAAACGGTTCTTAGCAGGCTCCTCAGTTGAACCAACTATGAACTGGGACTAGCTCTGGCTCCGATCTAGCTCTAGCACTGCATTGGTGGAAAAGGGGTATATATGCGCCCTGGACGCGCACTTCTGCGAGTCCGCACTGGTCCGGACTTCTTCCTGACAGTCAAAGCCGTTACGTCATGAAAGTGCGGACTCGTAGGAAGACCACAAGGGTTTAGGGTGCCATTTGGGACAGGGCCTATGTATATCTATAGTCTTTGACACACCTAAGCCAGCTAATCAAGGTCTTTAGGATCACAATAAACTTTCAGGCAGGTGTGCTTTGGCCCCACAGGCGCAGGATTGGACACCCCTTGTTTACAACATACAACATAACATTTCTAGCTTTGACGGCTACCAACAGTTGCAATTACCATGGTAAATTACCTGGCCAGTGGGCGGCGAGCTCTGTTCACTGCCTCCAAGTCAGCGTACCGCAGGTCTAGCTGGCAGCCCACTAGGATAACAGGAGCTCTGGGACAGAAATGCTTGATCTCAGGGTACCACATCGTCCTCACATGGTGGAGTGAGTTTGGGTTTGCAATGGAGAAACACAACACCACCACATCAGACCTGTTAGCAAACCAGAGACAACTCATTAACTTATACAACTAAAAATTATTTAGGTTGCTGGATAACCTTATTCGGGTCACCTTTGACTTCTGCACAGTATACTATAAGCTTATCAGTGAGAGCAAAGTTGAATCTGATACAGTTCTGTAGAATGTGACAATTTCACACGTTTGTGGTAAAAAAAAAAAAAAAAAATGAATGTTTTAACAAAGGTACTGTTGTAAAAAGCTTTTTCTTTTATATTTCACATAGTCGGTTTGTCTAGTATTTTCACTAAATATGTATAACATGCAAATAATACGAACAACAATAAAAATATCCCTAATAATTTATACATTAGTATACTTCATTTAGTATGAAGTAGAGAGATAATGATCCAAGTTCACCTGCCATACGCAAATCTGCGGTCCTTGTGATGGTCACCAAAAGTGTCCCAGAGACGCAAGGACACACTGACATCATCCACTACATCCCTGGACCTTTCTAGAACCTGGTTGGAAAGACACACATATAACATGCATGGAGATTTACCCGAGAAACTGCGTACATATTTTATCAGATAATTTATCAGGGAAATTATAGATTATAGTGGCATCCATCACATGTTTTTCATCAACCTTCCATTCTTTGAATGAACAAGAATGTGACAATAGGCATTCCTCACCTCCTGGCAGACTCTGTACTGATCTATTGCCCAGACGGTGGGCACATGTGTGGCAAGTAGCTGGTACTGTGTAAGCGTCGTATTGCAGGCCCGGGCACAGATGAGCCGGGTCTTTCCAACTGCGTTGTCCCCAACCACCACACACTTGATAGTCTCAACATTTGGTCTCTCATAGTCCATGTCAGAATCCATAAAATGGTGCCTTTCACATAGAAAAAAAATATGATGTAATACAACTTACAAACTTTTAAAATATTTATTTTAGTGCAAAAAAAAAAAGTTGCTAAATGTAACATGTATGTTCTGTTTTGGTTCTAGTTTCCCTGTTCTTGTTTTCTTGTGTTCTCTAGTTAGTTTCCTTTCTTAATTAGTTCCAGGCAGCTGTTCATATTCACTTCAATTACTCCTCACTATTTAAAGGTAGCGTAGGCAATTTGTTTAATAAACACTTTTTGTTATACTGGTTGAAACTCTCTTAACATCCTGAAAGCAATCAATAATAGAAGTGGTCTAAATATTAAACCATGTACATATACTATATTGGCAAAAGTTTTGGGACGCCTGCCTTTAAATGCACATGAACTTTAATTACATCCCATTCTTAATCCGTAGGGTTTATTATGGAGTTGGCCCACCCTTTGCAGCTATAACAGCTTAAACTATTCTGGGAAGGCTTTCCAAAAGTTTTAGAAGTGTGTTTATGGGAATTTTTGACCAAATGACTTGGTACGCTCAAGCATTAACAGTTCCTTTCACTGGAACTAAGGGGCCAAGCCCAACCCCTGAAAAACAACCCCCACACCATAATCCCCCCTCCAACAAACTTTACACTTGGCACAATGCAGTCAGGCAAGTACCATTCTCCAGACATCTGCCAAAACCAGACTTGTCCTTCGGTTGGCCAGACAGAGAAGCATGATTGGTCACGCCAGAGAACACGTCTCCACTGCTCTAGAGTCCAGTGGCAGCGTGCTTTACACCACTGCATCCCACGCTTTGCATTGCACTTGGTGATGTAAGGCTTGGATGCAGCTGCTCGGCCTTGGAAACCCATTCCATGAAGCTCTACGCACTGTTCTTGAGCTAATCTGAAGGCCACAGTTTGGAGGTCTGTAGTTATTGACTCTGCAGTAAGTTTGGCGACCTCTGTGCGCCTCAGCATGCGCTGACCCCACTCTGTGATTTTACGTGGCCTACCACATTGTGGCTGAGTTGCTATTGTTCCCAATTGCTTCCACTTAATGCACTTTGTGATCTATGCTAAGCTATGCTAAAAGTGCTACTGCCAGACCCGGAGATCGGCTAAATGGATTCGAAAATGGTAAAACTCAACTTTTTAACTCCAGGGGAGTTGGAAAATGAGCCTATTTTCAAAAATAGTGGAGTGTTCCTTTAAAATACATTTTTCCTCTTAAATATGATTGACTCAACTAGAAAGATGACTGACAGCATGCTGTTATTATAATTGCAAAAAATATAATTTCTAAAAAAGTAATCACAAATAGCAAATATTACGTAAATAAAAGCATTCCAATCCCATGACTGTCATAAGCAAATTCTTAGTCACTCACACATCTTGACTTCCTCTAGTCGGCCCTCTGAAAGTGATGTCTATAAAATCATTGTGTTCCAAACAGACCTGATTCATCATGTTGAGCAATAAGAGAATGGCAACACATCAAATCATTAAAGGAACTACCCCTATGGCAGGGGTTCTCAACTCTGGCCCTCGAGTTCCACTTTTCTGCAGAGTTCAGCTCCAACCCAGGGGCGGATCTACAAAATGATTTATGGGATGGCAAGGCAACTTGAATCTTTACTGAACGTTGATGAACACAGGTGTCAAAAAGGGCAACGTACTTTCAAAAGAAGTTTTATTATTCATACCACAATCACAAATGAGTATCTGTATAGAAATTTTATAATGTTTATATTATCTTGAAAAACACAAATAAAAGTTTATCTTCATTTTAAATGGACAGCACTATATTTAATCTTGTCTGGCAACTTAAAGAATGTTTTATTGGGGTCTATACAAGTTAAACATTTAACAATCTATAATTATTTTACAGATTTCTATGTATTCTAATTTTATAAAACTATACTGTCAGTACACCATAGTTATGCAAATGATCTACATAAATGCATTTATTTCCATTCAACGGGATGGAAACTGATAGAAAAAGAATAGGTTTAAAAGGTTTTCAAACTTAACTGAACAAAATTATAAACGTTTGTTTTTGCCCTCATTGTTGGTGAACACTACTCCTTTGCCGAGATAATCCATCCACCTCACAGGTTTGGCATATCAAGATGCTGATTAGACTGCATGATTATTGCACAGGTGTTCCTTAGGCTGGCCACAATAAAAGGCCACTCTAAAATGTGCAGTTTTACTGTATTGGGAGAGTATGGGGGGGCTGGGGCTTGGGCTGGGGCTGGTGCTGGGGTTGGAGCTGGGTTATCTGTCAGTATCTGGTGTAACCAGTCAGTATCTGGTGTGACCACCATTTGCCTCATGCAGTGCAACACATCTCCTTTGCGTAGAGTTGATCAGGTTGTAGCCTGTGGAATGTTGGTCCACTCCTCTTCAATGGCTGTGCGAAGTTGCTGGATATTGGCAGGAACACCACGGGCAACTCGATCCACAACATTGACATCAGCAAACCGCTCACCCACACAATGCCATACACACTGTCTGCCATCTGCCCTGTACAGTGAAAACCGGGATTCATCCATGAAGAGAACACCTCTCCAAAGTGCCAGACGCCATCGAATGTGAGCATTTGCCCACACAATTCGGTTACGATGACGAACTGCAGTCAGGTTGAGACTACACGTGGACTGAAGTTGTGAGGCCGGTTGGATGTACTGCCAAAAACTTGTGACATCTGTGGCATTGTGCTGTGTGATAAAACTGCACATTGTAGAGTGGCCAGCCTAAGGCACCTGTGGGGTGGATGGATTATCTCAGCAAAGGAGAAGTGCTCACTAACACAGATTTAGGGCGTTTTCACACCTGAAAGTCCGCACCAAGGTCCGAACCGAAGTTCATGTTTTGATACATTTGGTTAGTTTTGGTTTGGTTTCACATTGCAATTATGCGAGCGCACTAAAGAATTTTACATGACACACTTGCGTCCACTCGTCATCATCTATGTGGGCTGCATCTGGACATTGATTGGTTTGTAAACGGACGTGTGTCTGACGTCAGCGTCTTTGACAACAATGAATGAATGGACGCATATCGTTGCCACTATTGAACAGTGCGCATTGCTTGACTATTTTCTTTTCGTTACGTTTAAAAGTGGACATTTCAAGCTTTATAAACACATATTTCTCATGTTTGTGAGACAAGTAGCCTGGTTTATTTGAGACGCGCTCCAGTTCATGTGCAAAGCAGCCCGTGATTATTGTCTGCTATAGACTATTTGCTTCTTATTTATTAAATTCAGGAAATTATCTGATTAAACATTGATTAAAATTAAGATACAATTTATACAAAACGAAATTCACATTACAGAAAGGCTTTCTAAGCAAAATCATAAAAAATGTCTTTCAAAATAATTTCTGACCTTCTGTCTTCTGACAGATTGCACGTCTTTTCAATTTTCATAATCAATGTAGCCTAGATGACATTTAAAAATAACATTATTATATTAAAAATAAACAGGAACTTCCTGTAAATGGTCTGAAAGTACGAACCATACACACTAGAAACGAACCGAACCTTTGTTCAGTTTGATCCGGACCGAGACTCTTTTCGCCGGACCAAATTCCGTCTGTTTGGGGAGGCTTCACACCTGTAATTTTGATTCGGACCAAACTGAAAAATCCGGACCAAACAAGGTAGGTGTGAAAGCGCCCTTAGACAGATTTGTGAACAATATTTGAGAGAAATAGGCTTTTTGTGTACATAGAAAATGAAAAATGGGGGCACAAACAAAAGTGTTGCATTTATAATTTTGTTCAGTGTTGTCAAGCCAACATAAAGTTTGTTTTTCAGAAATGTAAATCTAATGTCAATCGGATCTTGTTGTTTAATTGTATTTTGTTGGATGTCAAATACACTGAAAAAAACAAAGTTGTAAAGTGATTGTTATGTTTCTAACATGTTATATGTTTGGCAACAGTTCTTCTAACTCTAATTGATGGAGTGTGTACTAGCTTTTCATTTTTTAAACAACCATGTTGAAAGGCACATCATGGCCATATTGCAGGATGACAATGTCAAGATTCATCAGGCTCAAACTGTGAAAGAATGGTTGTGAGGGAGCATGAAGAATAATTTTCACCTCTGAGTCCAGACCTTAAATTCATTGAAAGTCTTTGGGATGTGCTGAAGGAGACTTTACAGAGTGCTGGACTCTTGTATTGTCAATGTCAATACAAGATCTTATTTTTTGGCCAGGCAGTGTACATCCATGATGAAAGTGGACCGGGCACTTGGAGAATCTGCACGTCACAAATAGCACAAAATGCAGATAAAATTAAATAATGAGAAGCGTTGTGGAAAATAATACTATGTAAAACCAGTTCACTTGTTTATGAATTGGGCTACACTGATTTTGCTGTGTGTTTTTGACTCACCGTTTCATAAGAGTCATATATTTTAACGAAGTTGACGACAGTGCGAACAGCTGTGAAGCAGATGTATTTTCTCTGTACAACTTTGTCATCACATTAAAGCACAGCTACTAAAATGTGGTACATAAAACACTGCTTACATTTATATTTTAGACTCGATAAATCCCCCACCCAACTGGTAGACCCACCCCTCCCAAATCTAATGCTGACTTCATGTGCTATTATTGTAAATATGAGTTTCTATGTAAAAATTGCACATGAACGTCCTCTGATGTCGTATTTACCACTGGGAAGTTCGGAAATAATTTTAATACCCAAATTCCCGAGATGGGCGTGCCATAAACTGTAAACACTAAAGAACTGCTGCTGTGACAAGTATGATTTATTATCCCCCCCAAAACCACTTGATCGTCTTGTCTCCTCATTAATGTAGTGCATATTTACATATACGAGCATGGGCGTCGGAACCATTGTATGTGGGTGGGACAAGACCCACAAACTTTTTACGATCAATGATATTGGACCCACTCACTTTTATCGTCTCTAACATTCAGCACATGTCTGTTTGCCTACCCCTAATCGATAAACACTTATTATTAAACACATGTTAGACACTTTATTTCCACTTTTCTAATATTTTCGTCATTTTTATTGAAAATAAATGCCTTTCCGATCTGATATGTGATGGGAAAAGGGAGAAGATTGAGCTCGGCGAAAGGCGGACTCGAACCGCGGGTCGATTTGTGTCAAAACTAGATGCCATGCGTCTTACCCTTACACTACTGCCGCTTTCAATGATTCTGAACTATACACTTAGCTAGCAAAGAGGTATATTTGTACTTATTGGCATCTACTCCAGTAAAAAAATTCTGAGGACCCACCCACATTTTTTTAGCTTTCGGACGCCCATGTATACGAGTAATAATTTGAAGTGTACTGTATGTTTTATACACAGAGAAAATAGCCTGCATTTGACCGAAATTACTATCTGGATAGCATCGTAAATGTTTATATGGTTGTCAGTGCATGTGACACTGCATATAGTTTTGGTTTTAATAAGATTTTCCCAATAAATAGGCAAGAATATACCTCCATGAGTCCTGTTCATTCCGACAACAAAGCACTTGAATGCAACAAGCTCGTAATCATGACTTCTGAAGTGGGAAGTAGGACATTTCCGATAGCACGTGAAGGCAGCATAACACACATGAACAAGCTAATCAGGGCTGCGTCCGAAAGCTTAGGCAGCTGACTTGTTGCCTCACTACCTTATCAATAGCAGTGATTTTGCAGGCAGTGTTTGTGCACGAAATAGATTTTGGACAAACCTCTGAGGCAGCATAGTGGTTTTATGTGAGCTTTGGAAGTGAATATTTAATTACTACAATAGTAATTTGACATCATCATTGGAAAATGTTTGTCAAAAACATACTTTTAAACACAAACTGACCACCAAATGCACCTTTTCATCTTTATTTTTTACATTCACTGTCACAAAATGGAATGCACAGGATTGTGGGATATCAAATTCAGCGAAGGATACATCTATGCTGTTTTCAAATATCAATCAGATGAAGGTATCTTAGTAGACAGGAAGTAAAGTTAACGCTGAATATGGACATACATTGAAGCCTTCCAACTTTGGGACCAAGCCTGCAGCACTTGTGTTGAAAACTGAAGCCGACGCGGCTCAACTGCCCCCAGGTGGTTGGTCCCAGTGTAGGTCATAACCCCCGGCCCGCCGTGTATTCTAATTGACGCGAGACAAACTAAACAATAAGATTACACTTCATATATTTCTTTCCCAAAGTTGGTTTCAGTCATTTTAGGCAGTTTTTATCACGCTGATTTCATTTCAAGTGTTCGTTTTTTAAATAAGTTTAGTTTTAGTTAGTTATTTGATGTTATAAAAACGGGAGGTGGGGGGGGGGGTTTGGTGACGTCATGATCGAGAGCTGAGATTGAGCACTTCTCTTAGTGAAGTTGTCACTGAGGCACCAACAGACTTTTTTCTGGATTTTCGGGAGGAGATTGGAGTTTTAGCTTTAATTTCTACATTTCCATAACTGTTTATTTCACACTGACATAATGAATTGTTCTGCATCTGTGAGAATGTGGGCGGGCTTTTGATATCACTGCTCTACTTCCTACTCTTTACTGCGCAGACTCTGTCCCATATCTGCGCAAGATGTCAGTGCCATATTCGGACCCCTGGAGGCTTCACTTTTCTTCAGCGGCAGAGAATGAAGTTGCGTCGTCCATATTTTTTTACGGTCTATGTTTGGGACACAACCCAGTTCTTCAGGATTAATAGAAAGCTACAGACAGTTTAGTTTGATCAGGGTTGGAGCTAAACTCTGCAGGCAGGTGGAACTTGAGGGCCTAAGTTTAGAAACCCTGCCCTACACACAGTCTTCATAATGCTCTTCTGTACTGACACCAATGTCCTCTAATGTGGCTCCAGAGTCCTTTAAAGCAGGGCTGTCAAATTGGAGGGCCACAGCTCTGCAGAGTTTAGCTTCAACATTAATTAAACACACCGATTCAGCTAATCAAGTCCTTCAGGCTTATTTGAAAACTGCAGTTATGTGTGTTGAAGCAGGGTTGGAACCAAAGGCCCTCCAGGAGCTAAGGTTGACTCCCCTGCTTTAAAGTGAGCCGCCTGTTTGCTTGAGGGTATCGAGAGCTCCTGGTCGGGGTAAACTGCCATGCAAATTAATTAAACACTTGCAGCAACACAAATGTGTGAAAGCTTGTTTCCGCCACAGAATACAAAATTAAAAAGTCAATTGCGACATTTTACCTCACAATTCTGACTTTTTTTCTCAGATTTGCGAAATATAAACTCGTAATTCGGAATCTTTTTACCCTCAGAATTGGACTTTATAACTCACAATTCTGAGAAAGGAAGTCAGAATTGTGAGATATAAACTAGCAATTGCAAGGAAAAAAGTCAGAATTGGGAGTTTATATCTCGTGGTTTTGACTATTTCTTGCAATTTAAAGTTTATATCGCTCAATTCTGATGTAAACTGGGAATTGTGCGAAAGAAAAGTCAAAATTGTGAGATCAAAAAAAGTCCCAATTGCCTTTTAAATTGTTTTATTCTGTGACGGAATAATTTCTACAAAAGACATCACATGACATGAGTTTGTTGCTTAAGGGTGTGTAACATCAAAAGAAACTGTAATTTAAGTAAAAAGCACCAGACCGCATTCGTTTTAGCTATTTATTATTATTTTTATTTTTTATTATGTTTTGTTTTCCACAGAATAAAGAAAGTCATACAGGATTGGAATGACAAGGTGAGTAAATAATGAAAGAATTCATTAAGTGGCAGTGAGTGATGGGATATTTAATTAAGCTCAAAGCTGTTACCAACATCAGCATCACAGAGGCTAGATAACGTCACAAGAGGTTAAAAAAAAGTGGATGGGGTTACCAGCTGAGTAATCATAACAACAGAGGAACAGATGCTATGATAAAGTGCAGCTGGAGTGAGATGTTGCCTTTTCTTCTTCTGTGATGTATGATGTGTTTTTTTGTCCATAAAATGGAAGTCAGTGGTAACCAAAACTCTAAAACTCTTTGGTTATCAACATGTGCAGTGCTGGGGGATTTAAAACTGCTTTCTACTTAGATATTTAGATTATAAAAGATAGAAAATAATTTAATATGATATTATGTTACATAATCAGTATGGTCAGTCAGTGTACGAATAATTCAGTGCACTGAAAAAAATGTAGTGTATAAAACGGCAAGTAAGACATTGATTTAAACATGAAAGTACTCTGATACTTTGTAAAAAATCTGATCCAGTAATAATCAGATCTAATAATACCCATAATCTGTTAATGATCATCATGGCCAGGCTATGGCATATAATCAATATATATTAGTGTAGGCTACTGTATATCATGTCATTACAGTTAATCATTCCATAACTCAGTGTTAACTGATGAAGTTATCAAGATACAATGATATAGCTAGGCTACATAATCACGTGGCTGAATATTGATTCGATCACAAGTGCATCAAAAATAGACTACACTTCATCTTCATACACCATCGCAAAAGCAGGCTATAATGTGCATTCTCAGCTATAAAGTATGTCGCTCGGAATTAAGCTTATACATTCATGTAGAAGTATTCCTCTGCTATAAATAATAAGTTATATAAGAAACACATTATTACCTCCTGTCTTGAAAATGGAGGTAGCAGCACAGTCTTTGGTTTCCAAGGAAACGGAATTTAGCCTAATCCTCTACTAATGTGCACGAGCCCCTTAACTTAATGCAATGTTATTCCTATATTCTAATCAAATGAACAAAGAGTAGTTTATAGCTAAATATATGCATCATCGACAGCAGATCAATAATTTTGAATAATAAAATGTAAAGAGCCAAGCGCAATACCGAGTAACGTGACTGAGTCTAAACCAATGAAGAGCCTCTCAACGCTGTCCAATAGCCCGATCAAAACTATCCATCTCATTCAGAACTTGACCATATACATCTGAAGCGTTCAAGACATTATAGCCACAATAATGCTGTAACCTATATGGTTTAAAATAGTAAACTCATTAATTCATTCATTTAATATTTTTATCAGTATTGATATGAAATCTCATTAAAACAACTAGGCCTACTAAATAAAATAAAATATGCATATATGAATAAATGAAGTCACAACATTTATTTTTTAGTCACAACTAAAATAGTATATTTTGCTTAATGCATTTGCTTTTAAAGATACGAGTGAGTGAAAATGACAAATACTACCAATGGAAACACTGACAATTTTTTTGAAGGATGATATTGTCTATCCCGTTTGCATTATTTCTGATACTCGACCTCACAACAATAATTTAGAGAAGCATCGAGTGGATATTAACCGTGATGTAGCCTACCTGCACTTTCTGAATGAAATAGTCTGTTCATTCACCGTCTCTGCCTTACTACAGGCTGTTATGTATAGCCTACTGCAGATGTCTTCTTGAGAAATGACACTTTCGTTTGAATAATTAACAGCGACTTAATATCTTCATACAGTAGTAAGTAGGCTAAATAGACTGAGACACACGTCCAGGCTGCGGCTGGTCTTACCGCATCACAGAGAAGTGCTGCATCGGCTCGGCCGATATGGGGAAGCGACAGATCAAATGCATCGGATGAGGCTGGAAAGCTGGAACTAAACTTCATTTTCGGATCAAGGATACACGGCTTAGAATCGCTGCCGCTTACGCGAGAAATTGTTCTACGCTTCTCCTTCTCAAACGCCATCGGATGAAACGTTGATTTTCAGGTTAGGCTCGGTGCAGGCAGCGGGGCTGGACAGACTCTTGATGTTTCCTCAGTTACCGTACGAACTGTACAACACAGGCACGGCAACATAGCACTGCCCATTCACTGCACTCATGCAGACACAGCAGTAGCCTATTGCCCATTCACTGTAACACAAACTCACCACACACAGTGACTCCCTGTTCACTTGGGATCAATTCAATCTCTCTATCCTTTAGCAATGTGACCTCATGCAGAGGTAATGTTTGTGTTTCCTCTGTTTTTTTAAAAGATCAGAGTCCAAGGGCCTAATCTGAGTTTAAGAGTAAGCAATAGGCTACCTGGTTAGACAATCCATTTTTGATGTGTGGAGATATCAAAAAAATATATATTAACAGAATTGATTGATAAACAATAGCTTAAAACATGCTAAAACACAAACTCCTGATCATCTCTGATATTAGAGGATGTCTGTCAATATTTATAACATGACAAACAGTCCTGATTTAAAGGGTTATTCAAGGTTAAATCTAAATGTAGTGCACTGTGACTTGTTTGTAACTTTTTACTTCAGAATGAAATTGATATTTCAAAGAAAATATGTTACTTACATTACTTATTTATGTAGCCTAACATGTATAGAAATGATATTGTTTAATAGAATTCACACTAAATTGTTCATTCATATACCTGGGCTGCGTCCGAAAACCTAGGCAGCTGACTCGTTGCCTCACTGCCTTATCAGACAATGGCTTTTAAGGCAGCGTTTGTGCATGAAGGTACCTTACGAAAATAATTTCGGACAGACTTCTTAGGCAGTGTAACCGTTTAATGATCTACAGCAAAATAGAGAGAGCTTTGGTCAGAACTAAATGATGTTTTATTAACGTAGTTCGGAAGAAACATGTCAAATAAGCTACTCTCAAGTGTCACCAGCTGTCTACAATCAGTAATCAACATATCTACCCAATCAGCATGAAGGCAAGCCACATATAATCACAGTCAAACTCACCTATGGATTCTCTACAGTCTTCAGAATCCCTCCACCACCCCGTCTCTTCTCACTTACTACACTCAAAATAAAAAAAGGTTCTATATGGCACCAAAAATGGTTCTTCGTCGTAATCATAGGGGAACCACTTTTGGTGCTATATAGCACCGTATCTTAACATGTTCTGTATATGGTAGCGGTGCTATATAACACCATAGTTAGCGGTACTATATAGTACCTTAGTCAAAGAACCGTTGAAGAACCTCTGAAGAACCACTGAAAAACCACTGAAGCACCAAAATTGGTGCTATATAGCACTTAAAAAGGTTCCCCTATGATTACGACCCAAGAACCATTTTTGGTGCCATATAGAACCTTTTTTTTTTAGAGTGTAGGATACTTCCTATAGCCTACCTAGTGGGCGATACTCTGCGTTCGGGCCAATTACCAAGCTCAGAGCCCTCTCCCCGACAGCACGCCAAATACATTTACCAAATTCATCTATCCGACTTATTTGTAAGTGTGAACTCGTGAAACAAATATTTAATTACTACATTAGTAATGTCTCACTAGAAATGACATCAGAAGTGCAAAATGTTGGTAAAAAAAAAAAAAAGTACATTTACACACAAACTGACCAGCAAACGCAACTTTCAGATGCCATCTTTTTTTCCCCAGCTCAACTGTCAGAGGAAAAGCATAGGATTGTGGGATATCAAAGGCAGTGAAGGATACATATATGCTGCCTTCAAATCGATCAGATGAAGGTATCTCAGCAGACAGGAAGTGAAGCTAACATTAGATTTGGATGTGCCTTGATGTCTTCCTACCTTGAAATGTGTCCTCCAAAGGCAGCATTTTCCAGGTTTCGGACGCAGCCCTGATGTGGCTGCCTGATCGAAAAGAGTGTTTTCCCTTTAATTGTTGTCATATAACGAATCAATCAATATAACTTCCTGTTCTGTCTCCTCTTCCCTTTTGCATGGTAATCTCATGGGAGAGGTATAGGTTTATTTTGACTTCCTGATAATCTTATTGAATCTTTAGACCTATTCGCACAGGATTAGTATTACCTGGTGACCTCTAGTAATTTGTAATAATTGCGGTTGTCTGTGATCTTAATCTCATGTGAATTGGCCATGTCTGTAATTGTAAAGTATTTCACTGAACACAGAAGTCCTGTGATAATTTTAGACCTGTGCGAATTGGCATCTATGTGATTTCCCCAGGATTTGGCATGGTCGTATATCATTTTTTCAAGGTTTTTGTTTCCTGTGTGCATTTTTATCCATTTTTTGTGAAGAATAGAGGCTGCGTTGGAAACGTTTTGAAGTTCAGTATTTTGGATGCTGGGTCATATCGCTATGCACACCATACAACTATACAATTTACAGAAAGAGAAAGCTGAAAGCCATCACAAAAGCGAAAAGAAAAAGAGTAGATGGAGATGGATGGTGAGGAAATTCTCACCAGTTAATCAACGTATAATAACAACGGTAATACCGGTATCACGGGCCGGGGCTTTTAAAATTGCCAATTCTAAACCAAAAGTAAAATGTGCACGGCCGCACAGGCATTCATAACGGTACAGAGCAGTGCGAGTATATAAATCACAAGAGGTCCACAGATAATACTTATTCTCTGCAAAAAGGGCTTTTATTGTAATTATTGCTTTTAATGTCTATATTTTCACTCTAATTCATGTGTATAGTGTTCTTTTAATTACCTGTGTGATTATTTTTATCACTTTACCCTTTTTGGGTTATATTTTGGTCTCCTGCTAAATATATGGAAATGAGAGCTAGTGATGTGTACAATATCATATTTGTTTTATAGAGAGAACAAGGGCAATTCACTCAAAGATTCTGCTTATTTGTGTTTTATATCAGGTATGTTTTCTATGTTAAACTATCTTCTTGTTTAATGTGATTGTTCTTTGCCCAGTTTGTTTCATACTCCTCTTCTTCTGCCCTTTTGCATTGTAACTGCAATGGAGAGAGAGAGAGAGAGAGAGAGAGAGAGAGAGAGAGAGAGAGAGAGAGAGAGAGAGAGAGAGAGAGAGAGAGCAAGGGCAATTCACTCAAAGAGGCTGCTTATTTTGTTTTATGACAGGAGGAAATAAAAGATCCAGCGAAACTGCCACCTGCTTTCCCATGTCTAATGTGCTATCAGAAAATTCCTACTTCCCACTTCTGAAGTCGTGGTTACGAAGTCGTCGCAAGTCCTTTGTTGTCGGAAAGAAGAGGAACCATGGAGGTCACCAGGTTTATTTAGCCAAATCCAAAATAATATTTAGCATGCCATATTCATTGACAACCATATAAACATTCACCACGCTATCTGAAGTCAGCTTGCTGACGGTTCTGAAATTTCTGTCAAATACAGGCTATTTTCACGGTGTATAATACATACAATATGCTTCAAAGGATTATTCATACTGTATATGCAAATATGTATTTTAACGACAAGACAAGGCAATGTAGCAGTTGTGGAAAAAACTAATAAAGAAAACCAATCACAGCAGCAATCGTTCTCCGCTCTGGCATGTTTAAAGTTTTCGGCCCGTCCATCTCGGGAACTTGGGAATCAAAATGATCCCCAAATTTATTTTTCAAAGACTTGAGAGGGCGTTCATGTCCTATTTTTTAAATGGGAAACTCGTATTTATGATAAATCCGATAGCACTTGAAGGGAGCATTACTCCACAATATACAATGCAGAATCAAGTGTTTTATTACTGGTGTCGCTGGCCACACATCTTTTTTTTTCTTTCTGTTTTCAATTTGAGAACATGTCTATGTTGTCACTTATTATCTGTGTTTTGGTTCTTGAGTTTAGTTTCTTTAACTGTGTTTAGTCCTTGGTTACTATGTTGATTACGTTTCTTAGTTGATTTATCAGTCCCCTTTACTTATATTCAGCAAGGATCATGTGACACTGATGATGAATAATGATGCTGAAAATCAGCTTTGCCATCACAGGCCTTGGTGACTCATTTCAAACATTACAAATCTTAACTCTCTTTCCTTAGTAACCAGCCATGACAGAAGAGCAGAATCCTTATCCTCGCTCAGGGGAACCGTTCCCTCAAAGACTACACACATGAGTTTTTAGACCTGGCTCATATTGTGCTCTACCCTGATGGGTCCCTGTGCTTGTTCTATTATGTGGGCAGATGAAGGCCCACCTGCCTGGGGATGGTCCTTGAGGGACCTTGTATGTGGAGTGGATGCTCCTATTATGTGGATCCCTCTTCACAGTGGATGAGGAGGAGAAGGATTCCAACCCTGAGCCAGTACTCATGCCCGCCTTCGATCTTCACCCGGAGGCATGGTTCATCACAGAGTCAGCGTTCCAGTCCGTCCAGGAGTCTGACCTTTGGCTCTGCCTTGGTCTGTCATTCCTCTGGCTCTACCACGGCCTTTTGCTGCCCTCCACCCCTTTGGCTCCACTGATGTCCTCCATCCTTCTGGCTCCACTGTTGTTCTCACGCCCACCGGTCTCACCTTGCAAAAGCCACCTCAGCTCTGCCTTGGTATTCCGTGCCTGCAACATCGCCTCCGGCTCCACCTTGGTCTCCAAACAAGGTACTTGTTCCATAACTTCAGCTCCATAACCCATCCACTCACAAATCTCCTGAAAGGCAAGCCCGTCTCTGTCAAGACTGTGCCATCTCAAAGACTTCATGTCACTTACCTGCTGCCTATTCCGCATCACCCCTGGTTACATCTAGGAGTGGACTTTGTCACCGACCTGCCTCCCTCTGATGGTAATACGTACATTCTTGATATTGTAGACAGATTTTCTAAAGCCTGCTGTTTGGTACCCCTCAAGAGCTTGCCCACTGTTATGGAAATGGCAGAGTTGATGTTTAATTATGTTTTCCATAAACTTTGGTCCCCCTGAAGATATCGTTTCAGACCGTGGGCCACAGTTCATCTCGTGTCTGGAAATCGTTCTTCACCCTCCTAGGTGTGACCGAGAGATCAGGCGCTTCCCCCGAACCTTCTGTCACGGTCACTAGAAATCCTGGTACCGGTTCCTCGCCTGGGCGAAGTATTTCCAAAACTTTCTCAAGCAACCCGCCACTGACTTTTTCAATGCATACTCGGCTACCATTCCTCATTGTTGCTGTGGTCCGGGGAAAACTTTGGATGTTCCAGTGGTAGATTACTTTTTCCGGGAGAGCAAGAGAGTGTGTGGGACATGGCTCATCATCATCTTCAGCGGGCAGTGCACTGTCAGAAGGGTCATGCCCAGGGGTCAGACCACAGCTCCATCCTACTGGCCCAGGGAGAAGGTATTGCTCTCTACAATATACATCAAGCTGCACCTGCTCTGCAAGAAGCTAAGTCCCAGATACATTGTCTCCTTCAAAATCCTTCACTAAGTCAACCATCACTTATGAACTGCAACTCCCTGCACAATACAGAATTCAATCTACCTTCCATGTTTCATCTTACTACCCTCCTGGGGTACAGATTCACTAGGCTCCACCCTCACTCCTTCACTACGATCCCAATCACCAGTCACTTTCCCACCGGAACACGCCCCCTCAGCCGGGACTGAGTGGCAGAAGAGCTGCTGCGTGACTGGAGTTAATAGGGAAAAACGGGAGTAAAACAAATAGTTATTAGTTTAAACTAAAGGTTGGACCTGATATTGTGTTCCTTACAACTTGGAAAAGATCCAGTGATCCATGAATATTGACATGCAGCCAGGAATCGTGTTTTCCTGACATTTATATGAGCCTGATTTCGATACATAAATATCACTGTCAGTCATCACAATTTTGAGAATGAATCCCGCATGTATATGCGGATATGGGTCTATGTATTAAAGTGTGTGTGTGGCTGCTTGTCAAGAATAGAAAACAAAAGTTTAATTCAAATTCTGAATATATTATAGGCCTATTAATATTTTTTTTGCCTAGATAGCGCACAAATAGTGCTCCCTTTATAATCACAAAAAGCTGTCACTCATTCAATGAACGTGATCTCACAAAGTTCCGTTATATTAATCAGTGAAGCTGACGGCACAATGAATCTCTTATTTACATGTCTACACTTTATTAGAGAGGATTAGCGCGTGTGCAGAACTGGACAACAACTCGAGCGGTGAGTGGATTCTAACTTCAACACCTGTGATTGGCCATTGTGTTTTTAGAAATCAATAAACATGTCTGTGATTGGCTACATTACTCACCGAAGGGGAAACACGTTGGAAATTTAATCATTTGATGAGTGCAAATACAGAAACGCACTGGCTCTTTTGCCAAATCTTTTTCGTTAATAAGATGCTTTTATTATAATTTCTTACAGTGGATTACAGATCCTAGATCAGCAGTGTTGGGCAGCTTTTCCCTCTAAAAGCAATAAGCCGAAGCAGTAAATCCTGAGTGCCAGTGCACTGCCTGGGCAGTGGTTTGAGTGTGAAAATGACACGCTTTTATCAAGTCCATCTCCCTCGGTCTGGAGGGGGGCACAGGGATGTCCATGGGGTCTGTGGCCAAGCCTCCCCCGACCCCCCCTCTGGCGTCGGGCCTTGTTTTGTGTGTTTTTCGCGGCATTCACACTGTAAACTAATGCTGCCTCTTAGTCGTTTTGCCACTCAATGTGGCGTAACCACGGTCACTCCAGCTGAAGGTGACGTCACGTGCATACCCTCTATACTAATCACCAGCACCTGCAACTCATCAGCATGCCAATCACCACAGTATATAAGCACACACCTCAGTCACTGATCTCAATGTGGACTACAGACTTTCTACCAGCAAAATACTTGCCTGCTTTCCTTACCTCCAACACCTTTGTCTCCATCGCTCCTCGTGATCCTCTCCTGTGCACCTCTGAAGAGCCCTTCCTCATTGTCACCTGTCTATATCACACCTTACAGGTGTTTACTCATCATTCACGGATATTACAGTCACAATCTCCCATCACCACCTACATAGATAAAGGGCATTGTTATTTTACTGTCAACCTACTAAACTTGCATTACCGTCATTTCTGCTCACCTGTTGTGTCACTGCTTTTCTGCTGCAACACCAGTTAACTGTTGTCTGTGCTTCTCTTCCTAGTGTACTAGTCATAACAATAACTCTCAACTTATAATTTTCTGAAAGCATAATTATATCCAAACATAAAAATAAAACTCTTGTATTACAGGTTATGACAACTGTTGTTATAGCACTTTAGTGTTTTTATGCATACTCGTATGATTTCTGAAAATGGAAGTGAGGAAAGTTCATTGTTTATGGTAGAACAGAGAGAGAGAGAGAGAGAGAGAGAGAGAGAGAGAGAGAGAGAGAGAGAGAGTTCCAGCTATAGAGTGCAGACAGTGGCATATGCCCGACACTTGCTAAACAGAGAGTCAATCACTAGTATTGTATTAAACATTATGGGTACTGAAGTGAAAAATACAGAGACACTACTGTCTCTGAGAAAGTTTCACATCTCTGAGGATTATGGGTTTATTCTTCCTGAGCCTCTGGTAGGTCATTACCCTTGTAGTATTTTATTAGTTGTAACTAATCCTTTTTTCGTCTTCTTTTTTTGTGTATATTGTAACATTGTAGTAAGAATGTACTATTTTGGTGTGTTGTGTACAATTTAGGAAAATGAACAGTAAAATGTAAATTTATGACAAAGGAGCAACTGATTGTTCAGTTTGTTTCATTACTTGATAGTCCAAGTCACTGTGCTACTAGGAATGTTTTAACAAACTTTTAATTTGCATTCATATTAAGATACAAGAAGACTGATTGCTTGCATAAAGCATTACACTTTGACACTGTTTGCTTTCTGAGTGACCTTTATCTATTTGCTTTAATGGTTAATAGGACATTTCAAAGACACAGTGGTCTTACAGAAAACTATCTATGTAAACCAAATTAGTAAGCTGACTTCAATAATTTTATTACAAGTGCAGATCATTTTTTAGCTGTAAAGGTCTTTTCACGTTTAGTATCTGGGATTAGTATCTCTTTCAATGATTGGTGTAAAACATAAAAACCACCTCAAGGTACACCTTTGAACTGTGCAATCAGTCATATTTAACTCTTTGGCCGAGAAAACGCATAAATGGTATATTTTATGGATATATGTTAAAGTCATAATAACATGATTTGACGTATACATTAAATATACATAGGTTTTCTTCATATCAAAACACACTTGCATTACAGTAAATGTAAATTGATACTGTGTTATGGACACATACTGTACTATACACATCTACTCTATGTTTCAGACCGACCTGCCGGTGCACTACAAGCCCTGGATGGACATTGCCAGAAATGTGCCAGAACTCATCTGTTCTCATTCGTTGCGCCTCAGAATTCATGATGTATGATCTCTCATATACTAAGTACACAATAGTGAAAGTGTCTTACCTACAACAACAACAACAACAACAACAGCAAAAAAAAAATCATAATTTTCACATTTTATTCTTCAGCTCCTGTATATTATATTGGATTGTTTCTTCCTTTACTTTCATTTCCTTTCTGCCTTCCTTTTATTTTAGTTAAAGGAACTACAATTGCTTTATGGGGATTTCATTGTTTAACTAGTTTCAGGCCCAAAATAGTCTTTTAGACGAATAAAATTATATTAAAAAAGTCCTGGCTAATCCATGCTTTATAATGGCAGTGAATGTTGCTCTGTAAATCATTGGCTAATTTTCATTTTTGGGTGAACTAACCCTTTAACTAATATTATTTCTTGAACAGCTGCACCATCCAAGAAATTCCAAGAAATGTAATTGATAGAATTATTCATTTTGAATTTTATTAATAAAGCAGATACATCTCTGATTATAACTGTAACAAGTTTATCTGTGTAAGATTAATGTGTACTTATAAATGACACCTTTCAGCTTCATTTAAAAGTATTATTTATATAGTAAAAAATATCTGTAATAGTTAGAATTCTGCCATATCTTTCTGCCTGGTGTCACTGACAGTGTGTAACGCAGGGTGAACACAAAACCAAAAGGGAGAGCTGGATCCAAATGCAAACTAGTTTAATAACAAAATTAAAGGGGTGGTAAAACACATTCTTTCGAAGGCTTGATTGTGTTTGTGGGATGCACTGTAACATGTGTTCATGCTTCGTTTAAAAAAAAAAAAGCATTATTTTTCATACATTTTACCTTTATTCTACACTGCTCTGTCCCTCCTTGTAAAAACGGTCTGATGGTTTCCGGGTTCTATGAAGCCGGTCCCTCAAAAATACGCAATGGGCTCAGATTGGTTAGCTGGCCCAGTGTGTTGTGATTCGCTAACCGCCTAGTGAACGTTTGTCGGAAATGTCACGCCCCTTACCTTTACCAGTAGCCTGTGCTTTGGGTAGTACAATGGCGTCAATAAAACCATACCAATTTGAGCCCGAATCAGACCCAGACAATTTTAGTGAAGATAATCGAGCAGAACCTGTTCAGTCCTCAAGAGTAAAGACTGCGGATCTATAGTGATCGCTACTGAATGGCACCGTTACTTTTGTATTTTTAGAACGATTATAGCCAAATATCTGTCGCAAGGACTATAAACCCAAAACGAACACTAAACATTGGCTTTACTATAGTATCCAAATCAAACACAGAGCCATGTTTAGCATGCCTGTAGATAAACAATACAGTACATAAAAGCTCTAATCAAAGAAAAATGTACACTAATGCCAAGTTCGCTGTTGAGATTTTAAAAAGTGGTAACGCTTTAGATTACGGCCCGGAAAGTACTGCGTAAGTAAAGAGAATTTACAGCATAATTTCCGGTAATTATAGTGTAACTATGAAGTAAGTACGTGTAGGTATAAGGGAACAATATGTAATATTGAGGGAATAAAGAGGTAACTATCAGGAAAATTAACACATTATTTATACTGTAAGTATTTTTTAATTAAGGGGTAATTATCAGTGTAGTTACAGGGTAAGTATGAATCTGTGGGCTGTAAATTAAAGTGGTGTTTGTTCCCCTCTTGTTTCGTGTAGTTACAGGGTAAGTACAATATAAACACGTACACAATCTGATATCACTCAGAAACCTTTATTTTAAAAAAAAGTTTTTTAAAACAGATTTACAACACTTCTTCGTTTCTCTTGCTTGGCTTTATCCTCGTCCTTGCCACAGATGAAACTTAAGAAGGAATCCCATGTCTCTAGCTATCCTATTATGTAACTACACTGAAAATACAGTGCACGCAGAAATGTCCTCACCGTTTACTTTCACCCTCATGCCATCCGAGATGTACATACGACTTTATTTCTTCATATGAACACAGAAAAATAAATAATCTCTGCTAATGAAAACTCATTTGGGTTCCTAAAAGTTCAAGCATCAAACAGCACATACAGCAATAACTACAGTAATCCATACGATCCCAATGGATGAATCAATGTCTTCTGAAGTGAAACCATAAGTGTTTGTAAGAAAAATAACAATATTTAAAAAAATTTAAACGGTAGACTATCGCTTCCGATCAGCAGTCATCTGCGTGAATGAGAGGGTTGAGTTCACGCTTGACGTAACGTGAAGCGTGACGTGAGCGCGCAGAGAAACTCTGGTCATGCGGATGTTGGATGCTGTCGGTTTTTATTTTTTTAATGCTCACAACAGTATACAAACAATAACATAATATATGTTAATAGCAATTAGAAACAAACAAGACTAGAAGACAGAGACACCAGTTCTCGTGTGTGTTTCAGATTAAACTTGCGTGAGAACGCCATGAAAGCGTGAAGCTTCTTTACTCATGCACGCGCTGGTAACAGCTGATCGGATGCGAAAAGATTAATAAATTATGAGAGCATTTCTTGGTGTACTTTTTATTTTAATAAATAATAATACAAAATATCAAAAGACCTGGGATTCCTCTTAAGATCCATCAATGGAAATAACGATAAAGAAGAAGAGGAACATGAAGAGGAAGACAAGCAAGAGAAGCAAAAAAGGGACAAAACGTGCCTCTTTCTGTCCGGATGTTATTATTTGACATGAAAAGTTTATTTTAAAAAATGAATAAGTGTCAAATCTGTTTTGGATTTAGTTGTTTGTCAAATAAATATTTCCGAGTGATATCAGATTTTGTATGTGTTGTTTATTGTACTTACCCTGTAACTACACGAAACAGCAAGGGAACAAACACCACTTTAATTTACAGCCCGCAGATTCATACTAACCCTGTAACTACACAGAACCCCTTAATTAAAAAATACTTACAATATAAATAATGTGTTAATTTTCCTGATAGTTACCCCTTTATTCCCTCAATATTACATATTGTTCCCTTATACCTACACATACTTACTTTATAGTTACACTATAATTTAATTATAATTACCCAAGTTATGCTGTAAATTCTCTTTACTTAAGCAGTACTTTCCGGGCCGTAATCTAAAGCGTTACCAAAAAAGTTTCTAACGTTAGGTGTTTGTCGGATAACCTTAAGTATGAATGAGCACTTAACAAACTGGTTTGCAGAGCCAAACAGCGTTGTCATTTGTTTACTTCCTTGCTACAACGTACAATTAACAATACGAACTATTAAAGGAAAAAACATTGACGAAAAATAAATCATACTTACAGGTTGTGACCCATATGTGACCCAAAAACAGCTTCTGTTTTTAAATCCATCTTTCAGGACAAGCCGTTGTGCGAATCCTGCATTGAACTCGTGAACTCGTTGTGGAAGCTTTCTTCCGTGAAATGTGCAGCAAAGAGAGCAAGATTTGGGTAATAATTATGAGGGACCGAGTTAAAAATAAATTTTAACCATTGATCCCTAACTCCCCCGTCCCTAGGAAGGCTGAACAAAGTGGACCTGCAATCCGGATGAAAATAACGGCGTTTCGTCGGCATTGCGGCAACAACATTCCAGTCTACTAACTATACCACAACAACTCTTCCCCACAGCAATAAAAAATGACCTCGCCCCCCCTTATTCTCGGAGGAGGGGTTTATGTAAATATTGGAGCTGGTGATGTCAGCAACCCTGGAGGAATGTCTGTAGTCCCTACTGGCCGTTTGCTGTAGTCCTTAGAAATTGATTTCTTTAAAAGCAATTATCTCGCTTTGCTTTAAACTTTGAACGTTGTAACTTTGCAGATGTTGCTTATGCTCAAAAAGCAACATTACACTAGCTAAAGTTAGTAAAGTGAAAACGTGTTTTACCACCCCTTTAACATAACAAAACCATAGAGATCAGCGAACCAAGGAACAGATAACAGAATTAGTCGCCCCAAACGTAGGACAAGACCTGACAAAGAACACAGGAAACACAGGGGTTTAAATACACAGGGGCAAACAAGCTTAACAAATGAACAAGATACACCTCGGGAGACTAATCAACACGAAAAACTACAAAGAACTACAAAACATGGCACAAGACAGGAAATAACAAAAGTCCTCACAAGACAGGGAAACACATGTTGGGATCATGACACAGTGACAGTCACATGTCACCATGCTTCACAACAACAACAACAACACTAGTGTGGTATTTTGCATCCAATCTAATAATCTTTTGTGATTTAAATACCAAGTGAGAGGAAAAAAAATAATGGTGATGTTGAGAATGGATGCAGGGTCTGAAAGGGCCAATGATTGTTCTGATTGTGGGGTGAATTCAGGGTGATTGGGACACTTTTTCAAGTCATCTCAATGGCAAAAAGTGTCCCAATCATCCTGAATTCACACTATGTTATCCTATTTCAGATGCCTCTGTTGGAGACTCATTTGTTGCAGACCCATCGTGAGCTGCGTTTGGCCCGTCTGGCTTTGAGCGTGATGACTATGGGTTTCGTATGGCAGGAGGGAGAGAGAGAAACAGTAAAAGTACAACTCCTATTTTATATGCCGTTCAGAAAACTAATAGGACTGAACCACTGAACTGACCTATCTGACTATTTTTGACTATGTTGTGAAATTCCAGGTGCTTCCGCGGAATCTGTCGGTGCCGTTCTGTGAGGTGTCTCGGAGACTGGGGCTGCCCCCAATTCTCATCCACGCAGACTCAGTCCTTGCCAACTGGAAGAAAACAGATCCAGATGGGTAAACTCATTGATCCTACAAATTATGATAAGTAAAAATACTGTGTTACCCTGCCCTGTTTTAACCAATTTTTTGTTTGCAGTATGTGTGTGTTATTTTCTAATGTGTGTGAGCACTAACTTGGATATGTTAAATCCAGAGCACAAATTCTGAGTATGGGTTACTATACTTGGCCTTCATGTCATATCACTTTTCATTTTCATTTTATTTAAGTTTAGGTGGAAATAATTATCATTTAATTAGGATCTTCATCTCAATCTCAATAGCAATTGCTCGACTGGCACAGAACCAGCAGAAGTAAAAGCTGCCATTATGGGCACACAGTTCTGGACACAATTATTTTGACCCAATCTGAGACTGCAATTACAACACCTACCAGCAGCGGCTAACCCTGAAGTGAGAAAAGTACACTTTAGCATACTTTTAAAAGAATATACTTAAAGATTTAGTTCACCCAGAAATGAAAATTATGTAATTATTTACTCACTCTCATGTTGTTCCAAACCCATGAGACATTCATTCATCTTCGGAACACAAATGAAGATATTTTTAATGAAATCTGAGAGCTTTCTGTCACTCCATTGAGTGACCTCTTTCTGAAGTTCAAACGTGCTGCGTAACACGAGAATTAATCTCATTGGTTCTTTCTGAAGTTCAAACGTGCTGCGTAACACGAGAATTAATCTCATTGGTTCTTTCTGAAGTTCAAACGTGCTGTGTAACACGAGAATTAATCTCATTGGTTCTTTCTGAAGTTCAAACGTGCTGCGTAACACGAGAATTAATCTCATTGGTTCTTTCTGAAGTTCAAATGTGCTGCGTAACACGAGAATTAATCTCATTGGTTCTTTCTGAAGTTCAAACGTGCTGCGTAACATGAGAATTAATCTCATTGGTTCTTTCTATGTTCAAACGTGCTGCGTAACACGAGAATTAATCTCATTGGTTCTTTCTGAAGTTCAAACGTGCTGCGTAACACGATAATTAATCTCATTGGTTCTTTCTGAAGTTCAAACGTGCTGTGTAACACGAGAATTAATCTCATTGGTTCTTTCTGAAGTTCAAACGTGCTGTGTAACACGAGAATTAATCTCATTGGTTCTTGCAGAAGTTCAAACGTGCTGTGTAACACGAGAATTAATCTCATTGGTTCTTTCTGAAGTTCAAACGTGCTGCGTAACACGAGAATTAATCTCATTGGTTCTTTCTGAAGTTCAAACGTGCTGTGTAACACGAGAATTAATCTCATTGGTTCTTGCAGAAGTTCAAACGTGCTGCGTAACACGAGATTTAATCTCATTGGTTCTTTCTGAAGTTCAAACGTGCTGTGTAACACGAGAATTAATCTCATTGGTTCTTTCTGAAGTTCAAACGTGCTGCGTAACACGAGAATTAATCTCATTGGTTCTTTCTGAAGTTCAAACGTGCTGCGTAACACGAGAATTAATCTCATTGGTTCTTTCTGAAGTTCAAACGTGCTGCGTAACACGAGAATGAACCTCATTGGTTCTTTCTGAAGTTCAAACGTGCTGTGTAACACGAGAATTAATCTCATTGGTTCTTTCTGAAGTTCAAACGTGCTGTGTAACACGAGAATTAATCTCATTGGTTCTTTCTGAAGTTCAAACGTGCTGTGTAACACGAGAATTAATCTCATTGGTTCTTTCTGAAGTTCAAACGTGCTGCGTAACACGAGAATTAATCTCATTGGTTCTTTCTGAAGTTCAAACGTGCTGCGTAACACGAGAATTAATCTCATTGGTTCTTTCTGAAGTTCAAACGTGCTGTGTAACACGAGAATTAATCTCATTGGTTCTTTCTGAAGTTCAAACGTGCTGTGTAACACGAGAATTAATCTCATTGGTTCTTTCTGAAGTTCAAACGTGCTGCGTAACACGAGAATTAATCTCATTGGTTCTTTCTGAAGTTCAAACGTGCTGCGTAACACGAGAATTAATCTCATTGGTTCTTTCTGAAGTTCAAACGTGCTGTGTAACACGAGAATTAATCTCATTGGTTCTTGCAGAAGTTCAAACGTGCTGCGTAACACGAGAATTAATCTCATTGGTTCTTTCTGAAGTTCAAACGTGCTGTGTAACACGAGAATTAATCTCATTGGTTCTTTCTGAAGTTCAAACGTGCTGCGTAACACGAGAATTAATCTCATTGGTTCTTTCTGAAGTTCAAACGTGCTGTGTAACACGAGAATTAATCTCATTGGTTCTTGCAGAAGTTCAAACGTGCTGCGTAACATTGAGGGATCAAATTCTCTCAGATTTCATCCAAAAATATCTTAATTTGTGTTCCGAAGATGAACGAAAGTCTTACGGGTTTGGAACGGCATGAGGGTAAGTAAATATTGACAAAATTTTAACCGAATGCAATGTTTTTGGACAAATAATCGCATGTTATATACAATTAAATTAAAATATATTATAGTTTAAATTTATATTACATGCAATTAGCTGAACTTAAGAGCACAAGTAGAACTGAAGTACATTTTTATATGTAATTTCATAATTATTTGTATTGTCTTTGAAATATAATAATATAATAATATAATAACATAATATAATAATATATAATAATATAAGTATTGACAAGCATTTAGTATAAAATACACTTTAAAATAAAATATACAAATTTCTATTGAAACTTAAATATTTTGTAATTACATTTCTGTAAGAACGAAGTTGCAATTTAGTATGTTTTAATTATATTAACTTTATTAATATCAAAGAACAGACTACAGTTAAAATTGTGATTAAAATAAGTGTACTACTTTGAAGCATTACAAAAGATTGTGAAACAAAATGATTTAAAAGTTTAGAAATAAAACTTTTAACTTGACATAATTATAAAGTGCACCTTAAAAAATAATTTAGTGTGGTAAGAAACATTGTCATGACTCTCTTTAAGTATATATACATACACTTTAAAGAGTGCACATTTTCAGTATACATGGAATGACCTAGTGTACTACCAAGGGGTCAGGGATTGGTCTGTTAGCATGACTAATAAGCCCCTGCTGGTAGATGTCATAATACAACAATCGGGCTAAAATAATATTTCTTTTTCCGACCTTTCCACTGATAAAAGTAGCATTGTTTTCTGACAGAATAAAATAAAATTGTAAGCTACTTAATTATATTACATATTATATTAAAATTTCACTATTTGACCATTTGTAGTTAAAAACTTTCATTCATGAATCTGATATTATTAGTACTGTGAAGTTTCATTCAGGTTTGCAGAAATTGTTCACTGAAGAAATTGTCACTTCTGAATCAACTTGAAATTAAATTGCAACATCTGAGTGAATGTGAGAAACCTTGTAAATGCAAACAAAAAAAGATTTATATATAGCTTATATTTAGACAAATCAGCTATGTTTCAGATTTGACACATGTATTATAAATTGTTGTTTTCTTTTTCACGCACAACTGGACACCGATTGTTCCTAGACCTTTTACCATGGAGTAAGTATTTTGTTGAATTAACAGAAATGTGTGTTAAATGTTATTGATTTTTAGAACCAGCAGAGGGAGCCATCTCATTATGTACAGTGTGGAATATGTTAATGTGCTCTGTGTATTCAGATCCTCTTTGTAGCATCTGACCATACAAATACATGAATGTCAAGAATTAGACACCACCCTGATAACAAAAAAGAACTCTTTGCAATACATTGATGTAGTTTAAAGCTAGTGCTGTTCTGATGTGTCCTGACTGTTCTTGCTTCCTGTAAGGAACTTGGAGTTGTTGTTGACATTGCCTGGAGGAGAAAGTGTACGAGGGTTTTTTCTGGTGACACTGCTGGTGGAGTTGGCGGCTGTTCCTGGCCTGAAGGTCTGACACTTTTACAAATGTCACAGTTCAAAGACAGAGCACTGAGCTACAGAAGCCATGATAGTAGCTAAATCATTCATATTCATACATGGTTGCATTAGTTGAATTACATTGGAGTGCAAATACCATGGTATGTGAATATGAACTTTGCAACAATTTTCAACTTTGAAAAATCATTACAGTATGGCAATCATTCTGTATTACCATCTGATACCACGGTAATGCTGTTTCTTACAGTCTATCCTTGATGTCATCAACGGTGTCCATTATAATGATGTTGCTATGGTCACCAAAGCTCTGGATGTTGTCGGTCAGGCCATAGACAGCATGAAACAGGCTCTTAAACTGATGCATGGTAATACTTTATAGATGATAAATGACCTCTATGTGTTCATTCAAGTGGTTTTAATACTCATTGTGACCATTTCAGAATATGTAGATCCCTCCATATTCTACGGCATTTTGAGGATCTATCTGTCTGGGTAAGCCACACTGTTGGTTTCACAGCTTTTTTGGATTCCCCTCAAAGTTCTTCTGAATCTATAAAACTTTACCGTCCTTCATGTGGGTTTTAGATGGAAAGATAACCCATCAATGCCGGAAGGTCTCATGTACGAGGGAGTTCACGAGAAGCCAATGGAGTTTTCGGGCGGCAGTGCCGCACAAAGCAGTATCTTACACTGCTTCGATGAGCTGCTTGGAGTCCAACATGAAGGCAACAGCGGTAAGGGAATCATCAGTAATTCCCCTCATGGTTAGGTCATTCCTGATTTCAAATTTTGCTTGGCAGTTACAGCAATGATTATGCTGGATAACAGGGATCATCAGGAGTCCATGCCAGCGATACTGTTATTAATAAACCAGGAGGATAATTTCAGTTGCAAAATATGTCTTATCTTGCCTATAGAGCAAGGGTTCCCTTTCGTTCAGTCACTATGACGTAACGTTAGTGACTAACGAATGGGGGTTTTGCTTAGAAGCCAATTACCTTCGAGGAATCTAACAGCGCACAATGACAGTGCCAATGCCATGGGCATGCGGAATTTGCATGCGTAACTTTGCCCCACATCATGGGTATCTCTTCACTCCTACAAGCCTGAATTCTGAAGTCTTCTCTTCAGTCTTCGAGACGAGCGGTTCTCCAGGGTGTTGGTGTGACGGCACGTTCCAGCGATCTCACATTGCCTGCCTGCTGATCTGTGCAGTGATCTGCCACAGCTGTGTGTGTTTTCCCTGGGCGCTTCGGCACTCTGCAGAGCTTTCCTCTCACAAAAAGAGCTTGCGCGTGGCACGTCTTTTTCAAGACGGTTCGCCTGCGCACTTCCGGGTGCGATCGATCTCCGTTGCTGTCTATGGGCACATTCACTGCTCGACGTGTTTGGGCTTCAGCACGTTCGGGCAGTGATTGTGGATGTGTCATGTTCCCCCTGCGGGAACGTGACCATCGCAATGTCGCGGTCGAGACTCAGTGATCTCCGTGAGGAGAGAGAGTCCCCAATCTACCGTCCCGAGAGAGGTGGTACTTTGGCTGGTGGCCAGGGTGACCTGAGGGCGGTGCCGTGGTATTAAGAACCCCAACGATCATTCCTTGGGCCACACCCCCCTCTCTCACATCGCTTCCTGTCGATCGCCGCATCTCAAGGTGGGCTAGAGTTCTTTGGGGATGATGATTAGGCTGTGCTCAGCCTTCGGGTGTGCCAGCGCTGCCGGATCCGACCTAGAGTTGACAGCCATGTTATCTCGGGCAGCCACGAGCCTCGGACTGGTGTGGAACTCTGCCCTGCTCGTAGTTGCGCGATTGGTTTTTGGAGGCAGCACCTGACAGCTGTTGGGCCCCGCCCCCAATGCCTTTCGCTCCCGAGGTGCATGAGGAGATCACGTGATCCTGGAAGTCCCCGTGCTTCCTGTGACCGTTCGGTGGCCTCCTCCGCCTTCTCTGCCCTTGATGGGGCCGCGGCCAAGGGTACACTGGGGTCCCCCCACTGTTGAACACTCTGTTGCACACTATGGTGTCCACGAAGGGCTTCGACGTGGCGTGGCTATCATAAGCGCCCTTCCAAAGCCTGTGGGCTTGTCTACTTCGGTGGTGTGGTCCTGCAGAGCTACGGGACAGGCCGCCGCCCCTTTGCATATGCACGAGGGTGGAGCCGACCCAGGGCTCTTCAATGAGCTGCGTGCCCCAACTGATCCCGCCCTCCGGACGGTGAAGGGGGCCACACACTCCCTGGGTCGGGCGATGTCCACAGCTGTGGTCCGGGAGAAAACACCTAGGCTTATCTTGTGATGTGGGGGAGGTTGGCCTCTTCGGCGGCGCGACTGAGAACTATGCCCAACGGTTCTCGGCCGTCCGAAAGCAGACTGATGCTGTAATATGTACTGCCCCGGTGGCCAGCTGCTGCACCCAGCCGCCGGCTCAGTCGCCTCAGTCCACTTGCTGCCGAGGGTGCCCTCCCCCCTGCCTGGCCCCAGCAGCAGCCTTCACCTCGGCCGCGCCATGGAGGTGGTTGCAGGATGACGCCCAGTCCACTCCACAGCCTGACTAAACGCCAGGCTGAAGGTGGACAACTCAGAGATGGGTTCCAGTTCTTTCCAGGGGATGGTAGCAGGGCCTCTCCTTCCCCCGGTGGAGGGCCAGGGGAGAATCCTTCCACTGCTGGTCCCCGAGCTAGCAGCGCTTGGAAAGATCTCCCATCTCTGAGGACCCAGAGACCGGTGATGGCAGTGTGCACCGCCCCCGGGCCGCGCCGCTCTCGTCCCTCTCTCTCGCCAGCCTCCTCTCAGAGCAGACCCCAGTGGAACGTGCGTCCTTCCCTGGTCTCCTCTGTCAGGACGCAGCTGCTGACTGGGCCCCCAACGGGACGCTACACCTCCCACGTCTGGGCCAGTCACGCTGCCTCGCTGCCCCACCGTCTGTGGTTCGAGTGACCCCGCTGGTCAGTTCCTGAGAGCCTGGCTACAGCTTCCGGGACCGCCCGCGGGGTCGCGAAGACCATCAGGCTCGGCTACGCGATTTTTTTGCGCAGGCTCCTCCCCGCTTCCGGTGAGTCCGCTCTCCATGGTGGGGCCCAATACCCCAGTCATGCGTACGGAGGTTGCCACCCTACTGGCGAAGGGTGCGATCGAGTCTGTCCCTCCAGCCGAAATGAAGTCCAGCTTCCTCAGCCCTTACTTCATTGTACCCTAGAAAACCTGGATCTGCCCGTCTTGAGCCGATCCCTTCACAGGCTTCCGTTCGGGATTTTGGCAGTGAACGCCTTCTCAAATGTGTTCGTCCAGTAGATTGGTTTGCAGCGATCGACCTGAAGGGCGCCTACTTCCATGTCTCCTACCTCGACTCAGACCGTTCCTACGGATTGCTTCGAGGGGCGGAATTTTCAGTACGCAGTCCTCCCATTCGGGCTAGCTCTGTCCCTTCGCGTCTTCACGAAGATTGTCGAGGCAGCCCTTGTGCCACTCAGGCAGCACGGGGTTCACATCGTGAACTACCTCGACGACTGGCTCATAATGAGTCACTCTCGAGCACAGGGTTGCGAACACAGAGACCTAGTGCTCCAGCACTTAGCCCGTCTGGGCCTTCGGGTCAACTGGGAGAAGACAAGGTGGAGGACAAGGAGCAGGTCATGTTGGTCTCCCTGTATTGGCACGGCCAGACCAGGTTCTCAGAACTGCTACTCCTTGCGACAGCCCCTCACTGGCCTATCCCTCTGAGGAAGGACCTCCCGCAGGTTTGAGTACCCTACCACCTCCGGTGGTGTCTACCATCACTTCCGCTAGGGCAGAGTCCACTCGGCATGCCTATGCGTTGAAGTTGAACCTCTTCGTCACCTGGTGTTCTTCCCGCCAAGAAGACCCCTGGAAATGCCCGATCGGGTCCGTGCTCTCGTTCCCCCAAGAGGGGTTGGAGCGAAGGCTGTCTCCCTCCACCCTTAAAGTTTATGTGGCCGCAATATCTGCCCACCACGTTCTCTTGGGGGACAAAAAGGTAAATCAGCACGACCTGGTCATCAGGTTCCTGAGGGGAGCCAGGAGATTACATCCTCCTCGCTCTCCCCTCGTACCCTCTTGGGACCTCTCAGTAGTCTTAGATGCTCTGCAGAGGTCCCCCTTTGAGCCTTGCGGTCAGTTGATCTTAAGTTCTTGTCTATGAAGACAGCTCTCCTGACTTCGTTGGCCTCCCTCAAGAGGGTAGGGGACCTGCAGGCATTTTCGGTTGATGAAGCGTGCCTGGAGGCCCGGATATGTGCCCAAGGTTCCCACCACTCCGTTCAGAGACCAGGTGGTGAACCTGCAAGCGCTGCCCGTGGAGGGGGCAGACCCAGCCTTGGCATTGCTCTGTCCAGTACGCGCTCTCCGCGCTTACGTAGACAGGACGCAGTGTTCAGGACCTCAGACCAGCTCTTTGTCTGTTATGGTGGAAAGCGGAAGGGAAGAGCTCTCTCAAAGCAGAGGTTGTCTCACTGGATAGTGGACACCATTTTTTTGGCTTACCAGCAGCAAGTCCCCTTGGGGTCCACCATGTCCCCTTGGGGTCAGGGCCCACTCCACTCGGAGTGTGGCCTCCTCTTGGGATTTAGCGCATGGCGCCACGCTAACAGACATCTGCAGAGCTGCAGGCTGGGCGACACCTAACACATTCACCAGATTCTACAATCTCCGAGTGGAGCCAGTGTCCGACTATGTACTCGCCTCTACTAGTGGCCGGTAATGGACCAGGCTCAGGTGTCTTCGCTTGCTCGCCATTCCACTCCACGGAATGGACACGTGCGATATTCTCCTCAGGTGAGCTTCCCGAAAGCCCTGAGTTCCTCCAGCACTGTCGACGCCAACACCAGTAAGTCTGCCCTCTTGAGCCCAGACCCTCGTGTCCGGCCAGGTGCCCCGTGTGCATGGTTCCCTCTGGCGACCCCCACACGTGTATTTCCACCGTAAGCCTCCTCAGTGATCAGGTGTCTTTCCCTTGGCAGGTCCCTGCCACCCCTGGGGTTAAAAATCCACATTCGGCTGGTAGCCCAGAGTTCTATGCAGCCCTTAGCGGGTCATATGTGTACTCTCTAAGTCGTCACTACGGGTAGGCATTTTGGCATATCACCACTGGAGTGGCGTCACTGTATTGGGACCCCCATTCGTTAGTCACTAACGTTACGTCGTAACACAATCAAGCCTTCGAAAGAATGTGTTTTACCACCCCTTTAATGCTGAGTATGTTTACACACACAAGGAATTTTATCAGATGACAGGAGTGAATAAGTCCAGTGCACAAAAATAAGTACAGACATACATAGAGATAGGGACGATAAAATGTATATAACACAATAATATAAAAGGCAATACAATTTAATATAATACAATACAGTAATAGAAATTTAGAAAATATACAATATATGTATATAAATATATTCTATATACTAAATAAATCTATTTTTGGCCAGTCAAAGGCCAGATATTGATGTTGTTTTAACATGCTGCTTTATAGAAAATAATTCTATGATTTTCTATTTGATATTGTTGTTTGAACATGCTGATTTATTTAAATAATAATATATTTTAAATTAAAGCAGCATGTTAAAACAACAATACCAATACAATTTGTATATTAATATTCTATATAAAGTATATACTGTGCATGGATAATTATTTGAATTTATTTAATTTTCAGGCTTATACATCTAACATTAATCTCAGTATTTAATTTGTATTTTTAAATTATTAGAAAAATTTACAAACTTTTGAACTTTCTATTCATTAAAGAATCCCCCAAAAAATGCATCATGGTTTCCACAAAAATATTAAGCAGTTATTAAGCAATTCAGCATTATAATAATGATTTCTGACAATGAAGACTGGAAATGCTGAAAATGTATATTAAAACAGTTATTTTAAATATAACATCATACTAATATTTCACAGTATAACAGTTTAATGTATCTTTGATCAGTTAAATGCAGCCTAATGACAAAAACATTAAATAATCTTACTGACCCCAAAATTTTAATATAGCGCTAATATAAATAGGCCTATATATAAAATGCAAAGCCAATATTTTTCAGATAATGTATTTATTTATGAATTTCAGATGAATATAAAAGACAGACCCACTTTATATTAGGTGGCCTTAACTACTATGTACTAACATTTGAATTAATAATTTGATACAATGCACTTATTGTGTATACATGTTTTTACATTGTACTTACATTTTTAAAATTAACTGCATGTAATTACACCTATAATTAATTTCTGTAATTACATTTATAATTACACTGTTGACCCTTCCCTTACACCTAACCCTACCCTTACATTTACCCATACCATCACACCTGTCCCTAACGTTACCCGTATCCCACCTCAATATCAGCAAAAGTGTGTGCAATACAATATGAACACAATAAGTACATTGTACTTATTTTTTTGATGTAAGTACATAGTTAAGGCGACCTAATATAAAGTGGGACCTAAAAGATAAATGCAGTTTATAGAACACTTTTGCATTTGTATTGAAAATTTTTTTTGCTCTGCAGGGGCCTTCCTGAGAAGAATGAGGGACTACATGCCGCCCTCTCATAAGCGTTTCATTGAAGACATCTCAAGACCCCCGTCCCTGCGTAACTTTGTGCTTCAGCAAGAGGATGTGCACCTAACACACACATTTGAACAGTGTGTGGCTCGCTTGGTGGACTTTCGGAATTGCCACATCAACATTGTCACCCGTTATATCACTATACCAGCCTCCCGTGCCAAACAGCTCCGTGCAAACAAGCAGGATTCGGTCGATGAGCTCGACGCAATCAGGAAAGCACCAACAGCTCTGGAGGAAAGAGGCACTGGAGGCTCAGGGATTATGATCTTTCTGAAGACTGTGCGTGATGAAACTAAAGACATCTACATCTCACAGTGTACTAATGGGAGCCAAGTCATGCCAGACGCACCGATGACAGCCATACAGAAGGCTGCATCTGAGCTCACAATAGAACGAAAATAACACATTCAAAGTATCTTTGAATTGTGATTTGACAACCCAGGCTCATTGGAAAAAAATCATGCCTGTGCGAAATTATACTGTTACTTTTTGCATGTTTCGTGACACTTTCAAAGTGAAATGTCCAGCAAGTGGCACAAAAACTTGATGCGGTTTATCCACAACAGATGAACGGGAATCTGGCGATGTTTTATTAAAGGTGCAGTAAGCAATTTTTGAGAAACTCTGTTGACGGTGGATTGGGCACCATAACACACTTGCGGTTCCTTCATCATCTTCACTTTATTTTTCGTGAAGCATTATTTTGTGTCGCTTCAGCTATGATAAAGAGACTTCGACTCTTTATCATTGCGCGTTTGTGCATTTTGGGGGAGGAGTAATGAAGGGAGGGGAGTGCTTGTTTGGGTTTATTTCAAATATCAACAGTGTTTCCCATAAATCACTTACTGCACCTTTAAGTTAGTTGTTGTACATATGGCTGCAATTCAGAAATGAAATGTCCAGAGAGTGGTGCTAAAAGGTTAACACTTTGCCGCGTTTAAAAATAATATACAGTGCCACTTACACTTAACCCTACACTCTAAAAAAAAAAGGTTCTATATGGCACCAAAAAAGGTTCTTGGCTCGTAATCATAGGGGAACCTTTTTTAGTGCTATATAGCACCAATTTTGGTGCTTCAGTGGTTCTTCAGCAGTTCTTCAGAGGTTCTTCACCGGTTCTTTGACTAAGGTGCTATATAGCACCTCTGAAGAACCGTTGAAGAACCACTGCAGCACCAAAATTGGTGCTATATAGCACTAAAAAAGGTTCCCCTATGATTACGAGCCAAGAACCTTTTTTGGTGCCATATAGAACCTTTTTTTTTAGAGTGTACTCTAAACCTAACCAATAGTGTTAGAAAAGCTAACATGACATAAACACATCAGCTGTGTCCAAAATCACCCCCCTATACCCTTAAATAGGGCATTTTTTGAGGGGACAGCAATTTTTTGTGGTGTCTGAAACCATAGTGGACATTATCGAGTGCACTCATTCAATTCCACAGTGTACTGCAATAATGAGTGTACAACCGATGTACGCGCAGAGGCGATAATGCACTGTGAAGGTCACGCCAAATGAATTCCCGTGTCTGACCAGAAGATGGTGCTACAGCTGAATCATTCATGCATCCATTTTTTAAACCACTGCTCCAATGTGGGTACTGCATTATATCACACATGACTAAATTCCCTTTTACTTGATTATTAAATAGTCTAGTTAAGGTTTATACAGGCTAGTTTCCATGGCAGAGTTCAAGATATATCTTCTCATTACTACTGGAGCTGCCAGTTTGCTAAGTTTCAAATGTTTATTAAACAGCACAAACTATGCAAAAGCAGCAGCCCTTCCAGCACATTCAGTGTCCGAATTCACTCACTCGTTTCATTCACTCACTCAAGTGGACTATATTAGTGGCGTAATGTAGGGAATAGTGAATGAGCGTATAGGGGACGATTTCAAACACAGCCATCAACTTTTTCTGAAGCAATCAAAACATTTGCTGTCTCATGGGACTCATAGTCTCGAGCGCTCTCAGGGGTTGACGCTTAATTTTTCCCAAGGAGCACATTAAAAACTTCAAGGTTCAAGGAAAATTTGTCAAATAATGTGTTTTTCCTTAACGAAGGAGGAAGTTAAATGTTATTTTCTTCAAGGCGACGGGACAGACCAGACAAGACTTCACATTACATTATGCCAAACACAGATTATTGGGTAACTAAAATACTTTAAATTCATAATCTTTAAATTAGAATTGGCTGCGGACCAAAGTTTGAGATGAACTGGTCTGGAGAAGAAAAAAATTGGGCTCCCAAAATACAATGGGACTCTTATTTTGAAATGTGTATGCTTTATTATTTTCAGTGTCATGACAAATCGGGTCCTACCTCGAAATCGGGGCTGAATGCGAAATCACCCCCTATACCAGGGATGGGCAACTCCAGTCCTCGAGGGCCACTGTCCTGCAAAGTTTAGCTCCAACCCTGATAAAACTCACCTGCCTGTAGCCTTCTAGTAATCCTGAAGACATTGATTAGCTGGTTCAGGTGTGTTTGATTAGGGTTGGAGCTAAACTCTGCAGGACAGTGGCCCTCGAGGACTGGAGTTGCCCATCCCTGCCCTATACCCTCAAATAGGGCACTATTTGAGGGGACAGCCATTTGTAGTGGTGTCCGAAACCATAGTAGACTTTATCAAGTACACTCATTCAATCCCACATTGCACCGCAATAACGAGTGTACAGTCCATATACAGTCAATGGCTGTACGAATTCACTCACTTGTTTTCATTCACTCCTTCAAGTTAACTGTATTAGTGGACTCATAGCTATACATAATAAAGGCTAGATGTCTCATCCGCGCTACTGGCCAATGGAGGTCGTCGTCCGCACCTGACGGCCATCTTGTCACAGTCAGCTCGCTCACTCGTAACATTGTGTTTTAATGGTGCATGTACTTTTTAAATAACCATAACTAGCTATATTTTCTAACGATTTTCAAACTGTTTGGTTTGTTATAAACATCAGAGATGTAGTTATGACACTGCATACTCATGAATAATTATTCATAATTTGTTCAAGCATCCAGAATTAAAGCCACGTTAATAATGTTTGTAAGAAACCAAACCATTTGTAAATCCGTCAAGATTACCGCGAGACAAGAGTATTTGTGTTCGTGCAGATCACTCACCTTACATTAGGTATCACAGAGCCCGCCAGAAAGCTTGCCTGTGACAAGATGGCCGCCAGTGATGACATTAGAGACTCCGCCGTAAGACATCTAGCCTTTATTATGTATATCTATGAGTGGACTAACGTGGGGATTTCGGATTCAGCCTGGGTCTCCCCAAACTCTCAGTTAATGAATATCCTAAGTATATACAAATTATATTAATTTAAAATATGCATATCTTACTATATAATGCATACGAAAACACATTAGTGCATAGTAAAACCAATTGAATGTAATTTCTTACACTTGATTAACTGTTAGTTAATAAATAATATGTGAATAATTGAACATCATTAATTTGTTTTATTTGAAATATTTGGACATTTTACACTTAATTTAACACAATTTCATTAAAGATGATTGTGAATATATGTAGGGTATGTGCAAATGTGTATATAAACAGGCTAATCGCTTATCTGTATGGAATGCTAGTATATAAGCTAAATAATACAGACGTAAATGGTCATTATAATGTAGTTGAAACAGCATTTACCTTAACATGATTTTGTAGGAATTGTAATCAGGCACTAAAGAGAGTACCTAAGCAATCTAAACCAATGGGATTGGTAGGGGTCCTAAAGGAAACCCGATTTTGCGAGGGGAGGGGGGACCCAATTTGTCACTACACCGGCTGCTCATTCAAAAATATGAGAGAGATAAAAAATATGCAATTCTACAACCATCCACAACATATGAAGTCTTGCCACCTCCATCAAAAATGAGACAACGATATTGAGCGAATGCTCGCTGCACATAGTATACGTTCAGCAAATACTTTCGCTTCAAATCCACTAAAATCTTCCAATGAGCCTATGTTGCAACTTCACCTGCTACTTAGACATTATACTCTCAAACATTACAGTGTAAGAGGAAAAACTACAATAAATTAGTCTCAAAAAAAGAGCTAAAGGCAGTGGGGTCCAAAGGTCTGAGACTTTTGGACCTCCCTGAATGTCTTTGAATATGTTAATTTATCCATAACTGTAGAACAATACATGATTTCCTATTACAAATGTTGTAATTGTGGTCTAAACATTATGCATTGCACTTTATGTACTCATGGTGACTGTGAATGTATTAGAGCTTTTTCTGTTCCTAATTCACTATCTTTTGTCATGGAAAACTGGAAAATGCACATTCCTTTGTCACTTCATGCAATGAATTATTTAGCTTTGAAACTATAATCCAATCAAAACCTATAGTAAAGCCTTTTACTTGAGCCATGCACATTCTGTAGCCTCCCTTCAATGAAAATTTGTGTTGTGGACATTTTGTGGCAAAGAATGCTGTGATTTCAAGCCAAACCATAATTTGAATCATCAATTTTAGTTTCCATTATATGCAACCACTAATCTTTCCATTTCATTTAAATCAGACTACAAAATATGTACCCTGTCTCACTCTGGGTAGTTTGATTCAAAACATGAGCCACTATTCCTAAATGTCAATTGGCTGCAATGCGGCTACTCTCATGCTAGAAAGCATTCATATCACGCATGTTTATTTTTTAGTAAATAACGAGGAGAATTTCAATAAGCAGCTGTTGCTTTTGCATTTTTGGATGAATAAAGATCCTACTGTAATTATACCATTCTGTACAAAGATTAAGTGTGAATCTTGATGCTAATTGTCATGGTTTTCATGGTTATTTTATCCTATGGTAAACCCATTAATGAAGTACAGTGTGCAGTAAGTATAGACAGTGCAGCAGGGCTTGACATTAACTTTTTTGCTCACCAGCCACTGTGGCTAATGGTTTTCCGAAGTTACAAGATTTCTATACCATGGGGAAAAACTGCCATATAGATATTTTTTTAATTTGGCAGCAGTATGACGCACGGATCCATTATACTGTTACACATTTTCTTTCTCAAATCTTTATGTTCACTTCAAACAGAACTGACTGTGTTTATGTGAATACTCGCCAAAACCGGCATTTTTACATTATTTTGTGTATTTGACTGTTTAAGCGCAATAAGCAGTGAAAAAGAACTCAATTTAGTGCTGAGAGGCGGCTTTATGTGTGTGCACTTTGGGTTTGAGCATACAATCTGCAGGAATAAGTAAAATAATGTGCAATCCCACGCCGAAATTCAAGCCCTGTAACACCAACAATACTCATCCGGAAATGAAATGAGTGAGTGAGAGGAGTCGGGTTTGTGTGTCACTCGCTGTCGGAGAGATGAGAGAGAGAGAGAAAGAGCAGCTGGTATCGTGTATCTATTCTGCGGAAAATGAGTATCAGAAACGTTTCAGATATTTTGGTATCGATATACACTATTGGCAAAAGTTTTGGGACGTCTGCCTTTACATGCACATGAACTTTAATGAACTTTAGTCCGTAGGGCTTAATAATGGGGTTGGCCCACCATTTGCAGCTATAACAGCTTCAGCTCTGGGGAGGCTTTCCACAAGGTTTAGGAGTGTGTTTATGGGAATTTTTGACCATTCTTTTAGAAGCGCATTTGTGAGGTCAGGCACTGGTGTTGGATGAGAAGGCCTAGCTTGCAGTCTAAGTGGTTCTATTGGGTTCAGGTCAGGACTCAGGACTCAGGACTCGCTCATCCATGTCTTTATGGACCTTGCTTTGTGCACTGGTGTGCAGTCATGTTGGAACAGAAAAGGGCCATTCCCAAACTGTTCCCACAAAGTTGGGATCATGAAATTGTCCAAAATGTCTCGGTATGCTGAAGCATTAAGTGTTCTTTTCACTGGAACTAGGGGGCCAAGCCCAACCCCTGAAAAACAACCCCACAACATAATTTCCTCTCCACCAATCTTTACACTTGGTACATTGTAGTCAGGCAAGTACTGCCAAACCCAGACTCGTCCATTAGATTGCCAGACAGAGAGGCGTGATTCGTCACTCCAGAGAACACGTCTCCACTGCTCTAGAGTCCAGTGGCGGCGTGCTTTAACCACTGCATCCAACGCTTTGCATTGCACTCGTGATGTAAGGCTTGGATGCAGCTGCTCAGACATGGAAATGGACTTGTATCCACCACAGAGGGGAAAGCCAACACACACTCACCTCCACAGCTCAGAGCCTGGCGCTGTATTAAGCCACCTACAGGGGAAACTTCAGTTAACTCCTCCTTCCTAACAGTTGTGTAAACCCACACTCTATACAGGGAACAAAGGTCTGTAAGAAATACATATTTTAGTGTTATCACACAAAATAGACCACTCTCACCTGCGGCGTGTAGAGCGAAAACTCACTACACATGGAACAAATCGTCGCAGGATATCCATGTGCTATATGTAGCTCCCCAGTACTTGAGCGAGCTCTTAACACATTATACTCCATCACGTCTACTGCGGTCTCAAAATTCTGGCCAGTTGATAATACCGAGAATATCGACCGTGTCAATTAGCCTCCCCCTGAAATTGCCTCGTCGACACGGAATCCTCAATAAAGCCGTCTCCGGCGTGATGACTCCAATTGTTAGAATATTACAATTTAATAATTGTTAAATCGATATGTCATTCTCAATAAACCCGTCTCCGGCGTGATGACTCCGATTGTTCGAATATTGCACTTTAATAATTATTTAATCAACACATCATCCTCAATAAACCCATCTCCGGCTTGTTGCCTCTGATCTTTCGAATATTCCGATCTATTATGACCTCTGACCTGTAAAGTTGCCAGAATAATAATCATACACTGTTTGTTAATTGGCCAGAGGAGAACTGGCACCCCGACTGAGCCTGGTTTCTCCCAAGATTTATTTTTCCCCATTAGGTCACCTGATGGGGTTTTGGTTTCCTTGCCACTGTTGCCTCTGGCTTGACTTGCTCAGTTGGGGCCACTACATTTTTCTTAATTTTTTCAACTAAATATCCAAATAAATCTAATTATTAAACCAAATTAACCATATAAACTAAATTACTGATCTAAAGCCCACACTGTCACTGTATGATAATTTAAATTAACTGATGACATCACTGTTTTCTCCGGAATGGCTATACGGCTGAATACAATTCTGTTGCATTATTTTGCTGTTTAACACTGTAAAGCTGCTTTGAAACAATCTGCATTGTTAAAAGCACTATATAAAGCGCTTTTAACAGTTGACTTGACTTGACTATAATCATGGACTACATTGTCATCGGTGGCAAAGATCCTGATGAGCATGAAAGAAACCTGAAAATGGTACTGGATCGTGCCAGACAGATAAAACTGAGACTGAATCCAAGTAAATGCAAGTTCAGACTCAACGAGGTGAGCTATGTTGGGCACATATTCACAGATAAAGGACTAAAAGCAGACCCTAAAAATCAGTGAAATACCTCCCCCTGAGGACAAGCCAGCTCTTCAGCGCTTTTTAGGAATGGTAAACTACTTGGGCAAATTCATACCAAACTTAAGTGAACTTACCACACCACTACGTCAGTTGCTTCACAACGGAGTGGTGTGGAATTGGACGGAGCACCAACAGAATGCTTTTGACAAGCTCAAAACCTGCATCAGTAGCCCACCTGTACTCCATTACTATGATGTAAGGCAACCGGTGACGCTCACCTGCGATGCTTCACAATATGGTTTAGGGCCTGCCTGCCTTCAAGAGGGGAATCCGGTGGCATATGCGTCTCGCACACTGACCCAAACGGAAACGAGATACGTGCAGATAGAAAAGGAACCTCTAGCAGTGGTCTTCGCATGCTACAAGTTCTACGACTATGTCTACGGCAAGCCAGTCACAATTGAGACCGACCACCAGCCCTTGGTTACCATTCACAACAAACCATTTCACACCATCCCAGCACGCCTGCAACGCATGATGCTACAGTTGCAAAAATTTGACCTGACTCTCACCTATAAAAAGGGAAAGCACCTCTACTTAGCCGACACCCTTTCCCGTGCACCAAGATGCAACGTCAGCCCCCAGAGGTCAGAAGTTTGAGGTGATGACAGTCCAACTAATATCTCCACGGCACCTTGAAGAGCTCCGTCAATACACTGCTGCAGACACAGTGTTGCAGAAACTCACCTATTTCATTCAACGGGGATGAGCACACAGCCGCCTGAGTTTGGTCAGACGGTCACAGGCCTCTCGTGAGGCCTCCATAGGCCTGGCTGGCCTCCTTATTACTTTGAAACACAAGTACCTGGTAGATCCTTGATTTGAGCAGGTAGACTCCCCTCGCTAGCAAGGGTTGTAAAGCACTACGCTGAGTGTTGTTCTCTGGGATAACCCGTCTCTGAGATCTGAGCTAAGAAGGACTGCCAGTTTTTCAGTCCCTTAGTCTGGATGCCTTTCTGAGGCACCGTCCGGAGGCTCTGTTTCTGAACAGTTTTAGGCTTATAGCTTGGGCTATGACCGTAGTTCGAAAGGGAACGTCTGGGTTTACGTATGTAACCTCTGTGTGTATGTGTTGGCAAGGCGCCCTTATATACTTCCGGGTCGCACATTGATGACATCATGGGCTGTCGCCGGTCAATAGGATTGCCGTGATTCGATAGTAGTTTCAGACACCTGTCAAGCCGAGGCGTTTCCCCGTAGCGTCATTCTGACACAGCGTCTTGTTCCCTGTTCTCAGGGAACAGAGGTTACATATGTAACCCAGACTTTTTTCAATTATTTTAAGTAAAATAAAGAAAATAGTATTGCAATAAAAAAATAGTCTTTTTTCTCCTTAACCTCTTGCTGTTCCTGTCGCCTAAGAATAGAATAGCAAAAAACTGATGTGACAAGCCATCAGAACCGAACCAAACCGGAAACCGTGGTTAAAAACCAAGGTATGTATTGAACCGTGGACTAACTGTATTGTTGCATCCCTACTCACTACTAAATATTCTATGATCAACTGTTAGTGGTATTATAATACGTGGAAGCAATTGGGAACAACAGCAACTCAGCCATGAAGTGGTAGGCCACGTAAAAGAGAGTCAATAGCTACAGACCTCCAAACTTTGTATGACCTTTAGATTAGCTCAAGAACAGTGCGTAGAGAATGGGTTTCCATGGCCGAGCAGCTGCATCCAAGCCTTACATCACCGAGTACAATGCAAAGCATTGGATGCAGTGGTGTAAAGCACGCCACTACTGGACTCTAGAGCAGTGGAAACATGTTCTCTGGAGTGACCAATCACGCTTCTCTGTCTGGCAATCCGATGGACGAGTCTGGGTTTGGCGGTTGCCAGGAGAACGGTACTTGCCTGACTGCATTGCCATTTATGATTGTTTGAAGGTTTGACCAGATATATTTGTTGTTAGATAAACTAGCAACTATCCCATATTTTATAGGGAAACAAATATGTTGCAGTATTTTCAATATTATCAAAAAACTTTTCCCATGAACTAAAATGTATTGTTGAAAAAGGGACTAAATATATTTCAGAAAGATCTAGATTTTATAATCACTGTATGCAATGAAAATGTATTTACTCCATTTGAATTTTTCCATGACAGGATGGACATCATTTGGTGGGCTTTCTCATATATTGTCTGCTTGCAGTCAATTTATAAAACGTGCTAGAGCTTGACCAACATGCATTTCTAACAGCCAAAGGTACTACAATACAACAAATATGACGTTAAATAGAAAATAGAAAGGCACTTTATGGTGATTTTGACCCTAAATGCTAAAATGGCATCTTACAGTTCCAAATATGTAATATGTAAGGGACTTTCCAAAGCATGTATTGGTGAACACTAGACAGATGTAGTTGTTAAACACAGATCTTTATATTTTTATGCTTTTGTAAGACAATTTTATTCATATATATTCAACTAAACTCAAGCTATATTATAGCTTATACTATACAGTTTTAGCTACAGGAAAGGCTTTCCCCACTGATTCTTTTAGTCCCGCTGCCCAGAACTAATGGCTCAATTGAATGGCACAATATTTGACAGCATTCATTTGGATGTATTTGGCTTTAAAGGAGTACATGCTTTGGCAGGACAGTTTGAAATAAATGTTTTTGTGACCCTGAGGCTAACTGTCATCATACACAACACAAACCAAAAAGGCTTAACTTGTTGGCTGCATCGTTAGCAGAAAGCTAGAGCATATCAGAAACAGCTATTGCAATATCAGATTTGTATTTTTAAAAATATTGCAGTTTATAAAAATATTTATACTCAGACAGTCACCATGACTCGCCAAGAATGACATGTTTCTGGATTCACATTCCTGTCAGAGAAACAGTCCTAACCCAAACCCAAACCACCAATTACAACTAAAATCAGAGGGAAATGATAGGTTGATAAGAATGTTGTTGAAGCCTCAACCCCAGCCCTAAACATACCCAGCGGTTCCCTAGTCCTAAAATATGATCACAAAAATATTATTCCAGAATCGTCAAGGATGCTGTCATACTTGGCAAAATCACCTTCACCCTTCTCACACATGAAAGAGATCCATTAAGACCTAAAAAACTCCACACATTCCTTACATGACATTGTAGTTCCCTATTTTAACGGCACTTCCTCGCTCCTGCTGTAATGCCTCCCACCTGTATCCTGCCTGTAATGCTCAGAACAAGCCCTAACTTCCCACCGGAGCAGCTGTACTACAGTGAATTCTGGGATATAAGCCTGTGATCAGTATGGATTAATGAGTTATCCTTGAGGAGCGCCATGGAACGTCAGTACAAACATAACATAAAAAGGACAATGTGTTCAAGCTTTTGTTTTCTTCAGAGCTCGCCTTGAACGTTTACACAGTTCGTGACTCTATCTATCTATCTATCTATCTATCTATCTATCTATCTATCTATCTATCTATCTATCTATCTATCTATCTATCTATCTATCTATCTATCTATCTATCTATCTATATATCTATCTATCTATCTATCTATCTATCTATCTATCTATCTATCTATCTATCTATCTATCTATCTATCTATCTATCTATCTATCTATCTATCTATCTATCTATCTATCTATCTATCTATCTATCTATCTATCTATCTATCTGTGCAGCTGTTTTTTTTCCTCACAAATATTTTTTTTCAGGGTTTTCTTACTGAGGTTTCAGTAAGTTCAGTTCTCAAAACAATTTGAACACATCAGTGCCATCAGAATCACAATCCCTTAAAAATTTACTAGACTGCACTTTGTCTGTATGACATGTGTATACATTTCAACAGTACACATTTACATATTACTCTATGTGTGATATTGATTGCAAGAGACTGGACAAGATTCACAGTTACACACTTTTACTGTTGGTCTGTCAACAAATCTTTCGACCTGTCCCGGCCATCGTAAGGCCATGATTGAGAACATGCTCCACAATAGTGGCACTTATTTAATCACAAACATGTCTACAGTCTTGGCCTCTTCTACCACTTCCTCTGTTTTGCCTCCGTGCCCTTCCACCACACATCCTTACTCCTCTTTTTATTCCTGGCGGTTGACTCTGTTTGTTCAACACATCCCTCAGAGTCGATTGGATTGAGATCTGGGGAATTTGGAGTTCAACACCTCAAACTTGTTGTTATGCTCCTCAAACCATTCCTGAAACATTTTTGCTTTGTGGCAACAATTGTGGCTCTGCAACAATGCTTAGGTAGGTGGTACGTGTCAAAGTAACATCCACATGGATGGCAGGACCCAAGGTTTCCCAGCAGAACATTGCCCAAAGCATCACACCGCCTCCGTCGGCTTGCCTTCTTCCCTTAGTACATCCTGGTGCCATGTGTTCCCGAGGTTAGTGACGCACATGCACCCAGCCATCCACGTGATGTAAAAAAAAAGGTGCTTCATCAGACCAGGCCACCGTCTTCCATTGCTCCATGGTCCAGTTCTGATGCTCACGTGCCCACTGTTGGCACTTTTGGTGGTTGAAAGGGGTGAGCATGGGCACCCTGAATGCTTTGCGACTATGCAGCCCCATACACAACAAATTAGAGTACAGGAGCAAGGCTGCTGGAAGCCAGCTGTCAGTGTCAGAGCAACCAACACTGAAAGATCGTATCACGTGCATACTACTGCTGGACAGGAATATCAACAAAACAGACGTCACCTTTTGGACACAAAAGAACCTGGAAGTAACAGCTCTGATGATGGTGCTGAGCTGTGCAACACCAATACACAGTGCACCGCAAAATGCCATTATACACACAACTGACCATACTGACGAGCTGCCCAATCCACCACTTACAGAACCAGATACGGACACCAGATAAAGCCCAGAGTCATTCTGGATCTGTGATTGTACAAGGGTGTAGGCGGATCGCTGCCCTTTAAAAAGAAAAAAAATTATTCAAACAATGTTTAATGCAGTTTATATGTTTTGCATATGTGACAATCCATGGAATACAGAAAGTATGCTTGTACTTCAGTCTAATCATCTATTAATGTTCTAGTTTGTGCATGTGACTTTTAGAAATGGAATGCTTCCTTGCACTAATGTGGCATGCAGTATTTTGCTTTATATTGTTTTATTTCAAAAGAAGGGGGATGTGGTATTCTTATGTTTTGCCATGAACCAATCACATGGTTCAATATACAGTATGCTGTGTTATTATAGGCTATAGCACTTGTCAGTACAGTCTATGCAAATTAGCCATAGAAGGTTCAGTTGTGTACTTGGTGCCAGAGAGTTAACACTCATGTCATGTACCTAAAAGAGTTGTGTACCTAGAATCCTTGTGTTAAAGTAAATTCTGCGTGCACCCAGAGCCTCCTTAAACACTTCATCAATCGTAATGTAAACACAAGAGTACACACCATATTCAACAATATATATAAGCTTAATACAAGTGACCCAGGGCTTAATTTATGCCAAAAACATGCCAGAACCGGATCCGGCACCTCGGAAATCCGAGCCAGCACCTCATTTGGGGGATCACCCATCTCATACACTACTGAAAGATGTGTTATGACCTGTGTACTTATGTTCATGGAAATTAAGTATAATAATGATAATGTTATAATTAACTTGCTGGTTAATTATAGTGGAAGAAATGCTGCTACAACAAAGTGTTGGATTTTCTATTGGATTTGACCACTATTCGCATTTCCAACACATGAAAATAAAATAGGTTATAAAAGCTTTGATGCACTTCTGTTATTTGTGAAGCGATTTTCTGAAACTTGTGCATGGCATAAATTACTTAATGTGGCTGTTAGAATAATGTAAGTATTTTAAATGGGTCGCATAATACGCATCTTTAATATTTTTCTGAAAAAAATATGCATTTTGTATATTACACAAGACGTGAACAAAATCTCCAAAATGAAACTCGTATACACACTTGAAGTGGATCATTTAGCATATTATTCAACAAAAAGAACTGCGCATAAACGGTGACATATTTACAACTCCTGAATTTATAAGGAATGTAGGCCTATAGATTGAATAATTCATTCGGACTAAGCATCGCATCGGAAATGTTGCTGCTAATTCTGAAATGTAGTGTTCTAAAATTCCAATGTCAGTTGAATCGTCGAATACAAACTTAAACTGTCAGTTGAAGAGTAATTTTTTGACACTTTTGAAATCTTAGATCTATCCTGCAAATGTATAATGATGGATGAACGCATATAGTAGCCTACTCCTTGTGACACGCTGCTGTGCTGTCATGCCCAGAAATTAAACATGTTTTGTTAATATCTCATAAAGTCATAAAGGCATAAAGTCATCGTTAAAATTTCTTGAGAAGTGATGATTTTGTCCTTTTGAACAGAACGAGAAGGGATGGAAACGCAGGTTTGGGCACATATTGTTTAAATTAAATGTGCAATTAGCAAAAAAAAAAAAGAAAGAAAAAAAAGCAGTCCATGTCCTGTGGAGGGGCTCTGACCTCATATGTATTACCAGAAGTTACATAAAACACTGCTAAAAGTGATAAACATTTAAGTAGTTGTCTGAGCTGTAATAAACCCTCTGATCTATATAAATGACTGGATTGCACATCGCGTTCTAAACTGCCATCAGGCAGTGAAACCACCGGAAGTACTCGAGCGGCCATCTTAATATTCCCTACCAGCAGAGGGCGTCATTGACGTACAGCCAAAGCATTGACCTAATATCACACGATTTGCAGCATCTCAGTCTCACAGGATTAGCTTTATGATATATGTATGTAAATTAATAGTTACTTCATATGTTATCTGTAATGTTTATGGTCTTTTCGGAGAAGATGAGGATGAGATATAAAAACGGTGTCTCCTTTGGCAATGTTTTCTCAGTAAAATCATATAATGTCCTATTCATTCAATAGAAAGCGTGAGCTGACTAAGGAATACCAACATGGTGGCGCGACAGCTTCACTTTTTATGACGTCATGAGCAATCCAGTCATTTATATAGATCAGTGAATAAACCCCAAAAAGAGGCGCTTTTTGATTGTTTGGTTATAAATTAATTTATGAAAGTGTATATATCAGGCCCTGTGTGCTCTAGCACTCAGCAGACAGTTTTGGCTGTTTCTGGCATATGTCAGCAGACACTGGAAAAAATAATTTTGTGACACTGGGATATTGACTTTATACCACTGAATATAGGGAGATTTTGGTAGGCGGAAATTACATAAAAAATGTAATATTCCTCCCTTCAGATCCATTTGAATAAATCTTGCATACAACATGATACAGACAAAAAATTGTTTTCCAGTATTTGCTGCCATCTAGTGGAAAAAGCCAAAATTGTCTGCAGGGTGCTAGAGCACACAGTGCCTGAGTTATACACTTTCAAAAAGGAATTTATGACCCAAAAAATCAAAAAGCGCCTCTTTTTTATTTAAAAAAAAAAAAAATTATTACAGCTCAGACAACATATACTTACATATGTATCACTTTTAGCAGTGTTTTATGTAACTTGTAAAATGGTTTGGTTTCCTGTAAAATGACACCAAATTTGTGTATTTAGACCACTGTATGTGGGTATGGGAAGCTTTTCAATTTGGGTAGGCCAAATACAGGCGGAAATCCCCAAAATGGTCCCAGAGCTAAGGAGGTTAATAGTTAATGCATTAACTAACCTTAAAATGTAACCTTAATGTAACAGTGTATCACTTGTTGAAAAGTACAAATATTGAAAAGTACAAGAGATAAAAAATCAATATTGCAAAAACTGATATACTGCAGCTTTTTGAACCAACAAGCTCAGCCTCTTGAGTTTGTGAATATAGCACACATGTATAACAATATTCCTGAGAGTCTTAAAAACATTTACGCCACAAAGATCTCCTCTTGATGTCTTTGCAACTTGCGTCACTGAATCAAATTGCAAAAATAATGATTGTTTTGAAACGGGTTTCCCGAAAACTCCCACTGTCTCCCATTGGTCAAACAAACAGTTTGATGACAATGTCAATGTTGCTGTGTTGGGCAGCCGGGATGCTCAAACAAACAGAGCAATGTTTTAAGAGTGCTTTGGAATCACATTGTTAGATTTTTCCAGAAAATCAGCCCACAAATGTTTACATAGATCTGCTTCCACAAGCTGGGGAAGCAGAAAGAGTTTTTAACATAGAATTTTTTTTTGACATTATCACTATTCGAAATCATAATAAATAAAAGAAAAATAACTTCTGAGAGTCATCTTTTGTTTTCTATGAAAAGGTTTTTGTTATTATTTTTAATCAAAAGATGCTCCCTAAAGGATTGATTTGTTATTTGCAGCAATAGCATCATGGTATCATTCGTTGTGCCTGAAACCATGACATCACCAATCTTTCCTCCTCCCTTATGGACACTGATCGTGTCAAAGGGTGGAAATCAGTTTCTGTTTTTCATTTTGACATTCATCCCTAAAAGTGTCTGTTTCACCTCTTTTGTTTTGCTTTAATAAACCTTCTCTGTGATAACTGAATGTCATGACACAAACAATATACAGTACATGATTTAAAAAATCCTCATATCCTCTTTAACCATGTTTCTCTGACCACTAAGGTCAAGGAATAGTTCCCCCCTAAAATGTAAATTCTGCCCTGACCTATGACATTTGCCTATATGTGCAATATACTAAATAATCATAATACAAATTGTCTCGGCTACGTATGTAACCCTCGTTCCCTGAGGAGGGAACAGAGACTAACGTTAGTGACTAACGAATGGGGGTTTCGCTTAGAAGCCAATTACCTTCGAGGAATCTAACAGCGCCCAATGGCAGTGCCAATGCCATGGGCATGCGGAATTTGCATGCATAACTCCGCCCCACATCGTGGGTATATAAGGAAGTACGCTGGCAACATCGCATTATGTTATCTGCTGCGGAGCCAAGACTGAACTCCGGCCGTTTCAGCAGCACAGCGGATGTGGCAAAGGGACGTTACGTCTCTGTTCCATCCTCAGGGAACGAGGGTTACATACGTAACCGAGACGCTCCCTTTCGTTCAGTCACTACGATGTAACGTTAGTGACTAACGAATGGGGGTCCCAATACAGTGATGCCACTCGGCTGTCTTCCAGTACCCTGCGTAGTGTGAGTACCCTGTCGTAAGACTAGTACGGACGAAGGACTCCCACTTATCACAGGAATACCAAGGTACACTGGGAGCATATTCCAGTGGAGATATACCAAAATGCCTACCCGTAGGGAGGACTTAGAGAGTACACATGTGACCCGCTAAGGGCTGCATATGGAGGTGGATTTTTAACCCCAGGGGTGGCAGGGACTTGCCAAGGGAAAGACACCTGCTCACTGAGGAGGCTTACGGTGGAAATACACATGTGGGGGTCGCCGGAGGGGAACCATGCACACGGGGCACCTGGCCGGACATGAGGGTCTGGGCTCGAAAGAGCAGACTTACTGATGTCGGCGTTGACAGTGCTGGAGGAACTCAGGGCTTTCGGGAAGCTCACCTGAGGAGAATAATGTGTTAGGTGTCGCCCAGCCTGCAGCTCTGCAGATGTCTGTTAGCGAGGCGTCATGCGCTAAAGCCCAAGAGTAGGCCACACTCCGAGTGGAGTGGGCCCTAACCCCAAGGGAACATGGTCGACCTTGCTGCTGGTAAGCCAAACAGCGGTGTCCACTATCCAGTGAGACAACCTCTGCTTTAAGAGAGCTCTTCCCTTCCGCTCTCCACCATAACAGACAAAGAGCTGGTCTGAGGTCCTGAAACACTGTGTCCTGTCTACGTAAGTGTGGAGAGCGCGTACTGGACAGAGCAATGCCAAGGCTGGGTCTGCCCCCTCCAAGGTGCAGTGCTTGCAGGTTCACCACCTGGTCTCTGAACGGAGTGGTGGGAACCTTGAGCACATAACCGGGCTGGGGTCTCAGGATCACGTGAGAGTTGGCCGCCCTGAACTCCAGGCACGCTTCGTCAACCGAAAATGTCTGCAGGTCCCCTACTCTCTTGATGGAGGCCAATGCGGTCAGGAGAGCTGTCTTCATAGACAAGAATTTAAGATCAACTGACCGCAAAGGCCCAAGGGGGACATCTGCAGAACATCTAAGACTACTGAGAGGTCCCAAGAGGGTACGAGGGGAGAGCGAGGAGGATGTAGTCTCCTGGCTCCCCTCAGGAACCTGATGAACAGGTCGTGCTGACTTACCTTTTTGTCCCCCAAGAGATCGTGGAGGGCAGATATTGTGGCCACATAAACTTTAAGGGTGGAGGGAGACAGCCTTCGCTCCAACCCCTCTTGGAGGAGCAAGAGCACGGACCCAATCGGCATTTCCAGGGGTCTTCTTGGCGGGAAGAACACCAGGTGACGAAGAGGTTCCACTTCAACGCATAGGCATGCCGAGTGGACCCTGCCCTAGCGGAAGCCACCACCGGAGGTGGTAGGGTACTCAAACCTGCCCTGTCCTGTCCAGGAGCCACACGTGGAGGTTCCAGAGTTCGGGACGCGGGTGCCAGAGGGTGCCCCGTCTCTGAGTGAGGAGGTCCTTCCTCAGAGGGATAGGCCAGGGAGGGGCTGTCGCAAGGAGTAGCAGTTCTGAGAACCAGGTCTGGCCGTGCCAATACGGGGCGACCAACATGACCTGCTCCTTGTCCTCCCTGATCTTGCGCAGGACTCGTGCGAGAAGGCTCACTGGGGGGAACGCATATTTGCGCAGGCCCCGCGGCCAGCTGTGTGCCAGTACATCCGTGCCGAGCGTGCCCTCAGTCAGGGAATTGAACAGGCTACAATGGGAAGAGTCCTGGGAGGCAAACAGATCTACCGGTGCGTTGCCGAACTGTTCCTAAATCAGCTGGACCGTCTGGGGATGGAGTCTCCATTCTCCAGGAAGTGGCTGAGACCGTGAGAGCTCGTCGGCTGCACGGTTCAGTTCTCCCGGGATATGGACAGAACGAAGGGACCTCAGGTGCTTCTGACTCCATAGAACGAGATGGCGGGCGAGTTGAGACATACGGCAGGAGCGTAGACCGCCCTGGTGGTTGATGTACGCTACTGTGGCCGTGTTGTCTGACCGGACTAGTACATGTTGACCCTTCAGCAACGCTCGGAAGCGGTGCAGGGCGAACCGTACTGCCAGCAACTTGAGGCAATTGACATGCAGGCGGCGCTGGGGTCCTGTCCAGGAGCCCGCGGCAGCATGTCCATTGCACATGGCACCCCAACCCGTGGCGGAGGCATCTGTTGACACAACAACATGCCTGGAAACTCGTTCTAAGGGCACACCAGCCCGTAGAAAACTGAGGTTCGACCACAGGCTGAACCGAGTTACTAGGACCCGGAGCGTGCCAGACTGCCATGCCCATCTCGGGACTCGATCGAGAAGCCAATGCTGAAGCGGTCTCATATGAAGCAATCCGAGCAGCTTCACCGCGGCTGCAGATGCCATATGCCCCAGGAGCCTCTGAAACAGTTTCAGTGGAATCGCACTCTTGCTCTCGATTTGACGGAGGTAAGTCAGCAGAGACTGCACGTGCTCGCTCGTAAGCTGCGCGCACATGGCGACCGAGTCGATATCCATACCAAGAAAAGAGATCCTCTGCACGGGGCAAAGTTTGCTCTTCTCCCAGTTGACCCGAAGGCCCAGACGGGCTAAGTGCTGGAGCACTAGGTCTCTCTGTTCGCAACGCTGTGCTCGAGAGTGACTCATTATGAGCCAGTCGTTGAGGTAGTTCAGGATGCGAACCCCGTGTTGCCTGAGTGGCGCAAGGGCTGCCTCGACAATCTTCGTGAAGACGCGAAGGGACAGAGCTAGCCCGAATGAGAGGACTGCGTACTGAAAAGTCCGCCCTTCGAAGCAAACCGTAGGAATGGTCTGTGTCGAGGTAGGAGACATAGAAGTAGGCACCCTTCAGGTCGATCGCTGCAAACCAATCTACTGGACGAACACATTCAAGAAGGCGGTCGCTGCCAACATCCCGAACGGAAGCCTGTGAAGGGATCGGCTCAGGAAGGGCAGATCCAGGATTGGCCGTAACCCATTGGTTTTCTAGGGTACAATGAAGTAAGGGCTGAGGAAGCCAGACTTCATTTCGGCTGGAGGGACAGGCTCGATCGCACCCTTCGCCAGTCGGGTGTCAACCTCCGCACGCATGACTGGGGTATTGGGCCACACCATGGAGAGCGGACTCCCCGGAAGCGGGGAGGAGCCTGCGCGAACTGAATCACGTAGCCGAGCCTGATGGTCTTCGCGACCCAGCGGACGGTCCCGGAAACTGTAGCCAGGCTCCCAGGAACTAACCAGCGGGGTCACTCGAACCACAGACGTACCCCGGGTTGGGCAGCGAGGCAGCGTGACTGGCCCAGACGTGGGAGGCGTAGCGTCCCGGTGGGGGCCCAGTCAGCAGCTGCGTCCTGACAGAGGAGACCAGGGAAGGACGCACGTTCCACTGGGGTCTGCTCTGAGAGGAGGCTGGTGAGAGAAAGGGACGAGGCAAGCCTGGGATATGGGCGAGTTGTAACCTATGAACTTTAGAGTTACTTTTGGTGCCTCTTGAGCCAGAGTTAAGATATTTGCTTCTATTAAAGTATGGTAGTAGATTTTTATTGATCCAAATACGACTAGATGTGACACGTCAGGGATGTGATGCAGGGATGTCAGCAGTGGCTTTTTGACTGGTATCTGGTGGCTTTGCAAATATCCAGGCCAACACAAATGAGTTTGAGTTTATCTTCGATTACCTACTTTGTAATCTGACTTATCTACCTGGATTATGCTTCCCACATTAGTCAGTGCACGTGTGTGTGTAGCACCCGGATGGTAAGCATCTGATAAGAGGAAGAGTGGGCGCTGGGCTTCCAGGTGGTACTGCATATGCAATAGCGGAAAAAGGAAAATGATGATGAAGATGAGGACATGGCAAGAGAAATATGGTAAGAGAAGGAGAGAACGATTGAGAGTCAGTAAATGTTTGCACATATTTTAGACACATACAGTGTTTAGATGGGATATGAGGGTTTAAAGCTCACTGTAAAACCAACACGTTCTCACTCCCAACTCGTCACATATTGATGCTTGGTCAGGACCCCTCAGCATCACTTTTTAACGCACAGGGTACCCCTTTATCGTCATATCGTCCGACGCGCAGGGTGCTCTATTGATTCAGTTGTTTGCCCAATGCGTCAGATCAAGATCAATTTAACTTTTTGCATTTGTAAAAGTAGATATGATTTTATGAATATTTATAAAGCTACTTTTATATTTTGGAGCAACTAACCCCACTCCTACCCTAAACCTACCCATTTTTAAACAATATAAAACACGTAACAGGCTAATAAAAGTACAGTCACATGTATTTATTGCAAAAACTGACCAAAAACAGTATAAAAGTATTAACTCATGAATTCCAAGTCTTCTGAAGTCATATGATATCTTCATGTAAAGAACAGAGTTGATCTTAATGTTTTAATCACTGAAATGATGATCCCGCCACTCCGTGAACACATGCACGTACGCACTCAGTCAGTCATATCTCTTTCAAAAGATACACACTACTCTTTAGCATGACGCCATCAGTCACGAGACACACAAGAGCCAATGACATTTTACAATGAAAGCTGACGTAATGACGCAATTGGTCACGAGACATACGAGAGCCAATGCAATTTCACTATCAAAGCTGATGTAACGTTTCTTTGGACGCAATTTTCAAATGTGTTTATGATCTTTAGCGGATGGAGACACTGACCTCTTTTGGGGATTTTCTTCACTCAAAATCAATCATTTGGCCTTGGACCACTTGGAATATTTGTACTTTTTGATTAAATTGTGCCTGCAGTCATATCTGCCTGTTATATCCTGTGTTTTATATCATATAACACACAAATGGGTAGGTTTAGGGATAGGATAGGGTTGGGTTATATGTTCAAACGTGTCTAAGTGTCTAAGTAAGCGTAAATAAAAAATAAATGTAAATAAAAGAAACGTTATGCTGGCTGATTAAATTGAGAATCACACATCAACATGTCAACATGTCATGGCAAAATCATAACCCAATATATAATTTCATAATGACGAGAACATGAAAATGACACTAAAGGGGTACCCTGTGCGTTAAAAAGTGACGCAGAGGGGTCCTGACCAAGTGTCAATATGTGACGAGTTGGGAGTGAGAACGTGTTGGTAAAACCTAACAGTTGTTCTAACTAACCCTTTTTAGTTAAATAAAGGTCTTCTTAATATCTAATCTAATTATCCAATTATTTGTACTATTCACATACTATGCCTTTGTCACTCAGAAACCCAAGTTAAGATTACTTGATTGGTTTGAGTAACATCTAAATCTGCAGTTAGCTTTCTTCTTAGTTGCATTCACTCATTTTCCAAGGTCATCTTGAATGTTGAATTGTCAATACATCCAAACATTTTAAGAGAAAATCACATAAGTCGGCTTCATACATTGATTATGATTTCCTAAAATGAACCATTATGGTGATCATTGTTCCTTTTGATTGGACACTTGGAACTTCATTTATATTACTACAATTTCATTCCTATCAATGCAACAAGAAATCACAGTTATTTGTGGTTTCAAAGGAAGAGAAGTAATATGTTGCTTTCAAAGGATGACCTAATTTCTTGCCAAATCAACTAATCTACATGGCGTGCAGAATTATTAGGCACATTGATTTTCTGATCATATTTTTTTCCAGGCACATTTTACCAATTCCAAACCATATTAATCTTAATAACTATTAATTTATTATTTAATCATTTATAAGTGATACATAATTGTTCATGAAGGCTGGAAATAAATTAAAAAACGCCTTATATTCGGGTGTGCAGAATTATTAGGCACGTTTTCTTTTACAGATAAAATGAGCCAAAAAACTGATAAGTCAAAAAATATTAAATGCCCATGAGAAGGATGCAATATTAATTCAATACTAGACACTACAGTTAAGGCATGACCATTGGACAGTGAAATGCTCATTGGGTCAGCAGTGTCAGACATAAACAGGTGGCGAAGAAAATACATGTTAACTGCTAAAGAATTAAGAATTAAGGTGAAGAATTAATCTTCCAGAATCTGGCAATAAGTTTTGGGAGTTCATTTTTAGTCCATCTCCTATCATGAAGTAATTTGCAGAGATGGACTAAAAATGAACTCCCAAAACTTACTGCAGTGGTACAAGAGGATGTGGTGCTGGTCCTTCAAGAGTCACTCTCAACCTATTTGTCTATAAAGCCTATAAAAAACATTTATGTATTCATGTATTTTACATTCTTTTCCTAACTTAAGTCTCTGAGATCCTGACACCTAGCACTTCTGGAGACGGCAGGTAGGTTGCAGTTCTGGAAAATGGTGGCCCTGGAGACTAAAGGTTTCCTGATGGTTTCACACTTAATTCTTCACCTTAATTTCTAATTCTTTTGCAGCTAATATGTGTCTTTTCTTCTCCACCTGTTTATGTCTGACCCTGCTGACCCAATGAGCATTTCACTGGTCATGCCTTAACTGCAATTTCTAGTAGTGCATTCTTTTATGAGCATTTAATAATTTGTGACTTTTACATTTTTTGGCTCATTTTATCTGTAAAGGTAAACGTGCCGAATAATTCTGCACACCTGAATATAAGGCGTTTTTCATTTCCAGCCTTTATGAACAATTATGTATCACTTATAAATTATTAAATACAAAATGAATAGTCTAGTTATTAAGATTAATGTGGTTTGGAATTGGTCAAATGTGCCTGGAAAAATATGATCAGAAAATCAACTTGCCTAATAATTCTGCACTATGTTGAATTATGGTCTATTAAAATTGTATTGTTACCACCTATATCATAAACACCATACTTTTATGACATTTCAAACATTTAAAAGGGTTGATACCATCTAGTTCTGCCAATATCTTGAAATCGACCTTGCTTGAGTCACACAGACATCAACATTCAGCATGCAAACACAACAATGATAACCATTCAATTAGTTTGGACTCCCGAGGACGGGAGGGGGTAATTCTGCTAATGGAACAGCAGCGTTCTTAGCGTCACTCAGCTCAATCTCTCCAGTTATTTCTTTATGTATATTTTAGGCTACAATAAAACAAAATAAATCATAAAAAAACACTTTTCATCTTCATTTAAAAACTAAATCTTAAACATAGCCTATTAATATGTAGTTCAGAATTGTGCATATATGATTATCACTGTATTACTGTAATATGACACAAAACACAAACCAGTCTCTTTTTGTTAAATGTAAGTTTATCTATGATCAATAATAACCATTATAAAAGTATAAGTAAAAGGTATAAGAAGCTATTCAAGAAATAAAGCAAACAATTCAGTCAAACATAAAGTCAGCGCTAGTAGGCTACAATGGTAAAGTTAAATAGTCTAAAAATATAAAGTAATGAAACTTCACTTTTGCTCTCAGCTAAAACGATTTGCCAGGGAACAAATGATAGATTCATGAGACCAAAGATTGCCAGTTAGATCTACACAAGACGAATCATATCTTGTGATTAACCACTACAGAGACATCAGAGCCAGCAGCAGACGTCAGAAGGACTAGCCGAGAAAAGGCTGCTCTCTGCGGGGTTAACGAGCGCTGAGCCCTGGTGATCGACTAGATCTCACAACTCCGAAAACGGCAGATACAATTTTCAAATAGGCGATCTCTTTACAAATAAACCTCAGATTTTAGCTTTAAACATCTACAATCTCACCTGAAAAAGTCTTAAAACTACATTTTGTGACACATTAACAGTAGTATTTTTAAATTACGCTGGTTTTCTCATCCGCTATTGACGCATGTTGGTTGGTGCAAGATGGATTCTGGGATACCTGTCTGTCTCAAGTTTCCAGTCCAAATATCTAAAAATTCTTAAACCAAGATGATTCTACTATAAGTAAAATGACAAAAAATATTTTTTCTTGTTTTCTGGGGAAAAAATCAAAATGAAGTGAGTTTTTGCTTAAAAGAAGAAAAATGATCTGCCAATGGGGTAAGACAAATAATCTTGTTTCTGTTTGGGACATTGAGATTTCAAACAGAAACAAGATTATTTTTCTTACCCCATTGGCATATCATTTTTCTTGTTTTAAGCAAAAACTCACTTCATTTTGATTTGATTTTCCATAAAACAAGAACAAAATATATTATGCCATTTTACTTATCTAGTAAATGCATCTTGATTTAAGAATGTTTAGATATTTAGACTGGAAACAAGACAAAAATACTAAATAATATATATATATTTTTTTTAAATGCATCTTTGCTCTCAATGCATCCTTGATAAAAGAGGTGGATCAAGGACACATCCAGGGATTTAAACTGTCCTTGGCTAGATATGAACTTTGAATTGGAACAGTACATGGGCAGTAACTGATGACGTTTCACAAGTCCACGAGAACACGAATACAGACAAGAACGCATATTGAAAAACGTCCACGATCTCCAGTCACCTTAGCATTTCCCAGCATCTTTCCTGGCTCCCACCTGCACACACCATCACCCAGACCTGCCACCAATCACCTTCATCAATCAGCACCATAAGTCCGCAAGTCACACACTCCATTGGCTGGTCTCGACTAGGAATACCTGTACGTTCCCTGCTATACTTATTATATCTACCTCATGTATTTGTCCCTCGTCGATTCTCTTGCATCTCCAAGCTATGGTCTCCTGTGTCTCCTCTTTGCGAACCTTCAGTGTTTCCTGACATGCTATTCTATGATCTGTTTTCTCTGTAATAATATTGAATATATTGATAAACTTTACTTGAATTATATTGAGGCAATATGTTTGCAAGATTAAAGTTAAAAAACTGAAATTTACAGTGTGGTCCTTTGTGAGTCCTGATCCCATTCATCGTAATTTCCTGTCTCTTCTATACTTGTCACTGTGTCACCAGGTTCCTCAGTCACACAGACCCAGTGTTCACTCTCACCAGAATTCTAATCACCTGCACCTGTAATCCCATCCATTCCTGGTCTAGTGGTGAAGTCCTGAGGTTTCCCTAAACTTTCAACCATCTCCTCCCAAGTCCAGAGTTCGTCTCGGGTTATGACTATAACCCTTGTTCCCCGAGAAGGGAACGAGACACTGCGTCGTCGAGTGACAACACTCTGGGAACGCCCACAGCGTTACGCATCTGAAGCATGAATGAAATCAAGCCAATCTGATTGGTGTCGCGTCGTGACGTAGTAGATGACGGCATACCCGGAAGATACAAAAAGGAAGCTGATGCAAACACACACTAGCTCTTTTGCGATGAAGCAAGCGCTCTAGCCGTGATAGGTGTGGCGACGAGACGCAGTGTCTCGTTCCCTTCTCGGGGAACAAGGGTTATAGTCATAACCCGAGACGTTCCCCTTCGAGGGAACTCGCACTGCGTCGTCGAGTGACAACACTCTGGGAACGTTAATACCCACTAAGCCACACCAAATCACCCCACGTCCCAGTGTGAAGCTGGGTACCCAGGCACACTTAGGACGCAAGAACTCGAGCACCAGGTGTCACCGGGAGGTGCAGACTGTAGAATCTTATGAAGGTGTGCGGGGTGGCCCACCCGGCCGCCTCGCATACCTCTTGAAGCGAGACGCAGAAAGGAGGGCCACTGAGGAAGCCAAGCTCCTGGTGGAATGGGCCCTCACGGCCATGGGTGAAGGCAAATTGCGCACCCTATAAGCCGTGGCTATAGCCTGGACGATCCAGTTACTGATCGTCTGAGTTGACGCAGGCAGCCCCTTCTTGGGTGAGCCAAAGCACACCAACAACTGGTCTGACCTTCTCCAATGGGAAGACTTCTCTAGATAAATACTCAGGGCTCTGACCGGGCAGAGCAGATGAAGTCTCCCCTCTTCCGCCGTCAGGTGGGGAGGGGGATGGAAAGCCTGAAGAACCAGAGACCGGGCTCCCTGAGATGGAACCTTGGGAATGTAACCCGGTCTAGGGTGAAGGATGGCCCTTACTCAGCCGGGGGCAAACTCCAGGCAAGTTGGCGTGACCGCCAAGGCCTGGAGATCTCCCACTCTCCTCAGAGAGGTAATGGCGAGTAGAAAGGCCACCTTCAGGGTCAGGTTCTCAGGCTCAGCCAGCTCCAGTGGCTCGAAGGGGGCCTCAGCCAGCCCTTCCAGAACCACCGCCAGGTCCCAGGTTGGGACTCTGGAGCGAGCCGCAGGCCTCACCCTCCGAGCCCCACGGAGGAACTGTACAACCAGGTGGTGCTTCCCCAAGGGTCCATCACCTAGAGGTGCGTGGAAAGCCCCAAGGGCAGCCACGTACACCTTCAGGGTGGACGGGGTAAGACCAGCGGAGAAGCGATCTTGGAGGAACTCCAGCACTGAAGCCACTGGGCAGTTAACTGGATCCACCTCACGCTCTCTACATCAAGTGGAAAATACATTCCACTTGAGGCTGTACAGTCTCCTGGTAAAAGGAGCCCTGGAGCTGAGTAAGTTCTCGACCACTTCTGCTGACAGGCCCGCCTCTAGGTACCGAGCCCCCTCAGGGGCCAGGCCCAGAGGCTCCAAAACTCTGGCCGGGGGTGAAATATTGTGCCCCCTGCCTGAGAGAGCAGATCCCTCCTCAGAGGAACCTGCCACGGAGAGTCGTCTAGCAGAGCTATGATGTCCGAGAACCATAATCGAGTGGGCCACCGGGGTGCTACTAAGAGCAGGCTGATGCCCTCCCGGCGGACCCGCTCCAGAACTCTCGGGAGCAGAGCGATCGGGGGAATGCGTACAGACGCAGCCTCGGCCACGTCTGCATCATGGCGTCCAGCCCTAACGGAGCTGGATGCTTGAGAGAGAACCACAGTGGACAGTGGGACGTCTCTCGAGACGCGAACAGGTCCACTTCCACTGGGCCAAATCTCTCGCACCTGGCCTCCACCACCTCTGGGTGGAGTCGCCTCTCCCCGGGCCTCAGCCCCTGCCTCGACAGGATGTCTGCTCCCTGATTTTGGTCTCCGGGAATGTACATCGCCCTGAGGGACGATAACTTCCCCTGGGACCACAGGAGGATTTGATGCGCCAGTCTGCATAGAGGGCGCGACCTCAAACCCCCTGGTGATTGAGATACGCGACAACCGAAGTGTTGTCTGAGCGTATCAGGACATGGTGGCCGCGGAGGTCCGGGTAAAAGCTCCTCAGAGCTTTGTAGACCGCCAGCATCTCCAGGCAGTTGATGTGCCCTGAAGAAATGCCGGGTCTCCCACAGACCTCTCGCAAAACGGCCTTCCATGACCGCGCCCCAACCAGTGAGGGAAGCATCTGTTGAAGCGGCTCTCCGGCAACATGATGCTCCCAGCACTGGTCCTTGGGACAGGAACCAAGGTTTCCGCCATATGACGAGGGAACAAAGGCATTTGCGCGTTACCCTGATCATATGAAACGGATTTCCCCTCGGGGAAAACCCCCTGGCCCTAAGCCACCACTGTAGGGGTCTCATGTGCAGCAGGTCAAAAGGTATCACCTTGGACGCTGCTGCCCTGAGCCCCAGCAGTCTCTGAAACTGCTTCACAGTGAGGCTGCGGCCCGGCTTCACTCAGGAGACCATCGCCAGTATGGACTCCACGCGTGCGGGGGACATTTGTGCCCGCATCGACGTGGAGTCCCATACAACCCCCAGGAACGTAGTCCGCTGGGAGGGCGTCAACACGCTCTTCTTCGTGTTGAGTCTCAGTCCCAAGCATCTGATGTGGGCCAGAACGACATCTCGATGCCGAACCGCCACCGCGAGGGGAGAGTGCCAGGCCGAAGGGAAGAACCCGATATTGGTACGCTTCGCCCCCGAAAGCGAACCTCAGGAACTTCCTGTGACATGGAAGGATGGAAATATGGAAGTATGCGTCCTTTAGATCTATCGTGACGAACCAGTCCTCGGACTGGATCTGACTCACGATGGCTGGAATTATGAGCATCTTGAACCTGAATCTCCTCAGAGACCGATTCAAGAGCCTGAGATCTATAATCGGACGCAACCCACCATCCTTCTTTGGAACTATGAAGTACCGGCTGTAGAACCCGGAGTCCCTGTCCGCCAAAGGAACCCGCTCTATGGCTTCCTTGGCTAACAGGGCTTGTACTTCTTGTTCCATAACCCGAACCTGCTCTGGCCCTCAGGTGCTGACCGCATGCCTCGCACCCAACAGTATCACATTTCACCATATCACATTGTATCACTTCACTAGCAGACTCGACCCTACGCACTGCCTTTTTTTTTTTTTTTTGGCAACGCGAGATTGAATCTAGCATAGGAAATGGCGAGCCTCAATACGGAGCACGTCTAATTCCTCAGAATCAGACAGCTCACGCATCGGGTCCTCCACCCCGGGGGAAGAAGCCGCAGCGCGGGCTTCCACACGGGGAAGGAGAACAATGGAACTGTCAAACAGGGAAGGAGAAGATGCCTCAACACCCTCTCAAGTTCCCCTGACAGCCCATCTGCGAGTCCCATGATTGATCAACCGTGCTGTCTTTTTTTTTTTTTTCTCGACAGACACGGGACCAGCCACGGGGTTCGCGAGCCCTGCTTGTGAACAACGTTGGTAGACAAACAACATCAAATAAGACTGACAAAACAGAGCGCTTCGCTGAAGAGCAAAAAAGCTAGTGTGTGTTTGCATCAGCTTCCTTTTTGTATCTTCCGGGTATGCCGTCATCTACTACGTCACGACGCGACACCAATCAGATTGGCTTGATTTCATTCATGCTTCAGATGCGTAACGCTGTGGGCGTTCCCAGAGTGTTGTCACTCGACGACGCAGTGCGAGTTCCCTCGAAGGGGAACTCTCCCTTAATTCCACCTCCATCAAGAGTCCTGTAGAACAACAATCTGGGGACATATGATCCTGTTATGCCCCCTTCAGTGACATTTTCTGCCCTAAACAAGCCTCTCATACCCCTTTTCCACCAAGGCAGTGCTGGTGCTAGTTCGGAGCCAGAGCCTAGTTTCAAATCGGTTCTTTGTCTTTCCACACCCAAAGCACCAGCTCCGAACCAGGAAAAGTGGTTCTTAAGTAGCACAAAAACATTGCTGGGCTAGAAGTAAGAACTTATTGCGTCAGGCGCTGGGGGCGGGGTTACCGTGACCAACAAGATGAACACAAACTTGTGACCGCCATTTTTTAAATAGCAGCTAATCGAGCTAATAGCTGCTGCTCGTTTGTAATCTCTGTCTATACACATTCGGATTCGCTGTGTTTTGATGCCGATGTAGGATCGTAAAGCCATGTGCATCAATAGTAACGCAACGTTTGCCATTGTTGATGGAAGGCTTGCTCGAGATGCAGCGGTGCTGTGCAGACCGATCGCCGTATGACAACGAATCCAACGAGAAAATATGACTCCTTATGCTTTTGATTCACTCATGTGGTGTTTTGATATCATACGCGGATCAGTTCGATGCATCTCGAACAAGCCTGGTGTGTTTGTGTTTCCCGCTGTCTCGCTAGCATTGCTGAGAAAGATGAGACATATACAGTAACGTAAGACCTGGCTCTGTTGTGGCTCTCAGCATGTAGAAAGGCAAACCGGTTCCTAGAAGGCTTGTCAGTCAAACCAACTACGAACTGGCACTAGCACTGGCTCTGAACTAGCACCCGGTTCATTCTGGTGGAAAAGGGGTATCAACTACCACCACTCTGACCATGGGACTCTATCGACTTCTTTCTGGGTGAGTCATGGGGCACTGGCTCAATTCTCTCTCCATTCCTGAACAGAATGCCATGGAGGAGTATATAGAAGATGCTCTTCCGCATGGCTATATCTGACCTTCGACTTCCCCTGCTGCTTCCATTTATTTCTTTGTGGCCAAGAAGGATGGAGGCTTACAGTCTTGCATTGATTACTGGGCTCTCAATAAGATTACCCTAAAGTTCCAGTATCAACTTCCCCTGGTCCCAGCTGCTTGTGCAACCGACTTCACAAAGCTAGACCTCCGAAACGCCTATAACTTCATCCGGATATGTGAGGGAGATGAGTGGAAGACCACATTTGTGACACCTACAGGCCACAACGAATATTGCGTTATGCTGTATGGACTGGTCAATGCCTCCTCCGTATTCCAGAGCTACTGTACATGAATGTACCGGTGCTCTGTGAGTACCTTCACTGCTTTGTGCTGAAGGTACTCCCGGATCATGGCCGAACATCACCAACACGTTTCAGAGGTCCCCAACATCAATTTGACTACCATATCAGTAAAGATGGTAAGAAGATGGACAGGGGAAGCAGTACGTTCCTGGCCAATTCCCTCCACTGTCAAAGAGTTGCAATGTTTCTTAGGGTTTTCCAATTTCCATTGTTGGTTTATGAAGAATTACATTACCATTAGGGCTCCACTTACCAATCTCCTGAAAGGCAGGCCTAGGTCCAGGTCCTGGTCACCTGAGGCCAATAAAGCCCTACAGGTCCTCATGGAAACCTTCACCTGTGCATCACTCCTAGTCCAGATTGCAGCAAATCTTTTGTAGGGACGGTGGATGCATCAACATCAGGTGTAGGAGTGGTGCTATCACAGCAGCAGGGGCAGCCTTCACGACTCCATCCATGTGCTTTCTTCTCTAGTCAACTCACCCCATTCGAGCAGAATTATGACATCAGAAAATTGTGAGCTACTCACCAGCAAATTAGCACTGGATGCATTGGCTGGAGGTGGCCCTATATCCCTGCACTGTGCTCACTGACCATTGTAATCTGGATTATCTATGTGAGGCAAAAAAGGTAAACCCCAGACAGGGCAGATGGGCACTTTTCTTCACCTGTTTTGATTTTTCCATTTCCTATCATCCAGGGACCAAGAATGTTAAAGTGCAGTGTCCAAAAGTTCATGCGATTGTACATCTGGCAAACTTCTCCCGCTGCCTGCTCCTCATCAGCTATGGTCACGCATAGGAGTGGATTTTATCACAAATTTACCACCATCAGATGGATATACCTGCATTCTGGTCATCATCGATACGTTTTCTGAAGCCTGCTGCCTCGTGCCCATTGAGTATATATATTTACCTACATTTAAAGGTAAAATCTGTAATTTTTTCTCCCACCCAAAATTTCTATCATTCCTAGATGCCAGTACGCAATGAATCTTGGGATAGTCTGGGCCACGAAGGAGCCATCTGTTGAATAATTCATGGCCTAGGATACGATGGACACATTTCGAGGCCGCATTTGAAGGAGCAATCAAATTGGGACAGCCTTCGTCGCGCCGGTATGGCACATTCGGTCTTCGAATGCAGCCTTTGAAGGATGCAGCCTCTGAATTGGGACACAGCAACTAATCACTCATCGTCTGGTCTTCAACGTGGATTACAGACTCCATACCTGATCTACTTACCAACTCTACTAACCTGAAGTTGTCTCTTGTGGATTCCCAGTTATTCTCCTGAGATCTCCTTGTATTCCTCCGGTGCTCTCCTAGTAAGACTCTTATTCTTGAGCATTCTGTCCTTTTTAGGGTCACATCATGTGACATTTTTGGTTAGTTTAGATGTCTTTGGTCCATGATGCGTTCATATTTCAGTCGAACTGCACCAGGGTTCGTTTGGAAGCAGACAGAGACCCACCTTTTAAGAGATCTTGGTCCGCTTGTTTGGTGTGCACCAGGGTTTGGATGGCAGCATTCACACTTATACAAATGAACCTCACTAACAGAGCAATCGCACCAGAGTTAGTTTTAATCAAACCAAACCTGGCAAGTGTGAACACACCCTAAGTGTACATTGGTAACACCTTAGAATACTGTTCCATCATTAATGAATAACTACGCAGGAACAAATGAGTAACGCACTATTAAAAGGATAGTTCACCCAAAAATGAAAATTCTGTCATTAATTACTCACCCTCATGTTGTTCCAAACCTGTTAGACCTTTGTTCATCTTCGGAACACAAATTAAGATATTTAAGCAGCAACGTCATTGCAACTCAGAAGCACTGCACTGTATTTCAAATGTGGTAGTTAGCTATTAGCTAATACTATTATTTTTCTTCATACCTTCCAAAGGACTACTAAGAACTACTATATACAGGTTCATCATTAGCAATAGTAATGCATATTGTAAGTTTAATTCTAAAATAAAGATCATGGTAACCCACCAGTAATGACTCAAGTATTACCAAATTCTCAAGGAATTACTCATTATTTGGAACAGTATTCTAAAGTGAAAAGCATGATAACTCCTTAATATTGACTGAAGTCATACACTCTTAAGGTTTTTGTAAGGTTTTGGATATAATGACTCAAGTGTTACTACATCCTTCTAATGGAATTACTTGTTATTTGGATCAGTATTCTAAAGTGAAGATCATGGCAACCCACTAGTATTGACTCAAGTGTTTCCAAATCCATCGGAAGGAATTACAATCAAAAAACATACAAAAACCTCAAAAGCTTACAATGACTTCAGTCATTTCTAGGGAGTTATCATGCTTTTTACTTTAGAATACTTATCCAAACAATTAGTAGTTCCATTTGAAGGATGTAGTAACACTTAAATCGTTACTATCCAAAACCTTACAAAAGCCATACAAAATTAAAATGATTTCAGTCATTACTAGAAAGTTATAATGCTTTTCACTTTAGAATACTGATCCAAAAAATGTGTAATTCCTTCTGAAGGTTTTGGTAACACTTGAGTCATTACTAGTGGGTTACCATTACCTTCACTTTAGAATTAAATATACATACTATGCATTATTCATGTTAACTCTTACAGGTCAGAGCAGGTTTTGGGGCCCTTTAGAAGTTTTGACATTCTCTGACATTTGTGTTTCCCTTTCAAGGGAACTGGTGTTTTTGTTTGTCTTTAGAAAAAGTTAGGCAGGAGTTTTCCACCTTTGTTCTTGTAAAAAGAAAAAAACATAAAAGTAAAACAAATGTGACAGAAATTCACTGGATGTGTTCATCCCTGCCCTAATTTCATTACGAGTGCAGATACATATTCTATGTGTGTTGACTGTTTGCTTAAGCCGCCGGGCCCTCTCCGAGGAGGGTGCTTCGGCTCGCGTTCCCCGCGGCTCAGGTCCCTTCTGCCGAGGCAGAGCGGCGGCTTCAGTCGTGGGGATTGCAAATAGGTCCGGCAGAGGGGTTAGAGACGGGCATCGCCCTTTCTCTGTGTTCACCTGCCGGGTCCAGTGTTTCATCTCAGGGTTGGAAGCAAGCTTGCGGTTCCTTCTGCCCTGAGTGAAGCGCAGAGACAGTATGTGCATAAGCATATGTACAGTATGTGCATCAGCTTTCATAAAAAAGGAGTGGGCGGACATTCATTGATACATTTCTCAAATGTGTAATAACAGCACATAGCGAAGAGAATATAACGGCTTGAATCTCGTGTTTGCCAAGGCAACATGTGGATTACAGTCTGTAATATAGCACTGCATCTCACATTTTGCCGAGGCAGTGTGTAGATGCAGTCTGCTAAGAATGTAATGGACTGAGCTCGTGTTTGCCGAGGCAACACGTAGATTACAGTCGGCAATATAGTAGCTTTTGATCTTGCGTTTTGCCGAGGCAGCGCATAGATCATGGTCTACTAAGAATATAATGGACAGAGCTCGTGTTTGCCGAGGCAACACGTAGATTATACAGTCTGTAATATAGTGGCTTTTTGATCTTGCGGTTTGCCGAGGCATCGCACAGATCATGGTCTACTGAGAATGTAATGGTCAAATCTCGTGTTTGCCGAGGCAACACGTAGATTACGGTCTGAAAAAAAAAAAAAGGAACCAATAGATCTTGTGTTTGCCGAGGCAACACATAGATTATGTTGCCACAATGCATTTATAAATGGGGGAAAGAAGAAAGAGAAAAAGAAAAAGAGAAGCCCTTTCTCTCTGTTCCTATGTTTGACTCCTTTTGCATTTTCCATGCCAATATGAATATTCAGCCTGTGAAAAGCTGAGTGGTTTTGAATGTATTTCATTTTGACAAATTAAATCATATTTCTTTGTGGCTTGAGAATTTTTTATATATGAAAAATATATACATATTTCTAAAAAATCCATGGTTATGGTAAGAGCACGTGCTGAGTGCTTTGTGCCCTTTCTAATTACAAAATGTGGAAGCAGAGTGAAGTTCTCTTAAGGCAAGGCGGTTTTGAAAAGACAGTTATTGTCATAAAGAGGGCTTTGTCAAAGTAAAACTCCTGATGCCATCAATGTCAGGTTTCAGAGGGAAACCCTCCGTAGGAAGGTGGTGTTCACCTCACTATACGGTGCCCGTCTCCCTTCGGTGCCCTCAAGGGGACCGTTCTGCCAACCTCGCCACCTTGTGTGTTTTGGGGCGCAGTGGTCTCTGGCGAACACATATCTCAGGGTCCACCCGGAAACGTAGTGGCCCTGGGATGCACGCCCCCTCCGAGGAGGGTCCTAGAGCAGTCATGCCAGCTGTTCCCTGTATCTGAGGCTTGCTTTTGGGGGAGAAGCGCACCAATATCGGGTACTTCCATTCGGTCTAGTTTTGTCACCCCATGGAGTGTGGGGGTTGTAGTTGTGCTGCGGTGCCTACAGGGCACCCACATACTCATTTATATCAACGATTGATTGATCTTTTGCTCATGGAGCAGAGTAGAAAGCAGTTCAACATTGAGATGTTGTGCTTGCCCATATGGAAAAGTTGGGGTTGAGGCTGAACGCAAAGATAAGTGTGCTTTCTCCAGTACAGAGAAACACTTATCTGGGCATGATATGGGAGTTGGTAGCGATGTGGGCTCATTTGTCACTTGTATGCATAGCAAGGATTCTCTCAGCAAAGCTAGGCCGGCCACTCTCTGTCAAACAGTTTCAGAATCTGTTAGGTTTCATGGCAGCTGCGTCCAATGGGGATACCTTTTTGGCCTGCTGAGCATAAGACCGTGACAGTGGTGGTTCATAACCAAGGGGTTTTCCCTGAGGGGATGCCTGCTCTGCATGATTGAAGTCACGTGGCGATGCCTTCATGCTTTAGTTATGTGGAAAGATCCTTGGTTTATGTCCCAAAGGCCGGTATTGGGGACTCATGTTCGTCGTGTTACGCTAACGACAGAGTTTTCCTTTGCGGGCTGGGGGAGCGATCATGAGTGGTCGCTCAACTCAGGGTCCTTGGCAGGACTATCAGCTCTTATGGCATATAATCACCCAAAATTGATGGTGGTGTTTCGGGTTCTGAACCACTTCTGGCCATACCTCAGGGGCCGCCATGTGCTTGTTCAAGTTAACAACGACAGTTTGATGGTTGCATATATGCAATTCCAGGAAGGCCACCCCTGTACACCTTTACCCGATTGCACTGCTTCTGGGAGTTCTGGAGAGAGTTCGCCCAGACGGGGCTCATCTGTTATTAATAGCCCCGTACTGGCTGGCCCGAGTAGGGCTCAGACCTAGTTTCTCTTCTGGATGGCTCTCCGTTGGAGATTCCGTTCAGTAGGGACCTTCACTCTCAAGTGAGAGGTTTGATCATCACCCCCGCCAGGAGGGTGAAACTAGGCCTGGCCTCCAAGGGGGCCCAGCTCTTAAGTTCAGGTCTCTCAGCCGAGGCTGTTGAGACCGTATATCACTCCAGAGCTCCGTCCACAAGGAAACTGTATTCTATCCACATTCAAGGTGTATATGGCAGCCTTAGCTGCTTTCCATGCTCATTTGGGTGAGGTTTCTTTGAGGAGACACCCGCTAGTTTCTTGTTTCCTTCGTGGCATTTTGAGGCTTAGATCTGCAGTCAAGGGTTTGCGCCCGGCATAGGGAAGGTTTTCTTCATCCTAGGCCGGGCTATGTTGCAGGGGTTTCTACTATTATGGTAATACCTATAGTGCTGCTGGCCTTTGTCCTCCTCGGCGTCTGACCAAGAGAAACTAATCTGCTTTGACCACTTCTGGGGTGCAGGTGCTATCGTAGTAGTGTGCGCTTTTGATTTCACACATACGGTCACTTGCTCTTATGGCGGCGTGGGTATTGCGTTCTCACGGCGTTTCGACACAACGCAAGTTCCCTTTAAAGGGAACGTCTCAGGTTACGTATGTAACCATGGTTCACTGAGAGGGAACGAGACACTGCGTCGTCCTGCCATACTCCCTGCGTGCCCGTGAGCGACTTACTTCAGGCTTTTTCAAAAGCTAGTTTCTGTTTGTGTTCACGGGTGCTTTATAGTTTCCGGTCTATGACGTCACCCGCCTATGACGTTGCGTCTGTCCATTGGACTGATTCCACAAGTGCTTCAAGACGCAATCACGAAGAAGCGTTCTCACGGCGTTTCGACGCAGCGTCTCGTTCCCTCTCAGGGAACCATGGTTACATACGTAACCTGAGACGTTTTTTTCAGTTGTTTATAAACATATTAATACACAGTAAATATGTGTCCACAAGACTTTTGACTAAGGGATGTTTTTGCTTCAAACTGATGTGAGAATCATTGTGCCTACTCATTCACATAAAACAATATATTGACTTAAATTTTGTAAGACACTTTTTGTTTACAAAGCCCATATGCAAAGAGGCATGAACAATCATGAATAATGCTGTTATTCACAGCTGAGAAGACAAAAGAACTGCATAATGAATGAGTCTTTGGGTCAGGTATGTGAGAAGGAACTATAAGAAATATTATGACAAAACAGGACAACATTTTTTTTGTAGTTTATTTAGAATATAGTTAACAATATAAAGTGAGAGTCAAAGGCACATTTTGAGTATGCAGTTAACCTGGAAATAATTCCTGTTCAAAGATGCATCACATACCTGACATTTTCAAGGTGTTTGGTGAAAAAAAAAAAAAAGTGAGGATACTGATAACAGGATCATGGCAATTATTGTATTAACCTTAATATAATGTCCACTTTTAACAGAAAATAATGGTTTTCTATTTCACATACTTTAAAATATAATCTATTTTGGTGATGTAAAACTTTCAAATCAGCCATTATCCTTCAGAAATCATTCTGACGTGTGAAGTCGCCAGCGACATTGCCGACCCCTGGGAATTAATGATGGAACAGTATTCTAAAGTGTTACTTTCTAAGAACTTGTGAATTTTCATCGTGGCCATTCTCATGTGTAACTTGTCTCAAACCTAGATAGCTTATAACCTTTACAGGCCATAGATAGTGACCACAACTGTCAAACTTCGAAAAAGGACAAAGGATACAACTCAAAATGTTATCGTATGGCCTCGGAAGATTTGTATTGTTTTGTGACCTTTTGCAGCTTGAGAGATGTGTGGTTGATCATGTGCTACCCAGAGGTCAGGATTTCTCTTTAAGGGAAAGTTCCCAGAATTACCTTCTAAACAAACAATCTCAGAAGCTCTGAGTGCCACACCTAACGGAGCAGGTTTCGCTACAAATGTTGACTGGGGAAAAAATATTGAACAAGCAAAATGGAATGAAATGGAAGGAATTCCATAGAGTTCTGACCTGGGAACTTGGGAGAGGCCGGCCAACCACCCAGGAGACTTTCTCGGTTCGTGCCACACAGCGGTACATGCGTCTTTACATTGTGTTCAACATCCCCCCTAGACTACTATTACTCAGAACATACAATGAGTACATCCTTAGTGATGCTGCTGTGTTTGTGGGTGTGTTGTCAGGGAGTGCAGCGATCTTGGGCAATACGGAAAGCGCTTTATTTGCCTTGGCTGAAGAGGAAGCAAGTAATTAGACAAAAAAGACACAGGGTATTGCGTTGGTCCCCAGTTTCACCTCGGTGTCACTGTCCCTCCGTTTCATTGTTCTCGTGTTTTATTTTGACCTTTCACCCACTCAGCCTGTAAAACTCATATCCTTGTTGAGTGATTGCACTTTTGTTTGAATGCACGTATGTGTTCGGATGTCGTCACTGTGCTCCGTTCTCAACAGGCCTACAATGTATCATCAAACATGAAGGGATTTCCACATTGATAGCAGTTTATTTGGAAATGTTTGGTCATCCTGTGAGGATCATTGCTCTCCAGGCTACTTTATTGTGTCAGGGTATTCCAACTCATGAGTCAGAATTTGCATATTCTGTCATAATATGAGATGTGAGATAGATAGTGAGAGAGAGAGAGAGAGAGAGAGAGAGAGAGAGAGAGAGAGAGAGAGAGAAAGAGAGGCAGACTGTGTACATAGATATAACCTTGTTACCTCAATCACTAATAAGTGTCCATTATAAAGAAAATAAGAAATCTTTGTAAAAATCTAGTTTCAAACACGTGCCATTTGATTTATATATGATATGCATAATTCTCTGAACTATCAACCTGATCAAAAATTTGCCTAAAAACCTGTTGTACACAATCTTCTATGCCTTCTGTGATTAATAGTTTAAATTTGTTTAGCCTTCTAGTATAATTATAAAAATGTCTCCTTTGTCTTTTTACTGTGAAATCTTTTCTGATCTTTATAAGGTAAACAACTTTTTATTTGTTACATTTATTTGTACATGATCATAGAACTAAGCGTTTAAATATATTATTAAGAGCTATAGACTGACAAATTATATTTATATGCATTTTTGGAAGTAGTAAAAAATCTAATTGATTTACATTACAAGCTATAAGAATTTCATCTTACCTTTTGGCCATATAAATATCAGCAACTGCACCAAATTGCATATTTTTGGCTCAGTTCGGCCCTTTTTTCCTATAAGCTTCACGTTCTCTTATACTATACTTAGATTTTATTTTATATTTTGTCTGAAGGTTCAATAAACTCTTCTAAAATTAAATTTTTCAGACTATTATATTGTAGGTATTGTATTCTATCAGAACCAGCATTAACTTCTGGAGCAATTTGAGCTACAGTAGCTTGTCTGTTTGATCGGACCACACGGGCCAGCCTTCGCTCCGCACGTGCATCAATGAGCCGTGGCCGCCCATGACCCTGTTGTCAGCTCACCACTGTTCCTTCCTTGGACCACTTTTGATAGATACTGACCACTTTAGACCAGGAACACCCCACAAGAGCTGCAGTTTTGGAAATGATCTGACCCAGTCGTCTGATTTGACCCTTGTCAAACTCGCTCAAATCCTTACACTTGCCCATTTTTCCTGCTTCTAACACATAAACTATGAGGACAAAATGTTCACTTGCTGCCTAATATATCCCACCTACTAACAGGTGCTGTAATGAAGAGATAATCAGTGTTATTCACTTCACCGGTCATAATATTATGCCTGATCGATGTATATATATATATCCTTGCATTTTTGGGGAGCCACACTACTGTTATTACTTTGTCTTTTCTATAATTTCCTGTTTTTCCCACCTGCACATCACCTGTATGTTGCACCACATGACTTTGATTTAAAGACATAAAAAAAAAAAAAAATTCAGCCAAACAGTGAAACCACTTACTGTTTCACTGCTATAAATTTATTTTAATTAACATATTAATGCATTTATTATTTTTTATAAATTAATAGATCCAGACCTACCCATTGCATCACACATTCTGAGCCCAGATAATAATGTATGGCCATAATCATGTACAAATGTATTTGTATTTAATAATAATACAAATATCAAACCTATACCAAGCTACTATCGTGAATACAGAGTATTCAGATATCCTACTAATCAAAACATCTGCAATGTAGCTGAGAAGTATGTATATTTGAATTTAAAAGGAGTGACTTGTCTCAAAAAAGTCTGAGAGAAGCTTTATGGCACTTTGGGTCAATGTTTTGTTATCTAATTAAATTCATGCATTTCAGCATTGCTTTACGTATCCAAATAATTTCTGCCGCTGTTCTGATGTGCGTGTGTGCAAATATTGTATGACCTAGTCGTCCCTGCAATATCCATATCTCTATGTTTTCCATAAGAGGGGGTTTAAGGAAGAGTGAATCAGAGAGAATGGACGAGGTAAAGCAGGAAGAGAGAGAAGATGTGGGTGGACTTAGGCATAGAAAATCTCAGATAAATGCAGCACATCTCTCTATCTATTTCTCTTTCCCTCTCCATCTATTGCATATAGTAGAGAGTATAGTGTAAAACTCAGGCCGGGCCCAGTAGATTAAGGTTTGTGCTGTGCTGGGGGTAAGCGTGGGTTCAGCACAGGGCTATTCTGATCCTAGATAAGCGCTTCAGCAAAACTGCTCCCGCAGGCTAATTCCCTTTTCCTTTTCCTACACACAGCTGCTGTATGGAAAGCCGGATGCCAGTGTATAGCTGAAAGTAGTTTCCTTATGCCCTGTGCTAAAGGATGTATGCAAAAAAGTTACGGCCTTGTTTTTAGTTAGCATTGTAATAGGCAGCATTACATGTATCATTCACAGGGAAGGCAATCCCATAATGCAATGTATTTTGTAGGCCAAAACCTGGGAACAAGCATTTGAGCACTTCCAGTTCCATAACCCTGAAGGCAATGGGTTTTTGCTTACATGCCTGATATAAGGTCTTTATGGTTTATTCGATGACATAAAATACATCAGTATTATGTATAGAATAAGTGGCTATACTTATAATATGTATAAGTGGCTAACTGGGACTACAGAGGTTGTATTTAAACATCATCACACCGAACAGGTAAACTCATCTACTCACTAGTCCTTTACAGCCTCATCGTGTTTATAATCGCACTCTTGCAAACGATTCTAAATGAAACTTTTCAGGTTTACTACACCAGGGCAGAGCCATAGAAAAAGAGAGTTGCGACACTCTTTGATCTCACCGCCATGCGGTCACGTGGTTCATGGAGCTCTCGATAGTTCCAAACAAATCTGATTAGGATTTGCAGGACAGATAGCAGTTTCACTATATTTGCTGCAATTTCTGGTAAATATTAACACAATATGTGCATTGACTTCGACTGGGCTTTACAGTAGCATTTTATTCTGGGGAGAGATAATGTTGATTAATGTTTTTTTGAGTGATCTGGTTATTTTATGTGGGTCATGTGAGTGCATGATTTTTTGAGTGTTGTAGTCAATCACGGGCATTTCTGTTGAAAATAATGACCAGTCATATGTTTCATTTACCAGGAATGAGAATCCATATCGATCAAAACAACTTTTATAGTCTCAAAACTTTGAATGAATCTTAGTGCAAGTTTACGTTTTACACGAATCTTCCCATTATCTACAAATCTTCTCATCATTTGATAATCTATAAAAATTCATTCAAAAAAGAGAAAAAATGGCTGAGCCAATAAGTGTTCCTCTTCCGCCATCTACTGGTTAGTAGTCATTTCTTTTATCATTTAAATGTTGTTAACATTCGAATGCTATTTTATGATACTCAAATAAGCATACACAACAAGTGAATATAAATGAATGATTCTAGCATATACATAATTTAACCCAAGCAATAAGTTTTAAAGTGTTTAAAAAAAACAGGGCAACAAATTTAATTCAGCTTTTATCCAGGCGATATTCATATTCATTATTCATCGGCGTTATACGTTATTCCTTGAATGGGCTACTTCATAGAAACGCTTTCGACAGAAAGATCTCAGAGAGACTAAAAACTGTTGAAATATGACATATAACATTTAGATATAGTAGCTGTTGCAGTGCTGCTCACGTTATCTAACTGCAGTTAGAGTCTAACGATCTATTATATAACAATAAACATTAACTATAAAGTGCTTAATAAAATACCACTTCTATTAATATTCCTGAGAGGTCAACTAATGCCATAAAATCTCAAAATCTCAAAATGCAGTAATTTCATCAATTTACCAGCGAGTGTGCTTGAGATACACTGAAATTAATGGGGTTCAATGCTGGAACTATTGGTTGTTTGGAACTATTGGTCACTCCATGACACGCTTTACATCGTAACTCTGTTTTTCAACGGCTCTGCACCAGGGCAGTCTTTGGCCCTCTTGATACCTGGTATTAAGATGCGTATTGGTCGATCGGATCACCCTAAGCTAAATACAGGTGTAAATGGGGTCTAAAACATTGTGAGCACTTCCAGAGTTAGTCGAAACCACATTCATAGTGTAAACACTAATGTGGTCGAATGCACAGAAGATCTGAAAAAACCCTCCCCTGCACATAGACCCTACCCTCAAAGAAATAAGGACAGAAGTGGAATAAACGGGAATGTGTCTGCTTCATCTACTTGTGATCCGATTGACCAAAACGCATTTTAATGCCAGGTGTAAACAGGGCCTTTGAGTGTTTGTCAACTCAGTGTCTGCGTTGTGTTCCACACTGTCGGCACAATTCAGACCCGTCAGTGGCTTTTTGGCCACTTGAGCATGTTGAATCGTTGGCCAGTCTGTGAGACAGATGACAGAAACAAGAGTAGAGCGTATACAAAGAGAAGGTTGTACTAAAGCCTGAGACACCATGATCTGCTGTCAGGCAATGTCTGGCCAAGTGGCATTTTATTTCAGAAATAGAATTGAAGTGCACATTCAATACAATTAAGCACACTAGTTTTTCACAAAGGTATTTGTTTAGAGAAATAGAACCAACTTCGGATCTTGAGGTTGCTGTTGTATAGACTTTAAAATAAGCCACTGGATTTACGTATTGTTTTGTATCTTTGTGGTGTTCACGTGATGTTTTTGGAAACAATGAGAATCTCACAAAGGGCGTAACATGCTCCGCCCTCCGTGTCATTATTCATCCTTTAGGCAATGAGCTGTGGGAAATTCTTAGCCATGCTTGATTGAAACCAACACCCTTAGTTTCACGTTTATCAATATAACATTACATGTTAAGACATGACTTTTCAAATGATCTGTGAATTACTTAGATATGAACCATAAACCACAAGCTTAATAAGCGTGGGTCGCACAAGACCGTATTTAACACCAGGCCTGGACATCGCTGGCCTAGACACGCCTTACCACCCTATAACAGAAAACATCATCCCATAAGAAAGCTGATTCTTGAATCAGTACATGAATGCCCAAAGGAACTACACACCCAAAGCTGTGATTCAGAGTGAAACCTCTCTAGTTACACACTAGAATGATGATAGTGACCTTTTTTTCTGCCTGCTATCTCTGCCGGGTTATTAGGTGAGCACCACATAAACCACAACCAGGGTAGATAAAAGCTGCACTAATGGTATTTAAAGAGATAGTTCACCCAAAAATGAAAATTCTGTCATCATTTTACTCACCCTCAAGTTCCAACACTGTATGAGTTTCTTTTTTTCTGTTGAATCAGAAGAAAACTGTTTGGTTAACCATATTTGTCAAAATATGGTTTGTGATCAGAAAAAGAAAGATATTCATAAAGGTTTGGAACAACTTGAGGGTGAGTAAATGATGACAGAATTTTGGGTTTGTTGCAGTGTAATTATACATTTAAGTACTGAGTAATATTAATTAACCACCCCCCGGTTTCACAGACAAGGCTTAAGCTAGTCCCGGACTACAATTCATGTTTGAGCTGTTTTATCTGAAAGCAACTTGGGACCCACTTTATATTAGGTGGCCTTAACTACTATGTACTAACATTTTAATTAATCATTTGATACAATGCACTTATTGTGTACATACATGTCTTTACATTGTACTTACATTTTAAAAAATACCTGCATGTAATTACATCTGTAATTAATTTCTGTAGTTACATTTGTAATTACACTGTTGACAATTCCCTTGCACCAAACCCTACCATTAAACTTACCCATACCACCACACCTGTCCCTAACCCTACCCGTATCCCACCTCAATATCAGCAAAAGTGTTTTGCAATACAATTTGAACTCGGTAAGTACATTGTACTTATTTTTTGATGTGAGTACATAGTACTTAAGGCCACCTAATATAAAGTGGGGCCGCAACTTGCACTGACATATCTTAAAATATGTAATTGCCATTGTTTTGTCTCAAGATGCACACCAGTAATGTTATTTTCTAAGGCACGTTTATAAAAGTTACCTAAATGCCCCAACTAAGGTGTAATCCTTGCTTAATCCTAAACCCTGTCTGCGAAACCAGGCCTACATGTACTTATAGGTGTAAGGCCGCTGAATTCGCTCCAAGGATCGGTAGCAAAACGCGGTGAAGGTCGCTTGCGCGTTCATGTCTCCAGCTGGGTAAAATGGATTTAAAACTAATATATCTTTAATCTGACTCCATTTATCATAGTTGTCGAATTTAGGATAGAATGCCAATTGGTTGTTTAGTAATTTATATTTAATAGTTAGTCAGACATTTAATCATTCTGTTTTAACCTTTTGTTGCAATTATATAATTCCGTACTGGAGATAGTTAATAATTACAGAGTAATTTAGAAAGGATCAATATGTAACAATTTTATTAACAGTCAGGTAAATGTATAATGCCAATTACATAATCAATTCAACGATAATTCGTACATAACATCAAATACTCTGTAGCAAAGAATAAGATATCGATACCTGACTTCTGAATATTCGAGACACTCTGCGGTACGGGCCAACTCTATTACAGTATGGGCCCCGATCTTTCTGCTCCACTTCCTTATATTGCTCAGACCAAGACAAAGATTTCTTTCAAATAGAAACACATGAAAACAAAGGAAATTTAAATTGAATCGAATGCCCATTTGGCTCGATTGAAAGGAAACCAAATGGCTCCAACAGCCACACCAACCATCATAAGTAAAATACCTCTAAGCTCTAAAAACTCTTATTAACTTCTTGTATACTTCTGGATCAGGAGTTTGGGGGTAGTTTGGGACAAGATAAATACATGCAAATGAAGCCATCCTCAGTTGATTCACTCAGTGGGACGTTGTCTCAGATGAGAGTGATGAGTGGATTCAGATGTAATCTGTTTAATTTTTTTCAGACAGTCTTTGTTCCTCACCCAGACAATCTGGCCTTGTTCTTTACATTCTTACATAGGGTTAGGGTGGGATTAGAGTTTGGTTATTATTTGATTATTATTGCTATAGTAAATACATGTAACAAGGACACATTAAAATAGTGTTGCCGAATCTTCATTTTTGGGTGAACTATCCCTTTAATACGGTGGCCCAGTAGTGCAAAACACAACAAAATTTAAAAAGCATATATAAATCCACAACACAACGGAATGAAGCCACAACACAAAATAAATCCTCAACACAATGAAAAAGTCACAACACAACGAAATCAAGCCACAACGAAAAATCCACAACACAGCGAAATAGCCACAACACAACGGAAATGCTCCCGACCACTAGGGACTCTCGGAGTGCGGTAAAGTTAGTTTTCCTTGCATTGTTCTATAGATTCGCCAGTCTTACAAATATTTAAACACTACGATCAGTTTTAAGTGTTCAGTTGTATATCCACATGAAATATCAATTCAAATTCACCTACGTGCATTATAGCTGCATATTTATACTCGAGAACGCTTTGACCTGCTACCACGGCGCTAAGGGAACACTGCTAATTCCACCAAGTTGAAACTTTTTGAAACCAACTTTTTTTTTCAAATTCCAATGTTGTTTTGTGCATTACTAAGTCAGTTTTACCAATACAATCAAGCTGTTGAATTTTAACATGTCTGTTAAATTCTAAAAGTATGATGTTAAAAGTAAATGTTAAAAGTTATTTTTATTCATACAAATGATAAGTTTCAACCACTTGGTGGAATTGGTAGATGTTCCCTTAGCGCCGTGGTATCGGGTCAAAGCATTCTCGAGCATAAATATGCAGCTATAATGCATGTAGGTGATTTTGAATTAATATTTAATGTCGATAAACAATGGTTAGCCTACATACTGTTAAAACTAATTGTGGTATTGATATCTTTGTAAGATTGCCGATTCTATAGAACAGTGGCAACTTTACCACGCTCCGAGTGCCCCTGAATGGTTGGGAGCATTTCCGTTGTGTTGTGGCTTTTTCGTTGTGTTGTGGCTTGTTTCCGTTGTGTTGTGGCTTGATTTATTTGTGTTGTGGCTTTTCCGTTGTGTTGTGGCTTGATTTATTTGTGTTGTGGCTTTTTCGTTGTGTTGTGGCTTGTTTACGTTGTATTGTGGCTTGATTTATTTGTGTTGTGGCTTTTTCGTTGTGTTGTGGCTTGTTTCTGTTGTGTCGTGGCTTGATTTATTTGTGTTGTGGCTTTTTCGTTGTGTTGTGGCTTGTTTTCGTTGTGTTGTGAACTTATATTTGCTTTTTATATTTCGTTGTGTTGTGCACTACTGGGCCACCGTACTTTGAGGGGACAGTATATTTAATATAATTATATTCTTGTACATAATATGATCATATTTAATCAGAAAATAAAAATATATAAACAAATATGTCAGATAATATTTAGATGTATAATTTCAGCAGAGAAGTTTTTCTCTGGCTCAAAAAACAATCATGGTTTATGAATGAATGAATGAATGAATGAGTGAATGAATGAATGAATGAATGAATGAATGAATGAATGAATGAATGAATGAATGAATGAATTTATCAATACAACATCTTTTACAGATAAATTATAAATATTTTTATAAGGAGTATTTCTAATATATTAATACTATTAATACTATAAACTACAAAAACATTACAAATTATCACAAAAATATAATACACAAAGAAAAAGCTATAACTGAGTGTAAAACATGAATGAATGATGAATGAAGCTAAATATGTGATTTTTACACAGAAAGTCATAATCGGTGAACTGTTTCTCTGATCTGGTTAATTTATGTAGCTACGGTGCATCTGGAAAGTATTCACAGCGCTTCACTTTTTCCACATTTTGTTATTTTACAGCCTTATTCCAAAATGGAATAAATATCCCCCCCCCCCTCAATTGTACAAATAAAACCCCATAATGACAATGTGGAAGAAGTTTGTTTGAAATCTTTGCAAATTTATAAAAAAAAAAATGAAAAAAAAAAAATCACATGTACATAAGTATTCACAGCCTTTGCCATGACACTCAAAATTGAGCTCAGGTGCATCCTGTTTCCACTGATCATCCGTGAGATGTTTCTACGGCTGAATCCAAAATCGCCCCTATACCCTCAAATAGGGCATTATTTGAAGGGACAGCCATTTGTAGTGGTGTCCAAAACCATAGTGGAAGTTATTGAGTGCACTCATTCAATCCCACATTGCACCACAATAACGAGTGTACAGCCAATGTACACTCAACGGCTGCCCGAATTCATTCACTTGTTTTTATTCACTCCTTTAAGTGAACTATTAGTGGACTAACATAGGGAATAGTGCATGAGGGCTTAGGGAGATATTTTGGATTCAGCCTACAACTTGTTTGAAGTCCACCTGTGGTAAATTCAGTTGATTGGACATGATTTGGAAAGCCACACACCTGTCTATATAAGGTCCCACAGTTAACAGTGCATGTCAGAGCACAAACCAAGCCATGAAGTCCAGGGAATTGTCTGTAGACCTTAGAGACAGGATTGTATCGAGGCACAGATCTGGGAAAGGATACAGAAACAATTCTGCAGCATTGAAGGTCCCAATGAACACAGTGGCCTCCATCATCCGTAAATTGAAGAAGTTTGGAACCACCAAGACTCTTCTTAGAGCTGGCCACCCGGCCAAACTGAGCGACCGGGGGAGAAGGGCCTTAGTCAGGGAGGTGACCAAGATCCCTACACACAAATACATGTTCCTCCCATTTCATATTTTTGTCCATTTAGGGGCTCTGTTATCATCGCTGAATATTTAATTTTAGTTTTGGGATCCCGTTTCTGTCGTATGATAGGGCCCTTGGTGTACCAAAGTCCCTTTAAGACAAGTCATTTCACTCGGCGGCCATGCAAGTGCAGCTCCTATCTCTTTGAATGGGGAAACATCAAATTCTCCAAAACTGTTCGCCAATCCTATGATTAAATTTCATATTTGAAATCACCAAAGAGATCTGACAGCAATGTATAATTTGGTTTCTAAACGCATGAATCATGACAAAAAACTGATTTTTTTTACATGATATTCATGACGACTGATTCTGATGAGGACACCAAAGGCAGTTTATAGGGATTTTGACCCTTTAATTGTAATTTCCATAACATTTCCACCAGTTCTTCTGCAATCTAATCAGATGGTCTGGATTGAAAATTTTGGCCGCACAGCAAAGAAATGTCTATTATGTTAGAAATAAAATTATTACTCAAAAGTAATTTCAGTGAAGTAGGGGTGAGCGGGGCTTGGGGTTAGTTGTAACACACATGGTTTCAAACTTTCCACATATGCCAGCATGGTGAAACAGTGTATTTACTAGTTGCCATATCAACACTATAAAGAGATTTTTTTTTTGCAAAAATTTAAAAATCTTTGGAAGATATTACTAAACATTTATTTAACTATAGCAAAAGTACATTTCTTACAATCCCAGTTGTGCAGGTGGGGCATGTTGTCACATTTCGTTACAATGAGCCTCTATTAGAACTGTGCTATTATATTCTATACTTTCATGAATTCTATTGAGAAACCATGAGAAAATGTGAATAAAGACTGAGAGTGTTCATAAATGATTAATTATTATTATATTGTTAACTATGCTGGGGTGTGTTTCCCAAAAGCATCTTTAGCCAATTATGGTCACAAGTTCCGTCGTTATCAGCATAGTTCAACGAGTCAGTGTTTTCCCGAAACCATAGTTCCAACGAACGTTCGCAAACAGCCTCGCAAAGTTGCGTGGTGGCAAAGACAGCTCTCGACCTGTGGTTAGAAGCTGTTACGTACTGCTCTGAGACTCAAAGGTTGAGGATCCAAAATCAGCTTTAATGAAGGGTAATCCACAATCGTAGTCAAAAACAGGCAAAAGGTCATACACAGGCAAGCAGTCCAAACAAGCAAACAAGACAAGAGAGACAGGAAAAAGGGTAATCCACGGAACGGGCAAGTAATCCAAAACCAAGAGACAAGAAACCAGGGAAAATCCTCAGAAATGCAGTGATACAAATAACCAGACTTCGCAATGAATGATTAAGATAACCAGGTTTATATAGGGTGAGGTAAACAGGGTGATGAGACACAGGTGAATGTAATCAGGGATGATAAATCCGGGCAAAGGATTATGGGAGATGTAGTCTGAGATAGTATGGCAATAGTCCGGGGTGGAGTGCCCTCTGGTGGTAAATCATGGGCACTCTCACTGGTGATGATGACAGAAGCATAGTTTCTTGTTTGCATAACATGTGGATAACATGTTAATAAATCCTTATCTTGAGCAAAATAAGCAAGCTGACATTCAGTACAACCTATATCTTTTATTTAGAATACATACAAATGTAATTTACATCGTTTAGTTTGTCAAGGGATTTAAAGCACTGTTTTAAAAGAGTGCTTTAGTAGACGCTCGTGTTGGCGACTATGGCACAAAACAACATGACCGAGTGCTCACCGCTGCACCAAACAAACTGCTGTTTTCACAGCAAACTGCAAATTTGACGGTTTGGCGAGGGCGTTTTCGTTTGGTGAGAGCAGATACAGGCTACACTATTTCCTGTATTCTGCCGCGGTCTTCTCTGGGTGCTTCAGCACTACTGAAAGAGCGTTTTCCTCACAAAAAGAGCAACACGTCTTTTTCAAGATGTCATTCCACTCGTGCATTTCTGGATGTGGTCATTCCCTGTCGCCTGCTGACGGCCACAATTGTTGTCTCACGTGCCTGGGCATTCAGCACGTTGAGGCAGCTTTTGTGGATAGTTTGTGTTCTCACTGCGGGAACATGAATATCTCGGCGCTTAGGTCGAGAATAGCCTACCTCCGGGAAGGTGGAGTCCTCCTCCCCATACCTAGATCTAGAGCTATCTCTGCCCAGCAAGATAGACCTACTTCGACGGATGGCCGGGGTGACCTGAGGATCACGTTCAGGGCAAACCTGCCGAGTGTACCTCCACGGCCCCTGATCCCTCACAAACGCTGCAGCCGGTGATGCTTTCGTTGACCTCCCATGGGCGTCCGGTGGTGACCTTCGGGGCACCCGCGGACGAACAGATGTTGATCGCTGCATCGGAGGGGGAGTTCCTGTCCTCAGAGGATGATGACCCGGCTGTACTGCCTCCCTCTGGGAGAGTAGCAACGGTCGAGTCGGACCCTGAGTTGACGGCTATGCTAATCTTCGTAAAGACGTGAGGGGACAGAGAAGTAGGCGTCCTTTAGGTCGATCGCTGCAAACCAATCGTCCGGACGAACGCATTCGAAAAGGCGTTTCGCAGTCAACATCCCGAACGGAAGCCTGTGGAGGGATCGGTTCAAGATGCGAAGGTCCAGGATTGGCCGTAACCCACCGGTTTTCTTGGGTACAATGAAGTAGGGGCTGCAGAACCCCGACTTCATTTCGGCTGGAGGGACAGGCTCGATCCCACCCTTCGCCAGCAAACTGAATCGCGTAGCCGAGCCTGATGGTCCGCGGGACCCAGCGGGACAGTCCCGGAAGCTGAAGCCAGGTTCCCAGGAACTGCACCAGCGGGCTCATACGGAGCACAGACGTACCCAGGGTGGGGCAGCGAGGCAGCGTTACCGGCCCGGACAAGGGAGGCTGTTGGGTGTCCCGGTGTGGGGGCACGGTTACCGGCTGCGTTCCGACAGGGGGAGACCAGGGAAAGACGCACGTTCCACTGGGGTCTGCTCTGAGGGGAGGGTGGCGACAGAGAGGGATGCGAGTGGCGGGACCCGGGGGTGGCGCGCACCGTCATCACCGATCTCTGGGTGCTCAGGGATGGGATTGTCAGTTCTTTCTTTAACCACATTAGGGTGCTGCTGACCCGGGGTGGAGGGTTCCACTCCAACCCAAGCGCTGCGGTGGCCCGAGAGAGCATGGCTGTCAACTCCGGGTCTGACTCGGGCAATGCTGGCACACCCGAAGGTCGCACCTTGCGATGCGGCGATAGACATTTCCTCATCCTCCGCCGCGCCAAACGCCACAGTCGGGACAGCATGAGCCAGCCCCAATGTAGACGCCTGAACACGGGGCGGGTCTGGTGCTTGAGAGGGGGGTGTGGGCCGAGGCATGAGCATTGGCGCATCATTCCACACCATCACCCTCAGATCACCCTGGCCACTAGCCAAAGTGCAGCCTCGAGTAGAGACCGCAGATTGGGGTGTGGCAGAGGGGACTCTCGCTCCGGCATCAGCGCGAAGCTCACAGAGTCTCGATCGCAACACCGAGATGATCATGTTCCCGCAGTGAGAACATGAATCATCCACCCATCAGAGGGTGAAAGAAATCTACCGCACCCAGAAGTGCACGGGCGAGACATCCTGAAAAGGACGTGCCACGCGCAAGCTCTTTTTGTGAGAGGAAGCCTCGCAGTCGATGCCGAAGCGCCCAGGGAAGCACACACCAGCTGTCAGACGGACCACTGCGCAGATCAGCAGGCAGGAAGTATGTGATCACTGGAACGCGCTGTCACACCAACACCGACTGGAAAGCTGCTCGTCTCGAAGAAGCTGACAGAGTCTCAGAAGGCTTGTGAGGAGTGAGGAGGTAGGTACTCTTGGCTCCGAAAGCAGAAACATAATGCGATATTGCCACGTACTTACTTTTATACTCACGCGGTGAGGCGGAGTTACGTATGCAAATTCCGCATGCCCCATGGCATTGGCACGCCATTGGGCGTTTTCTATATGCTCGAAGATGATAGGCTTCTAAGCGAAACCCCCATTCGTTAGTCACTAATGAACGTCGTAGTGACTGAACGAAAGGGAACAGAGACTGGCTGAATCCCAAATCGCCCCCTAAACCATCATTCACTATTCCCTACATTAATCCACTAATACAGTTCACTTGAAGGAGTGAATGAAAACAAGTGAGCGAATTCGGACAGCTGTTGAGTGTACATCGATTCAGTTGTGCATTTGTTATTGTGGTGCAATTTGGGATTGAATGAGTGCACTTAATAACATCCACTATGGTTTCAGGCACCACTACAAATGGCTGTCCCCGCAAATAGTGCCCTATTTGAGGATTTCGTATTCAGCCTCACTTACTTTGAAACTTACCTGAGAATATCCTGCCATCAGCCTCTGTGACCTTTTGCAAACGTTTGTTAAATGTCCACAAATCCTTTTATAATAATATAATATATGGATCCTGTATAGAACATGAATTAAATTAATACGTTGATTTTCGTCGCATTTAACTATGTGATTAATTAAATATGTTTAATGGCATGACATTTATTTAAAGCATTTACTTTACTTTGTTTATCTTTATTGCTATTTCTGGTGTCATATTCATCTTAATTAATAAAGTGTTCTTTTTTGCCTATTTTGTTTTCTGTGGGATAGCTAAGGCTAAATAAATAAAAAAGCAAACTGTAATGGCATATTTTAACTAAAGGTATTGTCACTGTAAATTCCTATGACTACGTTTTATATATATATATATATATATATATATATATATATATATATATATATATATATATATATATATATATATATATATATATATATATAAACATATTAAATTGTTTATTGTATTGAATTTGCACCTGCAGTTTACTTCAAATCTTAAAAGTATATATTGAAAGAATAAAGATAATATTTTATTGAAGTAAAAGGCCACTTAAGTGTACGGCTCCTCAGTACTTTAAAAACTTTCCATTTGAAATGTCAAAATAAAAGGTTTAAATTTTAAATAATTAAATTTAATAATCTTTTGTCATGTTTTAAAAAGGTATACTTATTTTGATGTGTTGACTAACATAAGCACATGTAAAGTACTTAATTATATAAGTTCATACGTTTTTCGGAATTACATTTAGGGCATGTTTACACAACAACAATGTACTAAAAACAGACGACAACGTTGTCAAAATGATCCCCCGTTCACATGGATCTGTAAAAATGACTGAAGGCTGTATTAGACATGCTACATTTTTTTTTTTTTTTACTGAAGGCTGTATTATGCATGCCAGGCCAGTAGTTGGCGATGTCACTTTGTCAAGAAACTCCCCGAGAACATGTAATACGAATGACGTTTTCACAAATTCACATTTTTGTTGTTTACATGGAGACAGTAAAGGTATCATTTTCAAAACACTGTTGTTGTGTAAATGAACATCCAAATTCATAAAAAGTATTCAGTTTTCAGTTGAAGTAAATACCCTTAAAGGTAATATATTTTAAAGGTACTAAATTGCAACTTACATCATCACAAATGTGTTATTACAAATATATTTAAATGCATGACATAGAAGTGATAAGTAAAGATTTGTAAATTTCTAAAGCTGATGTACTTTAAATAGGTAGATGTACTTTAAATACGTCTATATGTGAGATATTGTTTGGATCAACAGAGTGAATAAATAAAAATCATAGAATTACAATTTTTGGGGTAAAGTGCAAGGAATCATGTGCATTTTAAAGGTCACGTTGACCTTCACATTCCTTCGTTACTGTATGAACATTTCCTGTAATTCAAATACCGTCCACTCCTACACGCCTCCACACATATTCACATTAAACCCTTTTTATACTGCCATCTGCCTAAAATAAATCTCTGCAATAATAATATCCCATCCAGCAACATCAAGACATGGTGTCTGGCCAATCCTAACACAATGAATTCCAGCAGTCTGAGAATTATGCGAGAATTAAGCCAACAATTTACGGCTTCTGCCCACTCCTCTTTGCACTATTTAAGAGACAGTGATGACTTGTGCCTTCAAACCCGCATGCCCTCTCTCTATAAGACTCATGTAGCGTTAGGTCAGTTCTGTTTATCAACCAGAACCCCCGTCATTTTCCCATCAGTCTCCCTTTCACACGCTAAAGAAAAGCATGTTGCTGCGTCATCAGAGGGGTTTGGGGTCTAGGCCTTTGGAGCTCTGGTAGTCTGGTCTATAAAACCTAATTGCCCTGAACAAAATCTTGTAACAACGTGGTGCGCTGCAACCTGAATGGCACTTTTATAATTTTTGTTACTTAATAAATTCTGCTCTCATCAACATCACTTACTCAAACACTAAATTTCCCCCTTCATAAGAATTCAAACGTTCTCTCTCTCTCCTTGTGTCCCTCTGTCTCTCTCCTCTCTCATTAAGGCCAGTGGAAAATTCTTTCTCCAGATTTATCAGCATGTTAATGAAGAGAACAGAATAAAGAGGGTGAGAATAAAAAAAAAGCAACTTCACGCCAAACATTTCCAGAAATTCCTTTACAGCAGTGGTTCTCAGCTGGTGGGTTGTGACCCAAAATGGCACCACTTTTTGTTCTAAACGCAAATAAAACCATATAAATGTGCATATTATGATAGAAAAATAAATAGGCTTATTAACTTTCAAAAAAGGATTGTCTGTTTTCCTATTCAACGTGGAATACTGGTTAAAAGTTTGGGGGTTTTATATCTATTAAAGACTGCTGAAAAAAGCATGTAGAGGGTGAAAAGCAATGGCCCTAATACAGAGCCTTGCGGTATTCCTGAACATGTAAACGATAACACCTCTTAATTTCCTGCTACAATTTTTTTGAAGAATAGTCAGATAAATATAATTTAAACCATACTATTGCAATTCCGGCAAAAGCTTGTTTTGAGTCTATCCAAGAGAATGTTGTGGTCAATAGTATTAAAGGCACAAAGGTCCAGAAACACTAATAGAGACATGAAACCACAATCGGATAAGAGCATTTCATTTGTAACTGAGCAGTCAAAGTATTATGATACGGTCTAAATCCCAACTGGAATTCCTCGCAGATATCATTTCTCTCCAAGAAGGAACACAGTTGTGAGGATACTGCTTTTTCAGTGTTTTTGACATTTAGTTCAAAATCTGAAGTGTTGAGCTGGAGTTCAGGTTCAGTATCTGTGAACAGCAAAGCCTGCTTTTTTATTTGAATTTTCCCTCATTTCTATGGTGTATATTGTAGTCCTGACCTAAAGTCATGCCATCAGTTGAGTCAGTGTTGCTGTGTTGGGCTAGTTGAGATGTTCAAACAAACATTTTTGGGCTTAAGCTTTTTGAGGAGTCAATCTACCAATACAATTTAGTCCTTTCTGCATATTAAGATGAGGTATTTTGAGATTAAGTATTTTAACAGCTTTATCTCTGTCACAGAGCTGCCATCTGTTCCCAGTGTTCCCCTTGTTTAACCTCATTTGTATAAAGACATGGATGCATACTTTTAAAAACTCTTTATTTACCTTGATGTGTAGGTGGAGAGGTGAATCCCACTCTCACACGCACGCACGCGCACACACGCACGCACGCACGCACGCACGCACGCACGCACACACACACACACACACACACACACACACACACACACACACACACACACACACCTACAACTAGACTGTTGTGTCTCAGACTGGCCACCTGAGCACTAAACCAGTGGATATTTCAGCTATATTTCCCATAAACTGTTGACTATCACTTGGATCGGCATACATGGTGGCAGCCATCTTGAACCGATTAAAAGACCTGAAAGGATTTGTATTATTATTTTTATACCTTTGCATTGCATCATGGAATTAGGAGATACCAAGTATAGTGGGAAAGGGGTGGAAACTGTTTTTTATGAGGTTATTGCTCTTGACTTTCTATAATTGTTGCTAAAAATAAGTTAATATGTTGTGCTATTTATATTTGTGTATTGGAGGAAATTATGATTTTTTTGTTTAATTTTTAAAAATCTTGTTCATGCTATATTATGTCTGAGAAATTCTGACAAAATGAAGTGGTCAGTTAGTCTATGACTGGTGTTCAGTGAGTGCAATAGCTGTTGAGGAGTACTCTGAATTATTGTTGAACCTGACCCAAGGTTATTTATATATTGAAGATGGATTTTTTTCAAGGTTTTTTTCCCCCTTCTGAACGTTTTCATGTTTTTTGCACATGTGAGTACCCTGTGCTTTACTGGCTTGGGAGAGAACAAAATAACAAGGAAAATTGGCATCTAACATCCTCCATTCATTGTTTGATGAATTCTTGATGGTTTCCCTAGTTGATCTTTGAAAAATCTTCTTAAAAAATGTTCTGGACCAATCAAGTCTCAACACTGCCTATTAAATACTGTAGTCAAGATCAAGATAATCCAAGCCATTTTATTTTGTTTGTTTCCTTGACTTTTCAATTTGTTTCGGTTCAGTTTCAGATTCAACTTGTATCTGGAACCCTGTCACTCTCTTCCATGGTAATCCTGAATGAGGGAATGGGAAGATACTATAGCATTATTACAATTGACAGGGATGAAATATGATATAGCGTCTCTTGTTCAGTCGTCCTGATCTTTGATCATGCTCTGTTAACAGGATGTCTTTATAAATTCTGAGCAGTTCACAAAATGTGCAGCAATTTTTTCAAGACAACAATAACTTGAAACCTCTATTGTGATTAGACATGTTTTATAAATTTCAACAAGATGTCTCAGCACTGTGGAAGACCTTGAATATAAAGGAATTTTACCAAAATAGAAAGTTTACCAAAAATAAAGGGTTGAGGTTTTGCTGGTTAGTATCCCTTTTACAGCTTCTGCTGGTGCAGTAGATGCCATAACTACACCAACAAAACTCATCACAAAAATCATCATTCTCTGCGGACAGCAATATTATATATTGGTATATATGTAATATTTACTTGATTTAAAGGTTTTAGCACTGCCAATTTTTTTGTGAACAGGTTGCCTGAGAGGGGAATGAGACATCATGGCGTTGTTGCTACAGGAATGCTTCTGCGTAACCGGTGTCTGAAGCATGTGTGAAATCTTGATTGGCTGATGTGAGGTCAGGTGACATTGCATAGTGAGTCAGCAAGACCATTAAAAGGGCACCTACGTCACAGAATCCCCAGATTCTGATTGTCTGTAAGAATCCGCAGAGGCATGCCCGAAGTGTGGCAATGGGATGCAGCATCTTGTTCCCTTCTCGGGGAACTGGGTTACATGCGGAGCCTGAGACGTCCCCTTTTAACTGGAACTCAATGCTGTGTCATGTCACCACACTGAGGGAAGATGCCTGCCCATCAAGGCTGTGAAACATTGGCACAGACACTTGTTGAGCAGAAAGACTGGATCAGCACAGAAGGACCTGTGATCCCAGGGTTAAATCCTTGTCCAGACCTTAAAATCTCATGAATGTGTGTGGAGAGGACCGGTCTGCCACAGAACAAAGGACCCACTGAGAGAAGTTGGACAGAAGTCGACCGTGATGCCGCTAAGTCTTATATAATAATTTTTCGGTTTAAGGCCCTGATGCAGGAAACTGCCAAGGATCAGCCAAACTGACCAAAGGGAGCGAAAATAGGATGAAATGGTCAGTCGGGCACCTCCACCTCCCGAATCACCAAGGGTGGCAGGAGAAGTAGAGATGTCCTCTGAGAGCCCCAAAGAAAACAATTTTTATGATTTTTATTTTATGACTTAATGTCTCACTTGTGGACTTTCCGTGTGAGGGCGCCCTCCAGCTTCCAGTATGAATGAAACAGACATTACATCAGAGAGTTTAGCACTCCACAATGCTCACATTTTTTGTGTAAGAATTTAATAAATACTACTCCTCTCTATATAAATTTGAAGTAAACATATGAAAATCCATTGATATTTCTCCAGATGTGCATGCTTTTGAACTAAAAGCCCAGAGGGATGTTGTTTTGTCAGGCACTTTCATGACACCCATACGGGAGGTTTTTTTCCTCAATGGATGCGAATCAGGGGCATTATTCACAAAACATTTTATCTTACCACTAAGAGTTCTCCTAAATGGCAGTAAAAGTTTTCTTTTAAAGCCTATTCATAAAGATGCTGAGACCAACTTTTACTAAGGAACAGAGAAAAGTCTTAAGATAAGAGTAAGGGCGGGATTGACCTTGTTGCTATGGATGATGTCATCACGCTTACTAACTATGACCACAGTGATTGGCTGATAGGGGAGGAGTCTCTGTCAGTGATTTAATATAAATATTGTAGAAAGAGGTTTCAAGTTGCCATATTCAAATAAAGTTTTTACAATAAGAATGTTGCCATTTTCAAATAAATATTTTAAAAAGTAGGCCAAGTGTCACTAATTAAACTAGCATCTCGAGAGATTGCAGAATTCAAGCAACAAATTGTGTTATATAAACAAAGTCCGGGAGGTATATACACAAGAGGAATATACACAGCTGATAGCCGACTCACCTAGTTACCTTGACAGTTTTCTGCATCCCTCCACCACCCCGACACCTCACTTTTGGTCAGTGATACGGGGCAGAACTCTGGGTCTGGGCTAAATTCCAAGCTCTAAGCCCTCGATCCCCTCAGACAGCACACCAAATATGCTTATATTCTTTTACTAGATTTGATCATTTGTAAGTGTGAACTTGTGAAAAAAATTGAATGGAGATGGAGATGCACACGTAATGGAGATGCACACGTAATGCCGCTGATAGGCTAGGATGCAGGGCTGCTGTTCCCCTCAGTTACCGTGACCTAAAGAGGACAAGCCGTTGTGTCAAAGCCGCCGCGCCTCAGAGGGAATGGAAAAGCGTGTGTGGCCGTTGGACCCCGCCCCTTACCTGGACCCATCCTATCTGATCACTACCCTTCCTTCACGGTTCCCTGGCATGCTGAAGACACAAGATCTCATGATTTGTGAGCATGTTTATGTTTATTTATGTTAATAAACGCCTCCTTGAGGCCTGACGCCACACCCACTGTGTCGTTTGCTTCTCCCGCCACATTTTTAAATAAATAAATAATATTTATTATTTTTGCTTTTTTATTCAAATCAAAATCAAATCAAATCAAATCAAATCACTTTATTTGTCACTCTACATATGCACAAGTGCAACAGCAGGTGAAATTCTTAGGTGCAGTTCCGAGCAACATAGTAGTCATGACATGACATGTACAACATTTAAAGCAGCATCAGATTACACATCTGATGCGCACACAATTACTCACAGCACAGTATACACTACAATGAACAATAAATTCATAAAGATGATTATTATGATTATGACAGTGAGTAGACAGGAAACGAAGTGGAAGAGAGAAAGGGAAGAAAGGTCCGCAGCAGCCATAAGGATTGTTTGTGATTTGGTCTTAGTAGCCTAGGAGTCCTCGTGACTACTCCTAACATTTCACAGATTTTGGAACTGGTTTTAATGCTAAAATTCTTTGTGAAATACTCTTAGAGCAAAAATGTAGGAGACACGCCCATTATTTTAAGAGTTTCTCCTAAATCGGCAAGTTAAGAGCTACTTTTAGCCTTAAGATGTTTGTGAATGCGGCCCTGGCTCATATTTCATATCAAAGGTGTCAACTAATTTTTTATTTTTCATAACTCTTTACATCAATTAAGAAATGAATGTCAACATAATGATTTTTTTGAGTAAAGCAGATTTGAGTCTTAGACCTTTTTATGTATAGTCTATAATGCTAATTACTTTCTTTTGCATTAAAACTAACAGTAACTGAACTAATGTAAACAAAGAATGATTCAGGACACTTTCTTAAGAGGATCAAGGAAGAGTGAACACCCAATACAGACACAGAGTGTGACACACTCTCACCTAGGGGGACTTGCCCTCAGGCCACTGAATGCCACAGCATTAGGGCTTGAGATAAGAGAGATAATTTCTCTGCACTGGCAGCTGAACTTTCCCAGGGGCAAACTGCTGTAACAACCTTATGTGTCCCATTACCTTCTGAAAAAGAAGGGGCACACCACACTATGGTAGCATTGCTTAGCTGAGATTGGCAGAAACACTACAGGTCTATAGGTGGCAGGGTTTACAGCAATCTCCAAAAGGTGTCCTGAAGAGAAGAACTCAATGCTGGTAGGCTTCGCCACCGAAAGTGAACTCAAATTTGGTACTAACCCTAACCGAAAGCAAATCTAAGATACTTTCTGAGCTAAATACAAAACGGGACGCAACCCACTGTCCTACTTTCTGGCAGGAACAACTGAATGTAATAAAAAGGGGACTTGTTGAAAGGAGATGCTTATTTCTTTTTAGAGGGGATAGACAGCCCTAACAACCTACTTGTGCTCTGTGAAGCAGGTGCCACATTCTCAAGGCAGAATCCCGCAGGAGATGGGGGAACGTAGAGGGATAGCAAGCAGCTCCTTGTGGGCATTAACCCCTAGAAGTCTGAGCTGTTTTTGGGCCCTTTAGAAGTTTTGACATGCTCTTTGGCACTGATAAGAAAAAAAGCATGACCGCCGACTCGAGGGGGTTAAGGAAGAGTGAGCACCTATTTTACTTCTCAACCGAGGGGGCTTGCCCTCAGGCCACTGAATGCTGTAGCATCAGGGCTTGTAGATTTGAAAGGTGAATTGCTCTGTTCAGCACCCTGAAACAGCTCACTGATAGGAAACAGCCTGAACTTTGCAACCAGGGGACTGATTGAAAAAAAAAAAGCTTTCTCCATGGTGCAAACTGTCTTAAACTTTAGTTTCTCAATATCCTCGGATGAGGGCAGGGGGGCAGCAGCCACATTCTGGCAGCGAAGCTGAGTGGACTGGGCAGACCCCTGCTGCTTTCCTGACACAAACGTGGCAGTTTAACGAAAAAAAAAACCCTTGCTCAGTGACCCCACCAAATTTTAACCACAGATGCCGCTTCGTGACTACCATATTAGCTTAGAGAGACGGCTGATATAGCTTGTAAGCTGTCTGCTTGGTGGCACGGAGGGTTTTTTTTGCATGTTCCTCAACTCAGAGAGTCAAATGTAGATCTGAACTGCGAGGTTGCTTTCAGAGTCGGTATAAAGGACAAGAGATAGGGGAACACCCGTCTCAAGTTCCACCTCTGCCAACTCAATTTGCGATCCATGTGAAAATTGGAACAACAATTTTGTTGTAGTGGGGACAAAAAAAGGGGAACACACCCAGGATTAACCACATGTGAATTGTGTGTAGGGGCTCATAAGTTAACTAAAGAAAAGTCAAGTTACTTACAGACGCTTGTCTTTACTGAAAAGAAAAGACACATAAAACAATCCTCATGATTGAAGCCGCCATGTTGCCTCAGCAAATGCGGGACCCAAACCATGAGACGCAAACACCTGACTCTGATTGTTCGAGAAAAGAGCCAGGAGCAGAGCTTCCTCTATCAGGAAATGCTCAAAAAAGGACAGTCAGGCTGACCGAGAGTGATCCACTCCCAAACACACACCTCATGCACACATTAATAGTAAAATGTTTGTTTAATTTCAAAAACATCATATTTTACATGTGATACATACTTTTGCTGACAATATTTACTGGTAGCATGTTACCACAATTGTATTAGTAGTAATTGTGACATTGGGGTCACAATTACCTTTGTTCTGAGAGTTTTTAAGGCCAAATTCCAGTCATTCCAATAAGACTTCACGTGATCACGAATTTTGTATGAGGGCAAAAGATTTCCCAATTCAGATTTCACTTGATGGTCACATGGTTTTGTCGCGTTGACCATCAAGCTTCATGGTTTGAAAGTGATTTCTGTGTTATGTTTGTGTTAAGATGAGGTGTACAAGGAGAATTCACTTTAGCATTAGGATTCAGATATGCAACATGAATGCAAACTCTTCAGCAGCAAGTACACAACTGAACCTTCTAGGGCTGGCTTGCATAAACTGTACTGACAAGTGTACAGCCAATAGGAACTTAGCATATGTTGTCTCTGACATGTGGTTTCATTTGGTTCATAGCAAAACATAAGGATACTAACCCCCAGTTTCACAGACAAGGCTTAAGCCTGGTCCCAGACTAAAATGCATGTTTGAAATGTCTTAACTGAAGGAAACTTGCACTGACAAATCTTAAAATATATCAGTACCATTGTTTTGTTTTAAGATGCACACAAGTAATGGGTTTTATTTTCTGAGGCACGTTTAAAAAAAGCGACTTAAATGTCCTAATTGAACTGAAGCCTAATCCTGGCTTAATCTAAACCCTGTCTGTGAAACCGGGCCTACATGTGTGAGCTGTGCTTCATACATCACTGCACTTTTGACAATAGACAATTACCTTTTTTTTGTCACCAAAATGTTCCTAATGTGACCACACATTTGGTTACCATGGTTCATTTTTGTATTTTTTTTGCAGTGTTGTCTCGTGAATTGGAGAGAGAGAACATGGAGATGGAAACAGAGAAACATTCCTGCTTATGAATGCCCACAAAAAAAAAATCCAAATAAATTCCAATGCAAAGCATGTCATGATTGCTTACATACCTGTACAAATACAAACATGTGCTGCATATATTGGTACATACAGTACACACACACATGCATGCTAAAAGGCATGCTCAGTGGAAACATCCGTACATGACTCATATGGGTCTGCTTCAGCATTTTTCCAAAATCTGGCCTTTGTTATGAGCAATAATGGCAACATTGCAAATCAGGTACATCTGAAACAGCTCTACAGAGAAAGATCTGCCCAAACACTGGGTCATTTCAAACTAAAAATATCCCTCCAGCACAGCCCCAGGCATACAACATTCAGTCAGTCAGTCAAGTAGTTCATTCAGCTGCAAGATTATTACTTTTAGGCCCGGTTTCACATACAAGACTTAGATTAAGCCCAGGATTAGACCTTCCATTAGGGCATTTAAGGGTTTCTTGTACAAACATGTCTTAATTTTTTTTTTTTTGTGCATCATCAAAATCTTGAGACAAAATAATGGCACTGACATATTTTAAGATATCTCAGAGCAAGTTGCTTTCAGTTAAAACAGCTCAAACATGCATTTTAGTTTGGGTCTAGCCTTAAACCTGTATAGTTTCGGCTATACAGACACTCTGGAGAAAACAGTGATGTCATCATCCAGCTCAGTTTAATTCTCATACAGTGGTGTCAATGCAGGCGGATCAGTAATATTGTTGAATATTTAGTGTCCTCAACTAAGCAAGCCAAAAGTCAAAGGCGACAAAGGCGGCAGTGGCAAGGAACCAAAACTCCATCAGGTGACAGAATGGAGAAAAAAACCTTATGAGAAACCAGGCTCAGTCGGGGTGCCAGTTCTCCTTTGGCCAACGAACAAACAGTATATGATTCTGATTCAGGCAGCATTACAGGTCAGAAGTCAGATTAAATCGGAACATTCCGAATATTTGTTCAGTTTTATCTGGTTGGAGATCAGAGTCATCACTCCGGAGACAGGTTTGTTGAGGATCAGTGCCACTGGCTGCCGTGTCGATGAGACCTTCACAGGAGAGAGTCTAGTTGACGGTCTCTGCAAATACTTCAGGAACTTGTTGTGGTCGTGTCTAGGCACAGGTCCACCATCTGATCTGTATACGGCCTGGATCCGGCTGACTAAAGTAAACCTTGGGATAAACAGAGAGACTAACATTAGCATAGATCTATGTCATTCTTTTTATGATGTAACGACGAGTACATCAGGTGTTATGGGAAGTGTTTCCGGTTCCGGTAGACCTAGTTAATGCAGCCTAAAACAATCATTTAACTGATTTGAATAATAGAAAATGATAATGTTCTATGTGTATGCCATAGTAAAGAGACGTGTTTTTAGTATAGGCTATATTTAAACTGACAGAGTGTGTCTGCTTTCTCAAACAATGCTAGGAAGACTGTTCCAAAGTTTAGGTGCTAAATAGGAAAATGATTCGACCTCCTGCAGTTGATTTTGATATTCTAGATATTATCAACGGGCCAGAATTTTGAGACCGCAATAGACATGAGGGAGTATAATGCGTTAAGAGCTCGCTCAAGTACTGGGGAGCTAAACCATTTAGTGCTTTGTAAGTAATAAGCAAGATTTTACAATGTATACAATGTTTAATAGGGAGCAAATGGAGTGTTGACAGAACAGGGCTAATATGGTCATACTTCCTGGTTCTAGTAAGAACGCGAGCTGCTGCGTTTTGGACCAGCTGCAGTTTGTTTATTAAGCGAGCAGGGCAACCACCCAATAGAGCATTATAATAATCTAGCCTTGAGGTCATGAACGCATGAACTAACTGCCAAAAACCAGTTATCCAAAATCCAAAGTCTCGATATGCCAGACCAAGCTGGTGATCCTAACGGGCTAAGGCTAGTAGCGGATGTTCGGAAATATGGATATAAGTAGTGATATCAAAGCAATCCGATTGTTTGAGATATAGAATAATATTGAGGAAATGTTCATCATCATCATCATCATCATCATCATCATCATCATCATCATCATCATCATCAATAATAATAGAGCTTTTTATGTCTAGATTCCAGCTCTGCACACTTTGAACATCCACTCAACCAAAGAAATGAATATGTACATGTACATTAAGCACAATTTACATTTATCAACAAAACAATTTTCAAACATTTAATCATAAATGTTTAAAAAGCTAAAGAAATTCAATCCCACATATTGCACATGTGTGTGAGTACAGTATGTGTGTGATTTGTCAACTTGCACAACAGCACAACAATAGCTGTAATCTGAGATCATTATTTGTGTTGTTTTTCTATTTTTAGCAATCATATGAATTAAATTTAGCTCAGAGGCGTACAGGAATTCTTGAGAGCATTCCAAGTCTGGGAAAATTAGACAGGAAAACAAGTGCATGAACAATACAACAAGCAGCACAAATAAAACAACAGATTTACGCCACAGGTTAAGTGTTTTGTGAAATCATACTGTTATTTACAGAAAGATAAACAATCCAAAGTTTCCTGGAACACTCACAAGCAAAAATAACAAATTTCCTTTGAAAAATAACTATTAACACCACCTTTATTTCTTGAGAAACATAGGCAACTTTGCACAACCTCTCCAAATTTGTAAAGGGTTACTGCAGCGCACGCCTCCGCACATCTTGTATCCTGATCATGTGACCTGTGGGAAGTTGAACATCCATGTTGCACTCCCACCACATCCACCTTGTGGATGCTTGTGTCTCCGTGTTGTGGTAATGGATGAAAGGAGCAGCGGAGGACTACTGGCCGCAGTCCCATTCACAAATTACTCCTTACCCCTCTCTCGGAAGCCATGTTTTGCCAAGATAAAGAGAGACTCTGTCCTTTCCTGTTCCCATCCAGGAGTCAATCTATAAGTGTGTGGGAATTTCTGTGTTTTGTGGCGATGGTAATGGCTTCACAGCACATTTGCAAGGAAATGTTTTGAGAGGAATTCTGACACACTGCCTAGCCACATCTTGGAGGGGTGGGACATTCATGACATCTCACAGTTTTAATTTTTGGTAACGCTTTAGATTACGGCCCGGAAAGTACTGCGTAAGTAAAGAGAATTTACAGCATAATTTTCGGTAATTATAGTGTAACTATAAAGTAAGTACGTATAGGTATAAGGGAACAATATGTAATATTGAGGGAATAAAGGGGTAACTATCAGGAAAATTTACACATTATTTATACTGTAAGTATTTTTTAATTAAGGGGTAATTATCAGTGTAGTTACAGGGTAAGTATGAATCTGTGGGCTGTAAATTAAAGTGGTGTTTGTTCCCTTCTTGTTTCGTGTAGTTACAGGGTAAGTACAATATAAACACGTACACAATCTGATATCACTCAGAAACATTTATTTAAAAAAAAAGTTTTTTAAAACAGATTTAGTACAACACTTATTCGTTTCTCTTGCTTGGCTTTATCCTCGTCTTGTTCCTCTACTTTTTCGTCCTTGCCACAGATGAAACTTAAGAAGGAATCCCATGTCCCTAGCTATCCTATTATGTAACTACACTGAAAATACAGTGCACACAGAAATGTCCTCTCCGTTTACTTGTCTTTCACCCTCATGCCATCCGAGATGTACATACGACTTTATTTCTTCATATGAACACAGAAAAATAAATAATCTCTGCTAATGAAAACTCATTTGGGTTCCTAAAATTTCAAGCATCAAACAGCACATACAGCAATAACTACAGTAATCCATACGATCCCAATGGATGAATCAATATCTTCTGAAGTGAAACGATAAGTGTTTGTAAGAAAAATAACAATATTTAAAAAATTTTAAACGGTAGACTATCGCTCCCGATCAGCAGTCATCTGCGTGAATGAGAGGGTTGAGTTCACGCTTGACGTAACTTGAAGCGTGACGTGAGCGCGCCGAGAAACTCTGGTCATGCGGATGTTGGATGCTGTCGGTTTTTATTTTTTTTAATGCTCACAATAGTATACAAACAAGATTAGTAAATTATGAGAGCATTTCTTGGTGTACTTTTTATTTTAATAAATAATAATACAAAATATCAAAAGACCTGGGATTCCTCTTAAGATCCATCAATGGAAATAACGATAAAGAAGAAGAGGAACATGAAGAGGAAGACAAGCAAGAGAAGCAAAAAAGGGACAAAGCCTTCGAGACGACCAGCTTTCCAGGGGCGTTGGTGTTACGGCGCGTTCCAGTGATCATCATACTGCCTGCCTGCTGATTTGCGCAGTGGTCCGCTAGACAGCTGGTGTGTGGTCCCTGGGCGCTTCGGCGTTCTCTGCGAAGCTTCCTTTCCTAAAAAAGCTTACACGTGACGCGTCCTTTTCAGGATGTCTCGTCCGTGTACTTCTGGGTGTGGCCGGTTGCTTTCCTCTTTCAATGGGCACAAACACTGCTTGGTATGTTTGGGCTTACAGCATGCTCAAGCAGCGTTTGTGGATGAGTCATGTTCCCACTGCGGGAACATGACCATCGCGGTGTTGCGGTCAAGACTCCATGACCTTCGTAATGAAGTGAGAGTTCCCTCTACTACACCCCGATCTACTGAGTCCCAGAGGCCCAGTACTTCGGCTGGTGGTCAGGATGACCTGACGGTTATGGTGTGGAACAAAACCCCGACGCTCATGCCTCGGGCCACACCCCTGTCTTGCACACTGCAACCCGTGAGTGGTCAGACGCAGATCGCGGGGCCTGCTTCGGCCCCCCCGCGTATCTCGTTTGGCGCTCCGGAGGAGGATGCGATGTCGGTCACCGCATCACAAGGGGGGCTAGAGTCCTCTGAGGATGATGACTCGGCTCTGCTGCCGCCCTCGGGCGTTCCAGCATTGCCCGAGTCGGACCTAGAGCTGACAGCCATGCTGTCTCGGGCAGCCGCGAGTCTGGGGATAGAGTGGAACCCTCCGCCCTGTCCCGAGCGCTCGCGGCTCGATGATTGGTTCTTGGGAGCGCGCGCTGACACACGTCAGTCCCCGCCCCCAATTCCTTTCTTTCCCGAGCTGCATGAGGAACTCACGCGGTCCTGGAAGTCCCTGTTATCTTCCCGCGACCGTTCGGCGACTTCCTCCGCCTTCTCTACCCTTGATGGGGCTGCGGCCAATGGGTACACTGGGGTCCCCCCAGTTGAACGTTCTGTTGCAATACAACTGTGTCCACAGAGCGCTTCAACTTGGCGCGGCGATCCTAAGCACCCCTCCAAAGCCTGTCGATTCACATCAACCTTGGTGGCGAAATCGCACAGAGCCGCAGGTCAGGCTGCCGCCTCTTTGCATGCAATGGCGATCCTTCAGGTCTACCAGGCCAGGATCCTCAAGGACATGCACGAGGGTAGAGTTGATCCGGGGCTCTTAAATGAGCTGTGTGCCGCCACCGTCCTCGCTCTACGGGCGACGAAGGTGACCGCACGCTCCCTGGGTCAAGTGATGTCCACAAATGTGGTCCAGGAGCGACACCTATGGCTGAACCTGGCCGATATGCGGGACACCAAGCGAACCCGGTTCCTCGATGCCCCCATATCCCAGGCCGGCCTCTTCGGCGGGGCGGTTGAAGACTTCGCCCAACAGTTTTCAATCGCCCAGAAGCAGATCGCCGTAGGAAGGCGTCACAATCCGCTCAGCCCGCTCCGCGCCCCGCTAAACGCCAGGCCAAGCGGCGCTCCTGAGACGGATGGCTCAGGGATGGAGTATTCTTTCCAGGAGATGGTAGCAGGACCACTCCTTCCCCCGGTGGAGGGCCGGGGGAGAATCCTTTGTTTAGCTACTGGCTCCCGGGTCAGCAGCACCCTTATTTGGTCAAAGAAAGAATTAACACTTCCATCCCTGAGCCCCCAGAGATCGGTGATGACAGTGCGCGCCACCCCCGGGTCCCGCCACTCGCATCCCTCTCTGTCGCCATCCTCCTGGCAGAGCAGACCCCAGTGGAACGTGCGTCCTTCCCTGGTGTCCTCTGTCAGGATGCAGCAGTTAACCGTGCCCCCACACCGGGACGCCCCACAGCCTCCCTTGTCCGGGCCGGTAACGCTGCCTCACTGCCCCACACCGGGTACATCTGTGGTCCGAATGACCCTGCTGGTGCAGTTCCTGGGAGTCTGGCTTCAGCTTCCAGGGCTGTCCCGCTGGGACGCGATGACCGTCAGGCGCGGCTACGCGATTCAGTTCGCACAGGTTCCTCCCTGCTTCCGGGGAGTCCGCTCCACTATGATCGGGGCCAATGCCCCCGTCATGCGAGCGGAGATTGCCACCCTACTGGCGAAGGGTGCGATCGAACCTGTCCCTCCAGCCGAGATGAACTACGGGTTCTACAGCCCGTATTTCATCGTACCCAAAAAGACCGGTGGGTTACGGCCAATCCTGGACCTGCGCATCTTGAACCGTTACCTACACAGGTTTCCGTTCAAGATGTTGACAGCGAAACGCCTTTTCGAATGCGTTCGTCCGGACGATTGGTTTGCAGCGATCGACCTGAAGGACGCCTACTTCCATGTCTCCATTCTGCCTCGACACAGACCGTTCCTACGGTTTGCTTTCGAGGGGTGGGCATATCAGTACGCGGTCCTCCCATTCGGGCTATCTCTGTCCCCTCGCGTCTTTACGAAGATTGCCGAGGCAGCCCTTGCGCCCCTTCGGCAGCACGGGGTCCGCATCCTGAATTACCTCGACGACTGGCTCATACTGGGCCACTCTCGGGAGCAGGTTTGCGGACACAGAGATCAGGTGCTCCATCACCTAGCCCGTCTGGGCCTTCGGGTCAACTGGGAGAAGAGCAAACTTTGCCCCGCGCAGAGGATCTCTTTTCTCGGTATGGATATCGACTCGGTCGCCATGTGCGCGCAGCTTACGAGCAAGCGCGCGCAGTCTCTGCTGACTTGCCTTCGTCAACTCGAGGGCAAGAGTGCGGTTCCACTGAAACTATTTCAGAGGCTCCTGGGGCATATGGCATCTGCAGCCGCGGTGACGCTGCTCGGATTGCTACATATGAGACCGCTTCAGCACTGGCTATGCGATCGAGTCCCGAGATGGGCATGGCGGTCTGGCACGCTCCGGGTACAAGTGACTCAGGCCTTCTTACAGACTCTCACGCCGTGGTCGAACCTCAGTTTTCTACGGACCGGAGTGTCCTTAGAACGAGTTTCCAGGCATGTTGTTGTATCAACAGATGCATCATCCACGGGTTGGGGTGCCATGTGCAATGGACAAGCAGCCGTGGGCTCCTGGACAGGACCCCAGCGCCTTCTGCATGTCAATTGCCTCGAGTTACTGGCAGTACGGTTCGCCCTGCACCGCTTCCGAGCATTGCTGAGGGGTCAACATGTACTAGTCAGGACAGACAACACGGCCGTAGTAGCGTACATCAACCACCAGGGCGGTCTACGCTCCCGCCGTATGTCTCAACTCGCCCGCCATCTCGTTCTATGGAGTCAGAAGTGCCTGAGGTCCCTTCGTGCTGTCCACATCCCGGGAGACCTGAACCGTGCAGCCGACGAGCTCTCACGGATTCAGCCTCTTCCTGGAGAGTGGAGACTCCATCCCCAGACAATCCAGCTGATATGGGAACGATTCGGCGACGCACTGGTAGATCTGTTTGCCTCCCAGGACTCTTCCCATTGCTCCCTGTTTTATTCCCTGACCGAGGGCTCCCTCGGCACGGATGCACTGGCGCACAGCTGTCCGTCCGGGCTACGCAAGTATGCGTTTCCCCCAATGAGCCTCCTTGCATGGGTACTGTGCAAGATCAGGGAGGACAAGGAGCAGGTCATGTTGGTCGCCCCGTATTGGCACGGCCAGACCTGGTTCTCAGAACTGCTACTCCTTGCGACAGCCCCTCCCTGGCCTATTCCTCTGAGACTGGACCTCCTCACTTAGAGACGGGGCACCCTTTGGCACCCGCGTCCGGCTTTCTGGAAGCTCCACGTGTGGCTTCTGGACGGGACGCGGCAGGTTTGAGTAGTCGTCCACCTGCGGTGGTCGCTACCATCACTTCCGCTAGAGCTGAGTCTACGCGATGTCTCTATGCGTTGAAGTGGAACCTCTTCATCACATGGTGTTCTTCCCGCCAAGAAGACCCCTGGAAATGCCCGATCGGGTCCGTGCTATCGTTTCTCCAGGAGGGGGTGGAAAGAAGGCTGTCTCCTTCCACCCTTAAAGTGTATGTGGCCGCAATATCTGCCTACCACGATCTCCTGGGGGACAAAAAGGTAAGTCAGCACGACCTGATCATCAGGTTCCTGAGGGGGGCGAGGAGACTGAATCCTCCTCGCTCTCCTCTCGTTCCCTCTTGGGACCTCTCAGTAGTCTTAAGTGCTCTGCAGAGGCCTCCCTTTGAGCCTTTGCGGTCGGTTGAGATTAAATTCTTGTCTATGAAGACGGCTCTGCTGACCGCATTGGCCTCTCTTAAGAGGGTTGGGGACCTGCAGGCATTTTCGGTTGACGAAGCGTGCCTGGAGTTCGGGCCGGCTAACTCTCACATGATCCTGAGACCCCGGCCCGGATATGTGCCCAAGGTTCCCACCACTCCGTTCCGAGATCAGGTGGTGAACCTGCAAGCGCTGCCTTTGGAGGAGGCAGACCCAGCCTTGGCATTGCTCTGTCCAGTACGCGCTCTCCACGCTTATGTAGACAGCACGCAGTGTTTCAGGACCTCAGACCAGCTCTTTGTCTGTTATGGTGGAGAGCGAAAAAGAGAAAGGGAAGTGCTCTCTCAAAGCAAAGGCTGTTTCACTGGATAGTGGACACCATTGTTTTGGCTTACCAGCAGCAAGGTCGACCATGTCCCCTTGGGGTCAGGGCACACTCCACCCGGAGTGTGGCCTCCTCTTGGGCTTTAGCGCATGGTGCCTCGCTAACAGACATCTGCAGAGCTGCAGGCTGGGTGACACCTAACACATTCGCCAGATTCTACAATCTCCGAGTGGAGCCAGTGTCCGACTATGTACTCGCCCCTTCGGGTGGCCGGTAATGGGCCAGGCTCAGGTGTCTTCGCTTGCTCGCCATTCCACTCCACGGACTGGATACGTGCGATATTTTCCTCAGGTGAGCTCCCCGAGATCCCTGAGCTCCTCCAGCACACTGACGCCGACATCAGTTCAGTCTGCCCTTTCGAGCCCAGACCCCCATGTCCGGCCAGGTGCTCCGTGTGCATGGTTCCCCTCCGGCGACCCCCACACGAGTATTTCCACCGTAAGCCTCCTCAGCGAGCAGGTGTCTTTCCCTTGGCAAGTCCCTGCCGCCCCTAGGGTTAAAAATCCACCTTCGGCTGGTACCCTAGAGATCTTCCATATGCAGCCCTTAGCGGGTCATATGTGTTTTTTCTAAGTCCTCCCTACGGGTAGGCATCTTGGCATTCCCTCACTGGGATATGCTTCCCAGTGTACCTTGGTAATCCTGTGATAAGTGGGAGTCCTTCGTCCGTACTAGTTTTACGACAGGGTACTCACACTTACGCAGGGCACTGGATGACAGCTGAGTGGCGTTGTTGTATTGGAACCCCCATTCGTTAGTCACTAACGTACGTCGTAGTGACATAACGAAAGGGAACGTCTCGGTTACGTATGTAACCCTCGTTCCCTGAGGAGGGAACGGAGACGTACGTTTCCTCTGCCACGTCAGCTGTGCTGCCTGGAACGCGGAGTTCAGTCTTGGCTCCTGCAGCAGTAACATAATGCGATGTTGCCAGCGTACTTCCTTATATACCCACGAGGTGGGGTGGAGTTACGCATGTAAATTCCACATGCCCATGGCATTGGCACTGCCATTGGGCGCTGTTGAATTTTCGAAGGTAATTGGCTTCTAAGCGAAACCCCCATTCGTTAGTCACTAACGTACGTCTCCGTTCCCTCCTCAGGGAACGAGGGTTACATACGTAACCGAGACGTTAATTTTCCTGATAGTTACCCCTTTATTCCCCCAGTATTACATATTGTTCCCTTATACCTACACGTACTTACTTTATAGTTACACTATAATTACCGAAAGTTATGTTGTAAATTCTCTTTACTTACGCAGTACTTTCCGGGCTGTAATCTAAAGCGTTACCGAATTTTCTTATGAATCGCAACACTTCACAAACACCAGAGAGTTACACACTGCAAGTGCAGATGGTAAGCTCTGACAGACGTTGATGTTGCACAAGCAATAGGCCTGTTACCTACTCAAAGGATGCTATTAATATCATTATGTGAAATTCCAGAAAGATCCAAATAACATGCTTGTACTGAAGCATATATTGCTAGTAATTCTCGTGTTAGTGCCTCCTTAAGATGAATCGCTTGTTGTAGGCCTATTCCTAATTTGTAAGGCGTTTTGGATAAAAACATCTGCTAAATGAATAAATATAAAAGTAAATAATTACTCAGGTGCTGTTTAAAGTCAGCATGAAATGGAAATTCACATCTATTTTCTAAATGCATGTTATTTATCTTTCTAACAAGGTTTGTGTTTAGGGAAGGAGGAGGCAGGAACCAGCAAGCATTCAACCTAAATTTTATCCGAAAATAAACAACAAAAAGAAAGTAAAGCGGCAAACCTTCACAGACGACTGATGCATTGAAATATAATAAATCACAACATAAATAGTCACGGCTTGGTCCTCTCTCATCCTTCACTGTTGTCTCTCCTCCTTTTATCCTTGTACTCCTCCATGAGACTCGAGACCGATGTTGCATGCAGGTGACGCTTATTAGCAATTGCTCCACTGGTCTCACTCCATTCCCACGGCTCTCAGCCCCGCCCTGCTTGTCACATACCCACCATTGTCCCTCGCAGGCTGGGGGTACCCTTGATACCCTCTGGGGGGAGGGCCGTCACAGCAGCCACAGCACCTGGGGGTAAGGACAGACGAGGCAAAAGGAGAAAAGAAGACGGAAGGATGGGGAGAGACAGACGAGAGAGGGGGAGAGGAAAAAAGTGGACGGTGGCAGCTCCTCCAGTTCCTTTTTCTTTTGAGTACACAAAACTGACACATTTTATGTAGTTGGAATGGTTTCATTGTTTTGAGTTTTAAGAACTTGATTATTTTAATTTAGACAAACATAAATTTAACTAAAACTGTTAACATTTCTATTTCCCTGTATGCTTTGCCAAGGGAGAGTAAATTAGTTATTATATAATGATTTTTGTGCAAGATTAATGTTAAGTGGTATATTTAGTAGTGTTTAATGTTTTCCTATGCTGGGGTTTTCTGGGGATTTACTATCATGATGACAAGTGGAGCATAAACTTGCTTTGAGAACAGATGTATGTTAATTGTTCTATATTGTCGTACTCTTTCCACAATTGCTATGCTATTCTATGCTAATGCTATCAAAGCACTGTGTTAGCAAGTAAGCATTTACTGAATTAGCTAGTTAAAGCTAGCCAAGTTTCCACTTCTAAAAAAATGTATGAATGTATGAATTAGTTTACTCAAATATTTCAAGTTAAACTTTGCATTTCTTAACTTTAAAAAAATGGATGTAACTGATTAACTAAATTGGTTTTGCGGGGGGTTTTCGGGCTTACAGTATGATGCAATTCATGTTTAAAGTAGCCTACATTCAGGGATTGCATTGTGTTGCAGTTTCCATTGATCATTCATCCAGAGGTGTATTCCAGAAAGCAAGGTTAGCTTACAATCACGCATACCCTGAACTCTCAGTTAAATAACCCAAGCGTTGCTTACTCTGGGTATGCTGGTACCAAAACATAATGATCACAGTGAACACACAAGACATTCTCAAAAGATTGCCAAATCTAGGAAACACCATGGAAACCGATGCTAAGAAGGAGTGTGCCATACTTTTTGTTTAATGGCGATTTAGCATATCGCCACCAAATTTTTCTGTGACCAAGAATTTAATTGTTCAATACTAAATATATAAATAAAAAAATAGAAATGGATTGACCTAAGTGCTAAGATAATATGGCCATATAAGTTTAAGGCCATTTTACTTCCACAATTGTTGTGAGATATATCACATACTGCATGCATTTTATTAGAGAAATACATTATGTCCCATTTTCATTCACTCATTTTTGGAACCAGCATTCCTTGAGTAAGCAAGGTTTGATTTAATAAATTCAGTTTAATGGTGAGATAACCTTGCTTTCTGGAATACCCCCAGGTGTTTTTTTTTGTTGTTGTTGTTTTTTTTGTTGTTGTTTCATTAAGGGTCCAAACACAGAGGGTGCTGCACCTTATTTGCACTCATTTACTGCTTATTCTTTTTCTGCCGTAAAAGTGTCTGGGCATTTCAGACCGTAAGCTGTGCTGTTCCCTCCAAACTATACTTAGAAGAAAAGTTTCTATATAGAACCTTAATGGGGTTCTGGCCTGCGCTTCATATATAGAACCTTTTAGGGGTTCCCATCATAGGACCATTTAATGGATTTAGTTTTTGTCAATTTTTGTTTTTAATAAATGTTTTATTATTTACATAATTTATCACTAGAAAAATGGAAATAACCCATTAAACATGAAAGTATTATGCTTATATACAGCAGAACCTTTCTTGGTTTAAAGACATCTTTAAAATTGAGGCAAGAACCCTATTTTCTAAGAGTGAAAGGGCTAGAATATGGAACGCAAAATATTTTAGTTGACTTTCAATGTATGGACATTTCTTCAAAAGATCTTCGGTAACGCTTTAGATTACAGCCCGGAAAGTACTACGTAAGTAAAGCAAATTTCGGTATCACTTTTGGTAATTATAGTGTAACTATAAAGTATGTATGTGTGTACGTTGTGCTCAGGCAAGAAGAGGAAGACAGATGAATTCAATCCAAAATACTCCAAGTTTTAATGTACATCAGAATAAAGGCAGGGTGAACACAACATAGCATAACGGAGATCAGACAGAGACTGAAGGAATGGGAGGAACTAAAACGCGAACACAATGAGGATAATGATGACACAGCTGACACAGACATGAACTAATAACAATGGTAACCAGGGAGACAGACAAACTGTAAATTAAAAGTGGTGTTTGTTCCCCTCTTGTTTTCATGTAGTTACAGGGTAAGTATGAATCTGCGGGCTGTAAATTAAAGTGGTGTTTGTTCACCTCTTGTTTCATGTAGTTACAGGGTAAGTATGAATCTACGGGCTGTAAATTAAAGGGTTAGTTCACCCAAAAATGAAAATTCTGTCATTAATTACTCACCCTCATGTCGTTCGACACCCGTAAGACATTCGTTCATCTTCGGAACACAAATGAAGATATTTTTGTTTAAAGCTGATGCTGAGAAAGGCTTGAGGTAGGCCTCCATTGACATTCCGTACATTCTCACTCACAAGACCCTTAAAAAGGCACTAAAAACGTAGTTACAAAGTCCATCTCACTACAGTGGCTCTACAATAATTATACGAAGCGACAACAATAGTTTTTGTGCGAAATTTTTAAAAAAAATAACGACTTTATTCCACAAGTTCGTGTCTTCCTTGTTGACATCTGCCGTGAGCTCACAAAGCACCAAGACGCATGCGCGAGAATATGACGCAGAACCGGCTTTAGGTTTCTATGGCCGGTTCTGCGTCATATTCTCGCGCATGCGTCTTGGTGCTTCGTGAGCTTACGGCAGATGTCAACAAGGAAGACACGAACTTGTGGAATAAAGTCGTTATTTAAAAAAAAAAAATCGCACAAAAACTATTGTCGTCGCTTCGTATAATTATTGTAGAGCCACTGTAGTGAGATGGACTTTGTAACTACGTTTTTAGTGCCTTTTTAAGGGCCTACCTCAAGCCTTTCTCAGCATCAGCTTTCAACAAAAATATCTTCATTTGTGTTCCGAAGATGAACGAATGTCTTACGGGTGTCGAACGACATGAGGGTGAGTAATTAATGACAGAATTTTCATTTTTGGGTGAACTAACCCTTTAAAGTGGTGTTTGTTCCACTTTTGTTTTGTGTAGTTAAAGGGTAAGTACAATAAAAACACGTACACAATATATAACTCGGAAATCTTTATTTGAATTTTTTTTTATTCAAAACAGATTTACAACACTTTTTATTCGTTTCTCTTGCTTGGCTTCATCCTCCTCTTGTTCCTCTTCTTTTTCGTTCTTGCCACAGATGAATCTTAAGAAGGAATTCTATGTCTAGCTATTCTGTATTATGCAACAGTCATCTGTGCGCGCATAAGAGGGTTGAGTTCACCCTTGACGGAACTTGACGTGAAGTGAGCGTGCCAAGAAACTGGTCATGTGGAGTTTGGATGCCATCTGTTTTGTTTTTATTTTCTTAAATTAATGCTCACAACAGTATACAAACGATAACATAATATATGATATTAGCAATGAATGAGAAACTAACAAGACTAGAAGTTCTCGTGCGAGAACATCATGAAAGCTTGAAGCTGAACAAATGGTTGGATGCGAAAAGATTAGTAAATTATGAGAGCATTTCTGGGTGTACTTTTTCTTTTAATAAAAAATTATACAGAATATCAAAAGACATGGGATTCCTCTTAAGATCCATCAGTGGAAATAATGAAAAAGAAAAAGAGGAACAAGAAGAGAAAGACAAGCAAGAGAAACAATAAAGGGATAAAAGCTGCTTCTTTCTGTCAGGATGTTATTATTTGAAATTAAGTTGTTTTTCAAATAAATGTTTCCAAGTGATATCAGATTTTGTACGTGTTTTTTAGTGTACTTACCCTGTAACTACATGAAACAAAAGGGGAACAAACACCACTTTAATTTACAGCCCGCAGATTCATACTTACACTGTAACTACAAGGAATAACACGCACCACTTACCCTGTAACTACACTGATAATTACCCCTTAATTAAAAAAAATACTTACAGTATAAATAATTTGTAAACTTTCCTGACAGTTACCCCTTTATTCCCCAAATATTACATATTGTTCCCTTATACCTACACATAATTACTTTATAGTTACACTATAATTACAGAAAGTTTCGTAGTATATTAACTTTAATTACTTTACTTTACTTTCCCTTGCCAGGCTGTAATCTAAAGCGTTACCAGATCTTCTTTTGTATTCCGTTGAAGAAAGTCATACAGGTTTGGAATCCCGGTTGAAAAAAACTGCAAATTTAAGTATGTTTTGAAGCATGACAGCTGGTTTGAGCTGGTTTATGCTGGTCCTTATTTGGTCATGAGATGGTTTATGCTGATCCTTAGTTGGTCATGAGCTGGTTTAAGCTGGTCCTGAGCTGGAGCTAGTTTCTTAGGATCAGCACTTGACTAGCTAAGAACCAGCTTAAACCAGCTCAAACCAGCTGCCATGCTACAAAACATACCTAACCAGTACATGCTGTTTTTTTCAACAGGGATGACAGAGGATAAGTACATTATGGAATAATTAAATTTTTTAGGTTAACTATCCCTTTAAGTGCCCAAATACAGTAACTGCTCCAAGTAAACATACACATAAACATTTCTCCTCTCTTCATTGACTGGCCAAGGGAATCTCAATGCAGCTACTCTCTTTGATACTAACCAGGAAACACTGTATGTCAACACTTCTTTCTGTCGGCTGCACACAAGATGAGATCCTTGAATAATGGCCCAGTTTTCAGCACTCCGTAAACAGGAGAGCTAAATTTACTGATTACACTTCCAGTGTGAGTTGAGAGGAAGGACTAGCTGCAGTCAACCAGAAAAGCAGAGGAACTCTGAATCTTCTAAATGAGCAACCATATGAGTAAGTGAGGAGAGAGTTGTTTTCAGCGCACAGGAACACATTTAGGAAAGTGTGAACATTAGAGGACCAAAAACAGAAAAGAAAACACACTAGAGGAGAGGGTAGATGAGTATATTGAGGTTTAGAGACTTAACTAACAAGTAGGCCTAGCGCATGCTTAATGATATAGTTAATTCCCAAAAAATTAAGTTCTGTCATCTTTTACTCACCTTCCTGTCGTTCCAAACCTGTATGACTTTTTGGTAACACTTCATTTTAGGGTTCAATTATCGCTATTAACTAGTTGCTTATTAGCATGCATATTACTAGGATATTAACTGTTTATTAGTACTTATAAAGCATATATTAATGCCTTATTCTGTATGACCGTATTCTGCATCCCTTAATCCCACCCAATACCTAAACTTAAATGCTAGAAAAACTACCTTACTAACTATTTATTCGCAATAAATTAGGAGTTTATTGAGTCAAAAATCATAGTTAATAGTGAATATGTGTTCCCCATACTCAAGTGTTACCGACTTTTTTTCTTCAGTGGAAAACAAAGGCATACAACAAGACAAAAAATATTATAAAAGTTGTCCATATAACTCAATGTTTGTTATTCACTTAACATCCTGCCATCCGCCCGAGATCTCCTTGGTGTATTCATTAAATGAAGCTGTAAATACATCTCTTGTTTGATTTGATTCTTCTTAAAAACAACTGATTCAGATTACACAGTTCTTTGGAATTCTTGATTGTGATGGTCAATCTCTGCATTCAAATATTTATCGTAATGCATGGCATTGCTGTCTATCAGTTGTGTATCACACATCCGGGTAACTAAATCTTACAACTGTCATGTCTCTCGTAACACACTTTCTCCTTTCATAAAAATGCATACGGTAATATTATTGGAATATTTTGTGTCTTGTTGCTAGGCCAATTGTTTCAGAAATTGTTGTGGACTATTTTTTTTGTAGAGGGAGCTTTAAGATAATTGATAACTATAAGAGTTATTGTATCACTTCAGAAGACTTGGAATATATTGCACAAGTCATAACTACTTTAATGAGAAAACTATTATGGTGATTTTTTAAAAGACTCTTCCTTTGTTGTTTGGAAGAAAGTCAGTCATATTGGTTTTAAATGACCTGAGGGTGAGTAAATGATGACAGAACTTTAATTTTTGCGTCAACAACTCTTTGAAGTATGAATCAATATGCGTGTGAACAGAGAATAAGCATGCGGAGGACAGGGTGGAAAACAATGCTATAGCAACAACCTGGACAGGAAATTAGGTTAAACGAAGAGGAAGTCCAGCAACTTCCTGACAAAGCTGTGGATAATTAGTGCTGATGACTCTAGTGCTAAAACACACACTCAAACACTCATAAACACAAACATGCAAATATACGTATGCACATACTGTACACTCTTGGACAGGTTTTCACATGGACAAGTTCTCTCAGTTAAACCAACATGACACTAAGTAACTAATTTATGTTATAACCTCAAAAATATCATGACTTAAAATTATTGATTACTTATTAAATATTATCAATGCTTATTAAAACTTCAAATATAGAGAGAGCTTTGAAGAGCTTTGTCCACCACAGGCTTAACCAGCCAGCACCTCGGCATCTCGTGTGGATCCTCCACTGATGTTGGTGCGAGTGGCCGAGATTCCAAGCCCAGTAGTCTCAGTGGCCTCAAGCCCGGTGGTCAGTGGCGTTAGGTATTTGAGTAAATGTAATTAATTACTGTACTTATCTGTACTTTATCTTTTTGGCTACTTTGTAGTTTTACTGAGATCTTAGGTGTTTACTCAGCCTCTCAGATGTTGAGGACTAGTGCATCTTTGAGCCTACATTTAGTATGAGTAAATACTGTTAAAATCAGATACTCTAAGACATTTACTTTAGTCGTTTTGGAATTGGTGACTTGTAACTTGGAGTAGTTTTCACTCTAGTGTATCAGTACTTTTCCTCAAGTATGGTTTTCAGGTACACCTCTTCATCGAGGCCATCTCAGAACTCTCTGCAGCCTCTGAACTCTCAGTGTTTTTTGTGCCACGGCCAAGGAGGCGATTCTAAGCTCTCTGAGCTTTCTATCGACACTGTTACAGCCACTGAGGGCATCCCCGAACTCCCAGTGCTCCCTGTTGTCTCAGATACGGCCAAAGAGATCAATTATAAACTCTCTGTCTGCCCTGTCACGGCCATTTCTGAACCCTCTATCTGCTTTGTTAAACCCACCATAACTGTACCTGAACTCTCTGTGCTCTCTGCTAAAGCCATGGAGGACTGGGCTCTCTGACTCAGAGCCGCCGGCTCCACTGTAGCCTCCATCTCTGCCCGGCTTCACAGTAATTTTACACTTGCTCCGCCTCGGGGATCTCCAGCTACACCTTAGTGGTCTCCAGCTCTGCCTGCTTTGTCTTGGTGGTCTCTAGCTCCACCCTGTCCCCCTGCTCTACCTGCATCGAATTGGTCCCATGCTCTGACTTGGTTTCCAGGCCCACCTTCACCACCCTAATGGGCCTGGCTCGCCTCCCCTCCCACCATTCCAACTCCACTCTACCACCCTCTTGCACTTTTGTTGTGAGTTTTGTTTTGCTGTGGGAGTGTCTAGAATCCGCTCCCTAAGGGGATTCTGTTACATGTTCCCTGTGTTGTGTTTGGACTTTTACATTACATCCTGTCTTGAGTGCAGTTGTTTGTAGTTCTTTGTAGTTTTCTCTGTTGATTAGTCTGACTGTTCCCAGGTGTGTCTTGTTAGCTTGTTACACCTTGGCTGAATCCGAAATCACCCCTATACCCTCAAACAGGGCATTATTTGAGGGGACAGCCATCTATAGTGGTGTCCGAAAATATAGTGGATGTTATTAAGTGCACTCATTCAATCCCACATTGCATCGCAATAATGAGTGTACAGCCGATGTACACTCAACAGCTGCTCATTTTCATTCACTCCTTCCAGTGAACTGTATTATTGGACTAACGTAGGGAATAGTGAATGAGGTTTTAGGGGGTGATTTCGGATTCAGCCCTTGTGTATATAGCCCTTGTGTTTCCCTTGTTCCTTGTCAGTCAATGTTTGCTGTTTATGTGGATACCATGTTCCTTGATGTTATTGTTTGATGTTGTTTCTTTTTAATCATTAATAAACTCTGCACATAGCTCTGCTCAACGGCAGCCATCTCGTTTGTTCCAGTCAGTTTTACAACAGGTTGTCTCGTTCTTGAGCAAGTAAAAGCGTTATCAAAGAAGAGATGACGCTGCAAGTTATTTTGATTAAATATTACAAGGGCAAATTAATAATAAAAAAAAGATGTGCATGGATAAATAATTTATAATAAATACTACAATAGTCCATAAAAAATAATAATGTCAATTTTGATTGCATGGTGACTTTAATGAACGGCTATGCAAAAAACAAAAACAAAAACAAAACCTGACAAGGTGATCAGGACAGGATGCCACTGCAAATCTGAGAAGTATTTTGTGACCCGGAAGGGGTTTATTTTGGAACCATGAATGGCTGACTGTACTTTATGTCACTTATCACAAGCTAAACTTAAATAAATAAATATGTAATGTGTTAAAATTATTTGATTTGCTTACTTTTTTTTTCTTAGTTTTTATTGTATTGTTTTAACTTATAATTCATATTATCATTATTGAAGTTGAATTGAAGTTAGCACATTAAAGTCCAAAAACATGCTACAGTTTTGGTGCAAACGTTTAGAGTATGGATAGCCAACAGCCAAACACACAGCCTTTCAAAGTATACTTCTTTTGATAGTGTGCGCGAACACAGGCGTTCGACACATGCACACTGGAAAGTTTTGTCTTTATCCAGTGTCTGCGTTATTTCTGTCCTGAAGTTTTGAGCAATAAAAATGTCATGATGCATGTGCAAGACAAGACACGTGTACTATGCTGATGATGAAATTTACGGCACGCAAAGAGTATGCATACACTTTGGTAGCCCTATAATGCTAAAACTAAAATGAAGACTAAATAAACTGAAATTAGAAAATGTACAATGATAGAGTGAAAACTAAACTATAATAAACCTGCCCCATTGAAATCAATGCAGTGCTGTCTGGCACAGTGCACTGTAAACTTTACTAGATAAATGAAGGTAAATCGTTCATTTGATTATGCTATTATGAGACTTCTTATGCCAAAAAAATAACTTCCCATCAAACTCTGTCACTGGAGGCATTCCAGCTAAAACAATTGCGGTTTATAAGCGCTTCAGCTCTACGACAGCTCAGTTAATGATAAGTTTTATTCAAAGGGCCTTGGCACATTTTGTAATGAGAGTTTCATTGTGGAGGACTGTATTAATTGAGGTTTGACAATTTGGTACAGACAATTCATCTGGCAAGAAAGTGTCTGCCAAGAAAGCATGATTTGCTTTTGCTCTCAGGGTAAATAATCGTCATTCAAATTATTTTGGCAACTTTACAGAGTCACTAAGAGTTACAACTTTGTCATTATTGTCTCACAGCAGTGGGGATGGGAAAAGCTCAAAACGCTTGCCAGCCATCATACAGTATCAGGGCTGTACAGCAGAAAGTGTGGGCGGCTCTCATATTTCCCAGCGGCCAGCCTCAGCTGGACATGTGCCTTAATGTTGCAGAAAAGTGTTAGTCATAATCACCAAATCCAGGAAAGCATCAGTTTGATAAAGTGTTGCGTTTGTAATGGCTCATTCTGACAGACTCCTGCTGATATTCCATACTGCAAAATATAATGCAATATATTACATAATACATTTCCATATATGGGAAACTAGTGCTTATATTTTTCAATTTACTGTAACTGCAATATATGCATTGACCATGTATGCTATAAAATGATACATATAAAATATTAAAAAATTAAGACAAAAATATCATTACATGTAATATTCATAAAGTTTAATACACTTTTCCAGCCAACTTAAAGTTGTATCCTTTGTTGTGTACATATATTGTACAAACATGTTCCCATATAAACGTTAATGTACACACATATATACACAAATTCACAGAATAAGTTACAATCAGTGGTAACAACATACTTCTACTACTACCTGCAAGCATTTTCTGTCTACAAATCATGCCTAGAATTCGGCCTGGCCAACTCTCATGTGATCCTGAGACCCCTGGCCAGATACGTGCCCAAGGTTCCCACCACTCCCTTCAGGGACCTGCAAGCGCTGCCCTCAGAGAAGGCAGACCCAGCCCTAGTTGTGCTTTGTCCCATCCGTGCTTTGCGCCTGTACATTGACTGAACGCAACACTTTAGGACCTCAGACCAGCTCTTTGTCTGTTATGGAGGCCAGCAGAAGGGAAAGGCTGTCTCAAAGCATGGGATGGCCCACTGGATAGTGGATGCCATTGCCTTGTTATATCAAACCCAAAGCGTGCCTTGCCCACTCGGGATGAGAGCCCAGTCCACTAGGAGTGTTGCCTCTTCCTGGGCGCTGGTGCATGGCGCCTCGCTGACAGATATACAGTATGTAGAGCTGCGGGCTGGGCAACACCAAACACATTCGCTAGATTCTACAGCCATTGTGTAGAGTCTGTATCCAATTGTGTGCTCGCCTCAAGTAGCAATTAACACATGAGACCCGCTCTGTGTCGGCTTGCTGCGCCATTCCCCTCCCATGTAAGTGCGTTTATTTGTCCAGTAGAGTTCCCCAGTTGGCGAACCCTGTCAAGTTACTCTGTCACCCTCGGCAGTCAAACGTGGCAGAGCGTCTGACGCCAGGCCTAACACACATATGCATTGGTGGAATCTGTGCTGGGTCCCATATGCTGTGACTCCTATGGCAGTCCCTTATGTGTATTCTTCCACTGTACAGCTTCCCTGACGGCAAGCCCATGTCTTTCCCTTGGCAGAGTCCACTCTGCCGTCTCTGACCGGTGTTGTTTCCCCATAACACCACCCCAGGGACTCTCCACGGTGTCTAACTTCCACATGATACCTCCTTTTGGGGGTAGGATGTGGATGTCCGCAGGGTTCGCTTCCCCTGGAAAGGGCATGCTTCCCAGTGTTATCCAATAGTGTCACTGAGTGGATCATGCGGAACAGCAGTGACTGACTTGCTTTAGATAAGCCCTGTCCCATCTTCCGCACCAAGGTGCGAGGTGATTAGGAGGCTTGCATAGGGGCAGCAACCGTGACGTTTTCCAAGGGATCCCCATAACGTCGGTGAAATTGACGTAACGCTGAATGCGGCCAACTGAAAGGGAATGTCTCGATTACAAATGTAACCCTCGCTCACTGAAGGAGGGAATGGAGATGTTACGTCCTGTCACCACAGTTGCTGTACCTGCTCTGTTTGGCTGGGTCACTAGCTTGGCTCCTCAGCGCAAAACAAAGGTGTGTGCATCTGCTTCCATATTTATACCCGTGCCAAAGACACTGATGACATTAATGGGAAGACTAATTCAAAAGTAAGTAAACAAGTTTAGTTAGTTATTATTGTGGAATTAATGTAAAAATGCGTGGAAACACTAACTTGATTAAATTTATACTTGGCTTTAATAAATATTGTGACAAGTCTCCTGAGCTCTCGTCAGCGTCGCCCTGGCAACTAACAACGATCACCTGCCAGCACTCAGCACAGACCAGATCGGCACAGCTGCAGGCGATCACCACCCCACATAAAGCACCACACATGGGAACACCAGTCTGAGCACGAACACTCCATGAAGCAGCGCACTAACCTTTCTCTCTTTCTCAGACAGCAGCCTGTGACACTCCGGCCACCCCGTCCCTCTGACGTCACCGCAAGTCACCACTGCACCACGGGAAGAAGGAAGCACAGCGCACCAAGACTTCACTATCACTACGTTTGTTCACTGTCTCACAATAAATCCACCCTCCGGGGGCTTTTCACCTAATCCTGTGTTGTGTGATTCTCCCCGGACTTTTACGTTGTTTTTTTTCTTTTCCCCCAGTCACTCACGAAAACCCGGAAGTAGGGCGGCGCTCCTCCCCGTCATGGAAGACCTGCTCAAATGCTTAACGGAAGTGAGTGCAAGACAACAACAGATCGCGGAACACCTGGCGGCCCGTTAGGCGAAGGTAGAAGAAGAGTTTGCCGCCCTCCGCCTCTCCGCTGCCCAACGCGTTCCGCTTCCTGATCCGCGCGTCCGAGCAACCCAGCTGCTACCAAAATTAACCTCTCAAGATGACGTTGAACTTTTTCTGCAGATGTTCGAGACCACGGCGGTTCGGAGAACTGGGAACGAAGCGAGTGGGCGCGGGTGGTGGGCCCCCTATTGACTGGTGAGGCTCAAAGAGCATACTTTTCTCTTCCCGTTGAGTCGGCTGATAATTATGATGAACTCAAGAAAGAAATCCTAGGACGCCTTGGGCTATCCGCCATCTCCGCAGCCCAGCTGTTCCACGAGTGGGAGTTCAAGCCTTGACGCCCAGCTCGCGCCCAAGCTGCAGAACTGTCGCGTCTCACACGTCACTGGTTGCTCGAGGGAACACCCACCGCAGGTCAGGTTGCGGAACAGTATTGCCTGGTTTCCTCCAAACATGACATTTGCCATTCGGGTCAAAGAGTTCAATCCTTTTTTTATCAGACCAGAGAATTTTGTTTCTCGTGAGCTGAGAGTCCTTCATGTGCCTTTTGGTAAACTCCAGATGGCCATTTACTGAGGAGGGGCTTCAGTCTGGCCACTCTACCATACAGGCCTGACTGGTGGAGTGCTCCACAGAGAAACTCTGGAGCTCTGTCAGAGTGACCATCGAGTTCTTCCTGACTAAGGCCCTTCTCCCCCGTTCGCTCAGTTTGGCCAGCTCTAAAAAAGAGTCCTGGTGGTTCCAAATTTCTTCTATTTACGGATGATGGAGGCCACTGTGCTCATTGGGACCTTCAATGCTGCAAAAAAAAAAAAACTGTACCCTTCCCCAGATCTGTGCCTCAATACAATCCTGGTCTACGGCAGGTCTACAGACGATTCCTTGGACTTCATGGTTTGGTTTGTGCTCTGATATTGCCTCCTCATTTTAAAACACCACCGCACACAACTGCTATATATCATCATTACAATATCAGGGCAGTTGTATCACCTCAATATTTTTTACTGTGTCCCCAAAAAATATCAAAATGAATTTTAATTCATAAATTAAAAACATGCTCATCACAGAATCAAATTTTTTTTCAAGCAGATGCTTATGAGAGCATTAACATTTACATCACCCGAGACTGACAGCTCATCCCTATGGTGACTGCTCAGTTCCAGAGGGAAAGAGGTGGAGGTCTTCAAGGGCTATTTATTACTGTCCACATCACTGACAGCGATGCCTTTTACAACTTCCAATTATAGAGAAAGGGCCTAGAGAGAGAGAGAGAGAGAGAGAGAGAGGGGTGAGAGAGGGAGAGGTTGGCATGCTTTTTCCACCAATCCATCAAAGCTCCATCTATATCTGGAGAAAAAAACAAAACACACAGGCAGGTTCCCCTTTGCTTTGTTTAGGCCGGATATTAGATGATATGATTTTGAAAAGCAAAATGGAGATAAGAGGAAAACATGTGAAAAGAGTACACAGCAGAGGAGATGAAGGATTTGGTGGAACTTGAATGATATTGAAATGTTATTTTTGCCATATGTCTCTCATCTTAGAATCATAAATAAGACCTGGCAGAGTTTGCAGCAGATATCTCTCGAAAGCGATTATGAAGTAAACAAATCAATTTTGTTTTGGGGAAATATGTTACAGAAGAATGAATCATGTACCCACCCTCATATCGTTCCAAACCCGTATGGCTTATTTCTTTTTTGGAACACAACCGGAGATGTGAGAAAGATGTTTTTTTTTTCTTCTATACACTGAATTTGGATGGAGACTGAGCATCATGCACATTCTACACAATTTCTGCTTTTGTGTTCCATTGACAACATAAACATCTAGTTTATTGAAAAGTAAGGGTGCATAAATAATTACAGAAAGAATTCTTAATTTTTGGGTGGAAATTGGTAACAAACTGATCCATGTGAACCTTAGGACAGAGCTGTAAACACCATTGACATTGAGGGGGACAAGTCCTCTCCACCAATATTTGAAATTCTTGCACTACATTACGCAGCGCTCTGTATGTTGTTGTTGGGATGACAAAAAGTTTCAAAAGTTGCATTTTTAGTCTGGTCTACCTCAGCGTCTAACAGCGCTCATCAATGTCAAAATGATTGAGATGGCCAATCAAATCAAAATAGGCGGAGTTTACCAGTCACAGAAGCAATGCAAAACGTCAGTTTAACGTTGAAAGAAAGTGAGGAAAGTGAAACATTTAATACATGTGAACTGTTTTGTGATAGAAGTTAAAAGACAGACAGTAACATACAGTGATGCAAACTACTCAACCTTGCCTTAGGATACATAGCTATCTTTTCTATAAAACATATACATTTACAGATTTATAGTGATTACCATTTCTTGGACAAATGTTGTGAAAACCCCACATGAATGTGCAGCTTTCAGGGAAAAGCTATAGTCCCACTGCCCCTTCTCATTTGAATTGTGATCTCAGAGATACCAGCTCTGACAAACGCTTTTCATTGTCATGTTTAACTATTTCACATGTTTTCTATTCTGATACATTGCAGAATGCCTATGCACACTACACACACTGGAGCATTGTGAGGATCTAGGCGGGATGTGTCCGGAATGGAAAGCTAGCATACTGCTTGTTACATATTGTGAAGTATACACTCTACATTGCATATAATAAAAACGTAGACTAAATGGCAAAGGGTCTGATCCACATCGCAGCTTATTCAGTTTTAGGACATGTAAACTGACCAATCACATTTAGGAAGAGAATTTACCTGAAATGGATTTTACCATAATAAGAGACTGCCATAGTTTACTGAAAGTGCATTTCACAGATTTGAAGCCAAACCTGAAAAAACACTGATGAACATATCAAACAGTTGTGCCACAATGTTGTCACATGACCTCATCAAAATAATAGGAAATGCGGACCCACTTTATATTAGGTGGCCTTAACTACTATGTACTAACATTTTAATCAATCATTTGATACAATGCTCTTATTGTGTACACGCATGTTGTTTTGTTTTTTTTACATTGTAATTACATTTTTTAAATTAGCTGCGTGTAATTACATCTGTAATTAATTTCTGTACTTACATTTATAATTACACTGTTGACACTTCCCTTACACCTAACCCTACCCTTAAACCTACCCATACCACCACACCTGTCCCTAACTTTACCCATATACCACCTCAATATCAGCAAAAGTGTTTTGCAATTCAATATGAACACAATATGTACATTGTACTTATTTTTTTATGTTAGTACATAGTAGTTAAGGCCACCTAATATAAAGGGGGGCTTAAAATGCTTTTTGAATCTTAATGCATTCATGACACTGAAAATGTAAGGTTAGCTCAAGTACAATGCATTGTGAGATAAACTATTCTTAAAATGAAAACTGATAGCCCAGCCAAATAAAATAGCTTTTCAATTCTTAAACAACCATGTAGAAAGACACATCATGACCAGGATGACAATGTCCAGATCCATCAGGCTCAAACTGTGAAAGAATGGTTGGGAGGGAGCATGAAGGATCATTTTCACCTCTGAATCCAAACCTTAAAGGGTAACTTCAGTGATTTAGTATTAAGCTTTGTATCAGAAGAAACCTGGTAGTATATTTGAATTATGGTACTTTCCCCCCTCATATCCCCCTGAGACGAGAGAATTATGCATTTTATTTCTGGAAAAAAATTAGATTAAATTAGATTCAGATTAGATTAGATTCAACTTTATTGTCATTACACAAGAACAAGTACAAGGCAACGAAATGCAGTTTAGGTCTAACCAGAAGTGCAATACCAGCAAGTGCAGGATATACAGTGGTTGCGTAAGTGCAGGACATGGAAATGTACTGAATATATATAAATAGAAAGACGGTTATTACTATAAACATAACTGAATTTACAGGTGAATATGTTCAGTGAATAAATATACAGATGGCTATTACTATAAACAGAATTTACAGGTGAATATGTACTATGAATATAATATAGAGATGGCTATTACTTTAAACAGAATTTTACAGATAGAGGTATACAATAATATGTTAGGCTAATATGAGGAATATAGCAGTGGATTAGGGTAGTGCAATAAATTATGGACAGAGCTATCCGAAAAAAAAACGTGTAAAAGTGCAGTGGAAAGTGGTTGAATATTACAGTTAGAAGTACGGTGCAAAATGCAAATGTAAACATTGGTACTATAAATACAGTCGGCAGTGCAAATGAGCATAATCCAGTTAAGATATGGTGGTGCAAAATGCATAAGTAAACAGTTGTTACTGTAATAAACAGTCGGTAGTGCAATTAAAGTGAAGGCAGATGTGAGGTAGGAGAGTTAGCAGTTTATGAGGGAGTGGATCAACGGGGGTTTGAGTTCAGTAAAGAGACAGCTCTGGGGAAAAAACTGTTCTTAAGTCTGCTGGTCCTGGTCCGGAGGATCCTGAAATGCCTGCCGGAGGGCAGGAGAGAAAACAGTCTGTGGGCTGGGTGAGAGGAGTCCTTAAGGATGCTGCGAGCTCGATGCAGACAGCGTTTCCTCTGGATGTGCTCGATGGCAGGTAGTGGAGTCCCTGTGATGTGCTGGGCAGTTTTCACCACCCGCTGCAGTGCCTTGCGCTCCGCAACAGAGCAGCTCCCATACCATACTGCCACACAGTTGGTCAGGATGCTTTCTATTGCGCAGCGATAGAAGTTCACCAGGATAGCCGAGGAGAGCTGATTCTTCCACAGTGTCCTCAGGAAGAAGAGGCGCTGGTGAGCCTTCTTGACCAGGCTGGAGGTGTTGGTCGTCCACGACATGTCCGCCGAGATGTGGATCCCCAGGAACTTGAAACTGGAGACACGCTCAACAGCCATTCCATTGATGTGGATGGTGTCGTGTGTGCCTCTTGACTCTTTCCTGAAGTCCATGATGAGCTCCTTCGTTTTGGTGGTGTTGAGGAGCAGGTTATTATCAGCGCACCATGTGGCCAGGTGCTGGATCTCTTCCCTGTAGGCAGTCTCATTGTTGTTGCTGATGAGACCAATCACCGTATTGTCGTCCGAAAACTTGACGATGGAATTAGATCCATACACAGGCTTGCAGTCGGAGGTGAAGAGGGAGTAGAGAAACGGATTTAGCACACAGCCCTGTGGCACATCAGTGTTGAGTGTGATGGACGTGGAGCAGGTGGATCCTGATCGAACATTCTGTGGTCTGTCAGTTAGGAAGTCCAAAATCCAGTTACACATTGAAGTGTTGATGCCCAGGTCTCCAAGTTTGGCTATTAACTTGGATGGGATGACAGTGTTGAATGCTGAGCTGAAGTCAACAAACAGCATGCGTGCATAAGTGTTCTTATGGTCCAGATGGGTGAGCACAGAGTGGAGTGCCGTGGAAACGGCATCCTCTGTGCTCCTATTGCTGCGGTAGGCAAACTGGTGTGAGTCCAATGTGGATGGTAGAGAGTCTTTTAGGTGTTCCAGGACCAGCCGCTCAAAGCACTTCATAATGATGGGTGTGAGTGCTACAGGGCGGTAGTCATTAAGGCACCTCGGACTAGAGATTTTCGGCAGTGGCACAATGGAAGTCGCACTTTCCTATTCATCCAAGGCTTCTGATTTGGGTATGTGGTGATCTGTTTCTGGGTTGTAACACTGTCAGTTGTGGTATTGATATGGTCCAATACAGAGGAGGTGTATGAGTCAATGTCTGTGTGAGCGCCACTGGTGGCTTGAGAAGCAAACATACTCCAGTCTGTGTTTAGAAACCTTTCCTGGAGTGTGGAATCTTCCCCCGCAGGCCACACCTTGATGGTCTTCACTGATGGCTTCACACGGTTGATGAGGGGTGCATATTTGGGGCTGAGGAACAAAGAGAGGTGGTCTGACTGTCCCAGATGGGGGAGGGGTGTTGCAACGTAAGCTCCCGCCATGTTTGTGTAAACATGATCTAAGGTTTTGTTTCCTCTGGTGTGGCAGGAAACATGCTGGTGAAACTTGGGTAGCACTGACTTTAAGTTTGAGTGATTAAAGTCACCTGCAACAATAAACGCAGCTTCCGGGTGATCAGTCTGTTGTTTACTGATGGCTGCGTGAAGTTCTTTCATAGCAAGCTTAGCATCAGCATCTGGGGGAATATAGGCTGCAGTGATAATGGTGGAAGTGAACTCCCGCGGTAGATAAAACGGTCTACATTTAACCATGAGAAACTCAAGGTTAGCTGAACAATGACTCCCAACAATAGCAGAGTTTGTGCACCAAGCTTTGTTAATATAAATGCACAATCCACCCCCTCTACTCTTCCCGGAGCCATCTAATGTTCTATCTGCCTGGAGTGTGTGGCGTCCCTAGCTCAATAGCGGTGTCTGGTATTCCGCTGTTTAACCAGGTTTCCGTGAAGATTAGGACATTACAGTTCAAAAGTTTCTTACTGTGTGTGATGCTGAGTCAAATCTCCTCCATTTTGTTCACTAGCGATCGAACATTAGCAAGGAAAATGCTGGGTAAAGAGAGCCGATGAGGAGTAAGCGTTAGCTTAGCCCGTATTCCTCCACGCTTCCCTCGCCCTGGTTTACGATCACGGCGACGCCTTCTAGCACTTCCGCCCGGCCGGGTAGAGCGCACAGCCTCGGGTGTCCTAGCGATCTCAGGAAGGAGTCGAAGATTGTCCATAAAACTGTCGGAAATTCGCAAACCAATATCCAAAAGCTCACAACGGGTGTACGATGTAAAGGCACAACTGTTCTGTACGAACAGACCAGAGATGAACAAGAAAAATACTGCAAAATTGCAGAATCTGGAGAGAAGCTGAGCCTCGCGATCTACTCGCGCCACCATCTTGGTCACAAAAATATCATAATTTTGCGTCATCTGAGGATTTTTGGCCAGAGGCTAGAAACTACAGGAGCTAGTTCCGCATGTTTTCAACCCGCCCACAGGGGAGGGATTTCACTCACAGAATGTAAATGCACATGCCCGCTGCCGCTCTGCTCGGCCATTCATAACAGAGAGGTGTGGAGTGTTTCAACTTTTTAATGAATTCCTATGAAAGTTTAGCTTCCATATGCGATCTGATAACGCGCCAGACTGGACAAGCGCCAAGAATGACAGCCACGCTTACCTCAGCTCTGCTTAGCTCTTCTCTTGATGAATGAAATCTGACTCCTGCTGAGTCTGTGACGTGACTTTCGTTCGGCTCATTCACCCTTTATTGAAAAGACACATTCAGTTTTTAATTGTAATGTCTATTTGTCACAGGGTGTTTTGGTGTTGGTTCATGTTCATGTTTCATGTTTTCAGTTTGTCATGTTCACAGTCATGTTTTGTCTTGTCATACACTTCCTGGTTTTTGCCATGTTTGCCATGTGTCTTTGTCTGTTATTGACGTTGTAACCCGTTGTAAGGCAAGTCTGTTTATGTCACGTTTTTGCCAAGTCTTTGTTTCTGTTTTGTTTCGAGTTAAATAAAACTGGGTTCTGAATATTGCCTGCAGTGGAGAATCGTTACACTATTCTCTAACTGAACAAAATTATTTTATTACTATAAATATCAAAATGACGTTGGGGTCGGTGTCACGGTGGGTAAGTGATAACCAATAGCCATGGCTTTGGGAGTGGCCTCATAGGGCAGCGAAGCAATTGCATTCTGGGAGTTGTTGTCTTTCATCCACATGAAGTCTTTTCTCAGTCTAGAAGGCACCAAATTCAAAAATAATTTCACATTTCTACTACATAAATGACACAGTTTAAATACACATTAATCTTCCCAGCGCTGAAGTGCCCCTTTAAATTCATTGAAAGTCTTTGGGATGTGCTGGAGGAGACTTTACAGAATGCTGGACTCTTGCATTGTCAATACAAGATCTTGACCAAAAATCTATGCACCTCTTAATGGAAATAAATATTGTGATGTTATCCAAAGGTGCATCAATTTTTGGTCAAGATCTTGTATTGACATATATACAATGCATATAGAAAAACACGTGTACTTCATACAGCATATGCTATTCAAAACAGCTTATTTGGTAACACTTTAGTTTAGGGTCCAATTTTCACTAGTTGCTTATTAGCATGCATATTACTAGGGTATTGGCTGTTTATTAGTACTTATAAAGCATATATTAATGCCTTATTCTGCATGACCATATTCTACATTCCTTAAACCCACACAGTAAACCCTAACCATAGATTGTAGAAAAAGATGGACGGCACGCCTTCACTCTCTTCCATTGACATAAGTGAAGCCGCCAGTGTTCAAATATGGCGCTGACATCTTGAGCCTCGTGTCTACGCAGTAGTGAGCGCGAAGTGGAGCACATTTGAGCTTCAATAACAACCATGAGGTTAATTCTTGTCTTAAGCAGCACGTTTGTGTTTCCGCAAGAACCAATGAGGTTCATTCTCGTGTTACACAGCACGTTTGCGCTTCCGCAAGAACCAATGAGGTTCAGTCTCGTGTTACGCAGCACGTTTGAGCTTCAGCAACAACCAATGAGGTTCATTCTTGTGTTACGCAGCACGTTTGTGCTTCCGCAAGAACCAATGAGGTTCATTCTCGTGTTACGCAGCACGTTTGAGCTTCAGCAAGAACAAATGAGGTTCATTCTTGTGTTACGCAGCACGTTTGTGCTTCCGCAAGAACCAATGAGGTTCATTCTCGTGTTACGCAGCACGTTTGAGCTTCCGCAAGAACAAATGAGGTTCATTCTTGTGTTACGCAGCACGTTTGAGCTTCAACAACAACCAGTGAGTTTCATGCTTGTGTTACGCAACACGTTTGAGCTTCCGCAAGAACCAATGAGGTTCATGCTTGTGTTATGCAGCACGTTTGAGCTTCCGCAAGAACCAATGAGGTTCATGCTTGTGTTATGCAGCACGTTTGAGCTTCCGCAAGAACCAATGAGGTTCATGCTTGTGTTATGCAGGGCGTTTGAGCTTTAACAACAACCAATGAGGTTAATTCTCGTGTTACACAGCACGTTTGAGCTTCCGCAAGAACAAATGAGGTTCGTTCTTGTATTACGCAGCACGTTTGAACTTCAACAACAACCAGTGAGATTCATGCTTGTGTTACGCAGCACGTTTGAGCTTCAGCAAGAACAAATGAGGTTCGTTCTTGTATTACGCAGCATGTTTGAGCTTCAACAACAACCAGTGAGATTCATGCTTGTGTTACGCAGCACGTTTGAGCTTCAGCAAGAACCAATGAGGTTCATGCTTGTGTAATTCCGGGGCGTTTGAGCTTCAGCAAGAACCAATGAGGTTCATTCTCGTGTTACGCAGCATGTTTGAGCTTCCGCAAGAACCAATGAGGTTCATGCTTGTGTTATGCAGGGCGTTTGAACTTCAGCAAGAACCAGTGAGGTTCATTCTCGTGTTATGCAGCACGTTTGAGCTTCAGCAAGAACCAATGAGGTTCATTCTTGTGTTAAGCAGCACATTTGAGCTTCTGGAAGAGTCAAGCTGATCAAAAGATCTTAATTTGTGTTTCAAAGATGAACGAAAGACTTACGGGTTTGGAGCGACATTAGGGTGAGTAATTAATTAAATATTTTTTATTTTTGGGTGATATTTAAAAATTATATTTGAAGTACTCACAGCAGAGTATATATGGGCTAAGTTGTCACAATGAGAACCTGATGTTGCTACTGAGTTAAGACACTGCTATTAAAACAATTATTAAACAATTCATGGAACAGCAAACATGGGAAAGTTACCAAACCCTTGTTTTGCCAAATGAGAAATCTGAGAAAACCTGCCTGTTTTGTAAAAACCTGACATTTTTGAAAAATACCCTTGTCCTGAGAACACACAACTTATCGGTTAACGCCAAAAAAGATTAATTATGATTAATTATTCGAATCTACTGAAAGCTCTAATTAACTCTGTGCGGTCCACACTTCAGGGAATGTAACACCTCAAACAGGACTAGCATTTTACTGTAATCACCTCTCTTGGACAGAAATGACTACAGCCTTCCCTTGCTAGTCATTAACCTCAGTGTGATGGCATAAAGGAATTGCTTTTTTTGTTTAATGTAATACGCCATATTTGGTCACCGACCTCAGAGTAGCTTTGATCCTCATATACATGTGTAAACAGATTGAATCTAGAGCCCACACCTGTTCCCAGATCACAGCCTGATGAAAGTCGACCCCCCGCAGATGTTTTCAAGCTTGACGGCATGTTAAACCGTAGCATGCGGGAAGCTGGTTTCTCATGAAGATGAATGGTCGCTCTGCTGCTGTACCTGATGAATAGTCAGAATCTCTGTAGGATCAAACGCTATAGTCTCACTCTGTTAATTTATTATCTGATAAATGCAACCAGCTCTTAATTCAATATCTTCTCAAAAGACTATGAACTTTATACAGATATGCAAGCTATTTATACAAATAGCTTGGTTTTTAATCTTTTTATGCTTTTACAAAAAAAATGTCAAACAGCTAAATAATTAACTAAAATGTGGATGAGTCAATTTCTTTCTTTTTTGTTGTTGTCCTGATGGATACTAACTAACTAAGTAAACAAATAAAAAGAATAGAAAACCAGCATGCAATGAAATACAGTATCTGTAGGATCCGAGCACTAACTTTGCTAATAACAAATATGCAAACACCCACACACTGCTGGTGTTTGTTAACAGAACTGTTTTCATTCCTGTGTACAATGACAGACAACCCAAAAATAGTTTGCATGAAAAGAAGGTCTTGACTAAGAGGAAAATGACTTTTATAGTGTGTTTGTGTCCTCAGTGAACCTATGTAAAGCAGATGTGGATCAGTCACAGCTATGGTCACTTCACTTAACACAATCGTTGTCTACAGTTTGATCCAAGCAGATGCTGTGTTTTCAGCAGAAGGATTAAATAAATAAAAAAGTAAATGAATAACCAAACGTTATGTGCATACAAATAAATAATTCATTAATTATTGGTAAGGTTAGCATCAGTTTTGCCATTGGTTATTCAATTACATTTCAGTGCCACGCACTATATTTATGCTGCAGATATTAATAACAAATCATGATGCAAGAAGAAAGATGAACTGTTACTTATCGATTGACTAATCGATTGCAAGTGTAATTTTAATTCGGCGGGTGATAAAATGGTGAATAAATCTCTTTAGACATGCATTAAAATAGAGTATAGTGCTCTATGTGCCATTAACCATATAGAAAATAGTAAATGTGTGAACAGCTGATTCAATTGAACAGAAGTGAGAGACTGTAAGTTTTGAATGCTTATATCTCCTAAATGCAATTTTTGTCATTATTTTGGAACACACTAGCTTATACCTTAAGGCTAACATTATAATACAAAAAGCTAAACAACTTCTTTTTGATTTCAGGGGGCCTTTAAAGCTCCAATCTCCTCCTGAAAAAGTCTGTTACTTCGCTCAAAGAAGCTGTCAATCTCAGTCAATCATGACATCACACCGGCGTTTTTATAGCATCAAATAATTAACTAAAACCAAACTTATTTAAAAAACAACGAACATTTGAACTAACATCAGCATTATAAAAAACTACTTCAAATGTCAGAAGCCACCTTTGGAAACAAATTATTTGAAGTGTAATTAGATTTTTTAGTTTGTCTCACATTCTTTTCGATTACATGGAAACGGCGGGGTTTATGACCTATACTGCATCCAGCCACCTGGGGGCGATCGAGACGCTTTGGATTCACTTTTCAGGACTTGTGCGGCACACTTGGCTAAAAACAATTAGCAATGGGGCTTCCAATTAATTGTAATGATTCGCACTCCTAAACAGTTTTATTAATAATTATTTTAGTACTTGAAAAGAAATAAAGAAATGCATTTTCATTGCCACATAATGAGAAAATTATGGAAGCTTTTTTTCCACCACGGAATAAAAAAAATGCAAAAGTTTTTTATAAAAAACTTTTTATAAACTCACAATTGCAAGAAAAAAAAGTCAGAATTATGAGATTAATTCGAAATATTAAAACCTCAGAAGTACGATATACAGGATTATTTTATCTTGCAAGATCTCGGTGAGAGATATCACTTCCCAAAGGTGGCCGACTGCATTCTCACCCCTCTAAACCTGTCCACCACGTCTAGATGGCAGTGCCAAAAAAGTCAAAAAAGGGGTATCAAGGAGGACAGTTTCATCACATTCCTTGATGCCTGACAAATTAAGCCACATATGCCACTCCATTGCCACCATAGACCAGCCAATGGAGCGAGCCTCCTACTTGGTGCCACGAAGAGCTAGATCGGTGGATACACGCAGTTCAGAGTCCGCCTCAGGGGATAAACCCTCCCCCTGATCCAGGTCTTTGAGCAGATCTGCCTGGTAAACTTGCAGTACTGCCTTTGTTTGCAAAGCTCCGGCTCTGCCTCATATGCTCTGCTCACCAGCCTTGATGTTGCCTGACATGGTTTAAAGGCCAAAACAGGAGCCTTCAGCAATGAGGATGACCCCAGGGAAAGGTAAATCACTAAATTCCACCCGAGGCATACTCCCATAACCCTGCTGGAATAACTTGAAGCCAAGTGAACCAAGAAGGCAGAGTATGGATGTCTCCATCAACCTGACAGTGTGCCGATCTGGGAGAAAAGGAAGGCTCAACAGAGCTATAGACTTATGACTCCGCAGATATAATTTGTCTAAGCAACCATCTGCAGTCTCATGTTTTGAGCTGGACCAATTCAGGCACCCAGCAAGCAATAGCCATCATAAGAGACTAGGTACAACCCTTTCAAACCATGCGCTCAGATCGTTAAAATAGAATTTGGACATATTACTCTGTTAACAAACTTTTTAGTAGGGAATAGTAGGGAAGTATTCGATTTTGGACGCAAGATCTGTCAGAGTATTTTAGTAGCCTACCGTGTTAATGTTCCGTCAGCATCCTTGGAAGAATGCATGTACGTGTGAGAACCTTAATGAACTGAATGCTATTGGGTTCCAGATTTTTTTATGGAACCTGCTGTGAATAAGAATTCTTTCCCAGTCTGGCTTCGCTAACCTGAAAGCATCACGGCAGAGAGTTAATATGGGCAAGTACCAGTCGCTTTTTCTAAAAAAAAGAAGAAGAAGAAGAAGAAAAAAAGAAAATGACAACCTCCCTGGTTTCACAGACAAAGTAAGACTAAAATGCATGTTGAGCTGTTTTAACTGAAAGCAATTTGCACTGAGGTATCTTAAAACATGTCAGTACCATTGTTTTCATTGTTTTGTCTCAAGTTGCATGTTTATAAGCTACTTAATGTGTATAAGATACTTAAGTGCCCTAATTTAACTAAGGCCTAATTCTGGCTTAGTCTAAGCCCTGTCTGTGAAACTGGGCCTACATTGACTAAATTTATAGCAAGTCATGAGAAGTAAAATTAGATATATTAGAAGCCTACTGTACACAACAGACATATATTGACCACTGTGAAATAAAGCAAAATATGTAAATATGAACATAGCACAAATCATTGAAATCTGGCTCTTATAGTAGTCTCAGTTGCACTTCATTGACTTCACACACATGAATCACACCTGGCCTACACTTATGTTCCTCTATTCATTGTTGTTGTCTTTGGGTTTTTGAATGAGTAAGTGTGTTACTAATGCACACTATTAGACTTTTTTCAAACAAAGGAAAGCCAAATCTTTTGTGAGTCACTTAGCCCAGCTACAGGTGCAACTGAAACTCTCTAATTTGGACAGCTCAGCCTTCTATAAGGCTTTCCGCCCACTGGGAAAAACACTAAAAAAATCCTGTAGAGATCTGGGGTTGCTGTAAATTACAACTTGGCCTTGCTATTAGCATAAAAGCGCTCTATGTTACTACTTGTTACCACAAACTTTAGTGTTTTGAACTAATAAACGTAACTGAAACTACTCACTACTTGTGTATGCCAGGTTTCAATACATAAATAAAAATACAAAAATAAATATCTTGAAGAATTAAACATTTAACATTAATAATAAAAATAATGCATATTTAAATACTACATTTTAACCTAATTATTATATTTCATGATTGTTTATACATTGTAATTTCCACTCTTGTCTATGTACCGAATGGAAATTTAATTTCAAAAGAAATTAGAATCTTCAAATGTAACAGCACAAACATAAAAAATAAGCTACTCAGAAACACTACTTTATTCTTGCACATCTGAAGGCAGATGACTGATCAAATAAATTTAATTACCAAAATGCACATCATTTACAAAGATTTACTAACTTAAAGAAACCAATAACCCAAAAATTTACTCATCTAATATATTGCTTACCTCTAGAGTTAGGAGAATGGGAAGCTCTCTTTCATATTTTTTTCTCCTTCTGGGTGTAGTGTTATAAAATCACATGCCTCTAAAATTGAAGATATGTAAGGAATGATGTCTGGATCACAAATTAAACAACCTCAAGTACTGCACTTAATGAGGGCAATTTGCTTCTGTCCTTACAACAAGACTCTCCAAAACGTTGAAAGCATATTAAATGAGCCTCCCTTAAATCCAAACCAGAATATGCCAAAACGGCCTGTCTTGTCTAAAACGCCTCAGTAGAAGTCCAGATATTACTCCCTCAAACATCTACTTCACAATAGGGCTTTTAACATGGTGCTTAACCCTGGGATATCGTTGTTCTAAACACAGATTTTAACCCCGGGTAAAGGAATGTTTCACACTTGAACAGTGGGAAATGATGTGGCATTTTTGCTGTTAAAAACAACAGACGCAGGTCAGTGGAATGAAAAAAAAAGATGTGAGTGCAACAGTTAAAAACGTTCGTCTAGCGTTTACATTGAAAAATAATGGAAAAATAGCGCAGTGGAATGGAAAAACATGTCTGTGTGAACAGCCCCTGTTACAGATAGAAGCTTAATCATATCTGCGTGCATAGACAGTCACGGAAACACTATAAACAGTAAATTCAGCTTTTTAGAAGGAAACGGAAAAACAATTTGAGTGAAGAAGAGAGTGCTCACTCTTATTTTTATAGTCCGAAAAGTCCATTCAGTATAAACTCGAAAGCACAATTGGCAATACAAGGATTAACAATGCAAGAGCCTTTATGGCTACGTTCACACTGTTGGTCCAAATCTGATTATCTGATTGGAATCTGATCTAAAATTATTGACTGTCCACAAACACTTTTTCATTTCCCAGATTATCTGCATTGATTTTTAAGGCAGTGGCGCTGCATTAGTAGGCATATGCCAAAAACAACAACAACAGCAACCGCAACATGGAGGGGTTTACAATACAGATGTTGCCTTATTTACAACATGACAGTGTAGCCACCACGCTGGACGTCTGCATCTGTGCAACAACACAACCTTGTTTCTGCAGCGACTTTCAGCATGTTTACTATAACAACGTCTGACATTCTTTATTCCAGAATTGATATTTATTCATATTGGCCTGGTTCCACAGACAGGGCTTAGATTAAGCCAGTATTAGGCCTTAGTTCAATTAGGGCATTTAAATAGCTTTTATAAACATGCCTTAGAAAAAAAACATTACTGGTGTGCATCTTGAGACAAAACAACTGCGCTGACATATTTCGCATGTTTAAATAAAGTTTTCAGTTAAAACAGCTCAAACATGCATTTTAGTGTGAGACTAGGCTTAAGGCCTTGTCTGTGAAATTGCTTTATTTTAGTCCCTGTTTATAGACGAGGCAGAGGAAAGTTAGCCTACCTCTTTTGGTGATATGTGTTGTATCGGTGAGTATTACAAAATGTCATATCAGAAAACTGGCGGATGGAGAGACATTAGGGATATCCGACCTGCACCATCAGATATAATGGTGTCTCATTCGACTTTTCCTCATGGTCTAGAGTTAAAAAAGCAAACAAAAATCCCAATACATAGCAATATCGAATCGCAATAGAAATACTTAAAAATCACAATGCATATCATATCAGCCCCAAGTATCGTGATAGTATCGAATCAGGAGATAGGTGTATCCTCCAGCCCTATTGGCCATTTGTCAGTTATTGACCATAACATGAAAATAATTACTGTTTTATTGTGACGTCCAAGATGCATGTCTTTTTAATATATTATAAAATAAATATTTTGGAGTCTTACACTCCAAATGCTTTTGAGATCGGGTGTCTCGCTTTTTGTTTATTATAGTGTCACCTATAGTGGTGCGGCTGAGTGCAGGAGCTGCTGAGTTTTATGTGGAAAAGGCAAGGTGAGGGCGAGATTGCTCCACTAGAGATGGAAGTGTGGGGGAGCGCACTGATTTTCCATGATCAACATTATTACCTTGTAAACACCAGCTTGTCTTGGGCAGGAAGGGGCTGTGAAGAGTATCTGTACACACTCGCTGGAGAGAGAAAGCTGCACATGCACTCTGAGCTCATGCTTTGCAACATATTAGAACAACAGTTGTCAGTTACATTTAAATGTAGCCATGGTACTATTAGTCAGGATCTGCGCCAAACTAACCCAGGCAAAGTGTTAGACAGGCCTGGCTGTGTGGTGGGTGGCCGGTTTTATATCGTCTTTATGAGAGAATATTAAACTGTCCTCTCAAATAATTTATGGCCAGCTAACATGGATCACATATCATACATGTTGTAAAAGCTTAACTATTAAATTTTACTGGTCCATGCTCAAGAATATCAATCAATTTGCTTGCTTCGCCAACATAAAACACTTGCTATTTGGGTCTCGAATTGACTGTGAAATTGTGATTGAGATGGCCAGTTTACAAATTGCTGGGAGCAAGAAATACATAATAGGCTAACCTTGACTGATTGGAAATGATGTAAGGTGTGACATTGGAGCTGTGTGTACATTTTAATGCGATTCTGAGTAGGTGTTTGTAATTGACTGCAAAGGTGCCAGAAGTCGAAACTTAGATTGCAACAGCCAGGCTAACTAATAGTTACTGTTAAATCCATTTTAAGGTAATGGCAGAAAAATGAGCTGGCCGCAAACAGATTCTATTTATTCCCATGTCTTAAATTGGTCCTCGCTGAATTGAGCAAGCCTCCATTTCTCTGGATCAGCATCAACTGATCATCAGGACAGTCCAGATACATAAATGGACCTGAGTTTGGCTAACACAGATAACTAAATACAAAAAAGGGGTAACAATTTTACAATTGCAATACTCGTAGATAATCTGACTTTCTGAGTTTGCATTTGTCTTAATTGACGTGTAAGAGTTGCCAAAAGAACATATACTTTTTAAATAATAATGATGATAATATGCAAATGTAATATAGGGCTGTCAAAGAAATATTAATTTGGAGTGATTAAACAAAAAAATATATATAATAATTAAAAAAAAAAGTAACCAACTTAAAAAGCAATTTAATCATGTCCCTGTTTAACATACATTATATTGCCAAAAGTATTAAGGCTCCTCCAAATCATTGAATTCAGGTGTTCCAATCACTTCCATGGCCACCGGTGTATAAAATCAAGCACCTAGGCATGCAGACGCTTCTAAAAACATTTGTGAAAGAATGGGTCGCTCTCAGGAGCTCGGTGAATTCAAGTGTGGTACCGTGATAGGTTGCCACCTGTGCAATAAGTCCATTTGTGAAATTTCCTCACTACAAAATATTCTATGGTCAACTTTTAGTGGTATTATAACAAAGAGGAAGCAATTGGGAACAACAGCAACTCAGCCATGAACTGATAGGCCACGTAAAATCACAGAGCGGGGTCAGCGCATGCTGAGGCACACAGAAGTCGCCAACTTTCTGCAGAGTCAATAGCTACAGACCTCCAAACTTTGTGTGGCCTTCAGATTAGCTCAAGAACAGTGCGTAGAGAGCTTCATGGAATGGGTTTCCATGGCCGAGCAGCTGCACCCAAGCCTTACATCACCAAGTGCAATGCAAAGCGTCAGATGCAGTGGTGTAAAGCACGCCGCCACTGGACTCTAGAGCAGTGGAGACATGTTCTCTGGAGTGACCAATCACACTTCTCTGTCTGGCAATCCGATGGACGAGTCTGGGCTTGGCGGTTGCCAAGAGAACAGTACTTGCCTGAGTGCATTGTGCCAAGTGTAAAGTTTGGTGGAGGGGGCATTATGGTGTGTTTTTTTTTTCAGGGGTTGGGTTTGGCCCCTTAGTTCCAGTGAAAGGAACTCTTAATGCTTCAGCATACCAAGACAATTTGGACAATTTCATGCTCCCTACTTTGTGGGAACAGCTTGGGGATGGCCCCTTCCGGTTTCAACATGACTGCGCACCAGTGCACAAAGCTAGGTCCATAAAGACATGGATGAGCGAGTCTGGTGTGTAGGAACTTGTGTAAGAACTTGTGTAGGAACTTGACCTCAACCTGATAGAACAGCTTTGGAATGAATTAGTGCGGAGACTGTGAGCCAGGCCTTTTCATCCAACATCAGTGCCTGACCTCACAAATGTGCTTCTAGAAGAATGGTCAAAAATTCCCATAAACACACTCCTAAACCTTGTGGAAAGCCTTCCCAGGAGAGTTGAAGATGCTATAGCTGCAAATGGTGGGCCAACTCCATATTAAACCCTATGGATTAATAATGGGAAGTTCATGTGCGTGTAAAGGCTCATTAACCAAATCTACTGTTTAATGTCTATCTAATGATTTATTACTCTTTCACAATGTCATTTGAGGGCTTTTCTCACAAATATTGATGTATAATGTGACTAATTTCATGGAGCCACAGTCCGAGGGAGATTGACAGTCATATTTAGCTTCTTCCATTTTCTAATGATTGCTCCAACAGTGGACCTTTTTTCACCAAGCTGCTTGGCAATTTCCCAGTAGCCCTTTCCAGCCTTGTGGAGGTGTACAATTTTGTCTCTAGTGTCTTTGGACAGCTCTTTGGTCTTGGCCATGTTAGAAGTTGAATTCTTACTGATTGTATGGGGTGGACAGGTGTCTTTATGCAGCTAACGACCTCAAACAGGTGCATCTAATTTAGGATAATAAATGGAGGTGGACATTTTAAAGGCAGACTAACAGGTCTTTGAGGGTCAGAATTCTAGCTGAAAGACAGGTGTTCAAATACTTATTTGCAGCTGTATCATACAAATAAATAGTTAAAAAATCATATATTGTGATTTCTGGATTTTTTCTGGATGTTTTTAGATTATGTCTTTCACAGTGGACATGCACCTACGATGACAATTTCAGACCCCTCCATGATTTCCAAGTCGGAGAACTTGCAAAATAGCAGGGTGTTCAAATACTTATTTTCCTCACTGTATGTGTACTACTGAGCATTAACATGTGTTTCATGGGGCGGAAGATATGACTAATTGCCAATAAGTATTAGCCTGACAAGCCAGACCCACATCAAAATGTTGGGTCTGGAAACTCACCATTGACAGGGCTCAATCCGAGGGGTGGGATAAACGGTTGTCTTTCAAATTCCCTCTGCAGGCATTTGGATAGCATCATGAGCGCCACAACCAACCAGAGCGAAGAAGAAGGTGAAGCCGAGCTAACGTTAGTTGATAAACTTTCACCGTGTCCGGTCGGCAAAACTTTGAACATCTTCTTTTCTTAAGAATGACTTCAGTGCCGTTCTTTGTTCTTTTCTCAAAGAAAAGCTTAACTCCAAGTCTTCCAGAGTCGCGGCCAAAGCTAATTCAAAAGACTGCTGTTCGTCAGCTTCTATGTTTACGAGTAGCACGCAGAACCTCCACAACTCCATGATGTGCCGTCATTATGTTAAGCCCGCCCACCGACTCTACACACGCTGTGACTGTCCTAACCAGAGTTTGGTTTTTCCAGCTCTCAGGTCTACCGAGAGTTGCTAGACTACACCCTAGCGGCAAGATTTCTAGGCTAAATAAGTATTGTAATGGTGCAAAAAGTCAAAGTTCAGAGGCATGTTATCAATAACCTTTATCGGAATGTAACTGTACATCCAAGCTTAGCTGCAGGAATCTGTGAGGGCAACAGACAAGAAAATTTGGATACCCTCTCGGAATGCTATGTTTATACTTCTCATCGAACCACAATCAAATTCCCTCTATCCGGGTGGCACGATTTGTTTTTTTTTTCTTCTTTTGAACGATGACAGGCCGGAATGAAAACAAGCCGAAATGAAATAGGAGTAACGAGATAAGTACAGTAAGTACAGATAATTGCGTGAAAATGTAAGGAGTAGAAGTAAAAAGTTGGCTGAATAAATAATTACTCCAGTAAAGTATAGAAACCCAAAAGTTTTACTTAAGTAAGGTAACAAAGTATTTGTACTTTGTTTCTTGTCGCCTCTTTTTACTAGTTACTATCAACTCCCTTTATAACCCTTGGAAAAGCCAGAATATTTAAATTCCATCACCATTTACTCACCCTCATGTTGTTCCAAACCTTCAAAAGAAGAGATTTGGGGTTAAAACTTGTGATTGTCTTTATAGGTATTTTGTCTTCTAATTTAAGTCACATGACTCTATAAAACATGAGTGTGCTTTTGTTCTTCTGTAGGACCCCTTCTCCAGTTTTGTTGACTCCACGCTTTTTTAACCTGCCAAAGTTAAACTTAATGGCCACTGAACATCAAATAGGTTTGGGTGTGTCATGGTGCCACTAACTCTGAGTCATACCACTGGAAGTTCTTTGCAAAGATTCCTGTTTTTTCTATTCAAAGTGCCTATTAAAGTTTCCATTAGCAGTTTTGTTCACTTAACAGCAACCCTCCTTTCATTCAGCTCCAAACTGTTTTTCTTCCTCTCATATAGATCAATAATGACTCGCTCCTTTTGACAGATATTCTCCATTCCGTCATATACTAACAGCCATTCAGCTTAGTTAAATGATACTATATTGTTGGCATGTTTTGTAGCGTGTTTGCAGGTGTACTGTGTCTTTTGTTGATCAGGTTTTATAGTAATGTGTGTTTTAGCTAGAGATAAAGATTAAGAGATGTTCTCATGCAGTCTAAGCAACAAAGATGACAGCTGTTTCTAATGTTACTGTTAATGTTGAGAGTGGGTTGATGCCTGATTTATTTGTAAAAGGTTTTGTACTGTATTTCTGTGTTATTAGGAAAGAACAAAGTGTTCTGCAATTCACATAACGGTTGAGGACACTGTGCACTTCTAAACCACACGGATTTGACTTTTACACCTCAGCCATTAATCTGTCCAGTTCAATCAAGACTGGACAAATAAATAAAACATAAATAGAGGAATGTAGAATGAATCTTATTTTTTCAAGCACTTTTACTAGATATAGCTGAAGGCTGTGAAATATGTACAATTCTTACATATGCTATTTCGGTAACACTTAACAATAAGGTTCATTAGTTAACTTTAGTTAACTACATTAGTAAACATGAACTAATAATTAACAGCACTTATAAAGCATTTATTTATCTTTGTTAATGTTAATTCCAACATTTACTAATACATTATTAAAATCTTGTTAACATTAGTTAATGCACAAACTAACATGAACAAACCATGAACAGCTATATTTTTTATTAACTAATGTTAACTAAGATTAACAAATACAGTAAAAAACGTATTGCTCATGGTTAGTTCATGTTAGTTAATACATTAACTAATGTTAACTAATGAAACCTAAGTGTTACCGCTATTTCTGTATCACAGACAATACAAATCGCAAAAAGAATAAATAAAATAAATATAAAATATACTGTGTATTTTCGGTCACACGGTCCAATTCTCACTATTAACTATGAATTTTGCCTCAATAAACTCCTAATTACTGCTTATTAATAGTTAGTAAGATAGTTGTTAAGTTTAGGTATGGGGTAAGATTAAAAGATGTAGAATATGCTCAAGCAGAATAAGGCATTACTATGTGGTTTATAAGTAAATAAACAGCCAATATCCTAGTAATATGCATGCTAAAAAGCAACTTTTTGGAGAATTAGACCCTAAACTAAAGTGTTAACGTGTTTTCTTTTTTGTCTTTGAAACTACTGATTCCCTGTTGTTCAAGTGTTCACAAAAAAATGTTTTAGTTGACATTCAGATCCAATTACTTTTAAAAGTAATGCATTACAATATTGCATTACTCCCTTAAAAAAGTATTTCATTGCTTTACTTTTTATGGAAAGTAATGCGTTACATTTCTTCTGCTTTACTTTTTGTCACCTGGGCTGAGCTTGCTTGTTTTGTTTTTTTTTAATTACAGACCAAAAAGTTCTACTTTTGGCAAATGTAAAGGCCCTTTCACACCAAAAGTGAAATGAATAAGCCTCAGGCTAAAGGAAATGCAAATTCACGCCTGTCCAGTAGAGGGCGCTGCTCAAACAAACCTTTCAGCTGCTACCATTCTAGATTGCAGTAGAAAGATCAAGACTCTTACTTCATCAAAATCGCAAAATCGCTTTAGATTAGTTACACATATTCACTATTATCTTGCTTATTAGCATGCATATTCATAGTTTTCAGTCACGTGACTGTCGCTTGGAGGGCAAAACTGCCATAGAACTCAATTGAACTGCAGCAGAAGCCTGAAATTTCCATCTTAAAACAAAAATATGTGAAGAAGATGTACATTTTGGGCTCTTATGATCCACATACAGCACCTGCTGCAGTATTTCAATCACTAAAAACAACGGGACGTTCTAAAACATTTAAACATGAAAAACACTTTAGGGTGGGTTGCACCAATAAGGATACAATTAAGCAAAGTTTAACACTAATCTAGGATTTGTTGATATGGGTTTTATTTTAAATCGAGTTGTTGCACCACTTAATTTTAAACAGATTACATCTGTTTTTGTGCAAGTGAGATAAGTGAGATGCATGCACACATTTAGTCTAGAACTACAACAGCGCACGCCTCTACATTTACGCTACCTTCACATGCCATCATAAATTTCCTACTTCCCACTTCTAAAGTCGTGATCATGAGCTTGTCGCATTCAAGTGCTTTGCTGTCGGGAAGAACAGGAATCATGGAGGACACCATGGTTTATTCTTGTATATTTATTTGCGTATATCTTTATAGTCAACTCGTTGAAAATTCTGGAATTTTGGTCAAATACAGGCTATTTTTGCTGTGTATAAAGCATACAAACCGGTTCAAATGATTATTAATATATGTAAATATGCACTACTTTAATGACAAGACAAGAAAAAAAACTAATGAAGAATACAGCAGAAATCATTCTCGGCTCTGCTGTGTTTAAAGTTTATGGCCCTCCCAATTCAGAAACTCGGTATCAAAATTATCCCAAAGCTTCCCAGTGGTAAATACGACTTGAATAAGCATTGATGTCTAATATTTAACTAGGATACTCGTATATGTGTAACGGAGACTGACTCGGTTGGTTGTTCGAATCCATATGCGGTCTTTATTAAACAAAGCAGTATAAACACAAGGGTGTTCAGAGCAAGTAGCGTGGTCAACAAACAAATACAGAGTTGATAACAGCAATGGCAGTCCTGATAGTAAACAAGTCCAAATCTGTAATCCTAAAGTCGTGGTCAAAAGCAGACAGAGAATCATAGCCTACACGTGACATAAGTAAGACAGGGTAAACTGGCAATACTTCGCAACATGATGAACAAACAACATGGATTATAACAGGTATGAACAGGAAGTGATGCAAGAGGAAAGGGCAGTATTCAGTAGTCAGGAGATGGCTCCCTCTGGCGGTTGGAGGAATGGATGGCAGATGCAGATAATTACAATATGATAATTCCGTGAAGGCAGCATTACTCCTGATTTTTCTCAACATGGAGACATAAGAGGTGTCCATCAATAAATAGGAAAACAAAGTAACTTGCGTTACTTGTTTGAAAAGTAGTCATTTGAAAAAGTAATCTGATTACGTTATTTGTACCCCCAACACTACTTATAATGTTTTAACAATTATTATTGTAATTCTCTTTCAGAATCACTTGAATGATTACTATAATAAAAACATTGAGAGCCAGAATCCACCAAACTTTAAAGAGATGGAGCAATTAAAGGGATTGTTCGGCCAAAAATTTAAATTCTGTCATCATTTACTCACCCTCAAGTTGTCCCAAACCTGTATGAGTTTCTTTCTTCTGCTGAACACAAAATAATATATTTTGAAGAATGTTTGTTACAAAGCAGATAGAGCAACTATTGACTAGTAGGGGAACAAATACTATGGTAGTCAATGGTTGCTCTATCTGCTTTGTAACAAACATTCTTCAAAATATCTTCTTTTGTGTTCAGCAGAAGAAAGAAACTCATACAGGTTTGGGACAACTTGAGGGTGAGTAAATGATGACAGAATTTTCATTTTTGGGTGAACTATTCATTTAAAGTGCAGACAGCAAAGCTACAGTGCACATTTATAATAAACAGATCGTTATCACGCTAATATGGTTTTTGTACGATCCAAGTCGCGGTAAGAACTGCTGGGTAGAGTGTTAAATTTGGTGAATGAGTAACATATTTTCTACCAGTCTCCCTTGCTTGTTCAAGTTGCCGTCCCTGGCAAAGGGTGTGTGAATGCAGATGGTTACCGACTGATGTGGAATACAACTGTTTGCAATAGGTCTCTGCAGCTTGGATGCATTACACAGCCAACTTAGTGGTCATAAGCACATAAACAGCTAAAATGGTCTTGTCTCTGCATTTCATTTGAAGGGCTATTTTTTGACACAGGTTATTTACATAATACGTCATTTTTCCACTTGACCCATCTCCAACTTTTTAACTGTTCCCAAAATGGAACGCAGACAAGTTAGACGGGCTGAGGCTGCCAGAAAAATCAATAACTTTTGCTTGAACTTTTGTTTTATTGATTAAATTGCTTCATGCTAAATTAATTCAGATTGTTTTTATTCTTATTAATTACTCCTGTTCTTAATTTTCAGATGCCAATATATGGCATCAAAAACCACATTTTATATGTCTTGTGCAAGTAAAGAGAAAAAATCTAATTAACTTCAAGTGTAGAGGTTAAATTTGGAAGCTGTCATCGAGTTCATATGAGAGTTGTTGTTTTTTTTAGTCATGCTCACTTTGATCATTCAAAACCTGTTTGTGAATCAAACCATTCATTAAGCCAAAATCAAAATTGATTTGCTCACAAACCAACATTTTATTTTCCTTGTTTCAAACTGTACAGGGAAATATGCTTTTAAATATAAATGTTTTGCACATTTAGTCATCATTTTTAGGATTTTTATAGAATGCACCTTATTCACAGAACTCGTGCTGTATAACACAAAAAGCAATTGGTAAACAATTTAATTAAAAAGAGAAATATGAGTGCATTTCTGTTGAGTATTTAATTCGTCAAATGATGACGATCAAATGATGGAGAAGAGCGAATGTCCAGATGTGCCACATGCTCAGCCTCTTTATCATTTTAAAGATCAGCTTCAGCTACGGGAGACTGCCCTTGAGACTTTAGCATACTTTTAAAAAGAGTACTTATTATGGAAAAAATATACTTTAAAATAATATACTGAATGTGAACTGAATGTAATGTTTTTGAGCCTTACTATGGACGTTAATCACAATTAAAAGAAAATGTAAGTTTACATTTATATTAAATTCAATTAGTTGAACGTGTTGAAGTACATCTTTGTATGTAGTTACTTCTGTTGTCTTTGAAACATAGTGCACTGCTGAATGTACTGAAAAGTATTTATAGTAAACTAAAATATATTTTAATGTAATTTCTATTGAAACGTGTGAGTCATCTGATTGTAAATTGTCATTTATATTTGTAAATTAAACATTTTTAATATTTTTGTAATTACACATTTGTAATGATGAAATGACATTTTAGTACATTTAAAAGTATTTACATGCATGTGCTTTAGAATTTTAGTGAACAGATCCAAATAGGCACGTATATATACACTGTGTATATATATATACACACACTGTTTATTATATATATTAAAATTAATATTATTAAAACATAATGATTTAAAATGTATTATATTGTATTACAAAGAGCACTTTTTGTAAAAGTGATACATTCAACATGGACTTTTTTAAATGTGCCTCGTAATCCTTAATCAGAATAACTTCCTCTCCCTCTTTCAGCAACACTCTTCTCTTCTCTGTTAACACGTTTACTCACATGTGATCGACCAATAGCAAACCAAAACCTGGTGTACGGTGTATCCTGACACCTTTCTATCAGAACCAGCATTACCTTCTTGAGCAATTTGAGCTACAGTAACTCATCTGTTTGATTGGACAACACGTGCCAGTCTTCGCTCCCCACGTGCATCAATGAGCCTTAGCCGCCCATGACCCTATCGCCGATTCACCACTGTTCTTTCCTTGGACCACTTTTGATAGATACTGACCACTGCAGACCGGGAACACCCCACAAGAGCTGCAGTTTTGGAGATGCCCTGACCCAGTCGTCTAGCCATCTGTAACATTGATCCACTGGAGGCAAGCTTTAAGAACCCATGTTCAGTTTGATGTCATCCAAACGTGAAGAAATACAAAATAAACAAAAGACCTGACTTGACTTGAAACGTGAAACTAACATAAACATGACTCACCAACAGTGGTATACAGGAAACAATACTAGACAAGGGAACAAGGCAAACATGAGGGCTTAAATACACAAGGACTAATGACTAACAAGGAAAACCTGTGAACAATCAAAAAATGAACCAATGACTAAACAGAACTGATGAACACATGACAAATACGACCAATGAGAACATAACACATGAGGACTAGGGAACCACATTTACATTTACATTTATGCATTTGGCAGACGCTTTTATCCAAAGCGACTTACAGTTCCATTATTACAGGGACAATCCCCCTGGAGCAACATGGAGTAAAGGGCCTTGCTCAATGACACACTGGTGGTGACAGCTGGGATCGAACCAGCAACCTTCTGCATATCAGTTCCATGGTTTAACCCACTGGACCACCACCATCTCACACCACATGACAATGGAGCACATGACAGGATCACATGACAAACAGGAACACATGACAAAACCAGGGACAGGACAATGAGCATAAATACAAAGACATGAACACAAACAAAGCCCAAAAAAGTGACACCCCCCCTTTATGGGCGGCTCCTGACGCCCAACAAAACCAAAGTTATCAAAACAGTCCAGGAGGGTGGTGGAGCGGAGATGGTCTTGGGGGAGGGATGGTGGACCAGGCCCGTGCAGGGGGACAGGACATGGACCCTGGCAAGGCAGAGACGGGCCTGGGAACATGGGCGGACCTGAGCCATGGAGCATCGGCAGACCTAGGCGGACCTGGGCCTTGAGAACATGGGTGGACCTGGGCAGACCTGAGCCTTGGAGCATGGGTGGACCTGGGCCGTGGAGCATGGGCGGTGCAGGCAGTTCAGGAAGCCATAGAGGTGCAGGAAGTTCAGCAGACCATGGTGGTGCAGGCAGTTCAGGGGACCATGGCATTGCAGGCAGTTCAGGGGGCCAGAGAGGCACTGCTCCTACTGACCCTACTGATTTTTTATAAAAAAAAATCATTCTTAGTGAATATATAAATGCATATCAGATTTTAGTTGGCATGAGTTGAATGAGAGTTTTTGGATAAAAGACTGTACAAGTAGTTAAAATGGGCATAATTTACTGATTATGAGTAATATACAGGTGCTGGTCATATAATTAGAATATCATCAAAAAGTTGATTTATTTCACTAATTCCATTCAAAAAGTGAAACTTGTATATTATATTCATTCATTACACACAGACTGATATATATCAAATGTTTATTTCTTTTAATTTTGATGAATATAACTGACAACTAAGGAAAATCCCAAATTCAGTATCTCAGAAAATTAGAATATTGTGAAATGGTTCAATATTGAAGATACCTGGTGCCCCACTCTAATCAGCTAATTAACTCAAAACACCTGCAAAGGCCTTTAAATGGTCTCTCAGTCTAGTTCTGTAGGCTACACAATCATGGGGAAGACTGCTGACTTGACTGTTGTCCAAAAGACGACCATTGACACTTTGCACAAGGAGGGCAAGACACAAAAGGTCATTGCAAAAGAGCCTGGCTGTTCACAGAGCTCTGTGTCCAAGCACATGAATAGAGAGGCGAAGGGAAGGAAAAGATGTGGTAGAAAAAAGTGTACAAGCAATAGGGATAACCGCACCCTGGAGAGGATTGTGAAACAAAACCCATTCAAAAATATGGGGGAGATTCACAAAGAGTGGACTGCAGCTGGAGTCAGTTCTTCAAGAACCACTACGCACAGACGTATGCAAGACATGGGTTTCAGCTGTCGCATTCCTTGTGTCAAGCCACTCTTGAACAACAGACAGCGTCAGAAGCGTCTCGCCTGGGCTAAAGACAAAAATGGATTGGACTGCTGCTGAGTGGTCCAAAGTTATGTTCTCTGATGAAAGTAAATTTTGCATTTCCTTTGGAAATCAGGGTCCCAGATTCTGGAGGAAGAGAGGAGAGGCACACAATCCACGTTGCTTGAGGTCCAGTGTAAAGTTTCCACAGTCAGTGATGGTTTGGGGTGCCATGTCATCTGCTGGTGTTGGTCCACTGTGTTTTCTGAGGGCCAAGGTCAACTCAGACGTATACCAGGAAGTTTTAGAGAACATTATGCTTTCTGCTGCTGACCAACTTTATGGAGATGCAGATTTCATTTTCCAACAGGACCGGGCACCTGCACACAGTGCCAAAGCAACCAGTACCTGGTTTAAGGACCATGGTATCCCTGTTCTTAATTGGCCAGCAAACTCGCCTGACCTTAACCCCATAGAAAATCTATGGGTTATTGTGAAGAGGAAGATGCGATATGCCAGACCCAACAATGCAGAAGAGCTGAAGGCCACTATCAGAGCAGCCTGGGCTCTCATAACACCTGAGCAGTGCCACAGACTGATCGACTCCATGCCACACCGCATTGCTGCAGTAATTCAGGCAAAAGGAGCCCCAACTAAGTATTGAGTGCTGTACATGCTCATACTTTTCATGTTTATACTTTTCAGTTGGCAAAAATTTCTAAAAATCCTTTCTTTGTATTGGTCTTATGTAATATTAAAATTTTCTGAGATACTGAATTTGGGATTTTCCTTAGTTGTCACTTATAATCATCAAAATTAAAAGAAATAAACATTTGAAATATATCAGTCTGTGTGTAATGAATGAATATAATATACAAGTTTCACTTTTTGAATGGAATTAGTGAAATAAATCAACTTTGATGATTTTCTAATTATATGACCAGCACCTGTATATGCTTCTGTATTTTAAAGATTTTTTTAGGTATATTTAATACAATGATTTACAAGTATTAATGTAAATGATATATGAGCCTATAACTTCTCGTGGCTTCTCAGAGATTATGACTATGATATTCTATTTATATATGCCATCCTCCCCTGCATTTTTATTAAGATTGTAAAGCCGTGCTCTGAGATGCAAATCCTTTCTATAGTAAAGTGTTATGGACCTTCTCCATTCATAAATCAATATGAAATGCCTGTGATCTCACAGGAAACATGTGTAAACCGCTTAACACTTCTTACTAGGTGTCTTTCTTCACAGTCGTCACAAATGGACGTCATTCTCAATACGGTCACAGTCGACCCTGTCGGTGACCCAGCTGTCTAATGTAATCTTCTTAATTCAGGAAGAACTGAAAGAGTCAGATAGGTATGGAAAAATGTGGGTGTGAGGAGGGAGGGGGTTGTGTACAGCGCTGTCGACAGAAACTATGGGCCAAGTAAACATGCTCACATCTGGCTTTTGTTCGTCTTTATTCCCAAGGCATGCCGAAACTTCTTTTGCCGTGCATGCATTCTCTGAGAGATGCTTAAGGAAATATGCATGTTTTCAGAGAATTTTGAAGCATGATGCAGTGAACAAAGCCAAGGGATTGAAGTATGCACTGACAGAACGTGACAGTGGAAAATATGGATATCGATTCTTGCAATTGTTACTTTCAACATAATCCTAAAACTATTTCAAACAGCATGATTCTTTTATAATAATTATACACATTATTTCATGACACGCTACAGGACTATTTAAAGGAATAGCTCAGATAGTTCACAATAGTTCCCAAAAATGAAAATGCTGTCACTTATGTTGCTCCAAACCCATTTGACTTTCGTTAACTTGTTTAGCTTGTGTCCTCAATCAAAGTAAAGAGACCAGGGGCCGCCAAGATCCAAAAAACACCTTAAAGTTGCCATAAAAGTAGCCAAAAGCGCTATTCAATTGTAATTGTAATAATTGTAATTGACGGTAATTGTTTCCGTGGATGTCTGTAAAAATAAATCTGCATGTCACCTCAGTGATAAAACTCATGCATTCGGATGACATCCAAATGTGGAGTTTTGTGATCCTGCGCACCTGGGAACGTGCTGCTCACTTGCTCAATAACATTGTATGCTGTAAATAAAATGTCATATGCTTGGTATAATAAGAATAAATGCATATTTAATTTAATAATAGGAAAATAATATCTAATTAATATTTAATACATTTAAATCTGTTTAAAAATAGGAAGATATATAGACGCACATTGTAGATAAAATGGTTTTCTGTCTTGTATTTTATCTCAAAATAAAGGATGTCATTTTATTCCACATGGAAATGAGCGGAAATGAGTTAATACAGCCTCTTATTTACATAAGGTAAACATAATGCTGCTTGGTTAATTTAACACATACACTCACCTAAAGGATTATTAGGAACACCTGTTCAATTTCTCATTTCTCATTTCTCATGCAATTATCTAATCAACCAATCACATGGCCGTTGCTTCAATGCATTTAGGGGTGTGGTCCTGGTCAAGACAATCTCCTGAACTCCAAACTGAATGTCAGAATGGGAAAGAAAGGTGATTTAAGCATTTTTGAGTGTGGCATGGTTGTTGGTGCCAGACGGGCCGGTCTGAGTATTTCACAATCTGCTCAGTTACACGCACAACCATTTCTAGGGTTTACAAAGAATGGTGTGAAAAGGGAAAAACATCCAGCATGCGGTAGTCCTGTGGGCTAAAATGCCTTGTTGATGTTAGAGGTCAGAGGAGAATGGGCCGACTGATTCAAGCTGATAGAAGAGCAACTTTGACTGAAATAACCACTCGTTACAACCGAGGTATGCAGCAAAGCATTTGTGAAGCCACAACACGCACAACCTTGAGGCGGATGGGCTACAACAGCAGAAGACCCCACCGGGTACCACTCATCTCCACTACAAATAGGAAAAAGAGGCTACAATTTGCACAAGCTCACCAAAATTGGACAGTTGAAGACTGGAAAAATGTTGCCTGGTCTGATGAGTCTCGATTTCTGTTGAGATATTCAGATGGTAGAGTCAGAATTTGGCGTAAACAGAATGAGAACATGGACACATCATGCCTTGTTACCACTGTGCAGGCTGGTGGTGGTGGTGTAATGGTGTGGGGGATGTTTTCTTGGCACACTTTAGGCCCCTTAGTGCCAATTGGGCATCTTTTAAATGCCACGGCCTACCTGAGCATTGTTTCTGACCATGTCCATCCCTTTATGACCACCATGTACCCATCCTCTGATGGCTACTTCCAGCAGGATAATGCACCATCTCACAAAGCTCGAATCATTTCAAATTGGTTTCTTGAACATGACAATGAGTTCACTGTACTAAAATGGCCCCCACAGTCACCAGATCTCAACCCAATAGAGCATCTTTGGGATGTGGTGGAACGGGAGCTTCGTGCCTTGGATGTGCATCCCACAAATCTCCATCAACTGCAAGATGCTATCCTATCAATATGGGCCAACATTTCTAAAGAATGCTTTCAGCACCTTGTTGAATTAATGCCACGTAGAATTAAGGCAGTTCTGAAGGCGAAAGGGGGTCAAACACAGTATTAGTATGGTGTTCCTAATAATCCTTTAGGTGAGTGTATAATTGCTGCTGTAATAACGGCCAATTTCAAATGTTTACATGCTTTTCTTTTTTTTCTTTTTTTTTTGAGTGATGAAATATATTGCTCTTGTAAATACTAGCCAGCATTTCAGTAATAAAAGCCTAGATCTTTCAAATGCATCCAAATTACAGCAAAGCGCAAACATACGGTGCTCTGCAGTGGTCAAAAATTATATACAGTGAATTTTGAAGTGATATATTCTTGAAAACTCAGAGATGTGGATTCAGACGGCAATTATATTACCACATGACCTTGGTGTTTGTCAAAAAACAGTAGGTACTTCGGCCGAGGATTTTTATGTGGGTGGTGGGAGAAAAACACTGACATTCTGGATTCGGACGGCAATAAAATGACTGACTAGCCCCTGTCAATGATGAACATACCTTACGACCCCACGAGAAACAATTACTCTCCGAATAGGGCTTAAGGGTGTGTTCACACTTGGCATGTTTAGTTGGATTAAAACCAATTGCAATTGCTCTGTTAGTGCGGTTAATTTGAATAAGTGTGAACACTGCATCTGAACCCTGTTGCGCACCAAACAAGTGAACTGAGACCTCTAAAAAGATGGGTCTTGGTCCGCTTACAAATTAACTCTGGTGCAGTTTGAATATGAACACAACACGGTCAAAGACACGTAAAAGACTGTTTTTATAATGAATTGGAAGAGGATGTTTTCCTTATTCCCCATCCCTGCTGGTCCTGTACAGACATGAAGCCAGAGCCCATTGCAGACAGATGGCTTCAGCCCTCCGTGATGCATGAGCCAGAGCCCAAAATGAGGGATGAGCCAACCATCGCCCTGGAGCCCGAGCCCCACTGTGAGTCTGACCAGGTGTGTGAGCCAGCAACAGCATGTGTCTTTGTGGGATCTGTGGAGTATGAGGGAATGAAGGAAGACAATGTCCACACTCTCACTGATTAGGGTGAGCTGCAGCTGACCTCTGCAAACTGTTTTTATAATTTTTGGTAGAGGATTTGAGAGAATTGGAAGAGGATGTTTTCCTTATTCCCAGTCTCTGCTGGTCCTGTCCAGCTCCAAGTCTCCTCTGGTCCCATCCAGCTCCATGTCTCCTGTGTCTCCTCTTGTCTCATCCAGCTCCAAGTCTCCTGTGTCTCCACTGGTCCCGCCCAGCTCCAAGTATCCTGTGTCTCCAGAGTTTCCACCCAAATTCAAAAGTCAGCCAGTCAATCAGACCTGCTTCCGTTTGTTTCCTTCACTCCCTCGTCTTCGCCTCTAACTCTATATTGTCTCTTCTCCTCTCTCTTCTCCTCTCCTCTATATTGTGTTGATTTGCCTCGGGTCTCCGCCTAGGCAAGTGGATACCCCGGCTCTGCCTCCATCCACTGATCCCATCACTCCACCTTGGCACCACCTTGGCTCCTCCCTCCCACGGCTCCACCCTATACCATCGTCCTTATGGCTGCACAGGGCTCCCTTATCCCTCCGGCTACGCTGTGGTCAGATGTCAACCTGCCTGAACCATGGAATTACGAGCCGTTAGTTGCACTCTTTCTCTCCACCCCTTTGGCTCCGTCTGGCTCCGCCTCAGTCCCACCAGCTCTGCTTTGTTTCCATTTGTTCTATGTTCCTGCTTGTCCCTTGGTTTTAATGACAATTCAATATATGATTAATTAGATCACATCTGTTTGCATTTAGTTTGTTATATTGTGTATTTAAGCTCTTTAGTTCATTCTGTTGTAATTGTGTAAACATTTATTAAAATATTTTTTAACAACAAATATCAATCTAACAATTAATATTTTATGATGGACACTTTATAATAATATAATATAATATAATATAATATAATATAATATAATATAATATAATATAATATAATATAATATAATATAATATAATATAATATAATATAATAAATTTGTTACATTTATATTGCGCCTTTCTGGGTACTCAAAGCACTTTACATTGAAGGGGGGAATCTCCTCAACCACCTCAACAATATAATATAATTATAGACAATCAAATAACAAAATAGTCAGATAAAAAGTCTCTAAGGCAGTTTTAATGTGTCCCTCATTTAACAAAAATGCCCCAAAATCAAAAATCATTGTTGAAGAAATAATGATGATGTTGAAAACAAAAGTTTATATCCATGTTATTTGTCAGCTATGCATATGTGTAAATAATTGTATTTGGGATACTGTATGGTGTTGAGCATGAGTCAGACATTTACGCTGGCATTCATTCACATACACACACACACACACACACACACACACACACACACACACACACACACACACACACACACACACACACACACACACACACACACACACACACACACACACACACACACACACACACACACACACACACACACACACACACACACACACACACACACACACACACACACACACAAACACTAATCTCTGAGAAAGTCCCTTAGCTGGTGTAATTGACTTGCTGATGTACTTGGGCTACAGCTTCCGGCCGGAAGGATGCTGCTGTGTTCAGCGGAACACACACAGACACGGACACACACAGACACACACTTTCCAAAACAAAGCTCTCTTTCATGCTGCAATACCTTACTCCAAAAGTGTTCACAGTTCCTCTTTTGATCTGAATTCATGGGACGTCTTACACATGCACGGTTTTAAAGTTACATGTGTTGCAAAATTATTTAATCTGCCTGTGGAATATAAACCCATTTCATGACTCCTTTATATCTGAATCAAATGTTAGTATGTTTGCGTTTCTGGCTCTTTCAAGTCTAGTCTGAATTAAAGGTTGGTGTGTGTGTGTGTGTGTGTGTGTATGGGTGTGTTTTTGTGTCTGGGTTTTAAAGTGGATTAAGTTTAATTAAATGTAATGTCTTTATGTAGAGCGCAAGCTATTTTTGCACAGCGGGAGCGTTCTTTACTATATTTATATATGTATAATATGTTTTAACCTGCAACTTCATGCCCATTGAAAATGTATGTGCCCTTTTAAACTTTCAACCCAGTCGATTTTGATTAATAATGTTTGAAATGTTGTGTTTTGGTAGGGCTATGTATACCAGCCTTAACAGATCTACTGTATTTGATTATATAAGTCAGAAGAGCCGCTGGTGCCCCCTCAAATAAGAAAGAAATGGTTGATGCCTTTGGTTATAGCTATGATCAGGCTATATCAGATGATCAGATGAGCATGGGAACTCTATTAGCATGCAAATTGGAAAACAGGGAGCAATTTTTCTTTCTCAGATTAGCCATCCCCCACTGTATGTGACAGTGTAATAATCCTTATCAGAGCTCTGAAAGAAAGGGAAAAGAGAGGGAGAGATAGACGGAGAGCCAGGCAAATGTGAACCAATGGATTCAGAGCACTTCCTGTTGGAAAGCTTTAAAATCATAGATCATATTCTCCTGTATTAGAGACCATGTTGTACTGGATAAATATTGCAACAGTTAAGTCATACTTAAAAGGCCTGACTGTCATTACATTATTATCAAAGCAGGTGGAAGTAATTTTTAAAAAAGTACATAAATATACCAAAGTTGGTCACATTGTACTGTATATATGTCCTCAAAAGCTATGTAGTTAAAATCATAAAAAATAAGTACTTATTGTGTTCATATTGTATTGAAAAACACTTGCTGCTAATGGGATTTGGGTAAGGTTATAGGGACAAGTTTGGTGGTAAGGGTAGGCTTAAAGTCCCATTGAAGTGTCTTGAAACGTTTAACATTATTCAATGTGGTGACGTAATTTCCACTGAAACAGGAAGACAGGGCGGGACATATCAAACAGCTCCTCCCTTTTTTTAAATAGCCAATAGCATTTCCTATATTGTTAATGTCTATAATGTGGTTGCAATTTCCACAAGTAATTCTCTTGTTTGGTGTGTTTATTATTAGATTGAAAGTCAATATTGAGTATCTCCTTCGTCGTTCGCTTCATTACAGCTGCCAACCATAACAGTAGTTTCCAAATACTTTTTGGGGCCACATGAAATATGTTACACTGTACAAATGCGTAAAAAAGGCTTAATGTTTTTGAATGTACATTAAGGATATTTTGTTTACACTGTACCTTTTCTCTTGATTTCACATAATTTGAGTAAACACAATTTGCTCAAGTAGACTGGTGTTGTCATGATCATCTGTCACCTTCAGCACTACATAACCCAGAATCCTTCCCAGTTCACCACCAGCTGTCTTCAATCACCTCATCACCCCAGCACCAGATATATGTTCTTCTGTTTCATTGTGTTTGTCGGGTATCGTCAATGTATAGTGTGTGTTGCCACTGCCTTTCTGTCTTCTTGAAAACGTATTATGTTATTAAACTTGTTGGAACGACATTGTTCTTCATCGTCTATTTTGCCCGCAACTACCTGTGACAGGTGTGACAGGTATTTCAGTGAAAATACTTTTTTTTTTTACTTGGACGGATATTTAATATAAACATTTTGAATGCCAACGAAGCCTTTGTACTTTGTACTAAAGTGATGGTTATTGCAATACGCTAACACAATATTTTAACGCGAATTAGTTACAGGTCACATGTACTTACTATAGTAACAACAGTAAATTATGCATATGCAAGAAACTAACCTTAAACCCAACGAAGTATAACTAAAGACATGTATTATAAAAGCTTGATTAAAGGTTTAGTTCCCCCAAAAATGAAAATTAGCCCATGATTTACTCACCCTCAAGTCATCCTAGGTGTATATGACATTCTTCTTTCAGACAAATAAAATCGGAGTTATAGTAAAAAAGTCCTGGCTCTTCCAAGCTTTATAATGGCAGTGTCACGGGGCGAAGGAGGATGATGAAGACAGAATGCAGGTTTAAAAGACAACGTTTAATCATAGGGAGATGAAGAAAGTAACAGTCATTGTGTCAAGCACATAGAAAAAATAATAGACGATGAACTGAACAGAACAGGGAGTATAAATACACAGTGTAAGAAGCATCATGGAACTGGAGAATGGGAGCCGAGCCGCTGACCGCGTGGCCAAGGCTGCGACGCTAGGATGGATGACCGGGGTGACGCTGTGTTGAGGGAGACAGACGGGCAGGTCGGAGGAAGGGAGGAGTCCAGAACTGCCGAATGGGTGCAGGGTGAGGGTGCAGCCCAAATCCCGAAAGTCTGTGGCTGTAACTAGGCGTTGACTGCCGAAGGTTGACCTGGAGTGTCGATCGAGCCCAGCGGAGCCTCCGGGCAGACGGATTGCGGAAGCGGTGAAGGAGTGGTGGGTCGAGGAGCGAGTGACGGGCTGACAGGTCGAGGTGGAGCTGTGGGTCTGGAGGCCTGAGACTTTGCGGTGTGGATGGAGAGCTGCACGGAGGGAGCAGCGGTGGCAGAGCAGAGCCGCTTAATGACGCCAGTGGTGCCAACGGATCAAAGGGGCTGGCCGCAACCAGTGCTGGAGACGGGATAAGGAGAGGTGGGGATAAGGGCGGAAGACTTCCGGACGGAACCAGCGACGAAGAAGAAGACGATGATGAAAGGATGGGACTTGCGTGGGGAAAGGTTCCGCGGACCATAGATCTATCAGGTCGATGTCCGTTCCTGGCTCTGCGGTGGACTACACCACCTGCATTGACTCCCACTCCGGTTCGGCGATTACCTCGGCTGGCGTATCAGGATTACCAGCTGGGAAGGAGAGGCCGCCGTCTCGGAGTATCCAGGCGAGGTACTCCAGGTAAGGTCTGCACTCCTGGCAGAGAAGGAGGTGCAGTGAGGGTGAGTCCATCTTCTTTTCTCAAGATATGAGAGGTCAGTTATTCTGTCAAGAGGCGAAGGAGGATGATGAAGACAGAATTCAGGTTTAAACAACAACGTTTAATCATAGGGAGATTAAGAAAGTAACAGTCATTGTGTCTAGCACATATAGTGAAGGAGGGAACTAAACAGGCACAGGTGGAAGACTGAATGAACTAATCAGGGCTGAACGAACACAGGTGCAGACAGAGCATAATTGTTACAGGCAGTGACTTGTTGTTTCATTTTTGAAGTCCATAAAAGTGCATCTATCCATCATGTAACTGCTCCACACGGCTCCGGGGAGTTCATAAAGGCCTTCTGAAGTGAAGTGGTGCATTTGTGTAAGAAAACACATATTTGTGTATCCATATTTAAAACTGTATACACTAAAATAACTAGCTTCTGGCAGTCAGCGATATGCAAGTAGACTTACGCAAAAAAGTAACCCCTGATGTATAACATGGCGTGATGTATAGCAGCATCGTAAGCTTTGACGGCTCTCGCGGATAGGGCTGGGCAACAAACTCAAGCCCCTCTTCTCTTATATCGAAATCCTCCTCAATTTCTCATAAAAAATTCTCGTTTTAGACTTCTAATTCATGACCAGTGTTTTGTTTTGCTCTATCCTCTGGCACTGCTGTGTTCGTCAATACGCATGCGTCAAGGGTCAAAGGTTACTCTTTCGCCGTAAATCGATGTGTACAGTAGTCAGCCAGAAGTTAGTTATTTTAGTCTATAAAATTATATAAATATGGATATTTTTCTTACACAAACGCGCCACTGTGCTTCAGAAGGCCTTTATTAACAAGCCCCCCCCCACAGAGCCATGTGGAGCAGTTTTATGATGGATAGATGCACTTATATGGACTTCTAAAACAAAGTCACTGCCATTCTAAAGCTTGAAAGAGCCAGGACTTTTTTTTAAATATAACTCCGTCTATTTTATTCATCTGAAAGAAGAATGTCATATACACCTAGGATGGCTTGAGGGTGAGTAAATCATGGGCTAATTAATATTAACTCACTCCATACTGTACACACCTGTGAAGGGGGTGGGTTCTAAAATCCACTGCCGCTTCAATACTGTTTGATTGTTTATTATTATTTTCATATGTTCTTTTTTTATTTTACTTTGAATCTTCCATCACTGTACCTCTTATTGAGAGAAAGAACATGCTATCAGTATGTTTTGAGAAAGTTGCTGGTCAGAGCTAGAGCTCGACCAACTCCAACCTTGAAGAAGCTGTGTATCTGTGTATGTGTGCTAATATTCTTTGTTACAGATCAGTATTGGAGGTGGACAACTGGCATCCAAGGGAGGTTGACAGACTTGTTGTTCCGGACAAGCTGGCACCTATTCACAACCTGGAAGATCACAACGGTCCTAATTCCGGGGTTCCAGCTTCAGCAGTTTGATCGATGGAGATATGCTTATCAGCCTATCAGCTGATGTGAGGAAATATGATTATCTGTTTTCTCTTAGCCAATCTGAATCATTCAACCTGCAGTAATGACGTAACTAGACCTTGAAAAGAGTATAGTTGTGTTGAGAAATTTAATGTATGCAGAGCGTGGCATAGGAACTCCTTGTGAGACCTGAAACTGGCTTCTGCTGATCAAAACTGCAAACTATTCTTCAGTAAACATTCTTATTAATTAATCGCACTTCTGACTCTTGGTCTTCATTCCTCACATCTGGTCTTGGGTCCTAAACTGTTGTCCCCAACACCTGTCACGATTATGTTCTGTTTTGTTATTTTCAGCTGTTTCTGTATTAGTTCTCGTTGGTTTCTATGGGTACTGTATAGTTAATCTTTGTCCAGCTGTTCCTGTTTTGGTCCCCTTTTTTTCCTTGTGTATAAATACATACGGTTTGGTTCAGTTTGATGTCGGTCATCGTTAATGTTAGTGGTGTTCTTCCTGAGTGTTTTCTGATTAAATATTATTCTACGTATTCCTTGTCTTTGTGACTTCAGTGACTACCATACCACTACCATACAGAATTACCAACCTAATAAAGAGTTTAAAGATGGACTTACCAGTCTTGCAAAGGCCCATCACCTGCGAGAACAGGGCACTGGTGGAATACTGGTGGTGGAGGCTACAGCAGGGCAATTCTTCATGTAACATCAGCGAGGCAGAGAAGGAGCCAGAGCCAGAGCCAGAACCAGCTGCCTGCCCCGGGTCGAAGAAAGCTGCCTAGTCCATCTCAGAGCCAGGAGCGGAACACCACCTGATCTACGCCTTCTCTGCCAGTCCTGTTCGGTCCTGTCTGGAGATCTTACTCCTCCTGGTTTCGTCCAGTTCCCTGGATCCATCAGTGCCACTTGTGTTGTCCTGCTCCTCGGCTCTGCCACCGCCATTTGCTCCGTGCGGCTTCTCTGCACTGGCTCTGTCTTCCCGTCCACCAGCTCGATCTGAGGTTGAGTCCCTAGTTTCAGATCAGGCCTTCAGGCCCAAGTGTCCACTTCAGCCTGTCAGCCCGTCGGCTTTGCCACGGCTCTGTGCTCCTTTGACTCCAACGTGGTCCGTCAGCCCTAGGACTCCTCCGGGCTCACTCATCTCTCTGGATCAGCCTCGATCAGTCATCACTCTGCCTTCACCATGGACTTGCGAGTCTCCAGCTACACCCCGACCCTCCACCCCTTTGGCTCCACCAGGCTTCTCCTTCCCTTGGGCTTCCCCATTATCCTCACTCCCTCCGTCGCCCCGGTCAGCTGATCCCTCATCTCCACCTCTGTCCCATGAGCCAGTAGTTTCACCTAGGGCTGCTAGGCCGTGGATGTCGCCCAGGACCGTCTGCCTCTCTGCTTTGCCAATTTCTCCATGCACCTTAATTTCCCTCTGTGAGTCGGTCCCCAAGTCCTGTTGTTTCTGTATTAGTTCTTGTTAGTTTCTATGCTTACTGATTAGTTAATCTTTGTACAGCTGTTCCTCTTTAGTTCCCTCATTTCCCTTGTGTATAAATACTTACAGTTTGGTTCAGTTTGATGTCGGTCATTGTTAATGATACAATGCATGATACAAACAGACAAACATTCAAGTGCTGTTGAATGTCATTGTTGGAATTAATTGTTGTATAAAACTGAAGCTGATTTAACATGTCTACAATATTGATCTGTTTCTATATATTTATTTTATTAAGGAATACACACAAGGACACAGTGCACAAAAAAGTCCTGCATATGTCAAGATCTTTTCCTCTCTATCACACATATATGCAGTCTGGGTTTTTAAGCCATAAACTATAGCATAAAGTGTCAGCAGAGCCCAACCGAGCCACTGATGCCCACCTCTCACTGGCCCACAAGTTACTTGTAGCCATTTAAAGGAGACTAATTGAAAACACTCTTCTGTGTGATCAGATGACACATACACACACACACACACACACACACACACAAACACACACACACACACACCCTTACACACAGCAAGCTCCTCAGAGCCATTTAAAAGGAGTGTAATTGAAAACACTGGTCTGTGTGAACGGATGTGGGCATGTATCCAGGACGTATTCCTGAAATTCTTTCACTGGAGACAGAACCAGATGAGCCTAGAACTGAAAACAGATGGCCATGGAAGAAGAGGGACATTTTAGTGTGAGGAACAGGCCAGGTAAAGGTTGTTTGTACACTTGCTTTGCTTTCAGAGAGTCAAAGATGTGTTGGAATCGTGTCCAATATGGAAACATGTAGATACCATATTCTTCCAAGAAATTACATCTCAGTGGACAAAAGTCATAACAAATGACAATTCATCATATTCCCACATTTTATGAACATAAATAAATACCATATTATTGTGATAACTTTAATAGTGCACGTCCTTTCCAGTTCATGAGACTAACTAATTACTGATCTTCTTGAGATGTAAATGCTGGCCAAAGTCATCCATATTCATGGCAACTGGCTACATTTTGACTCAGGAGATTAATATTGAAATGTTCCATCTCATACCACTGAAATAATAACATGCAAAGTAATGGAAAGAAAACATTTCTTCATGCAGTGTGCCCACTGTTGTCCGATTCATAAATAAGTGATTCTGATAAACCAGTTGTTTTTCGTTCACTGAACAAAACTTGCTCAGACCTGATTTCAGTAACTTCTTCTCACCAGGTAAATATTATAAACCTGCATACCAATGCTTAATATGTTGTGTTATATGACACAAATTACTACCAGGGATTTTAAGTTATGTTAGTGTTGTGGATGAACCTTACGGTTAGAGGCAATGAGGTGACCGGGGCCGACATGCAAATCCCATGGTGCAGAAAAAAATAGCGCTACACACAAAAATAAATCTAAATAAATAAATAAAAGTAGACAGTACAGGGGGGTATTCCAGAAAGCAAGGTTAACTTACCGTCACATATACCCTGAACTCTCGATTGATTAACCCAAACCTTGCTTACTCGAGGTATGCTGGTTCCAAAAACGAGTCAGGGAGTAAGTTCAGACAACTCAGAGTATGTTCCCGGTTAACACACAAGACATTCTCAACAGAGCGACAAATCGATGATTCACCATGGAAACAGACACTAAGAAAAAGCGCTCCGTTCTACTTTCTCTTCTTCTTTTGTTTAATGTTGATTTACATAACTTACTTAGTGCACATCGCCACCTATTTGGTGGTTATGCAATCATTTTTTCAATGTTTTCTTTTAATAAGTAATCTTTATTCACTGAAAATAAGGATTCTATTGTTTGTTTGGTGCTAATTAATTGAATGCAGATCCATGTGTGAGATGACAATAAAATAAATAATAAATATATTTGAATTGAATTAACATTTAAACTTATTTGTTCTAATTCTTTAGAATTAATATATACTATTGTATATTATATAACTGAAACATATTTGGTTATATTAATAACTATTTTAATTATATAAAACACATCTGAATACCTAAGCAAACTAACCCTGGAACATAACCTGCTACGGAGCAGGTTATGTTCAGAGAGTGAGTTGCCATGGTTACTTACATACTCTGAAAGCTCCCTCCGTTTTTGGAACCGAAAGTTGAGGTTATCTGCTAACTTACTCTTAAACATACCTGGGTATGTCACATAACCTGCTTTCTGGAATACCCCTAAGGAAACGTTTGTGCCAACAGTCTATTGTTGACCCACACAGACTAAAGTGGCGGTACTCAGACCAAGCTCACGCCACTCTCACAAAACCTGACTACTGAATGTTACGGTGGCCATCTTAACGTTGTGGCTCTGCCTACGGAACATACCAAGCTATAGGGAAGTCTAACATAACATCACTCTAAAAAAAGCTGGGTTAAAAATAACCCAAGTTGGGTTGAAAATGGACTAACCCAACCCAGCAACTGGGTTGTTTTAACCCAGCGATTGGGTTGTTTTAAGCAAACCTTTAACCCAACCACTGGGTTAAAACAACCCAAATGCTGGGTTAGTCCATTTTCAACCCAACTTGGGTTATTTTTAACCCAGCATTTTTTAGAGTGATTTACACAACATTAAGTCACACATTTTTACACACAATAATCCTACATATATTGCACCCAACCCTCTTATATCTTTCCAGCATCACTATATCAATGTATACTATATGTGTGGACATGTGAAATGAGGGAATGTGCCCCATATTCCGTATATGGTCACGTAGTATCTTCGTGACAGGTTGCTAGGTGATTTTGTTTTGGAACCTTCGGGAAACTTTAACTCGATGTTTCTCAAAATTGACTTGAAAATTGAAAATTGAAAAAGCTGTTGAATCAGACAAGTTAATGATTCAATGACTCACTCATGTTGGTGGAGAGAATGATTCAGTAACTTTGTTTCGTTCCTGAATTAATAAGTGCTTTTTAATTAATCAGTTGAATGAAAATTCATAAAGATGATCACAACACTTACTGGGGAGTATTCCAGAAAGCAGGTTATGTGACATACCAAGGTATGTTTAAGGGTAAGGGAGCGGATAACCTCAACTTTCGGTTCCAAAAATGGAGGTAACTTTCAGGGTATGTAAGTAGCCATAGCAACTTATGTTCCAGGGTTAGTTTGCTTAAGAGGCATTATTCGGATGTGTGTAATATAATTAATATAGTTAAATTAATATAACTATTATTGTTATATACAGTAGTTACAGTTATAATATACAATATTATATATTAATTCTAAAGCACTATTATAACAAGGGAATGTTTAAATGTTAATTCAATTAAAATATATTTATTATTTATTTTATTGTCATCTCACACATGGATCTGCATTCAATTAATTAGCACCAAATAAACAATATAATCATTATTCTCAATGAATTAAGAATACTTATTAAACGAAGAGATTGAAAAAATGATTGCACAACCACCTAATAGGTGGTGATGTGCACTAAGTAAGTTATGTAAATCACCATTAAACAAAAGAAGAAGAAGGAAGTAGAATGGCGCACTTTTTCTTAGCGTCTGTTTCCATGGTGAATCATCGTTTCGTCACTTTGTTGAGAATGTCTTGTGTGTTAACTGGGAATATACTCTGAGTTGTCGGAACTTACTCCCGGATTCGTTTGTGGAACCAGCATACCTCGAGTAAGCAAGGTTTGGGTTAATCAACCGGGAGTTCAAGGTATATGTGACTGGAATACCCCCCCGGTGTAACAATGTAAAAACATAAAAATCCCTATTACTAATACACAAACTGACAGTCTGTATGGAACGCGCGAAAAGTCCCAGTGTTTCAGTATATTATATTATATATTAAAATGTACATTGCATAATGTAATATTGTTCCTTATGTTAAATAATATAATATTGAATTCATTAACATGCTGAATTAAAGGATATGAACACCACCACATGAAAAAAAGAGATATACTTGGTGAACTTGAGAGTAGTACCAACTTTGTTCAGTAACTAGGCAACTGCACTTTGCTGTTTGTAACAGTTGATTTGACAGTGTATGGTTTTTCATTTCAATTAGACTAAACTGTTCCCATGATAGCATCTCACACAGATGGCTTGAAAGCAAACTAACGTCCCATTATGTACATCGAGTACATCAGCTAACCTGATGCTTAGAATCTGGCAGGGTGGCAAGGCCTCCCATGGGGCTTTATATTTAATCATTAAATGCAGTTCAAACGCCACACACAGTAGATCTTAACTCAAAGGGCTCACGCAATACAGCCTGGCTCGCTTTGACTATTCAGCTTTTAATGCAGTTTAGCATTAAATCAAATATGTTCCTAATATGTCTGAGCTGTTGTGGTGAGGGAAATCAGAAAGACTTAAATGCCACATTTGAAAAAACTGATCAAGATGTTTCACGATAGCCTGCAGGGCACATGGAGAGGAGATGGAGACAAGCTAAAGATTCAGGAGAAACAAAGACAGATGCACTTGATCATATTCTAATAGCGGGAGGCGAGGTAGCTGTGTGTACATCTTAAGTACCTCTGCAAAATGACTATTCTTAGAAAAGATTTATTCATGAATGTGTTTGGACTTTGAATTGAAGAGATTATTTTCCAGCCTGGACCTACTGGTAATCTAATGCTGCATTCACGCCAGGTCGTAATTATCATAATTACAAGATGACAACACGTGACATTCTCTGAGCTGGTTGGAATTATTATAGTTTCTATGGCAACATGGTCAACGCCAAAATTAATTTGCAGCGGTCAGGTGAATGTATGAGTTCTGCGAGGATGTGAATGTAAAAATTACCATTTCCTACATGGAGTGAACGCACCTTAAATCAGTGATTCCCATGGGGGTACTTAAAGGGTTTACCCAAAATTGAAAATTATCCCATAATTTACTCACCCTCAAGTAATCCTAGACTTTTTTCAGCCGAACACAATCAGAGTTATAGTAAGGGGGGGGGGGGGATTTACACTGTTAAAGAGTTGGATTCTCATGCTAAATATGGCCAACATTTCAAAAAACGATTTGGACGTATGACAGACTATTTCTTCTCCCAGATGAGCACATGCCACATCAACAAGAGCGAGAGCAAGAGCGCGCCCATCGACAAGCTTCGTTCGGGTTACGTTTAAACCAAGAAAACTGAATTTAGAATATTTTTTGATAATAGTGTACATGTTTTTGATTACAGTACTTGCTCAAAAACTTGCTTTTTTCATTAGATTCTTATTAGATTTTTATTAGATTATTCTTATTTTTTATTGAAATCACTTAGCCTAGAAATCTAGACGCACCCTAGCAGCAGCAAATATAATTTGGAGCCAGGGTTGTCTAGTAACTCTCCACTGGCTTGTGAGCATGAAAAACCAAACTCTAGTCAGGCCAATCACATCGTGTATAGAGTTGGTGGGCGGGCTTAACATTAAGCTGCTGCTGCTGGTGAACAACGGCCTTTCGAATCGGCTTTGGCCGCGTCTCTGGAAGACTTGGAGTTAAGCTTTTTTTTGAGAGAAGAACAAAGAATGGCAATGAAGTCATTCCTAAAAAAGGAAGATGTGTTCTGAGTTTTGCCAAAAGGATACGGCAAAAGTTTAATCTATCAACTAGCTCCGCTGGTTGGAACATGCATGGGATTCAGCCACAACCCGCTTGTGATTGTTGTCTCACCACTGATAGCGCTCTGGTTGGTTGTAGCGAAATCCTATTGCGTGCAGAGGGAATTTGAAAGGCAACCGTTTATCCCGCCCCTCGGATTGAGCCCTGCCAATGGTGTGTCCCAGACCCAACATCTTGATGTGGGTCTGCCATGTCAGGCTAGAAATCACTGCTTTGCCTATGAAAAACAAACCAAAATAACTTTTATATAAGAAAAGATGTAACCTTTTTACAACCCCAAATCAGAAAAAGTTGGGACAGTATGGAAAACGCAAATAAAAAACAAAAGAAGTGATTTCTAAATTTACTTTGACTTGTATTTCATTGCAGACAATATGAACACAAAATATTTCATGTTTTGTCTGGTCAACTTCATGTCATTTGTAAATATGCATCCTTTCCTGTCATTCAGACCTGCAACACATTTAAAAAAAAGTTGGGACAGTAAAGCATTTACCACTTTGTAATGTTGCCATTCCTTTTCACAACACTTAAAAGACGTTTAGGGACTGAAGACACCAAGTGATGAAGTGTTTCAGGTGTAATTTTGTCCCATTCTTCCTGCAAACAAGTCTTAAGGTGGGCAACAGTGCGCGGTCTTCATTGTCGCATTTTGTGCTTCAAAATGCGCTTGGAGACAGGTCGGACTGCAGGCAGGCCAGTCAAGTACCCGTACCCTCTTCCTCCGCAGCCAGGACTTTGTAATGTGTGCAGAATGTGGTTTTGCATTGTCTTGTTGAAATATGCATGGACGTCCCTGGAAAAGATGTCTTCTTGAAGGCAGCATATTATGCTCCAAAATCTCTATGTACTTTTCAGCATTAATGGTACCTTCACAGAAGTGCAAGTTACCTTTGCCAAGGGCACTGACACAACCCCATACCATGACAGACCCTGGCTTTTGGACTTGTTGCTGGTAACAGTCTGGATGATACTTTTCTTCTTTGGTCCGGAGCACACGGCGTCCATTCCTCCCAAAAAATACCTGAAATACTGATTCATCTGACCACAGTACACGTTTCCACTGTGTGATGGTCCATCCCAGATGCCTCCGAGCCCAGAGAAGTCGACGGCGCTTCTGGACACTGTTAACATAGGGCTTCCTTTTGGCACAGTACAGTTTTAACTGGCATTTGTGGATGTAACTACGTATTGTGGTACTTGACAAAGGTTTGCCAAAGTAGTCCTGAGCCCATGTGGCGATATCGCTTATAGATGAATGACGATTCTTGATGCAGTGCCGCCTGAGGGATCGGAGATCACGGTTGTTCAGTGATTGCTCCTTGAATCCTTGAATCTTGAATCCTGTCCCAACTTTTTTTTAAACGTGTTGCAGGTCTGAATGACAGGAAAGGATGCATATTTACAAATGACATGAAGTTGACCAGACAAAACATGAAATATTTTGTGTTCATATTGTCTGCAATGAAATACAAGTCAAAGTAAATGTAGAAATCACTTCTTCTTTTTTTTTGTTGCGTTTTCCATACTGTCCCAACTTTTTCTGATTTGGGGTTGTAGTACAGGTGCGCAGATTGAGTCAGCGGGCAGTCAGGCTCTGTAATAGAAATGCAAGGGCCTCAAACCAAATTTGCCATGGGGATTTGATTCTTTCTCAGTACGCAGGTCTAAACAGCATTGACATTTCCACCAGTGAGGGAAAGACATGCTCCTATGTAATATTCATCTGGAGCTCAGATGTGAACGCACATGTCCAAATGACAACCTTGACTAGGCTAATTCTCACTCACCCCTGCAGATTTGGGGGACTTTCCATGACTTTGTACATATTAGGAAAATATCCCTGGTTTAGTCTATCTATAAGGCCAGGAGGATGGGTAACTGCACATACAACTCAAACTCAGTTTAACATTAAGATAATGTAGGAGATCTTTTACTGCCATTCTTCTAATCTCAACATAGATTAGAAGAAAAACATTCCTCTACCTACATTTTACATGGCTTTACACAATACTATAAAAACATAAAGTGCATCATTCGCGCATTTTGTCATTTCCATCACATAAACAGCTACATACAGTATGTATGGCTTTTCTGACAAGGTAAACTTGCTCAGTAGTTCACCTGGTCGGCTTGGTTGAGATTGGAGCTCTCGGGAATGCGTCTTGTGACTCAAGACACTCTATGAAAGAGCTGTAGGCTCAAAGACTTGTGGAAACAAGTGAAGTTACTAAACGTAATTTCGTGAGGAAGTACGCCCATCTAATCTTCCAATTAATTCCAAGGTATAAAACCAGCAGCTTACCTCTTCCCATTGTTAGTTCTTGCAGCATTTGGCCCGTCCTAATCTGCATGACTGACTTCGCTGCTCATTTTCACCTGTTGATCACCCAGGTCGCCGGTCTCTCCGCTCCACCACAGCCCAGCGCAAAACACCTCTCTCCTCCTCAATCTAACGTAGATCATCACAGGGCCCGGTCGATCCTTGTAGTGATGCATCGAGGCCATCATCAATATCATTGTAAATCCTCTTCAGCAGCAAGCCCTTCCGTACCTCCTGTCGAGAAATGGTCCGTCAATCGCACTCAGGCACGCGTTATCCAACATGGGTATCCATATCTCCCAGAGGAATTCAAAAACGCAACTTCTCGATCTGCTCGTGCGCTCTCAACAAAACTCACGCCGCATTCAGCGTCCTCCCAGCACCATGCAAACATCAACGCAAGTAACTGCACGATCCATATGGTCCGCCTCAGTTTCAGCCGGCAGCAGCCGCCGCCGTAGCTTTCCTCGTCCGCTGCTCATTCCGGCCGGCAGTCTATCGCGGCCGCAGACGTTAGTTCCGCGGCTGCTCGCAATAGTTCCACAGCTCTCCGACAGTGACTGTTAGCTTTCCTCCTCCCACAGGTGAGTATAGCTTCTTCTGTCCACATTAACAATATTTCTGTTCCTTCTCAGTTAAATCCATCTAGCAATGGAATCCCAGATAGCACACATACATCTCGGAGTCTATTTGATGTGCGTGTTTACATCTGGAAGACGTATTTATTTATTTATTTTAGAGTGTTTGCTCATCTGCAATACGTCTATTGGACGTTTCCTGTCAGATGTCAAATAGACGTTTAAACAATGTCTTTAAGATGTTTATGATTTAGAATGTATGAAAAACTGACATCTTAAAGACGTCTATCAGATGTTTGTAAACAGCAGATGCTTTCCAGATTGAGTGATCATTAACAGACGTCTTGCAGACGTACGTGTGCTATATGGGATAAGTACAAATTTGAGGCTACCTGTGCAAATGCCACTACTCCCATTCCCCCCCACCCCCCTCCCCCTTCCATTCCTCTCTCCTCCGCTATCAGAGCAGACCCAAGCGTGAGGCTGCCTCCGCAAACGGTCATGCCTCCCTTTCCCCCTCTCATTAATTTCTCCTCTGCTATCGGCACAGACCCAAGCGTGAGGCTGCCTCCGCAAACGGTCATGTCCCCCTTTCCCTTCCCCCCTCTCATTAATTTCTCCTCTGCTATCGGCACAGACCCAAGCGTGAGGCTGCCTCCGCAAACGGTCATGTCCCCCTTTCCCTTCCCCCCTCTCATTAATTTCTCCTCTGCTATCGGCACAGACCCAAGCGTGAGGCTGCCTCCGCAAACGGTCATGTCCCCCTTTCCCTTCCCCCCTCTCATTAATTTCTCCTCTGCTATCGGCACAGACCCAAGCGTGAGGCTGCCTCCGCAAACAGTCATGTCCCCCTTTCCCTTCCCCCCTCTCATTAATTTCTCCTCTGCTATCGGCACAGACCCAAGCGTGAGGCTGCCTCCGCAAACGGTCATGTCCCCCTTTCCCTTCCCCCCTCTCATTAATTTCTCCTCTGCTATCGGCACAGACCCAAGCGTGAGGCTGCCTCCGCAAACGGTCATGCCCCCCTTTCCATTCCCCCCTCTCATTAATTTCTCCTCTGCTATCGGCACAGACCCAAGCGTGAGGCTGCCTCCGCAAACGGTCATGCCCCCCTTTCCATTCCCCCCTCTCATTAATTTCTCCTCTGCTATCGGCACAGACCTAAGCGTGAGGTTGCCTCCGCAAACGGTCCTGCCACCCCCTCTCTTTCCTTTTTCTTCCGCCGTTGGAGCTGATCCAAGCGTGGGGTTGCCAGAGCATTAGCCCTGGAGGCGGACCCAGTTCCTCCCTATTCAGAATTGTTATTCCAGTAACTGTAACACCTCATGTCTGGATTCAATATTTTAAGCCAGAACACTGCAATCCTACTGGACAGCTTGGAGAGTTTGAAACAATTCCATTCCTCCTACAACCAGTTTTTTCCAACTTTTTTCCTCCTTTCAAATTCCTCATTCATCTCATATCGCAACCAGATTAAGTCCGTCCAACCTAGTACCATCAAAGTCTATCTCAGCGGCATTCAATTTTCGAATCTACGGCCATCCATCCAACCATCTCCGATCTCCAAGTTTTAAACGAGGACACCATCCGTTTCCTCATCAATGCAGCAAAACTGATCATTTATTAAAAACGGCCATTTCATCCATATCTTCAATCTCCTGACACCCATTCAGCCATATCAATATCTTTCTTTCTCCCTTGCACACAGGGAGGTTCAGATCTCTTCTCGCAGTGCCTCGCAAATTTGATATTGCCGCTGCAGTGCTCCACCAATTTGATACTGCTGCTGCAGTGCTCCACCAATTTGATACTGCCGCTGCAATGCTCCACCAATTTGATACTGCTGCCGCTGCAGTGCTCCACCTTTTGATACTGCTGCTGCAGTGCTCCATTAATTTGATACTGCCGCTGCAGTGCTCCACCAATTTGATACTGCTGCCGCTGCAGTGCTCCACCTTTTGATACTGCTGCTGCAGTGCTCCATTAATTTGATACTGCCGCTGCAGTGCTCCACCAATTTGATACTGCTGCCGCTGCAGTGCTCCACCTTTTGATACTGCTGCTGCAGTGCTCCATTAATTTGATACTGCCGCTGCAGTGCTCCACCAATTTGATACTGCTGCTGTAGTGTTTGGCTTTACTTGATACTGCCGCTGCAGTGCTCCACCAATTTGATACCGCTGCTGCAGTGTTGTGCTCCGCTTGAGGCTGCAGTGCTCCGCTTGGTGCTGCAGTGCTCCACCATTTGATACTGCCGCTGCAGTGCTCCACCATTTGATACTGCTGCCGCAGTGCTCCACCAATTTGATACTGCTGCTGCAGTGCCTCGCAAATTTGATACTGCTGCTGTAGTGTTTGGCTTTACTTGATACTGCCGCTGCAGTACTCAACCAATTTGATACCGCTGCTGCAGTGTTGTGCTTTGCTTGAGGCTGCAGTGCTCCGCTTGGTGCTGCAGTGCTCCGCCAATTTGATACTGCCGCTGCAGTACTCCACCAATTGATACCGCTGCTGCAGTGCTCCGCTAATTTGATGCTGCAGGGTTTTGCTTTACTTGATACCGCTGCTGCAGGGTTTTCGCTTGATGCTGCAGTGCTCCGCTTGAGGCTGCCGTGCTCTGCTTGATGCTGCCCTGCTCCGCTTGATGCTGCCGCTGCAGTGTTTTGCTTGAGGCTGCCGTGCTCCGCTTGATGCTGCCGCTGCAGTGCCCGCCAATTTGAGACTGCCGCTGCAATGCTTTGCTTGATACTGACAATGCAGTGCCCGCCAATTTGAGACTGCCGCTGCAGTGTTTGGCTTTACTTGATGCTGCTGCAGTGCCCGCCAATTTGAGACTGCCGCTGCAGTGTTTGGCTTTACTTGATACTGCTGCTGCAATGCCTGCCAATTTGAGACTGCCGCTGCAGTGTTTGGCTTTACTTGATACTGCTGCTGCAGTGCCCGCCAATTCGAGACTGCCGCTGCAGTGTTTGGCTTTACTTGATACTGCTGCTGCAATGCCTGCCAATTTGAGACTGCCGCTGCAGTGTTTGGCTTTACTTGATACTGCTGCTGCAGTGCCCGCCAATTTGAGACTGCCGCTGCAGTGTTTGGCTTTACTTGATACTGCTGCTGCAGTGCCCGCCAATTCGAGACTGCCGCTGCAGCGTTTGGCTTTACTTGATGCTGCTGCTGCAGTGCCCGCCAATTTGAGACTGCCGCTGCAGTGTTTGGCTTTACTTGATGCTGCTGCTGCAGTGCCTGCCAATTTGAGACTGCCGCTGCAGTGTTTGGCTTTACTTGATACTGCTGCTGCTGCAGTGCCCGCCAATTTGAGACTGCCGCTGCAGTGTTTGGCTTTACTTGATACTGCTGCTGCAGTGCCCGCCAATTCGAGACTGCCGCTGCAGTGTTTGGCTTTACTTGATACTGCTGCTGCAGTGCCTGCCAATTTGAGACTGCCGCTGCAGTGTTTGGCTTTACTTGATACTGCTGCTGCAGTGCCCGCCAATTTGAGACTGCCGCTGCAGTGTTTGGCTTTACTTGATACTGCTGCTGCAGTGCCCGCCAATTCGAGACTGCCGCTGCAGCGTTTGGCTTTACTTGATGCTGCTGCTGCAGTGCCTGCCAATTTGAGACTGCCACTGCAGTGTTTGGCTTTACTTGATACTGCTGCTGCTGCAGTGCCCGCCAATTTGAGACTGCCGCTGCAGTGTTTGGCTTTACTTGATACTGCTGCTGCAGTGCCCGCCAATTCGAGACTGCCGCTGCAGTGTTTGGCTTTACTTGATACTGCTGCTGCAGTGCCTGCCAATTTGAGACTGCCGCTGCAGTGTTTGGCTTTACTTGATACTGCTGCTGCTGCAGTGCCCGCCAATTTGAGACTGCCGCTGCAGTGTTTGGCTTCACTTGATACTGCCGCTGCAGTGCCCCACCAATTTGAGACTACCGCTGCAGTGCCCCACCAATTTGAGACTGCTGCTGCAGTGCTTCGCTTGAGACTGCCGCTGCAGTGCCCCACCAATTTGAGACTGCCGCTGCAGTGCCCCACCAATTTGAGACTGCTGCTGCAGTGCTTCGCTTGATACTGCCACTGCAGTGCCCCACCAATTTGAGACTGCCGCTGCAGTGCCCCACCAATTTGAGACTGCCGCTGCAGTGCCCCACCAATTTGAGACTGCTGCTGCAGTGCTTCGCTTGAGACTGCCGCTACAGTGCCGGCCAATTTGAGACTCTGCCAATTTGATACTGCCGCTGCAGTGCTCCGCCAATTTGATGCTGCTGCCACACTGCTACGTCTGATTCTGCTGCGGCCGTGCCCCGCCAATTTGATACTACTACTGCAGTGCTCCACCTGGTATTGCGCTGCAGTTCTCCACCAATTTGATACTGATACTGCAGTGCCCCACTCAATCCATGCTGCCACCGTAGTACCGGTTTTAAAACCGCCACAGCAGTGATCTGCCTACTTAAATCCTGCTGCTGCAGTGCAGTCTCCCATTCCTTCTGTTCTCCAATTTTTGGGGGGGTCTTATAGACTATTGAAATATTTATGCAGATTCCTTAAGTAATCATGAGCTGTTCCAATTCCCATAATTCTGGCTTGCTGTCTATTTATGCATTTATGTTTTTGGGGGGCAATCGGAGCTCGGGTAGAAAATCCTCTCCGAGCCCCTCTATAGCAGACAGCACGCCAAATCCGTTTACCACTTTTACCAAGATTATATGGGCACACAAACTCATGAAGTGAAGTTACTAAACGTAATTTCGTGAGGAAGTACGCCCATCTAATCTTCCAATTAATTCCAAGGTATAAAACCAGCAGCTTACCTCTTCCCATTGTTAGTTCTTGCAGCATCCCTCCTCCTCCCCGGCTCCTCCCTTTTGAACAATTTTTCCTGTTATAGGGGGGCAATCGGAGCTCGGGTAGAAAATCCTCTCCGAGCCCCTCTATAGCAGACAGCACGCCAAATCCGTTTACCACTTTTACCAAGATTATATGGGCACACAAACTCATGAATCTAAAATGGCATGGTTGCTTCAGTTATAATCTCATGTTAGCTTTTCTAACACTATCAGTTTGGTTAGGGTATTGTAGGTGGCATGCTATTGTCAAACATATAGAGCATTCAAGGCACAATATGTAAGATTTTTGGATTAAAATATCCAAAAACAACTAGAACAGTGTTATATATTTTTTTACTTCTCTACTTACATTATCCCATGTTCCCCACTTACATGTACCCCAATGTTGCCAAGAATGTTTAAATCCAGAGAAATTAGCATATTATCTGTTTCAGAGAAAATTGTACATGGTTTAAGCGCCACTCACTGGGCATTTCACTTTTAAATTGGAAAAGCACACGTAATATCATTTAAAGTCTAAGGGCCCTATTTTAACGATCTGAGCACATGGTCTAATGGGCACCGCGCAGGTGCACTTAGGGCGTGTCCAAATCCACTTTTGCTAGTTTAAAGATGGGAAAATTGGACAGCGTGCCAGGCTCATGGTCTAAAAGGGTTATACCTAGTCTCTTAATAAATCATGGGTGTGCTTTGGGCGTAATGTGCAATAAACCAATCAGAGTCTCATCTCCCATTCTCTTCGCTTTTTACATGGCATGTTACTAACTTGCCCTTTAAATAACACAAAAAAATATTTACTATTGACTTTAGACCAGGTTTTTGTAGGTCAATAGTCGAGTCAAATCACCTTTATTTGTATAGTGTTTTTTACAATGCAGATTGTTTCAAAGCAGCTTCACAGGGGTAAAAGGAAAATAATGCAACAGAATTTGATTCGGCTGTACAGCCGCTCTGGAGAAAAAAGGGATGTAATCCAGCTCAGTTCTGTTCTCATATAGTGTCAATGCGGGCAGATTGCAGATAGTAATATAGTTGAATATTTAGTGTCCCCAACTAAGCAAGCCAAAAGCCAAAGGCAAAAGAGGCAACGGTAGTAAGGAACCAAAGCTCCATCAGGAGACAGAATGGAAAACCTCTCCAAAACCTTAGGAGAATCCAGGCCCACTATTTGAACTGGATATGGCCCAGATCAGGCTGACTACAGTAAACCTCGGGATAAACAGAGAGACTAACATTAGCATAGATGCCATTCTTATTATGATGTAACGAGTACATCAGGTGTTATGGGAAGTGTTCCCGGTTCCGGCTGACCTAGTTAATGCAGCCTAAAACAATCATTTAACTGATTTTGATAATATAAATTGATAATGCTCTATGTGTATGCCATAGTAAAGAGATGTGTTTTTAGTCTAGATTTAAACTGACAGAGTGTGTATGCTTTCCAAACAATGCTAGGAAGACTGTTCCAAAGTTCAGGTGCTAAATAGGAAAAAGATCTACTGCCTGCAGTTGATTTTGATATTCTAGGTATTATCAACTGGACAAAATTTTGAGATCGCAATAGACGTGATGGAGTATAATGCGTTAAGAGCTCGCTCACGTACTGGGGAGCTAAACCATTTAGTGCTTTGTAAGAAATTAGCAAGATTTTAAAATGTATACAATGTTTAATAAGGAGCCAGTAGCCTGACAAGCCAGACCCACATCAAAATGTTGGGTCTGGAAACTCACCATTGACAGGGCTCAATCCGAGGGGTGGGATAAACGGTTGTCTTTCAAATTCCCTCTGCAGGCAATTGGATAGCACCATGAGCGCCACAACCAACCAGAGCAAAGAAGAAGGTGAAGCCGAGCTAACATTAGTTGATAGACTTTCGGCGTATCCGGTCGGCAAAACTTTGAACACATCTTCTTTTCTTAAGAATGATTTCAGTGCCTTTCTTTGTTCTTTTCTCAAAGAAAAGCTTAACTCCAAGTCTTCCAGAGTCGCGGCCAAAGCTAATTCAAAAGACTGCTGTTCATCAGCTTCTTTGTTTACGAGTAGCACGCAGAACCTCCGCTACTCTTCCGTGACGTGCCGTCATTATGTTAAGCCCGCCCACCGACTCTACACACACTGTGATTGGCCTGACCAGAGTTTGGTTTTTCCAGCTCTCAGGTCTACCAAGAGTTGCTAGACTACACTCGCGCCAAAATAAATGTTCTGCCGCTAGGGTGCGTCTAGATTTCTAGGCTAAGGAGCCAGTGCAGTGTTGACAGAACAGGGCTAATATGGTCATACTACCGCGTTCTAGTAAGAACTTGAGCTGCTGCGTTTTGGACCAGCTGCAGTTTATTTATTAAGCAAGCAGGGCAACCACCCAGTACAGCATTACAATAATCTAGCCTTGAGGTCATGAACGCATGAACTAACTGTTCAGCATTTTGCATTGAAAGCATATGCCGTAATTTAGATATATTTTTAAGATATAAGAATGCCGTTTTACAGATTCTAGAAATGTGGCTTTTAAATGAAAGATTGGTATCAAAGAGCACACCCAGGTTCCTAACTGACAAAGAGGACTTGACAGAGCAGCTATCAAGTGTTACACAGTATTCTAGGTTACTACGTGCAGAGGTTTTTTGTCCAATAATTAGAAATTCTGTATTTTCAGAATTAAGTTCATAAGAATTTAAGATCATCCAATTTTTTTATATCAGTATCAGCATTCCGTCAATTTTGTGAATTGATAAGTTTCGTCAGGGCACAAAGAAATATAGAGCTGAGTATTGTCAGCATAACAATGAAAACTAACAGCATGCTTCCTAATGATATCTCCCAAGGGTAACAGGTACAGGGTGAAAAGCAACGGTCCTAGCACTAGCAGCCTTGCGGTTCCCTTTCAGTCGGTCACGTTCGACGTACGTCAGACGTCACCGACGAATTGGGATCACTTCAGGGAGCCCCTATCAGCTTCAAGATATAGAGAACAGGCCAATGGGCCATTGGCGTGCAAGATTTGCATCTTGCGCTCCGCCCCGCACCGCGGGTATAAACAGGAAGCGAGAGCAGCGCACTATTGTCATTCACTTCGGAGCCGAACGGCTTTGATTAAGCAAGACTGCTTTTCTAAAAGAGAGCCTATCTACAAGAGAGATACTCCAGAGAATGAGAAGAACGCTTTGTGTTGGCAAAAAGGCACAATCAGCGCGATCACGTGCTCACCGCTGCATCAGCATAACAAACTGCTGTTCTCACAGCAACTGTCAGTTCGGTGAGGGCGTTTGTTTCAGTGAGTGCAGACACAGGGCTGCACTTACCTCCTGTGTGCTGCCGTGGTCTTCCCCTGGGTGCTTCAGCACTGTTGAAAGAGCGTTTCCTCACAAAAGTCTTTTTCAAGATGCGGTTGTTTCCTGTCCTGACGGCCACGATCCCTCTCGCATAAACATGTTGAGACTGTGTTCATGGGTGATCCATGTTCTCTCAGGGGAACGGGATCACGTTGACGTGTGCCATCTAGCTGCCGGGTGACAGCGCGGGTTGCCACGGCAACCCAGCGTGCGTCACTCGGCACCTCCGATGCGTGGTCGAAACTATGATACCTTAAACGGGGTTGAGTCCCTTCGCAGATGGGATTGCTGGTCCTTAATAAAAGGGGACCTAGCGTTTCATTTGGGGCTCTAGCAGAGGACACATGTCAATCGCTGCATCGGAGAGAGGGCTGTTATGTGTTGAAAATGAAGATGCTGAGATTCCCACTATAATAGTGGGCGCTCATGCTGAATCAGATTCATACTTGACAGCCATGCTTTCCCGGGTGGCTGAGGCATAGTACAATGCATTATTCGCCTTGCCCGCCCCTTGCCTTTTCCAGGATGTGCATTGGAAGGCTTTGGCATTGTGGAACTATTTGGTGCCAAAATATGGAACACCAATAGGGCCATAATCTGTATAAAGTTTTCCTCTCTCTCACTACCCTCATCGGTGGGGTGGCAGTGCCACTGGCAGGCCACCTCCGCCCTGCTTAGTGCACGAGGGTAGTTCTGAGCCAAGGTTGAGCTGCGCACAGAGCTGGCCCTTGGCCAGATGATGTCCACCCTGGTCCAGAAACACCATTGACCCGGATTTGGTCAGGAACTTCCCCCGGAGGAGGGCCGGGTGGAAAACCATTAGTAATTCTGTTCTGCCACTAGTGTTAAAAAACAGCCAGTGGTACCCAAATTCTCAAGAGCAGTTCCAATACCTCTGGGTCTTCGGGTTCAGGGAGTTCGCTCTCATTCCCCTCCCCACAAGAGGGCGAGAATGGCAGTGTGTGACGCTTCAAAGCCTCGCCACTCTCATTCCCTTCTTCTCAGCGGTGCGTGGATGACAGTGTGCGACGCTATGCCTCGCCACTCTTGTTCCCCGCTGAGGAAGGAGGTGAGGCAGACCGTGTGCAACGCCACAAAGCCTTGCCACGCTCAGCCCCTCCTTCATTTGGAGAGCGCGCTTGGCGGTGTACAACGCTCCCATGCCTTGTCAGCCTCTGGTGCCTCTCCAAATCGCCAGCAGGGAGTGCCGGCTGTGGGAACGCACACAAGTGGCCTTCACACACTCGCACACCCCCTCAGCGGAAACAGGTAGTGTTGCACAGCAAACTCAGACCCCACTGCGGGCCGCTACCATGCCGTCCGTCGGGTCCCTGCATGCCGCTACGCTGCCCCGCTGCGGGTACGTCTGTGGTGCCGTTGGTCCCGCTTGCACGGTCTCTGGGAGCCTGGCTAGTGCTTCCCAGCCTGTCTCGCCAGCTCATCTGTACCATCAGACTCAGCTATGCGATTCAGTTCGCCTGGCGCTCCCCCAAGTTGTGCTTCAGGCGGAGGTCGCTGTCCTACTGGCGAAGGACGCAATAGAGCCGGTCCCTCCAGCCGATATGGAGTCCGGGTTCTACAGCCCATACTTCATTGTACCCAAGAAAGGCGGCGGGTTATGACCTATCTTGGATCTGCGATACTTGAACCGCTCCCTTCACAGGATGCTGTTCAGAATGTTAACGCAGAAATGCATCTTCAGGTGCATCCGTCCCCAAGATTGGTTTGCAGCAATCGACCTGAAGGACGCGTAGTTTCATGTCTCGATTCTCCCTCGACACAGACCGTTTCTGCACTTTGCATTCGACAGACGAGCATATCAGTACGAAGTCCTGCCCTTCGGGTTGTCCCTGTCGCCCCGTGTCTTCACGAAAGTCGCGGAGGCGGCCATTGCTCCCATGAGAGAGCATGGTGTTCGCCTTCTCAATTATCTTGACGACTGGCTGATACTTGCCCAATCGCGGGATCAGTTGTGCAAACACAGGGACATGGTGCTTCGGCACCTCAGCCAGTTGGGTCTTTAAAAAGGAGCATAGTTGTGAGGATACTGCCTTTTCTAGTATTTTTGACAGAAAGGGTAGATTTGAGATTGGCCTGTAATTGACTAATTCTGTAGGATCAAGTTGCGTTTTTTTTAATAAGAGGTTTATTAATTAGATTAGATTAGACTCAAGTTTATTGTCATTACACATGTACAAGTACAATGCAACCAAATGAGTTTGGAGCAAGCCTCCGAGCCGCAGCTATTTAAAGCGCCACCACACGCTCTCCAGAAAAAAAGAAATGCAGATTGCAAAGCATACATGCAAAACATAACATAACATACATAACACAGTACACGTGGTCACATGATGGATTTTTTTGTTGGGACTGAGTAAGGGAGATAGGAAGGAGGAAAGGGAGGGGCAGACGGTTGGACGGGGGCAGGGATAGGGGTGAGGTATGTATGATGCGAGTAAGAGTCCTGTGTTGTGTGAGCTTGTGTTGTGTGAATGTGAATGTTAGTCATAACTTAAGATGTTTTCGAGTTCAGTTCTGTGGTTTGTCCTTGAAGGGAGATATGGCAGTGCACAGGGAACGATAGCAAGATTGCAGGACCCAGCTGTCAAGCTGACCTCCCAACCGAGAGAGATACAGGGTAGCCGATGAGGTGAGGGAAGGAGGGGGTCAATATCTTAATTCATTTAGCTGATCTTCGGTAATTTTCCGGACCATAATCATTCAATCCGTTCTGATCCTCAGCGTCAGTGGCGAGCGTCCGGTTCGTGAATTGACTTCGACATTTCATCCAATTTCATGATCAGACCAGACATACTGTGTAGCAGTTCACTAGCCTGACCCCCGATGGAGCCCACTCTTCCCTGCGTCTCCACAGTCCGGGCTGAGATGTTACGATACAGTTCCTCATTCTGTGTCACTCTTTGATCTAATACCTTCAGTTGGTCACACACATCCCGAAGCACTCTTTAATTTCCACAGACAGCGGCTGGGTGAATTTACTGGCAGCTGTCTTACCAATCTTCCGATAGGTCAGGGCAATCCCAAGGCCGAAAAATAGGAACCCCGCCATCAAAATGCCAATTATGAAAAAATCCTCCACATCCTCCACGGACAGGACTTCCAGACACACGACTTGCCAGTTGTTCCAGGTGTCCTGAGTGTAACCCGCAGCGAAGGTCCCGTCCGGGCAGGTGGGTTCTCCCGGTGCACCCTTCCTTAGTGAGAAAATCTTGTCAATCGCGCTGAGAGACCAGTTAATTAATTCCATTTCAGTATTTTCAGGAGTCCAGCAAGCAGGGGGTCAGAAAAATAGACAGCGCTAAAGCAGAGCAGGGAGCAGATAGAAGGCACGTCTGCTCTGTATGAGATCAGGAAGTTGAAAACAACTGCCACAACTGAAAACAGTCAGCTTAAAGGTTTACGGTACATATCCTAATGACAAAAATGAATTAATGATATTAAGAAGAGGATCTACAACCTCTGGAAGCATCTCTTTCAGTAACTTAGTCGGTATAGGGTCGAGCATACGCACATGTTGTTGATTTAGATGATTTAAGTGAGTGGATTTTTTTCTCAGTGACACTACAATGCACTGCCTGATGCCATACTTTAGTAGATGGTTGCATAGTTATAATTTTCTCCCTAATATTATCAATCTTGCACATAAAGAAGTTCATAAAGTCATTACTGCTATGCTGTTTGCAAATGTCAGAAGTTGAAACTTTATTTTTTGTTAATTTAGCCACTGTATCAAATAAATACCTACGGTTGTGTTTGTTTTCTTCTAAGAGAGTCGAGAAATAAGCAGTTCTAGCAGTTTTTATGGCCTTTCTGTACGCAATAATGCTCTCTTTCCACGAAATGCGGAAAACCTCCAGTTTTGTTTTCTTCCAGCTGCGCTCCATTTTTCTGGCTGCTGTTTTAAGGGCCTGAGTGTGCTCGTTGTACCACGGCCATTGGACTATTTTCTTTCTGGTCAATAGCGCAGTCGTTTTCAGTTCATCAAAATAGCAACGCACACCTCGTTTTCAGACCAGCACGTCCATGGGCAAACAGATAGACGGGAGTGCATTTGCTATTTAAATAATGTGGCATGAAAATGATACCTGCATCGGGCTGAAACTAGCAAAAAACACTTGTGTCGTACCTGGCCCTGCATTGCACCGGGTGTATGATTGGGCCCTAAATCTGGGAATGAAGTACTGTCAGCGTATAAGAGATCTGGCCTTTAACTGCGTAAAACTCATACAATTTATTAAGAATCATATTCCACACACTCAGTGAAAGCAATTTGCTTGTTAGTGTACAAGTCAAAGAAAATACTAGACACATAAAGGCAGTTTAAAAGGCTCTTTGAATGACAAATGCAAGTGCTCTGACCGTTTCATGCCCTCCCCGCTGAACGCTGTGAATCCAGTGCAGTAGGTGGATGTGATACAGTGCAGAGCTCAGAAACTCTTTCACCCTGGATCCTGTTTAATAAAACCAAGTTATTGCCTCTAGAGCACCATTAAAAATCTTTATAAAAGGATCATGGCATGCACAGAACCGCTGCACTCACATGAGCACTCCATGGGGTCCATGAAGAAGATTTACTACATAAAGCTTGATTTTTTTTTTTTACATGTTCATTACATTTTTAACACTCTGGTGATCTGTGAAGCATAATGTAATGTGTTTGTGTTAATATAACATTATGTAACTATAATTTTAAATGTTACCTGGAAAAGCATTTTCTATAATAGGTTTATGGGTATGGAGAGAGAATATGGGTCTGTAAAACCCCTGATTAAGAACATGGACTGTATGTTTCCAGGTTAAAGAAAATGTTATGGCATCTTAGGTTATGAAAGACCACCTTTCTCCTAGTCTTTACACTAGGGAATATTTCATCTCTGTAGAAACTGAAAGGGGTACATTGAGGCTAAAAGCAACCCGAGGTAAAATGTTCTTTTAAAATGTTTCCCCCTCCCAAAACCCTAAAAACCTGTAGCAACAAAACTCATTTCAAGCACATCAAACTATCAGAAATGAATTAGCACTGCATCAGAAAACCTGCTTGTCCGTGTAATGTTTTATTAACAAATTTCGGGAGGAGCACGTTCAGACAATTAAACCTACTTAAACACAAGTGGAGCATGTTCAGATAATTAAACCTAATTAAACTGGAGCACATTAACCTAATCAATTTAATCAACGATTAGGAGGTGTATATATACAGCAGATTTACCTTCTTTCATTGACAGTTTCTTAACATCCCTCCACCACCCCATCTCCTCACTTTGATTTAATAAACTCTTATTAGACGTCAACACAATTCATAATACAATCCAGTCTAGTTCTAGACTATCTCTATCACGGGGTATACTCTAGGTCTCGGGCCAAAAATTCAGAGCCCGGAGCCCTCCCCGGAGGGCACGCCAAATACGCATAATCTTTACTCTATTTAATTTGATGTAGTGTGAACTCGTGAAATGTACACTGTAAAAAATCCAACTTATGTTTTGTATGACAAATTCAGCTTTTAAAGTTTATTCAACAACACTGTAAAAAAATCCAACTTATGTTTTGTATGACAAATTCAGCTTTTAAAGTTTATTCAACTATTTAACGTGAAAAAAGTTTGTACAACTAATTGACCCTAAGTTGAGAAAACTTAAAAATGTTCTGCAGCTGGTTGCCTTAAACTTAAGTTTCTCAACTGTTTTTTTTTTTTTTTTTTTTTTTTTTACAGTGTATTCATGAAAAAAGTTTGTACAACTAATTGACCCTAAATTGAGAAAACTCAAAAATGTTCTGCAGCTGGTTGCCTTTAACTTTTAAGTTTTCTCAACTTTTTTTTTTTACAGTGTACTGCGCAACTGACATGATCCATTTGATCTAGCATTCTATCATTGTAACATTTTTATTTATTAAATTCTATCATTGTACACATTTCTGTCCATTACGTGTTATATATTCTTTTTATGTTCTCTATAAAATAGTTACACTGTAAAAAAAAAATGTAAGGTTGTACAACAAAACAAACCTTAGTACTAATTTCCCCTAGCTTTTTCTTGTTGACTCAACTTTTGTAAATAACAGTTACACGAACTGAAAATAAATCAACGTGAGATTATTTGTTTTCTGGAGAGATGCAACTATTCTGTAACAAATATTTTGTAGTTGAGCCAAATAAAAAAATGTTGTCCATTGGAAACAGAAGTTCTTAAGAACTAACAGGTTTAGATGTTGATTTTTTTTATTGAAAATCATTACCATTTTGATCAGACCAGACATTCTGGATTTAAAATACATTATGGGGAAAAAAGACATCAAGAATCAGCATATGAATCTCAACAAGGGTGACATGCTTCATGCCGCAATGCATGCTGGGAGCCAACATAGTATTAAAATCATGGCTCCCAGCATGCATTGTGGCATGAAATATGTCACCATTGTTGAGATTCATATGCTGATTCTTGATGTCTGTGCGTGTGTGTCTAAAAAAAAATCCCACAATGTATTTAAAAATCAAAATTCAGAATGACTGATCTGTTGCACAAAAAGTTTGTATGTAAATACAATATATTATTCACAAATAACCACTTTTGATCAGGAATAAAAGTAGTAAAATATTCCCCTTTATAATGCTGTTATTTAGATCACCTGATCATTTTTTGAGGCTTTCTTTGCAACAAATTATGTGTTTTGCAAAACACTGTTACAAAGACCACAAACTCACATAAAATATCAAAAGTCAAACTGCCCAACTCAAGGAAACGCTCATCATCAAAATGGTGACCAAACATTTTCAATAAAAAAATCTACATCTGAACCTCTTTATTCTTAATAAGAACTTCTGTTGATTAACTGGGATTAATTGAGCTTTTAATTTGAAAGTTCTGAAAGACATTCAAAAGAGTTTGTGGAATGGATCGCTGGACACGCCTCTAAAATAGCCGTCATGAAATGTGTGGTATGAAAAAACGAACAGTGAACCATTGAAACTTTTGCTTATAACGTGGGGCCTCAGCACCAACACGTGAACAATAACAACTCAAATTCAGCTTCCTTTTTATCAAAAATATTGACAAGACAACCAGCAAAAAAAAAAGATGCCATGCTTCGTCTCGTGGTGCCGTCTGATATTATATTCTTTACAAACAGCGACAACTTCGTTGCAGATGAGGCAACGGCTTTGCATTCACAAAACCAGGTAGGATGAACGCAGTTTTTTTTCCATTCTTCTTTGTATGCCCTATTTTCGTTGTCGACTTCTATCGGTCTGTGTTGCAAGTTGGTGAACAGCTCACCAGCTCACTACCAGTTACAAAAGACACTGTAACATCTCGGTTACGTATGTAACCCTCGTTCCCTGAAGGAAGGGAACGGAGACGTTACGTCAGTTACTGACGAAATGGGGGTTTTGCTTAGAAGCCAATCGCCTTTGAGATCTACAAAACAAGCCAATGGCATGAAAATGCCATGGGTCTGTGGAATTTGCATAATGTAACACTGCCCCACCGCGTGGGTATAAAGGGCGTCGCATTGCATACTCGCATTATGTTTACCTGCTAAAGAGCCGAGGCATGCGCGTCTGGCCGTTCCAGCGGTACAGCGGTAGTGGCATGGGGACGTAACGTCTCCGTTCCCTTCCTTCAGGGAACGAGGGTTACATACGTAACCGAGACATTCCCTTTCAGTCAGTACACTACGAGTTATGTCAGTTACTGACGAAATGGGGGTCCCAATTCAATCTCGCCTGTCTTCCAGCGTCCTGCACTGACCCAAGGTCCCTGACATGAGACTGAGCACGAATAAGGGACTGGGCTCAACGCCAATACCAAGGTACACTGGGAAGCATATCCCATGTGGAGAAATGCAACACAATGCCTGCCCGAAGGGACCCCCGAAGGGGCTGCATGTGGAAAAACACTGAGGTATCCAGCCGCAGGTGGAATATTTTAACCCCAGGGGTGGCAAAGCAGCTTGCCAAGGGAAGACACGTGCTCAAGACACTTACCGTGCAAATACACATGTGGGGTCGCCCAAAGGGGGAACCATGCACATGGAGGCACCTAGCCGGAACACGAGGGCTGACCAACCAGGCATGCACTTTGGTGTCGGCATCAACAGTGCTGGAGGAACTTAGGGCCTGCTGAGAGGCTCACCTGAGTGGAGATGCGCACGCATCCAGTCCGAGGAGTGGAATGGCACAGCAAGCGATGACACCCGAACCTGTCCAGTTACTGGCCATTTGGGGCGAGTACACAAGAGGACACAGGCTCTACTGGAGATTATAGAATCTCGTGAATGTGTTAGGTGTCACCCACCCTGGAAGCCAGGGCAATCAAGAGCGCTACTTTCATTGAAAGGAACTTCAACTCTACAGACTGGAGGGGCTCAAAGGGAGCTTTCTGCCAGGTGACGAAGAGGTTCCACTTCAACGCATAGGCCTGTCTGGTAGACGAGGCCCTAGCGGAAGTGATGGTAGCCGCCACCTGAGGTGGCAGGGTACTCAAACCTACTGCGTCCCGTTCAGGTCCCACACGTGTAGGTTCCAAAGATCGGGACGTAGGTGCCAAAGGGTGCCCCATCTCTGAGTCAGGAGGTCCTTCCTCAGAGGGCTCGACCAGGGAGGGGCTGTCGCAAGGAGTACTAGGTCTGAGAACCAGGTCTGGCCGGGCCAGTACGGGGCGACCAAAAGGACCTGCTCCCTGTCCTCCCTGATCTTGCACAGAACTTGTGCGAGAAGGCTCACTGGGGGAAACGCAAATTTGTGTAGGCCCCGCGGCCAGCTGTGTGCTAGTGCATCCGTGCCGAGAGTTCCCTCGGTCAGGGAGTAATACCAGCGGCAATGGGAAGAGTCGTGGGAGGCAAACAGATCTATCTGTGCGTCGCCAAACTGTTCCCAAATCAGCTGGACCATCTGGGGATGGAGTCTCCATTCCCCCGGCAGCGTCTGAACACGTGACAGCTCGTCGGCCGCACGGTTCAGTTCTCCCGGGATGTGAACGGCATGAAGCGACCTCAGATGCTTCTGACTCCATAAAAGGAGGTGGCGGGCGAGTTGCGACATCCGGCGGGAGCGTAGACCACCTTGTTGATTGATGTCTGAAGAAGGGCACTGGGGGTTGGCGGGCGCCTTCGGCACGGGCCGCCCCCAGATACCAATCATCCAGCCTCGAACGCTCGGGACATGGCGGAGGGTTCCACACAAGCCCAAGGCTCTCAGCTGCCCGGGAAAGCATGGCCGTAAGCTCCGGATCAGACTCGGGCAATGCAGGAGCTCCCGAAGGAGGCAGCACAGCCGAATCTTCATCTCCGGAGGAATCCAGCCGACCCTGTGATGCGGTGAGAGACATGGCGTCATCCGCTGGTGCCCCAAATGACACGCTGGGCCCAGCCCGGGAAACACCAGCGCCATCATCCGGCAACACCACGGGTTGCGGTGTGACAGAAGGGGGTGTGGCCCGAGGAATGTTCGTCGGGTTGGCCCACACCGTCATCCTCAGATCACCCTGACCACCAGCCAAAGTATCTCCTCTCGTGCAGGAGATAGATTGGGGTGTGGTAGAGGGGACTCTCCCTCCTTTACGGAGATCACTGAGTCTCGATCTCAACACCGCGATGGTCATGTTCCCGCAGTGGGAACATGACGCATCCACAAACGCGTGCACGAGGCCCATGCACGCTAAACAGCATTCGTGCCCGTCAAACGGACTAACCAGTCTCCCACACCCAGGAACATAGCACGGGCGAGACATCTTGAAAAAGACGTGCTACGTGCAGCTCTTTTAGAGAGGAGTTATACTCTGCAGAAATGCTGAAGCGCCCAGGGAGAACACACACGCTGTGCGGATCACTGCACAGACCGACAGGAATGCAGAACTCGCTGGAACGTGCCGTCACACCAACACTCTGGAGAGAAGCTCATCTTGAAGAGATATACAACGCTCAGGCAAGTGATACTCGGCTCTAAAGCAGAAACATAATGCGAGTATGCAATGTGACGCCCTTTATACCCACGCGGTGGGGCGGGGTTGCATTATGCAAATTCCGCAGACCCATGGCATTTTCATGCCATTGGCTCGTTTTGTAGATCTCAAAGGCGATTGGCTTCTAAGAGAAACCCCCATACTGACGTAACTCGTAGTGTACTGACTGAAAGGGAACAGTATGTCAACAGGCAATTCTAGTTACATTTTTCATCAATTATTTTCTTAAATTATCCCTTGACTATGTTCTGGCCCCTGCTCTACATGCTTTACATGTCACAGAAAGTACAATGCATCTGCTGAGGACACACATCTAAAACAGAGATGACAAATCAGAAACACCATGGCTGGCGTCAATTTAAATGAATACCAGAAGTGTTTTTTATTTATTTTTTTAAGAGTTAAATATAAGTATGAAATAATAAATAAAATATAAGTAAAATATAGAATATATTACAATAAATGTAAGTATAATAAAAATATAAGTTGAAATAATGCAAATTGATGACTTAAACAAGAGCATAGACTATCGATTAACAGCCTTGGATAGTTACAGTAGGTCTATTTACAGTAGGTCTGTCTTTAACAGATTATACGTTTTTGTTAAAAATAAATTACCTTATGGAGAAATACTATGAAAATAGTTTCAGTTATGACTTTTCCCCCTACTTGATTTAGTCTATTTAGTTTTGTATCAAATACAATGTGAATTTCGTTGACTGAGGATCTGGCAGTAACAGCTAATTTTTCCTATTAGGGGAGCGATCCACTGAGAGGGCCGCTCACAGCTTACCCTGTGCATTTAATCCCCCCATGCCAGTAAACCAATAAGAATGCGGGACAGTGATGACGATACAGAACAACAGATGGTAGGCTCCAAAGCTGCTGTGGTTTCACTTACCCAGAACTCTCAGTGAGTGGCAGATTTAAAGGGGTCATAAAATGAAGCTTATGCGCAAGTTCTGGCAGGAAGATTCAATGTTACGTCACTTATCACATTCAGACCTATCCAATCAAGTCAATCAAATTAACACTTGTCTGAGTTCACAGATGCTGACGCCAGCATTACAGTGGACGATCCGGACGTTCCGTAGCGGTCGATCGCTGGTCCTATTATAAAATGAATAATGTGCAATACAGTGGCGTTCAAAGTCCATGTCAGCCTATCATTCCATTCATTGGGCTGTCGCCGTGTCGCGGCAACAGACACGCGGCCAAGAGCAATCACTTTCAATGGAGGACTATCTGGGCATGTTATCAAAGACACGGCTGTGATCTTCATCACCATTCTGGCGTCATCACTTCATCAGCATTCATCACAGTGATATGTATATGATTATTTCTGATATGGATCGGGTGTAGTATTTTACTCTTTCTCAAATTGTTGCATGCATGCACCGTATGAGACGCGCACCTGCTCGTGCGTTGCTCGTTATCGCTTGCTCGTGTTGTAAACTATCCACAGTGCCTCGTAAATGATTCGCATGACACCGGTTACCGTTAACGATTGTATTTTGCTTAGAAAAGTTGAAACAGAACAGATGGCACAGCATATTCCTCTATCATTCTCCCCACAAATGCAAGGAAACCATCACGGGTTTTAAACCAACATGCACCCAGTTAATCGGGGCTTCATGATTAACAGAAGTTAAGCTGAAATCGCGAATGGGTTCAGTGTTATCAGATCGCTAAAGTTGAATTAACTATGCTAATTTGCTCAGCATAGATTTTAAAGTTCAGCACAAACATCAGTGCTTGATTCGTTCTCAATCATTCGTGCTATTCATCTTGCAAGCGCTGTGAGTTGTCACATACAACATGTAATTGAAACTGACACAATAGTTTCAAGCTTAGAAGTGTTATGGGCCTGTCATCCAGCAGAGTACATATTTTGCTCAAACATACGGGGCACCCAGTGTTGAAATGGCTTCCTTGTGTGATTCAACATGGAAGAACCGCGTTCTGTGCTCATATAAAGGTGCCGTTGCTTATTGCTTTATAAATATGCGCTACATATTAATAAATTATTTAATTAAAGCAAACATGTAAGTGAGCAGAGTGCGTTCCCTTTATAAACACATGAAACCGTCCAATGCCTCAGTTCAACTAAACTCTCTGACACTAGTGGAAACCGTTCGGTCAATCTGACTACACCAAATCATGAATCTATAGCATGTTCTACTCTTCGTTGGTCAAACGTATGCACTAGAAGGCAGAATTGGTCAGTGAACAAGCGCTGAACCATTCAATCCTGATTGTGTATGTTCTGTGTTGTGTTGGCTCCTCCAATTGGCCATTGCATTCAAGCGCTCCACAGACATTGACGCTTTTGTCCAAGGTGACTTGCATCGTATTCAAGGTGCACTTTTTGTATTTTGTCGGATCTTGCTTTCCCTGGGAATCGAACCCATGGCTCTGTGTTGCTAGTGCTAACGCTCAACTGTTTGAGCTACAGGAAAGACGTGTCTGTGATTGGCTACGCTCGCATTGTAAACACCAACATTCGTCAGTCTATCGAGACTAACACAATATACAGGGGAGTAAATATAGCGTGACTGTTTGACAAAGTCTGCACATGCAAATGACGAGCTCTCTCGCAGTGAGCTTTTTGTTTTTCTCGTCACCAAAGCTGGCACACACGGTGCGGCTTATAATCATTGTGATTCGTTGCTTTTCAGACTGTGATACTGATGTCACACTGTGGGAACTCCGCTGCATTAATGTCAGCCTGCATGATAATCAAACGCACAAGAATTTGTCTGGAGGTTACATCAACCCACTCACATTTGTTTAATTTACTTCAGGTTACAATTTTATCATGGCTGTTGGTGAGTATGTCAAACATGCTATCAAAGAAAAAAGATTTTAACCTATGGTCAAAAGAATTTAGGATTGCGATATTTGTCTCAGACTGCCAAACGTGGACAAAAAAAAATAAAATAATTCATACAGAATCACAACTTGGCTCAGGTTATCAAACGATGACTCTCACATTGATTATTGTTTTCATTGGTTCGGTTGCTTTGCAGGGTTCTATAGCCAGCTATGGTTTATTTGCTAGTAAAGCGTCTTCTAAAACATTCTTATCCTTCCGCAAGGGCATTGTTTGGTTTTCAATTGTCGGTTATGTATTTGTCGTGCTGTTCTGGTTTATTTTCTTCTGGGGGTTCTCTCAACAGGTTCTGATGGTTAGATGGTGTTCTATCCAGCTGTGAGCTGGAGTCACGCCCAATGGTTTCGAATCCTCCAACTGCAGATGCTAAGAATTGCAGTTCCCCAACTCCTCTATGCCTAGGTCATTCTTTGGTTCGGGGCTGCTACGAACGCAGCTCAATGCGTGGAGTCCGCATACTCTATCAAGGTGCTGTGTACATGGTCATCCTCAGCATTATAGTACAAGCAAGATCTGACTCAAACACTCAGCAACTTCAAGTAATAATTTTCATGCAAATACTGGTGGTGGCATGTTTTCTCCTGTATTACTACTCATCAATCCTGTTTTCGTCAGTCTCTATAAGCCTTTCATGAATTTCTCTGTGGCCTAACGTGGTCTCTGTCCAGGTGGCCTATTGTAGCCTTCATCTCTGTGGCCTACTTCGGCTTCATCAGCGTGGCCTTCGTCTCGGTAAAAGAGGATATCTCTAAGCACATCCCTGCACCTCTAATCATTCTGCAATTTTCATATTCCCCAACGGGTCTCCCATATCAAGGTGGTTAACTCACCTAGAGTCAGACCTACAGAACTGCAGACCATCTCATCAGTATACCGGACATTCATTCAGGGTTATGTGCTGCTACAACAGCAACTGAACGCAGGATTGTTTGGTGGTCAAGATGGTCGTTAGCATTCTAATATTATAGAATGCGCAAACCTACAGGTAATCTAAGATCTATGCGTCTTAACAAGCATCAGGTAAGTTACAGTTTATCATTTAACTCCTAATACTTTTTCATGGGGTCTATCGAGACCAACTCATGCACCCACGCTGTCTTCTCCTCACTATGGGCTATCGCAGCCTTCTCTGCACACCGGCTTATCATTCTCAATCGCCGTGTCTTTCTTGTACCCTCTCCTATCAAGGCTGTATACACGGCCTAACGTGGCAGTCCATACAGCCTACGCAGCTTTTCGTACCCCGGCCTCTCGTGGCAGTATATACGACCTAACGTGGCAGTCCATACAGCCTACGCGGCTTTTCGCACCCTGGCCTATTGAGGCAGTATACACGGCTAACGTGGCAGTCATACAGCCTACGCAGCTTTTCGCACCCTGGCCTATTGAGGCAGTATACACGGCTAACGTGGCAGTCCATACAGCCTACGCAGCTTTTCGTACCCCGGCCTCTCGTGGCAGTATATACAACCTAACGTGGCAGTCATACAGCCTACGTGGCTTTTTGTACCCCGGCCTATTGAGGCAGTATACACGGCTAACGTAGCAGTCATACAGCCTACGCAGCTCTCTGTACCATGGCCTATTGAGGCAGTGAATATATGGCCAACGCGGCAGAACATACAGCTTACGCGGCTTTTCGTACCCCGGCCTATTGAGGCAGTATATACGACCTAATGTGGCAGAACATACAGCCTACGCGGCTTTTCGTACCCCGGCCTATTGAGGCAGTGAATATATGGCCAGCGTGGCAGAACATACAGCCTACGCAGCTTTTCGTACCCCGGCCTATTGAGGCAGTATATACGACCTAATGTGGCAGTTCATACAGCCTACGCAGCTCTCCGTACCATGGCCTATTGAGGCATTGAATATATGGCCAACGTGGCAGTCCATACAGCCTACGCGGCTTTTGCAGTAGCATAACAATTCCCTCTGTTTATTGGTTAACACCTATGTCAATATCCATATCTATTGCATGTTCAATGTCCATATTCTAAGTAATTCTTATGCAAATACTGGTGGTGGTGTCACAGCGTCACATTCTCGGATCATTACTCATCCCGTTCGTCAGTCTCTATAGCTCTTATTCTTCGTCAATTGCCTAACGTGGCCTTTGTCTCCAGGTGGCCTTCGTCTCCAGGTGGCCTAATGTGGCCTTCGTCTCCAGGTGGCCTAATGTGGCCTTCGTCTCCAGGTGGCCTAACATAGCTTTCGTCTCCAGGTGGCCTAATGTGGCCTTCGTCTCCAGGTGGCCTAACGTGGCCTTCGTCTCCAGGTGGCCTAACGTGGCCTTTGTCTCCAGGTGGCCTAACGGGGCCTTTGTCTCCAGGTGGCCTTCGTCTCCAGGTGGCCTTCATCTCCAGGTGGCCTAACGTGGCCTTCATCTCCAGGTGGCCTTCCGTGGCCTTCGTCTCCAGGTGGCCTTCCGTGGCCTTCGTCTCCAGGTGGCCTTCCGTGGCCTTCGTCTCCAGGTGGCCTAACGGGGCCTTCGTCTCCAGGTGGCCTTCGTCTCCAGGTGGTCTAACGTGGCCTTTGTTTCCAGATGGCCTTCGTCTTCAGGTGGCCTTCGTCTACATGCGGCCTAACGTGGCCTTCATTTCCATGCCGCCGATCAAGGCTCTGTTTTGTGGCCGTTCAAGGCTTTCATCTCTACCTGGCTGATCAAGGCCCGTCTGCGGCTGTCAAGGCTTTTGTCTCTACCTGGCTGATCAAGGCCCGTCTGCAGCCGTTCAAGGCTTTTGCCTCTACCTGGCTGATCAAGACCCGTCTGCGGCCGTTCAAGGCTTTCGTCTCTACCTGGCTGATCAAGGCCCGTCTGCGGCCGTTCAAGGCTTTCATCTCTACCTGACTGATCAAGGCCCGTCTGCGGCCGTTCAAGGCTTGTCTCTACCTGGCTGATCAAGACCCGTCTGCGGCCGTTCAAGGCTTTCGTCTCTACCTGGCTGATCAAGACCCGTCTGCGGCCGTTCAAGGCTTTCGTCTCTACCTGGCTCATCAAGGCCCGTCTGCGGCCGTTCAAGGCTTTCGTCTCTACCTGGCTGATCAAGGCCCATCTGCGGCAGTTCAAGGAATGGCAGCATTTACGACGGGCGAGTATACAATTCTTTCACAAATTTTGGGGGTGAGTAGGTCCCGTCCTGGAGGAACTAATTTCCTCTACCAATTCTTGGGGGGCGGCTGCGCCCCTGCCTTCATCTTCAGGCAGGAAATGCAGAGTCCGTTACCCTCGTGACGAGCGCTATGGACGGGGCCTACGCCAAAGAACCTCTAATTTAATACTTGCTGGTCTGCTAATAAACTTGTGGTGTTATCATACTTTATCTGGTCTCCCGAGTCTTCCTGGTAGAAATGAAGCTTATGCGCAAGTTCTGGCAGGAAGATTCAATGTTACGTCACTTATCACATTCAGACCTATCCAATCAAGTCATAATTCTCAGAGTATAAAAGATCGGTAATTAACACATATCTGAGTTCACAGATGCTGACGCCAGCATTACCTCCATCCTCCCCACCACCACCAGGTCGGTCCCTGTCTATACCTCCCGGGGGGCGGCTGCGCCCCTGCCTTCATCTTCAGGCAGGAAATGTAGAGTCCGTTACCCTCGTGACGAGCGCTATGGACGGGGCCTACGCCAAAGAACCTCTAATTTAATACTTGCTGGTCTGCTAATAAACTTGTGGTGTTATCATACTTTATCTGGTCTCCCGAGTCTTCCTGGTAGAACTGGCTTTTTTTCTTTCTTTTTTTTTTTACTGTTGTCTGAGGTCCATTTATAACGTTTGTGCGGTTTTTACATTCAAAAACATCATAATGAATAAGTAATAGTCTATTTTCTCCCCTGGTTTTGAGCCTAGCTTCTGAAACTGCTATGATTGGATAACAGTTTTGCATATTATAATGAGTTTCGACTCCCCCGTCAGTACACTTGGGGAATTGTTTTCTAACTTCCAATGTGGAAAAATGGCAACCGGAACGAGTCGACCCAGAGTCTGATCCCAAAGTTACCAAAGATCCTGTGATCCATGGATATTGACGTGCATCCAGGAATGAGTTTCCTGACATTTATCCGTGTCTGATTTCGATATATTTCGATATAAAGCCAATTTGCCTGCGAACGCTTTATATAAATAAAATATAGGTAGGTCTAAATCCGGGTGATCACTTACACTCACCTAAAGGATTATTAGGAACACCATACTAATACTGTGTTTGACCCCCTTTCGCCTTCAGAACTACCTTAATTCTACGTGGCATTGATTCAACAAGGTGCTGAAAGCATTCTTTAGAAATGTTGGTCCTGTCACATGCCTGTACTGTCTTGTAGAGCACATGTGGTGTGTTGTTGTTTTGGGCTATGTGCTCGTGTCTTTGTCTGATCCCTCCCCCTTGTTATCTGATTAGTGTTTTATTTCTCCCACCTGTTCCCTCCTGATTTCTTCCCCTTTAAATAGTTCCCTTGTGTTCACAGTCCTTGTCGGTACGTTGTTCTGTTCTGTCTACGCCTCCCTTCCCTGTGGTATGTTCTGTTTTGAGTTATGTTATGTTTTTCCCCCTTGTAGGTTTTTGGTTGTGTTTATGTTTATTTTATAATAAATTAATTCTTTGCGCACATGAGTCCTCACTTTATTTTTCTTTAAGATTCGCGTAACATAATGTACCGACCATGTCAAGGACTCAGTGCAAGAATTCACCTCACCCACAAGCACCCCCTGTCTCGTGCCCTCACTACGATCACATTTTCCGGTTTCAGTCTCTAGCGTCCCTCCACCAACAAGGGGCAGATTTGAGGAGCTTCGCAGCCAAATTCCTGAGAGTGGCGGAGGGATTGAGACTGAATGAAGGGCCTCTTGTTCTTTTACTCTCTCTCAATGAGCCTATGGACTGGCTGCTCAGGAGTGCGTATGAGAGGGTTACCTTCGAGACGATGGTGGAGGGTCTCGCTCGCCACGAGATGCCAGGGAGAGGAGATCTGTTCCGGTGGACTCCGTTCCGGTGGACCCAGTTCCGGTGGTCTCAGTTCCGGTGGTCTTAGTTCTGGTGGTCTCTGTTCCGGTGGTCTCAGTTCCGGTGGTCTCTGTTCCGGTGGTACCTGTTCCGGGGGGGTCTCTAAGCGGAGGAGGAGAAGGAAGGCTCCTTCCGTGACGGTTCCGGTGGTCCCTGTTCCGGTGGTCCCTATTCCGATGGACTCTGTTCCAGTGGTCCCTATTCCGGTGGTCCCTGTTCCAGTGGTCCCTATTCCGGTGGTCCCTGTTCCGGTGGTCCCTGTTCTGGTGGTCCCTGTTCTGGTGGTCCCTGTTCTGGTGGTCCCTGTTCTGGTGGACTCTGTTCCGGTGGACTCTGTGCCGGTGGTCTCGGTTCTGGTGGTCCCTGTTCCGGGGGTCTCTAAGCGGAGGAGGAGAAGGAAGGCTCCCTCCGTGACGGTTCCAGTGGTCCGGTAGTCCCGGTTCCGGTGGTCCCGGTTCCGGTGGTTAGTGTTCCGGTGGGCCGTGTTCCGGGGGACCCTGCTCTGCCCGCGCCAACCCGGCGACATGTTCTGACTGCGTCGCCCAGACGCCCTGCTCTGACTGTGCCGCCCAGATGCCCTGCTCTGACTGCGCCGCCCAGACGCTCTGCTCTGACAGTGCCGCCCAGACGCCCTGCTCTGACCGTGCCACCCAGACGCCCTGCTCTGACCGCGCCGCCCAGAAGTCCTGCTCTGCCCGCTCTGCCCGCGCCGCCCTGGCCGCCTGAACTCCGTGTGCCGCCCTGGCCGCCAGAACTCTGCGGGTCGGCCTGGCCGCCTAAACTTTTTGTTTCCCCCTCCCCCCCCGGTCTGTCCCCCCCGTCCCGCTCTGGTCTGTTCCTCCCGTCCCGCCCTGGTCTGTCCCACCCTGGGCTGTCCCTCCCGTCCTGCACTGGTCTGTCCCTCCCGTCCCGCCCTGGGTTTGCCCCTCCCGTTCCGCCCTGGGTTTGCCCCTCCCGTTCCGCCCTGGTTTGTCCTTCCCGTCCCGCCTTGGTCTGTCCCGCATTGGTCTGTCCCTCCCGCTCTGGTCGGTCCCTCCAGTTCCAGTTCCTACTCATTGTCATGTTCAAGAAACCAATTTCAAATGATTCGAGCTTTGTGACATGGTGCATTATCCTGCTGGAAGTAGCCATCAGAGGATGGGTACATGGTGGTCATAAAGGGATGGACATGGTCAAAAACAATGCTCAGGTAGGCCGTGGCATTTAAACTATGCCCAATTGGCACTAAGGGGCCTAAAGTGTGCCAAGAAAACATCCCCCACACCATTACACCACCACCACCAGCCTGCACAATGGTAACAAGGCATGATGGATCCATGTTCTCATTCTGTTTACGCCAAAATCTGACTCGAGACTCATCAGACCAGGCAACATTTTTCCAGTCTTCAACTGTCCCTCTTGTAGCCTCTTTTTCCTATTTGTAGTGAAGATGATTGGTACCCGGTGGGGTCTTATGCTGTTGTAGCCCATCCGCCTCTAGGTTGTGCGTGTTGTGGCTTCACAAATGCTTTGCTGCATACCTTGGTTGTAACGAGTGGTTATTTCAGTCAAAGTTGCTCTTCTATTAGCTTGAATCAGTCTGCCCATTCTCCTCTGACCTCTAGCATCAACAAGGCATTTTCGCCCACAGGACTGCCACATACTGGATGTTTTTCCCTTTTCACACAATTCTTTGTAAACCCTAGAAATGGTTGTACGTGAAAATCCCAGTAATTGAGCAGATTGTGAAATACTCAGACCAGCCCGTCTGGCACCAACCACCATGCCACGCTCAAAATTGCTTAAATCACCTTTCTTTCTCATTCTGACATTCAGTTTGGAGTTCAGGAGATTGTCTTGACCAGGACCACACCCCTAAATGCATTGAAGCAACTGCCATGTGATTGGTTGATTAAATAATTGCATTAATGAGAAATTTAACAGGTGTTCCTAATAATCCTTTATGTGAGTGTATATCAATGTTATATAGATCATCATATCATCCAGCCCTAAAACTTTTTTTTTTGTCAGTGTTTATTTGAAAACATTCAATTATTCAGAATATACGATGGTGAATATGTAATTAATGAGTTGTTAATTTATAGGGTATGATTTCACCCCAAAATTCAACATATTGACTCAAAATGATAATTGCAAATCCATGATTCACTGCCTGGAGTCCAGTTGTTTCTGTGAATTGCAGCGATCCTTTTGCTTCTCTTTTCTGTAGCTTTCGGCAGTCTGTAAAAATATACCTCAGATTTCTTGTCAAATCTATTTGTACAGTCAATCTCAAAGCTCTTTCCTGTTTTAGATGTGTTTTGTGTGTATTTCCACGGCATTCATGCTGAAAACCAGTGCTGCCACTCAGTCTTTTTGCCACTCAGTGGGTGTAACCACAGTGACTCCGGTCAACGATGGCTTTCCTCCGAAGTTAGTTATTTTAGTCTATAAAAGTTTTAAATATGTTTATTTTTCTTACACAAACGCGGCACTTCGCTTCAGAAGGCCTTTATTTACCCCCCGGAGTGTTGTGTAGCAGTTGTATGATGGATAGATGCACTTTTATGGACTTTTCACAATTCACTGCCATTATAATGCTTGGATTAGCCAGGACTTTTTTAATATAACTTCGATTTTATTCGTCTGAAAGAAGAATGTCATATACACCTAGGATGACTTAATGGGCTAATTTTCATTTTTGGGTGAACTAACCCTTTAATTTCTTGATTGCCGCGTTTTGACAGTTTCCACCAGGACATTTTAGTTATATTTGCCAATTCTATTTCATATATTTGCTCTGTTTTGATTTGGTTTCCTAGGAATTTTTTGGGTTTTTTTGTCATCATTATTTAGTTTTAAGGAGATATACAGTAAATGTTCTTATCAACTTTGATTGGTGTGACAATAAAATTATAGAACATTATTTTGTCAGTTAAAGTTTTGTGCAGGTTTTTCTTGGAGTGGGAGGGTTTTGGTGACCTTTTGGGCTGGAAATCGTCGAGCCAATCTGGCAACACTGACCACGACATCAGCGAAACGTGTAATTTGACCTTACTTCCAAGATGTCGGAGAGTCCTGCTTCTAATGAGCATAAACGTAAAAACAAACTTTAACATTAGAAATTAAGTTATGTAAAGATACCTTCATTTTTGCTTTTCTTCGGCTATTTTCAAAGCGATTATGTTAGTTTTATTCTGTTTTTGCCATAATTGACCCCAAAATATAATAAGCCTCCTTGTGTCATGGCGACATCACATCGTCAGAATGTGAACATGACGTGTGATTGACTGGAACACACTGAGGTCTGAATTTGTGATATTCCCACGTCCAACCTTGTCTGGAATGTACCATAAACTCTCTCTTTGGCCAGAATATCAGTTTTAAAAATATTCAACATTTGACCATGTCAGAATGGCACTCGTCATGAAAACAACTTTTGTAACATCATTAATTTAAAAATATCTGTGTTTCCAAACAACAGTCAAAACAACAGCATAAAATATTGCACTTACATGCTCAGATTACATAATTTCTGGACTTCCATGTGTTCACAGGTGCCGTGAACCATATTCATCTGCAGAGCCGAAGCACAACCAAAACAATGTTCTTCCGCAAATGCATGCAGTTTTGTTTTATTTAACTGCTAGAGGGACAAAAGTTACATAGTGAAATTTTAAATAAACTTCTTACTGACCCCAAACTTAGTGTAATAGCAGAAGAACATTGTTATGCAGCTGGATCCTGGACTTCCTGTCAAACAGACGCCAGGTGGTCAGAATGGGCAGTAACATCTCCTCACCACTGACTCTCAACACTGGAGCCCCTCAGGGCTGTGTTCTCAGCCGACTCCTGTACTCCCTGTACACACATGACTGTGTGGCAACCCACAGCTCCAACACCATCATCAAGTTTGCTGACGATACGACGGTGGTAGGTCTCATCACTGACAATGATGAAACGGCCTACAGAGAGGAGGTGCACACTCTGACATGGTGGTGTCAGGAGCACAACCTCTCCCTCAACGTCAGCAAGACCAAGGAGCTGGTGGTCGACTTCAGGAGGAATGAGAGAGAACACCACCCCATCACCATCGATGGAGCACCGGTGGAGAGAGTCAGCAGCTTCAAGTTCCTTGGTGTCCACATCACAGAGGAACTCTCATGGTCCGTCCACTCCGAGGCCGTTGTGAAGAAGGCTCATCAGCGCCTTTTCTTTCTGCGACGGCTGAGGAGGTTTGGAATGAACCGCCACATCCTCACACGCTTCTACACCAGCACTATAGAGAGCCTGCTGACTGGCTGCATCACCACCTGGTACGGCAACAGTACCGCCCGCAGCCGCAAGGCCCTGCAAAGGGTAGTGCGCACGGCCAGCTGCATCATCGGAGGTGAGCTTCCCTCCCTCCAGGACATTTACGCCAGGCGGTGTGTGAAGAGAGCTCAGAGGATCATCAGAGACTCTAGCCACCCGAACCATGGGCTGCTCTCACTGCTGCCATCAGGCAGACGGTACCGCTGCATCAGAACACGCACCAGCCGACTTCAGAACAGCTTCTTCCCACAAGCAATCAGACTACTTTACTCTTGATCCATCAGTATCATAACACACACTGGACAGAATATCACTCAGCACAACCCACTGTAGATACACACACATTATATACACATTTATTTATCATTTATTATTTATCATATAGCACCTATTGTACATTGGATCTCTACTGTGAATAATAATGTATACTGTACATTGTATATTATTATTACTATAGCTTAATGTATACTGTTTAATGTATGTTTAGTGTATATTGTTTAAAGTATATGTATATTGTAAGTATGTGTATATTGTTTAAAGCTGTGAGAACTACACTCACATTGTGTAAATTATTTATTGTTTATTGTAGTGTATACTGTGCTGTGAGTAATTGTGTGCGCATCAGATGTGTAATCTGATGCTGCTTTAAATGTTGTACATGTCATGTCGTGACTACTATGTTGCTCGGAACTGCACCAAGAATTTCACCTACTGTTGCACTTGTGTACATGGCTGTGTGACAATAAAGTGATTTGATTTGATTTGATTGATTTGTAAAAAAACACAAACAAAAAATATAACATAAAATAAATCCCCCTGTAAAAAGCCCCACAGTGACTAAAACACTGCTGCCAAAGGAGGAAATATGTATTTCAACTTAGTTTTCTGTAATTGGTAAAGAATACATTTGTTATGAGGTACAGAGTGTGCAAAATGGGCTCAAGTTTAAATCACAATGGAGATTAGTTTTTGAAATATGCCTTTACTGGCATTGTAGCTCCAGGATGTTCTCTGTGCTATACTCAAAGCAGAATAATAATGAGTCCTTATAAAATACTTTAGAGCTTATGAAATGCCAAGAACGATTAAATAAACAGGACATTGTTCTGCCATTTGCTGCAGTAATTCTTTTGAATAAGTGTGTAGTTAAATGTTGCTCAAACAATAATTTGCTATATCAAACATATATATATATATATATATATATATATATATATATATATATATATATATATATATATATATATATATATATATATATATATATATATATATATAATGTTATAAAAAAATACAGTATAAACAGCAATACTGTGAAATATAATGATATATTAAACTTTTTAAATATATTGTAAAATGTAATTTAGTCCTGTGATCAAAGCTGAATTTATCATCTTCATTGTCACATGATCCTTCATAAATCATTCTAATATGATGATTTGATGCTCAAGAAACATTTCTGATTTTTGTCAATGTTGAAAACAGTTAAGCTGCTTAATATTTTTGTGGAAACTTGCAATTCAGAGTTTAAATCTCGCAATTCAGACTTTTTTCTTGCAATTCCAAGTTTAAATCTTGCAATTCTGACTTTATAACTCACAATTCTGAGATTATATCTTCTTATAACTTATTTTATCTGAATGGTAAGATATAAACCTGCAATTGCAAGTTATAAAGTCCAATTCTGCGAATTGCGAGTTTATATCTTAATATGACTTTATATCTCGAATTGCAAGACGAGAAAAAAACTGACCAAAATTGAATGGTAGCAGACTTTAGATATACAAAGATGGTGCACTCATAATATTTATGAATGGGAGAAATATGGCGGAATAAGTCCCACCTTCTAAAAGGGCCAATCGGCAATAGGTAAAGTCATTGCGTCATTGCAGCTGTCATTAGAACCTCCAGTTGTTATAGACACAGTCAATTCTGAGATTGCGCTTAGGACTGCACATGCGCATTGGTGAGTAAAGCCTGAAAAATAAGCTTTTTTAATGCTAACTGAGCATAAGAAACAAAATGTATGAGACAGTTGTTGTCAGATTTCATTTGTTGATTTCAAATTTAATCGTAAGCTTGGTGAAGAACTTAAGAGAATTTTATATTTCCCCATTCAAAGAGGTAGAAGTTGCACTTCATGACTGAAACAGTTGAAAAATACATAATTAATGAGAGGAGTTTCAAAGATGACTGCCCAGTAAAATTACTTGCCCTAAAGGGACTTTGACGGTAGTGTACATTTCTTTATTTATCCATAATAACTTGCAAATGAGGAACATCGCAAGCAGTTAAAGAGACAACAATATTTATAGTACACAATGCCAAATTTAAGATTTAAGGACTGTCGTGGCCTAATGGTTAGGGAGTCAGACTGGTAACCTGAAGGTTGCAGGTTTGATTCTCAATACTGGCAGGAAATGACTGATGTAAATTATCTAACCCCCAATCGCTCCCTGGGTGCCAAAACAAAATTGCTGCCCACAGCTCAAGGTGTGTGTGCACGGTTTGCAGTGAGTGTGTGTGTTCACTACTCTTTGCTCCTATTGGGTTCTCATTCATGAAACACGAGCAGAACACATTTTTGTGTAAATCGTTCGTAAAGCCATTCTGACGTAAATTTTCGGATTCACAAAAATGTTTGTATTTTCAAAATGTTAGATGGTACGAAAGAAATGTACACCTGAGCCCTACCATGTGTAAATGATGCATAAAACATTTGAACGTTCTGTGTTCTAATTTAGGAAAAAATATGACATGACTATGTACCATTATAATATTTCACGAGTTTATTTGCCCGGTCTTTTTTTTTTTTGAACTGTTCAACTTTGGATAATAGGTAGCGCTCGTCACTGTTACTTTTTACCCAGCTGTCCAAACACAGTGGAGGAGGGGTGGGACAAATACTACACCGACCAATCATCCCACTTGTACAACGACTGAACAACAATGGATAATTTAATATTGCTGGTTACTGCATTTTTATATTCAATATTTTTCCCAATGAAATTCTAGTAACACATTACTGCCATGGATATTCTGTATCATAGCAACCAAAGTATCTCAGCTGGAAAAACGCTGCGCTTGCAAAGCACTTTCAAGCGCCACTAGCTGACCGTTTTTTTTTTTTGCTGGCTAAAAATGCTTTGGTGGACACACGATAATTGAATATTCATTGATAGGCATATGGCCATATGGCATTTATGCAATATACTGGAGCCAAACCGGAAGTCCAGAAGATTCCACAGTGTTTCTGGACATGTAATTTGCGTAGCTAATTTGTAACTCATGGGTGGGGATTATGCTAATTATGAATGAGCGTGCACGCGCACCCTATTTATGAATGTTTGGAATTCATTATAGACGTTTAACTACCGAATTCGTGGTATACGAACCATTTGTGAATCCGGAGGAGAGTTTTTGTAAAGGTCCATTAATTACTCCAAATTTGCTCATATAATTACAAATGGTTCATGAATGAGTCCCAATGTGTGCACACTAACTTGAATGGTTTAAATGCAGAGGACAAATTCTGAGTATGGGTTACCATCAGGGGTATTTCCTCCAAGGAGGCAAGGGAGGCAGTGCCTCCTCAAAAAAAAAAAAAAAAAAAAAAAACTGGATGAGAAAATAATCGATATTGCAAAAAAGAAACTATGCAAATATTACAAAATGTGACATTAAAAAGTGTAAAAGTCACTTGTTTTATAAAGTAACAGTATCCAACAGCGACACCCGCAGGTAAAGTTACAGTGAGGCGCTGCATCTGTTGTGCCTCCTCTGTCCCCATTGACTTATAACAGACCTGGTCACAGACAAGTGACCTGGGGCCTCATTTATAAAACTTTGCGTAGGATTTGCGTCAGAAGTGGCGTACGGATGAATCATAGGACGTGCGTACGCACAGATATATTCGGATTTATAAAACCGTGCGCACGCACATCCTACGCAGTTTTCCCTTAATAAATCACAATCAATTCTAAATATAGCACAGCTTTTGCGGCTTCATGTCACGCCCATAGTTGCCCATAAATAGTCCGTGAAACGCCCACAAGTTAATATTCATCGATTGCGAAATCATAGCAAACACAGAGAGGAAATAAAAAAAACTTAACTTCACTCAATGTGAAGTAGAAATTATCGTTGGCAAGGTTGAAAAGAGGATAAAAATGTTGTTTTGGAGGGCACAGTGTGGGCATTACTAATGCCAAAATGGCACTTGAATGGCAAAAGGTTGTAGACGCCGTAAATGCTGTAGCCTCACAACCTCAGACCATGGCCGAAATAAAAAAGAAATGGTCGGACATCAAAGTTGAGGCAAAAAAGCGTCTAGCGCTCCATCGCCAGAGTGTGTCCTCGTTTGCCAGCAAGTCTTCTTGCTGTGTGAAGATGCGTTCACTATCTATCTATCTATCTATCTATCTATCTATCTATCTATCTATCTATCTATCTATCTATCTATCTATCTATCTATCTATCTATCTATCTATCTATCTATCTATCTATCTATCTATCTATCTATCTATCTATCTATCTATCTATCTATCTATCTATCTATCTATCTATCTATCTATCTATCTATCTATCTAAATATATATACTGTATCTCCCTAATTATCTATCTATCTATCTATCTATCTATCTATCTATCTATCTATCTATCTATCTATCTATCTATCTATCTATCTATCTATCTATCTATCTATCTATCTATCTATCTATCTATCTATCTATCTATCTATCTATCTATCATCTATCTATCTATCTATCTATCTATCTATCTATCTATCTATCTATCTATCTATCTATCTATCTATCTATCTATCTATCTATCAATCTATCTATCTAAATATATATACTGTATCTCCCTAATTATCTATCTATCTGTCTATCTAATTGCATCTATATCTGCTCCGCCAGACGGACACATTGACGAGAATATCAGTTTCGTACATTAGCTATTTCGTTCTGTTTACCATATTATTTATGAGGATGAATTGCATAATATGCCAATATTATTGCAGAACAAATTTCACTTTTCTTTTTGCAAATATGTGTTAATTTGCATTTCTGTTGTAATTTTCATTTGATTTTGTTTGTTTTGCACTGCAGATCAATCAAACGTGTGTCCGTGTAGGCTGTTAATTGTAAGACTTGCTTTGTGAAGTCTTCATGTTATATATAAGAGGCAGTATTGCCATTTCTTTTGCACAACGGCCTACAGTTTCACACACTTTCACGTGTTCCTTCCATCTGCCGACGGTGTCGCCATTTCTCATTTCACCCGTTTTTGTGCGTACGCCTGGGTCAGAGCTTGCGTGAAGGACCGCACATTTTCCCGTCAAGTTTGCTTTTTATAAATACCAATTATTGCGTAGAGAGCGGCGTACGCCTTCTTTTGTGCGTACGCAACGTTTATAAATGAGGCCCCTGGTCACAATAAGTTTAACTTTTTGTTCACAAATAATATTGTTTAATTTGTTACTGCCTTTAGTTATTATTTTCGGAATAAATGTAAAAAATGTGATAAAATGTATACTTGGTTTTAATAAACAGAACATTACATAGTGTAAAAATACAAAATAGAACAGTATTTGGTCTCTTTTTTATGTAATGTTTTTTAACCAGGAAAAATAAGTATAATAGGGACTTTACCTCTTCATTTTAAAACGCCACCGCACCCTACCATATGGCATTCATATGTCACTTTCACTATTTCCATGATTTTTAATAAAATAAAAAAAACATTTCTCATACAATATCGAATTCAAATCAATATATATTTTCATTTTTCACATACAAAAACAACAGCACACATTTCCTGTAGGCTTTGCCTTTAACCCTGGTGTACCCTACATATGTTCTGCTGAAGGTTTCTTCAGATTATCCGTCCAGACTGTCTCTGTAAAGAACAACGGACATCTGTGCATTCTCAGTCTCAACCTGACAACCTGTCAGACTCCATGTTGTATGTTGAGCTGGTTCTTCTCTCAGTGACAGGGATTTACGTCATGGCTGTGCGTCAAACTCACCTCCCACGATGCTTAATGCAGCCCCAGAAATCAGCAAAGGTCACATCAATTTCACATACTTTGCTCATACCAAAAATTACAGATTTTTGCCATCAGGTCTGTGCACCCAAGAGCTGTAGAAGTAGCATCTTTTGTAATCCAAACAGCCAATCCAAACTCATTGTTAGGCTTCTGTGAAATGCCTGTGGGTCCGATACAATGAGCTGGCGGTATCCCTTTTCTCTTGTTCATTAACTAGATTAGTCATGAAGTGATTACCTGAAAAATCTGCAAACTCATCCGCCTAGCGGTAGTCTTCACACTTGTCTGTGCGTAGTTTCCTCTATGACTGAGATAATGCTGGGTTAATACATTTAGGATGTGAAATCTATTCAGGGTTAACACTGGTCCACTGCCTCAGACGTACTACAGGAGAGTCAGAGATGCTCTAATGCCTTCTGTACGTGCAGGTGCATAAAATGAGTCATGTATGTAGGATCCGATTTCATTTAACATTCTCAATCATGAGCTGTATTCAGATGGGACTAGTTTTCTAAATGACATTTGCGTTACAATTCAGTTTCAATTCTTTATTTCGATAGTCCACTTTAGACTTTATACTTACTGTAAGTAACTTTGCAACTACATGTCAACTAACTCTGATTAGAGTATTAGTAGACTATAGTGGACCTTAAGGCCCCCAATTTAAAAGATAATTGCAATTCTGACTTTATAACTTGCAATTCAGAGTTCATATCTTCTTATAACTTTTTATCACAATTGTAAGATATATACTCGCAATTGCGAGTTATAAAGTCCATATCTGAGGGATAAAAAGACTGACTTTTTTTCTCAGAATTGCGAGTTTATATCTCTATCCCACAATTCTGACTTTATATCTCACAATTGCAAGGCGAGAAAAAAATCTGAATTGTAAAATAAAAAGTCATAATTAATTTGTTTATTATTATTATTCTGTGGCAGAAACAAGCTTCCATAATTGAACGCATCCTTGTTGAATAAAAGTATTAATTTATTTATTTTAAAAAATCTTACTGACAAAAACTGAATGGTAGCAAAGTCTTAAGGTATACAAAAATGGTGCACTCATAATACTATAAGAAAGTGCAACGCGCAATATGGTGGAAAAAGTCCCACCTTCTAAATAAAAGAGCCAATCGTCAATTGGTAAAGTCATCGCATCACTGCAGAAGCTCTGGTTGATGTAGAAACATCAGTGTTCTGAGAATGCACTTAGGGCTGAACATCTATCCTGAAAAATACGCTTTTTTAAATGCCAACTAAGCATGAGAAACAAATTTTACGAGACAGTTGTTGTCAGATTTCATTGGTGATTTCAAATATGATATTTAATCGTAAGCTTGGTGAGCAGCTTTGGAGAATTTGATATTTCCCCATTCAAAGAGATTCACTCGCATGACTGAAACAGCTGAAAAATACATTAATAATGAGAGACGTGTACATTTCTTTTTTTACCCATAGCTGTGACAGATCTGCCAGGTTCCTGCACCAGCCACTCACAACACACTCCCTCTCCTGAATATTAATCACTCACACCTGCACCTTGTTTACACTCTCATCACTCCACTATTTAAGCACACACCTCACCTCAGTCATTTGTCCGGTCTCGTTTGTGTGAAGTGACACTTACCTTACTCTCCAGACGAACTTCTAAAGTTACCTCTTGTGTGCAGCCTGAGTTTCCCTCCAGCGATTTCCCTTCTCCTGACCTCCTGTGCTTTTCATCGAGTTCCACCGAGGTGTGTGCTTCGGACTGATTCCTCATCATCCACACTCTCCAGAGTCTGTGATTCCGAAGATTGGACTGAACATCCATTCCTCATATCAGCTGTTTACAAGATCTGCTTACTTACCTCAATTAAAGGTCCCGTTCTTTGTGTTTTTTGAAGCTTTGATTGTGTTTAAAGTGTGCAATATAACATGTGTTCATGTTTCGTGTGTAAAAAAAAACAGTATTTTTAACACCATTTACTTATCTGTACACCGCTGTTTTCACTGTCCTAAAAACGGGTTGATGAGTTCCTTGTTCTATGAAGTCCCTCCTTCAGAAATACGTAACGAGTTCTGATTGTGCCAGCGGTTCCCGTGTTGGGATTTGACCGCACCTTAGCGAACGTGTCACGGTTCCTGTGTTGTGATTCGACAGCAGCTTAGCGCACGTGGAAAGGGGCTTTGAAAGGGAACTTCTGTTAAAGGGGTGGTAAACCACGATTTCACTTTTCTAACTTTAGCTAGTGTGTAATGTTGCTGTTTGAGCATAAACAACATCTTCAAAGTTACAACGTTCAAAGTTTAAAGAAAATGAAGATATTTGCTTTTAAAAAAATCGATTTCTAAGGACTACAGCAAACGGCCAGTAGGGACTACTACACATTCACCCAGGGTGTGCTGACATCAGCAGTCCCAATATTTACATAAACCCCTCCTCCGAGAATATGAAATAAGGGGGGGCCATTTTGTATCGCTGCGGGGAATAGTTGTTGTGGTTAGTAGGCTGGAGTGCTGTTGCCAATGCCGACGAAACGCTGTTATTTTCATCCAGATTGCAGGTCCACTTTGCTCAGCCTTCCTAGTTACGGGGCAGCGTTGCAGTGCGTTTAACATACAACGTCATATTCATGTGTGTAAGAGACATGAGGGGAACACGATCGCATTTGCATCGGATATATGCTGCCCATCATAAATCAAAGCACGAGACAGACAGGGGTAGGAGGAGAAGATCGGAAAATGTGACATAATGGACTATATTCATCTGTATTTGCAATACATGAGCCTTCAGCTGCACGAGACAGGCGGGCACGCTTCCACAATCTTCGCGAGTACGGGCTACAACCTGTAAGTGTGATTTATTTTTCGTCGATGTGTTTTCCTGTAATAGTTCATGTTGTTAATTGTAGCCTACGTTGTAGCAAGGAAGTAAACATGACAGCGCTGTTTGGCTCTGCAAACCAGTTTGTTAAATGCTCATTCATACTTAACGTTATCCGACAAACACCTCACGCTACAAACTGTTTAAAATCTCAACAGCGAACTTGGCATTAGTGTAAATTATTCTTTGATTAGAGCTTTTATGTATTGTTTATCTACAGGCATGCTAAACATGGTTCTGTGTTTGATTTGGCTACTAGCAATGTTTAATGTCCGTTCTTGCGACAGATATTTGGCAAATCGTTCTAAAAATACAAAAGTAACAGTGCCATTCAGTAGCGATCACTATAGATCTGCAGTCTTTACTCTTGAGGACTGAGCAGGTTCTGCTCGATCATCTTCACTAAAATTGTCTGGGTCTGATTCAGGCTCTTGGTATGGTTTTATTGACGCTAGCGTACACAAAGCCTGAGGCTACCTGTAGAGGTAAGGGGCGTGACGCTTTCGAGAAACGTACACTAGGCGGTTAGCGAATCACAGCACACTGGGCCAGCTAACCAATCAGAGCCCATTGCGTATTTTTGAGGGACTGGCTTCACAGAATCCGGAAACCATCAGACCGTTTTTACAAGGAGGGACAGAGCAGTGTAGAATAAAGGTCAAATATATGAAAAATACTGCATTTTTTTAAAAACGAAGCATGAACACATGTTACAGTGCACCCCACAAACACAATCAAGCCTTCGAAAGAGTGTGCTTTACCACCCCTTTAAATAAAATATCTCGCTTGGCATTGAACTTTGAGCTTTATAATTTTACAGGTATTATTTATGCTCTAACAGCAACATTACACACTAACTAAAGTTTGAACAGTGGGATCACGAAGAACGGGACCTTTAATTCCGCATAGTTTGAGAGTTGTCAATAAATCACCTGTTCACTGCATTTCTCTGTCTCCTAGTATGCTTCCGTAACAATAGCGAAGTTAACCATAATTCCCAGCGAAGTTTTCGTTCTTCTCTTAGGGGTAAAACAAAGTTTGAAATACATGAGCAACGATATACTGATATACTGTTAGCGAACATCTGACAGTGCCTACACTGATGTGTTGTGCTGTGTGCTTTTCTCTCAATAACAAAATTAGCACAAAACATATACAGCTCTGCAATTGGGTACTCCAGTAAAGTCAAGTCGTGTTTATTTATAGCGCTTTATACAATAGCAGCTTTACAGTATGAAACAAGAAAAACAGTGTCAGTGTCTCATTTAATCACAAGTACATCTTCATTTTCTACTATAAAGCAGCTCTGACCTTGGCGAAATAATCCACAGGAGATTTCCACAACAATTAAGGCGGAGCCTCCATGCACACCTACCTATTACGTAATAGCCAGTGGTGTGTGGTTATCAGCTTGAATCAGTCTGCCCATTCTCTAGCATCAACAAGGCATTTCGTCCACAGGACTGCTGCATACTGGATGTTTTTTCCCTTTTCACACCATTCTTTGTAAACCCTAGAAACGGTTGTGCGTGAAAATCCCAGTAACTGAGCAGATTGTGAAATACTCAGACCGGCCCATCTGGCACCAACAATCATGCCACACTCAAAATTGCTTAAATCACTTTCCCATTCTGACATTTAGTTTGGAGTTCAGGAGATTGTCTTGACCAGGACCACACCCCTAAAGGCATTGAAGCAACTGCCATGTGATTGGTTGATTAGATAATTGTATTAATGAGAAATTGAACAGGTGTTCCTAATAATCCTTTAGGTGAATATAATTTAGTCATTATGCATGAGACAGTCACTTCTGTCAGGTTCGTCTTCCATCATTATTGTTGAGACATGGTGGGGATGTTTTGGAAGCAGCGTGCGGAAAAGTCAAGGAGGAAAGTGAGGTGTTGTTTTCAGATCGACTTTGTGGTCGTTTCATCTGACCTGCGGCCGTATGTCGTGGACACTCGGGTGAAGAGAGGGGCGGAGCTGTCAACTGATCACCACCTGGTGGTGAGTTGGATCCGATGGCGGGGGAGGAAGCTGGATAGACTCGGTAGACCCAAACGTACTGTGAGGGTCTGCTGGGAACGTTTGGCCGAGTCTCCTGTCAGAGAGATCTTCAACTCCTGCCTCCGGCAGAGCTTCGACCAGATCCCGAGGGAGGCTGGAGATATTGAGTCCGAGTGGACCATGTTCTCCACCTCCATTGTCAAAGCGGCTGCTCGGAGCTGTGGACGCAAGGTCTCCGGTGCCTGTCGAGGCGGAAATCCCCGAACCCGGTGGTGGACACCGGAAGTAAGAGATGCCGTCAAGCTGAAGAAGGAGTCCTATCGGGCCTGGCTGGCTTGTGGGACTCCTGAGGCAGCTGACAGGTACCGGCAGGCTAAACGGACTGCAGCCCGGGTGGTTGTGGAGGCAAAAACTCGGGCCTGGGAGGAGTTCGGTGAGGCCATGGAAAAGGACTATCGGCTGGCCTCGAAGAGATTCTGGCAAACCGTCCGGCGCCTCAGGAGGGGGAAGCAGTGCCCTACCAACGCTGTTTACAGTGGCGATGGGCGGCTGTTGACCTCAACTGGGGATGTTGTCGGACGGTGGAAGGAATACTTCGAGGATCTCCTCAATCCTGCCGTCACGTCTTCCATTGGGGAAGCAGAGGCTGGGGGCTCAGAGGAGGACTCGTCCATCACCCAAGCTGAAGTCACCGAGGTGGTCAAGAAACTCCTCGGTGGCAAGGCACCGGGGGTGGATGAGATCCGCCCTGAGTACCTCAAGTCTCTGGATGTTGTGGGGCTGTCTTGGCTGACACGCCTCTGCAGCATCGCGTGGCGGTCGGGGACAGTGCCTCTGGTATGGCAGACCGGGGTGGTGGTCCCTCTTTTTAAGAAGGGGGACCGGAGGGTGTGTTCCAACTATAGGGGGATCACACTTCTCAGCCTCCCCGGGAAAGTCTATGCCAGGGTACTGGAGAGGAGAATTCGGCCGATAGTGGAACCTCGGATTCAGGAGGAACAGTGTGGTTTTCGTCCTGGTCGTGGAACACTGGACCAGCTCTATACCCTCTACAGGGTGCTGGAGGGTTCATGGGAGTTTGCCCAACCAGTCCACATTTGTTTTGTGGATTTGGAGAAGGCATTCGACTGTGTCCCTCGCGGCGTCCTGTGGAGGGTGCTGGGGGAATATGGGGTCCGGGGTCCTTTGCTGAGGGCTGTCCGGTCCCTGTATGACCGAAGCAGGAGTTTGGTCCGCATTGCCGGCAGTAAGTCAGACTTGTTCCCGGTGCATGTTGGACTCCGGCAGGGCTGCCCTTTGTCGCCGGTTCTGTTCATAATTTTTATGGACAGAATTTCTAGGCGCAGCCAAGGGCCGGAGGGTGTCAGGTTTGGGGACCACACGGTTTCGTCTCTGCTCTTTGCGGATGACGTTGTCGTGTTGGCCCCTTCTAACCAGGACCTTCAGCATGCACTGGGACGGTTTGCAGCCGAGTGTGAAGCGGCTGGGATGGGGATCAGCACCTCCAAATCCGAGGCCATGGTCCTCAGTCGGAAAAGGGTGGCTTGCCCACTTCAGGTTGGTGGAGAGTTCCTGCCCCAAGTGGAGGAGTTCAAGTATCTAGGGGTCTTGTTCACGAGTGAGGGGAGGATGGAACGGGAGATTGACAGACGGATCGGTGCAGCTTCTGCAGTAATGCGGTCGATGTACCGGTCTGTCGTGGTGAAGAAAGAGCTAAGCCGTAAGGCGAAGCTCTCGATTTACCGGTCAATCTACGTTCCTACTCTCACCTATGGTCATGAGCTTTGGGTCATGACCGAAAGGACAAGATCCCGGATACAGGCGGCCGAAATGAGCTTTCTCCGCAGGGTGGCTGGGCGCTCCCTTAGAGATAGGGTGAGAAGCTCAGTCACTCGGGAGGAACTCGGAGTAGAGCCGCTGCTCCTCCACATCGAGAGGGGACAGCTGAGGTGGCTCGGGCATCTGTTCCGGATGCCTCCTGAACGTCTTCCCGGGAAGGTGTTTCGGGCATGTCCAACCGGGAGGAGGCCCCGGGGAAGACCGAGGACACGCTGGAGGGACTATGTCTCCTGGCTGGCCTTGGAACGCCTCGGTGTCCCCCCGGAAGAGCTAGAGGAAGTGTCTAGGGAGAGGGAAGTCTGGGCATCTCTGCTTAGACTGCTGCCCCCGCGACCCGGCCCCGGATAAGCGGAAGAAGATGGATGGATGGATGGACACCATTCTTTGTAAACCCTAGAAACGGTTGTGCGTGAAAATCCCAGTAACTGAGCAGATTGTGAAATACTCAGACCGGCCCATCTGGCACCAACAACCATGCCACACTCAAAATTGCTTAAATCACTTTCCCATTCTGACATTTAGTTTGGAGTTCAGGAGATTGTCTTGACCAGGACCACACCCCTAAAGGCATTGAAGCAACTGCCATGTTATTGGTTGATTAGATAATTGTATTAATGAGAAATTGAACAGGTGTTCCTAATAATCCTTTAGGTGAATATAATTTAGTCATTATGCATGAGACAGTCACTTCTGTCAGGTTCGTCTTCCATCATTATTGTTGAGACATGGTGGGGATGTTTTGGAAGCAGCGTGCGGAAAAGTCAAGGAGGAAAGTGAGGTGTTGTTTTCAGCGTGTCGTGAAGGTGCTTCCTAGATTACTTTCGTGTGGGTAAAGACTGATAATCTACGGTGGAACAGCCGATTGCTAAAGGTTCGGTAAAGTAAAATGAACTTGAGGAATCGCACGGCGAACCTGCAAGCGTTGACATTAATTTCTTAATTTATGTCAGGAGTGCAAAATAACAGATCTGTAGGTAATGAACAATATTTTGAATGAAATATCAACAAGAATCAAAAGCCACGTCTTCTCCGTTTTATTTGTGGTCACAGATATGCATTAACCTGCATGTGTTCGGGCTCTTAGTGAAACAGTGTGCATATTTGGACAAATATAGATTTATTCTAGCTGCCGGACAGCACGGGTTGTCACGGGCAACCCAGCGCGCGTCGCTCGGCGTTTCAGATTTGCGGTCGATACTTTGAAACCTCAAACGGGATTGAGTCCCTTCGCTTATACCCCGATCTAGTTTATTTTCTGGTGCACCAGAAAAGGGGCTACTTTGGCTGATAAGCCTGGGTGACCTGAGGATTACAGTGAGACTTCCCCGCCGAGTACATCTCCGTGGGCCCCCCACTCCTCTATAGCATCACAAACATGTAGAGACTGTGTTCGTGGGTAGTTCATATTCTCTCATGAGAGCATAACCACGTCGGCGCGTTGTTCATCTTGCCAAACAATGTGCAAATTTGGACAAATATAGATTTATTCTAGCTGCCGGACGCGAGTTGTCATGGGCAACCCAGCGCACGTCGCTCGGCGTTTCAGACGCACGGTCGATACTATGAAACCTCAAACGGGGTTGAGTCCCTTCGCTTATACCCCGATCTAGTTTCTTTTCTGGTGCATACGGTGTGCATATTTGGACAAATATAGATTTATTGTCACATGTTTGCAAAATATTTTGTCATACAGAATAACTTTTATTTTCATTTCTCACTGAATTAGCCTATGATGATCTAAAGAGCTGAATGACATTCATAGCGATCTCTGTCTGTTCTTCCTGCTCCACGCCACTTATGATCGCAGAGCTTTCTCATTCGCTGTACTCATCCCTCATCTCATCTCTCTGTTGTAAACATTGCCAACGTGTGAACCAAGAACATATCTCAGAACCGCTGTAACTGCTGCTGTCCTGTATCGCTATCCTTGTCACCTGTGTCTGTGCATTACCTGTTTGCAAATTAGCTAATTTTAATGTGCCTAATGACACTCCCCTATTTATGCAAACCATTCCCTCTCTACACACAATACCCATCCCACCTTTTCGCAGTCGACCACTCTCCTTTTTGGAAGCCTTTTCAAATCGAAGGTGTGAAAAAACCCCGCTAAGCAGACAGTCTACTAATACTCTAATGAGAGTTAGTTGACATGTCATTGCAAAGTTACTTATACTTAGTAGAATGTCTAAAGTGGACCATCGAAATAAAGTGTTACCTACAATTCTTTAGCCTGGATGCCAGCTGAATTTAGCCCCGCCCACAACATTTGAGGTTGGGAAATTCGGTCTGTACTTGATCTGTTGTGGAGCAACTATGCCCGAACAGGAACTGTTCGGACCAATCAAATTGTCAGGGCGGGCTTTATACGATGATGGACAGATGATAAACAGTGACGTAATCATCCACGTCACCAAAGGGCGCTTGGTTGAATTTGTTCTAATCCTAAACGGAGAACTTGTTCGTATATGCGTTCACCTTTACTATTTCTTTCAGAAATGATGATCGTGTTGGTAAGTACTCCGTGTATCCTTAAATAATTTTTTACAACACCGGCAAAGATCGCTTACACTCATCTTTTTGTTCTACTTCTTCCAGCGTGCGTGATGACGGGGTTTTTCACAACAAAACCCGCCCAATTGCTACTCAAAACTAGCCCAAAACAAGCCCAATAGCTTTTTCTCCGGAAAAAATGGTGTTTGGGGGGTAAAATATGTGTTTTTTTAAGAGTTGCCTGCTAAAATTTGCATTGATGATATGTCGCATTTCTAACAATTCAGTATCATGTCATGTCATTCTTAAACATTCAATTCACAAATTCACACTTGCAAATAATCAGATGGAGTAGAGTAAAAGAGTATTCGTCTTTGGCGTGCTGTCCAATGAGAGGGCTCCGAACTCTGAATTTGGCCCGAGTCCCGAGCACTCCCACTGTATCCCTGGCTGGGATAGGACCCAGCCAATAGTGAGGATTCGGGGTGGCAGAGGGATGCAGAAAACTGTTGAGAGACATAGGTGAGTCGGCTATGTATATATATATATATATATATATATATAGGCCTCCTCTCGTGCTGAGTGGATAGATCATCCTAAACTTTGTTGATAACACATCATATAAAGCCATTTGTGTGAACTCATATTTCTAAATAAGATTATTACCTTTCATTCACTTAATGAGGTTTGTTGTCACAGCTTCATTCAGTGATATTGCATGTCTAATACATAGACTGTAAAAAAATATGGACATAGTGTCCGTGACGTCACCCATAGGATTCTGAAGAGCCGTTTTGAAATGCAAAGAAGGAACGAGCTGGCCGTTGCCGTCTTGTCAGCGTGTCAGCACGTGTCACTCCCGGATAATATAAAATGGGCAAAGAGGCGGGACATGGGTGGAGCTGAGGTGACGCGATGACTAACAGACAGCAGAAAAAATTACTATCTACCTGCCACTCAAAGTGGCCACGCCCTTAATTATGCAGGACTTTAAAGCTTTATATAATGTAAATGAATGAGTTAAAAAAATAAATATAATAAATAAAAAAATTCACCCCCCTCACAGTTGTCATGAAGGGCAAAATTAGCCGTATAGGCCAAAACCACAATTTGTACCAGGCTGTAAACATGTGTTTTTTTGCTGTAAAGTTGGGCATTTTAACATCTTAACAGTTGGGCTCAATGAGATTCTGCTCCCTTCTGGAGCCTGTCCCTAGTGGGCAGTCGATGAACTGCAGTTTAAGTCACTTCCGTATTGGCTTCAAGAGAAACTGCGGGAGGTTGCCGCTTGGTCTAATAGCATACGACTGACAATTATTGATTGATTTGCCTATTCTTGGAGTTTCCTATACAGACTTTACTGATTTTTCTCAAAGGATGAAAGGAAGTGTTCCCGGTTCCGGCTGGCCTAATTTATGCAGCCTAACAATCATTTTACATGATTTAAATGATAGAAATTAATAATGTGTTATGTGTATGCCAGTGTAAAGAGATGTGTTTTGAGTGTAGATGTAAACTGACAGAGTGTGTCTGCTATCTATCCGAACAATGCTAGGAAGACTGTTCCAACGTTTAGGTGCTAAATAGGAAAAGGATCTACCGCCTGCAGTTGATTTTGATATTCTAGGTATTATCAACTGGCCAGAGTTTTGAGACCGCAATAGGAGGTAAGCCTTCATATCAGTCATAGCGAGATTAGGTGAACATGTTTGTCCAATCTTCAATTTTTTTAAAAAACAACAGTGAGGAATTGATTCCAGAACCAGTTGATTCCAATTTTTTTTTTTTGACAGCCCTTCCTGACAGTGATATTTAAATTAGGCTACTTTTTCCTCGGATGCTATTTTGAATATTGAAAGTTGCAGCATGTGGAAAGTTATTGCACTCAGGTTTGTCAAAAACACATGAGGATTCGCATTGGGATAATAAAATATCAGCCATCACAGACATTCACATTTGAATCGGATTAGGAAGAGGATAATTGAGTGTGCCAAAACAATTTGCTTGGGAACAAAGATTTGGTAGAATCAGGCAGAATTAAAATCGCAGAGTACGTCTGTAAAACACAAATTTCACTAACATCCCTCCAGGAAAACTTGTCCCACCCATACAGGGCTGTAGTAAAACATACAAGTTTGTTTTTTCTCTCATTTGTAATGTTTCACAAAGAGTAAATAGTGTGAACATTGTTTGTTTTCCTTTAGATTTTCCTTGATAGAAGACAGGAGAATGGCTTGTTTGGACATCAGCCAGTGAGTGTGACCTTGGGAGTGGAGCTGACTGAATTACTGTGGTAAATGTGTAAATGCTGGATGGTCCAAAACAAGTTTGGAAAAAGGGGTTGGGATGCTGGCTGCTTGGCGCAGTCCTGTACAGATCCGACTGTGGCCATGTAAATAGAGCCATGACAGTTTTACGTTCACTGTGATATTTGTATACAACATTTTTCTGTTTTGATAAGTAAGACTATGCGTGATGTGTCATATGCTGACGTCTGTAGCACATTTACTCATCTTTCAGACGTCAAATGAGCATGTGGCATATATTAATACTAGCTAACTCCAGTGTAAACTTTGCTTTGGTGTGATGCACGCAGGCTTAAGCGCTGCACCTTTTCTTATTTCAGTAACTAAACATGGTTTTAAAAGCTCTCCGTAAATATTGATGGGGTTGGCAAAAACTTTTATAGTGCACTTTTAAGGTACTTTTTGTCACTGTGCCATAGACATTCTGCTAGATAAATACTTTTTTGTATAATTTAGTACAGGATAAATTGGGATTCTGGAGGTGAAGGAAACCTAATCCTGATCTGAAATCAAAGGCTGTGTGAAATCTAAAACCAGTTCGTCACTAGCAAACATCTGTAATATAATGAATACAAATATAATTAATTGCGAATTAATTATAATGAAATTATATATAATATAATGAATAATAAAATATTTTTTGTCAGAATATATACAACTTTGTAAAGCATGCATTTTCAGATATGTGTGTAATAATGTAGCTGTTTGTGAATGCAAAAGGTCTGCGAAGTTTCAAAGATCAATGTGTAGATATTGTCTCCTAAAAGAAAGAATTGATTCTGAACTGCCAAAATGAGTCGTCAGTAATTCCAGTCTCACTTCTAACATAGGTTTGTAACAAATTTGCATAATGTCAGTCTATGGTCTTCCTTGGCTGCCCGTGAATAGCGTCTACTTTGACCATCAGACACTGTAGTTGTAGCTGAGACTGGAAGAGTTTGGTTCATGTTGTCGACATGTTGAGAAGACGCTGTTTTCTGCTGAGAAAGCAAATCTACTTTGATGCAATTCCAAAGGATGAGGACTCACTGATGACAACTGATGCCATCGTTACTGTTCATATCACTGTGTATCAAGTGCTGAGGAAGATCCAGAGCTGAAATTCGGATATGCTATATGTATATGGCATAATATATACAGTGAGGAAAATAAGCATTTGAACACCCTGCTATTTTGCAAGTTCTCCCACTTGGAAATCATGGAGGGGTCTGAAATTGTCATCGTAGGTGCATGTCCACTGTGAGAGACATGATCTAAAAAAAAATAATTCAGAAATCACAATATATGATTTTTTAACTATTTATTTGTATGATACAACTGCAAATAAGTATTTGAACACCTGTCTATCAGCTAGAATTCTGACCCTCAAAGACCTGTTAGTCTACCTTTAAAATGTCCACCTCCACTCCATTTATTATCCTAAATTAGATGCACCTGTTTGAGGTCGTTAGTTGCATAAAGACACCTGTCCACCCCATACAATCAGTAAGAATCCAACTACTAACATGGCCAAGACCAAAGAGCTGTCCAAAGACACTAGAGACAAAATTGTACACCTCCACAAGGCTGGAAAGGGCTACAGGGAAATTGCCAAGCAGCTTGGTGAAAAAAGGCCCACTGTTGGAGCAATCATTAGAAAATGGAAGAAGCTAAACATGACTGTCAATCTCCCTCGGACTGGGGCTCCATGCAAAATCTCACCTCGTGGGGTCTCAATGATCCTAAGAAAGGTGAGAAATCAGCTCAGAAATGAAAGCTTTAGCATAAGTTCTGCCGGGAAGACTTAATTGTCACGTCACGTCAACTTTACCTATCCAATCACATTCTAATACCTGGGTATAAAAGATCGGTACTTACGCATGTCTGAGTTCGCAGATGCTGACACTTCATTTCACCGCCATCCTCCCCACCACCTCCAAGTCAAATCCTTCCCTACATCCACCCCACCACTACCAGGATGGTCCCTACCATACCTCACGGGGGGGTCGGCTGCGCCCCTGCCTTCGTCTTCAGGCAGGATATGCAGAGTCCGGACCCTCAGATTGCGAGCTACGGACGGGGCTTATGCCAATATACTTTATTGCTTGCTTGGTTTTAACAACGGATAAATGGATAATTGTCACAGTATTTATTCTCCCGAGTCTTTCTGGCAGAACTACACGGGAGGAGCTGGTCAATGACCTGAAAAGAGCTGGGACCACCATTTCCAAGGTTACTGTTAGTAATACACTAAGACGTCATGGTTTGAAATCATGCATGGCACGGAAGGTTCCCCTGCTTAAACCAGCACATGTCAAGGTCCGTCTTAAGTTTGCCAATGACCATTTGGATGATCCAGAGGAGTCATGGGAGAAAGTCATGTGGTCAGATGAGACCAAAAAAGAACTTTTTAGTCATAATTCCACTAAACGTGTTTGGAGGAAGAAGAATGATGAGTACCATCCCAAGAACACCATCCCTACTGTGAAGCATGGTGGTGGTAGCATCATGCTTTGGGGGTGTTTTTCTGCATGTGGGACGACTGCACTGTATTAAGGAGAGGATGACCGGGGCCATGTATTGCGAGATTTTGGGGAACAACCTCCTTCCGTCAGTTAGAGCATTGAAGATGGGTCGAGGCTGGGCTTTCCAACATGACAATGACCCTAGGCACACAGCCAGGATAACCAAGGAGTGGCTCTGTAAGAAGCATATCAAGGTTCTGGCGTGGCCTAGCCAGTCTCCAGACCTAAACCCAATAGAGAATCTTTGGAGGGAGCTCAAACTCCATGTTTCTCAGCGACAAGCCAGAAACCTGACTGATCTAGAGAAGATCTGTGTGGAGGAGTGGGCCAAAATCCCTCCTGCAGTGTGTGCAAACCTGGTGAAAAACTACAGGAAACGTTTGACCTCTGTAATTGCAAACAAAGGCTACTGTACCAAATATTAACATTGATTTTCTCAGGTGTTCAAATACTTATTTGCAGCTGTATCATACAAATAAATAGTTAAAAAATCATACATTGTGATTTCTGGACTTTTTTTTTTAGATTATGTCTCTCACAGTGGACATGCACCTACGATGACAAATTCAAACCCCTCCATGATTTCTAAATGGGAGAACTTAGCAGGGTGTTCAAATACTTATTTTCCTCACTGTATATGTATATGTATGTGTATATATATATTATATATATATATATATATATATATATATATACACTCACCTAAAGGATTATTAGGAACACCATACTAATACTGTGTTTGACCCCCTTTCGCCTTCAGAACTGCCTTAATTCTACGTGGCATTGATTCAACAAGGTGCTGAAAGCATTCTTTAGAAATGTTATCCCATATTGATAGGATAGCATATTGATGGAGATTTGTGGGATGCACATCCAGGGCACGAAGCTCACGTTCCACCACATCCCAAAGATGCTCTATTGGGTTGAGATCTGGTGACTGTGGGGGCCATTTTAGTACCGTGAACTCATTGTCATGTTCAAGAAACCAATTTGAAATGATTCGAGCTTTGCGACATGGTGCATTATCCTGCTGGAAGTCGCCATCAGAGGATGGGTACATGGTGGTCATAAAGGGATGGACATGGTCAGAAACAATGCTCAGGTAGGCCGTGGCATTTAAACGATGCCCAATTGGCACTAAGGGGCCTAAAGTGTGCCAAGAAAACATCCTCCACACCATTACACCACCACCACCAGCCTGCACAGTGGTAACAAGGCATGATGGATCCATGTTCTCATTCTGTTTACGCCAAATTCTGACTCTACCATCTGAATGTCTCAACAGAAATCGAGGCAACATTTTTCCAGTCTTCAACTGTCCAATTTTGGTGAGCTCGTGCAAATTGTAGCCTCTTTTTCCTATTTGTAGTGGAGATGAGTGGTACCTGGTGGGGTCTTCTGCTGTCGTAGCCCATCCGCCTCAAGGTTGTGCGTGTTGTGGCTTCACAAATGCTTTGCTGCATACCTGTAACGAGTGGTTATTTCAGTCAAAGTTGCTCTTCTATCAGCTTAAATCAGTCAGCCCATTCTCCTCTGACCTCTAGCATCAACAAGGCATTTTCGCCCACAGGACTGCCGCATACTGGATGTTTTTCCCTTTTCACACCATTCTTTGTAAACCCTAGAAATGGTTGTGTGTGAAAATCCCAGTAACTGAGCAGATTGTGAAATACTCAGACCGGCCCGTCTGGCACCAACAAAATTGTGGTCCACGGTGGAAAATTGCTTGAATCACCTTTCTTTCCCATTCTGACATTCAGTTTGGAGTTCAGGAGATTGTCTTGACCAGGACCACACCCCTAAATGCATTGAAGCAACTGCCATGTGATTGGTTGATTAGATAATTGCATTAAAGAGAAATTGAACAGGTGTTCCTAATAATCCTTTGTGTGTGTGTGTGTGTGTGTGTGTGTGTGTGTGTGTGTGTGTGTGTGTGTGTGTGTGTGTGTGTGTGTGTGTGTGTGTGTGTGTGTGTGTGTGTGTGTGTGTGTGTGTGTGTGTGTGTGTGTGTGTGTGTGTGTGTGTGTGTGTGTGTGTGTGTGTGTGTGTGTGTGTGTGTGTGTGTGTGTGTGTGTGTGTGTGTGTGTGTGTCTGTTAACATGACTTAAGTGTGACAAAATTGCTTACTAATATTTTCTTTGTAGAGTTATATAACTTATATAACTCATTGCCGTGGTAAGGTAAAACCTAAAAATTGATGAAAATTATTAACTTTAAAGCTCATATTACAAACTTGAATAGCCTACTAGAATCAAGCATTCATCCATGATTTCATGATTTCCAACTTTCAATTATATCTATTAGAATAAGAAAATTATTAGAATAAGTTTTCATTATATTTTGGGTAATTTTGCATCCAGAGTTTGCAATTGCCATCTTCCAACATTTTTTCATTCATGTATTCTTACTTGAGAAATAATTCTCATGATTCTCTCATGAATGCATAGGAAATCGCAACACTTTAATGTAAATAAGGGGGGAAAGCAGCCATTATAAGGCAGTGCATGCAGAAATGAATATATCTCCGTCATAAATGAGCCAACCTCTTTGCCAGGCCAAAAATGCAATGATATGCCTCAGCACACTGTAATATACCTACACTAAGTGATTCATGCAGTGCTTGTTTTATGGAAATATATAGACTATTAAACCTCCGTTCGCACATTCTCGACCTGCTTCTTACTTTATTGACCTAAAAGTCAACACTGAAGATTTAATGCTGTTGGCAACCTCTGGATTGTGACTTTCTCTGAACAACGTTCCTATAGACGTCTGCTGGAAAACCTGAAAGGCCTGAAGTTAAAAGATTTGGACATAAATGGCATTGCTACTCTTCTGCAACATCTGGCAAATACACTTTTCTTAAAATAAAAACAAGTATACTAAATAAGAGTTTCACTAAACTGACAAGCCACAAAAGGACTTCACAGTCAATGCAAACTCTCATCCAGTTGTAATGCAGGCTAACTGAGCATTCTTTACCTGTAGCTTATCAATGCACATTCCACAAAGACCCTCTAGTGGACAGTACAGGAACTGCGGGGCAAATAGGCTCAATCTGATGATACAACACACCTTACCAAATGAACCTTTGAGATGATATTTAGGATGCTTTAGGTGCTTTAGGATGAGTACATTGAGGACAGTGCAGTTGGTTTGTTACAATAAAACCAAAAGGTTTGGATGCTTAGTTGATGATCTTCAGTTATAAGTATTTGGATTAAAAAAATTACCAAAAATGGACTGAAAGCATATGAAAAAAATAATGCTATTATGTGTCCATTAATGCTATATTATCTAAAAACTTTTTTGTTTTGTCAAGAGTTGTTTTGTGCTTCATTTGATCATTTCAATGAACTTATATTCATTGTGAATTTGTATTATGCATGTCAATTATTTACACTAAAATCACTGAATAATTCTGACAACCAAAATTAATTTTAAGTATCAAGTCATGTAGAAAAAGTTATTTATTGCACATTCATTTTTGCATTGGTGCCAGATTATTAGCTGATTTAACTATGGTATTGTCCACGCTATTCCGTTTTTGTTTAAAACGCATCTTTTTCTCTCCGTTTTGGCCTTCCGTCCACACTGAGGCCCTGTCTACACAAGTGGTTTTTGTTTTAACACAGCGTTTTAAAATGAAAACGATCCTCGTCCATACTGGAGTTTCCACTACGTTTCAGAAAAGATCTCTGTCCAAACTACACGACCGAAAATGCGTGTCACATGACCATTCATGCACACTGGGCATGTGCGCACGAGTGTACACAGTTGCCGATTGTTGCCATTTGCTCTAATAATAGCTTGTCTCCTGCGCTTGTAGGCAGCTGCTGTATTATAAGATGCAGAGTTTAACTGAAACGTCTGCTAAAAAAGGACAACAAAGTCAGCAAAGCTTGCAGTTCAGTCTCCTTTTTACTGTTTACACGGTTGTCGAGGCTGGTCTGTTACAGAGCTGTTGAGAGAGACAGCTCTGGTCTGTTATTGTGTTCCGGTAGCGTAATGGTCATGTGATATGGCCATTTTTCAAAATCTCTGGCTACATCCGAAATCACATACTTCCTACTATATGATGTTTTATAAACAAGGTTCGGGAGAAGCACGTTCAGATAATTGACACAGATGGAGAGCACTCAGCTACTCAACAATAGAGGTATATATACACGCAGCAGTCCTACCTCCGTTTGTTGACAGTTATCAGCAACCCTTCCACCACCCCTTCGCCACACCTTTTAACTCTATAACCACTTACATATACAGCTCGAAGCCCTCACCCCGGACAGCACGCCAAATACGCATTGAATTACTCTCAATAAATTATATGTAAGTGCGAACTCGTGAAATAGTGGAGAAAAACAGTATGTGACAAAAGAATGCACAGTACTCATTAAAGTGCAGGCGAAAAGTACAGGATGATCTACTAGTTCCGGTGAGATTTTGAAATGTGAATACGATGGACACTTACTATGGTAAATGGACTGCATTTATATAGTGCTTTTAACAGACCAATGGCCATCCAAAGCACTTTACATCTTGCCTCACATTCACCCATTCATACACCGACGGCGGTGTCAGCCATGCAAGGCGCCATCCAGCTCGTCGGGAGCAGCTGGGGTTAGGTGTCTTGCTCATGGACACCTGGACACTTGGTCAGGTGGAACCGGGGATCGAACCACCAACCTTCCGGTTTGTAGACAACCTACATGAACCACTGAGCCACTGCCGCCCCAACTATCCCATGAGGCCAAGGGAAAAGATTTACGAATGACAGTGAAGCGACTTGATACATTCATTCTACAGACATTCATACTACACAGAACATAATTTTTAGCGGTTGTGAAGTAATTACTTCACAAAATAAGTAATCAAAAGAGTATGCGATTTCGGACGCAGCTTCTGTCTTGGTCCTCTTACACTGAAACGTAACCCTGCAGCGTTTCCAAGACTCTCCGTTTTTGAGGGTTAAAAACTCTGGAGTAGTGTAGGCATGGCAGGCGTAACCATAGCTATGCATTAAGTTATGCATTTTAAAATGAAAACACCCTAGTGTAAACAGGGCCTGAGACTGCACTTTTGTCCTGTGAAAATTGAGCTTTTTGAAAATGCGTTAGAAATGTGAAAATGGTGTTTTCGCATTGTAGATTTCAACCAAGCGCAACCTTCCGTTCTCTCTCTTAAATCCAACACGGAAGTGACTTAAACTGCAATTCATCGACTGGCCGCTAGAGATAGGCTCCAAAACGGAGTCAATCCCATAGATCCCCCATGTAAAAATGCCCAACTTTACAGCTGAAAACATTTTTTACAGTACAAAAACTGGTTTTGGTCCATATAGCAAATTTTGCCCTTCATGACATTTTTTTTATAACTCATCCGTTTAAATTATATTAAGCATTAAAGTTCTGCATAATTAGGGGGTGGCCACTTGAGTGACAGATGGATTGTCGCTGCTGTCACTATAGCCGTTTGTCTACTCCACTCACGTCCCGCCTCTTTGCCCATTTTCGGTTATCCAAGGAGTGGACGCGCTGCCAAGATGGCGACGTCCAGCTCGGCCCACTTTGGAAAAAATAAACCTACGGGTGAACTCACAGACACTACATCCATTGTTTTATACAGTCCATGAATTCAACCTGCAGATTTTTTTTTTTTTTTTACCACAACTTAACAACAACTTAAAACCGGCAACAACTTAAAAGTGACCCAATTCCGAGGGAAAACCACGGCCTTGGCAACACTGCACATATTGTACCGATAGATATCTTGGTATGTGCCTGTTATGTGCTATTCACTTTCACATTGTTGCTAAAGATGTTACACTCTTCATATCGCAGTCCTGCAAAGATGACAGAAAATGTACTCGCATTTGCTGTCCTGTGGCAAAACATGAGGGCAATTGCATCTTAGACCAAACATAGGCTATAATGGCGACCTGGATGCATCCGTGAATGATGAGATATTTTGCTAAATAAAATGATCCTGCCAGAAGAATAGCGTGAGAACTTTATGATGTCTCTTCCGTGGATGAGAAACTTTTGGAAAACGCTAGTGTGGGCAGAGAACATTTTGAAATGAAAACGCGGTTTCAAATGTATCCGGAATGATGTAGACATAGCCTATGTCTGTTTATTCGACCATTCAATCAAGCAGAAACCAGAGCTTGTAATTCATGGACATACAAGTCCCATAATGCCGTAGGAGCAAGTGCAGGGTTACAGCTGACCTCTTGGCAAAAAGGACAGGATGCAAATACGGAGTAATCTTAGAATCAGTTAAACTGCTTTCATTCAAAGCAATGCAAATATGCCATGTGTGGTATCAGGCCAAAGCAGAATGCTCACTTTTGGTTGCCATCATGCCCTGTCTTTGAACCCTTGCCCAGCATACATACATCTAAACACTCGTTTCTTTCCCACATACACACTCTTAGGAGTGCAGTAGATTAGTGACTTCACAATGACGAAAGGTTTACAATTCCTCATGTCCTACATCCAGATGTTTCTATTTCTCATAGTAACACGTCCCTGATTAACCACTCGTAGGAGGAGACTTCATTTGCCTGATATATCTCTATTCCCCAGGGTTGTATTCATTTGTGGTGGAAGACCACCTGAATTTGACTTACCTCTGTATCTAGCCAAAGATGAATTCAGTCCATATGTGAGCGCAGCTGTTGAATCTTTACGTTTTTTTGGGTACTCCCTCAAATGAATGAAAAGGTACAGTCTGGATTGGATGTTTTGCACTAAATAAATGGCATGGTGTAATGCATTAAAACCATGACCGAAAAGTCCGTTGCTGGTTGAAGATGCCAAAGCTAGGCTAAGAAACACATTACTACACATCATTTATCCTTGTCTTTCCATGTGCTGGCTACGTTCTGAAAAATCGAATTGGGACAAGAACCCAAAAAGTGGACAATAGTTTTGCTGTTGTTCTGAGAACATCCAAAGAGTGCTCTCAAAGGTAAAAAATACATCGAAAAAATATTTTGTGTTCTTTTTTTATTTTTCCTCAAATTGTTGAATGTGCCCCTATGGAGCCATTTTAATGATAATAATAATTCTGATAACTTTCCCAGAACAGCTGGATTGAAATCCTTGCCACAATCTAAACACTGCGTGAGTCACTCTTGCAGAAAATTGGATTTTATAATACCATTTTCTTCATTTCAGTATGTGAACATGTTTCTGAAAGACTAAAAAGTTTGCAATTACTCAAACCTAGTTTGACTTTACACCTGCATCATTATGCAAGCTCTGGATAACATATGGTTCCCCCAAAATGTGGTCTTTCAGAACTACAGGTCCCTCGTATGAGAACAGCAAGCACTAATGTAATCTAAAAGTAATTTCCTCATGCTTTGGCAGGTCTAGTGCACACATGCAGTGAGGCATTGATTGACTGAGGTGAGGTGTGACTGGATTGGCACCCCTGTTATCATAAGAAACTTTCGCACCTTTTTCATAGTTACGTTTTTTGGCACGTTCGCACCGCAGGAACTGGGAACGATTTTAGTTATAGGAACGCCTTCTGGGGGAACTAAATTAGCTCCTACTTCAGAGTTGGGTCATACCCAGCACAATAGGAACTATCAGTGACAAAAGTGTACGTTGCCTAGCCCAAATGCATGTCATATGAAACACCGGCACCCACCATTTTTAAAAAGCAGTGTAAACACACAGTTTACATAATCTTATTCATAGTCAAAGTGATAGACAATTAGCCTTTTATTTTCGATTGGCGGTATGGTTCTGTTCTGGGCTAGAACTCCCTGTGAATCCATGGAGCCTAGCATGGATAAGAGCAGGGAAAACAGTAATAATGTATTGCAGATGCTTTAATGTCAATATTAAAATGTACAACCTAATTCGGGAATTTAGTCTGATTCAGGGGGAATCAGATGCCAAATCCTGACTGACGAGTGGAGGAGCTGGGGATGGAGTAGGGCAATTAGCTCTGGAGAAACGCAGTAGCAGCTGATAATACTGAAGGAGCTTATATATGCATGCTGTGATAGGCATCGTATTCCTATAGGTAGACGTGATCAGCTGACAGTCAGCTGATGCGTGCTGGACTAACGTGCCCTGCCAGAACTGACGCTATACGCTGGATTCCATGAACTAAAGGCTGATATGCACTGCATCGAACCTACACCTAAGCCTGACGTGCAGCTCTCTAAAAATTTAACAACGCGGCAATTCTATGCAGACCACAAGTGCTGTGATTGGTCTGCTAGAACCACTCCCTCATGTAAAAAAAAAAATCTGTGATAGCATCGCATTTCCTCATAGGCATTTTCGCTTGCAGATTATAAATGATCTGTTCTTCTGCATTTAACAACTCAAGCTGCAGCAAAAGTCACTGTATATTTGCCACCGTCACTGCTACTGCTTGGAGGGTGGAGAAGCAAAGACAGTCCAGGGGGAGGGATGGAGGGCCAGGCCCGTGAAGGGGAAGAGGACCAGCATCGTGGAGGAGTGACACATCTGGTTCATGTTGAATCTGCATAGCCCGAATCTGGGCCGACACTATGTTGCGGTCTGAGTTACGTCACTTTCAGTCGGCTTATGTCACTTCAGAGTTCCTACTGTTAGTGTAAATGCAACATGGGGTGCATTCCACTTCGCTTTTAGACATACACTCACAAACTTCCCTAAGCTCTTCCCCTTGGAGGAATCCCTGCTGCAATTTTGAAGTGAGTTCCACTTTGTCAAGTGAGCGAGGGAAGTTTATGTGGACAGAACCTTGTCCCCTCGATTTTGACAGTGGGAGTGAGTCTACTCCGATGTACACTTCAAGCAGCTCTATATCCCACAATTTCCGTCCTTCGGATGAGACGTTAAACCGAGGCCCTGACTCTTTGTGGTCCCCAAAGATCCCAGGATGTCCTTCGATAAAGAGTAGGGGTGTAACCCCGGCATCCTGGCCAAATTTGCCCATTGGCCTCTGTCCATCATGGCCTCCTAATAATCCCCATATACAGATTGGCTTCATCTCTTCTCCACCAATCAGTTCTGGCGCAATATGGCTGCCGTCGCATCATCCAGGTGGATGCTGCACATTGGTGGTGGTTGAGGAGATTCCCCTCTTCTATGTAAAGTGCTTTGAGTGCCTAGAAAAGCGCTATATAAATGTAACAAATTATTGTTATTAATTATTAATTAATTCAACTTGATTGTGACATCACAGCAGATCATGCTTAACTATATGATTTATTCGTTATTTTGAGAATTGATCGCATAATAATGTATAATATATTAATTATATTGAGATTTAATCGCATAATACTTGTAGCTTTCAGCTCATATACCTATAGTATTTTATATATTTTCTCCAAGAACTTATATGCATGTATAGGATGGTGCATAAAAAATTCATAAGTAAAAAAAGGGTTTTAAATAATAAATCAGCTCCATAGTGAACTCCAAGTGATCAAGGGCTCGGTGCGTTTCATTTAAACCTTATGCACGAGGTCCGCCAGTAGTGGGCGCTCATGCAACGTAAGCAATGACGCACATCTGAGTCCACAAGACGGAGGGAAGTTAGCGAATGAAGGGCATACAATTTGGAGTGGAACGCCGCCCAGGAATATGGCTCTATAGGGGATTAGGAAAAGCCCCTATACTCCATCCTGTTTGTCGTAATGCTTTCTTCACCTTGTTGATAACATAAAATGCTATAGAAATAAATTATGTAATGAATTTTGATGTTCTGTAGTTGCTCAGTTAATAACAGACAGGCATACACCCTTAAAAATAAAGGTGCCAGGAAGAACCAAATAGGGGTTTTCATGGTGATGCCATATAAGAAAAATTTTTGGTTCCCTGAAGAACCATTTTGTGAAAGGTTCTTTTAAAGAACCATTTCTCTGTAACCTTTTTATAGTCTAAAGAACCTTTCTGCACTACAAAGAACCGTTTGTGTTATGGAAAGGTTCTTTGGATATTAAAGGTTCTTCATGGAACCATACACCCCGCCAAAGAACCATTTAACAACCTTTATTTTTAAGAGTGTAGGTGTGAAGTCAATCATAGTTTGTCATCATACTTTGACCAAAAGACCCATTTAAAGACCATACTTGCAATTTAGTTGCTGAGAGAATACTAGAATAACCTTCCTGGAGTCGCAAACACAAGATCTGCTTGATTTTGTCTGCTCTGTGTTTTCTTTGTAAAGCTGTCAACATAATTGACAAATGAAGCAAGACACTAGAAGTTGAGAAGACCAAAATATTTGTAATAATTTATGTGTAAAGTTGTCGCAATAAATAAAACTACAGACCTACCATAAAACACGTCTACAAATCAAACCTTGAACACTAGAGGCTTTAAAAACATCATTTAAAAAGCTTGTTATGGTGAAAAGAAGCTTGGGAGGAATCCAGCCCACCAATTTAATGGAATGAAGAAAAACTACTGCAACCAAACAAGTTACTGAACTTGGAGTATCAGAACTATTCTTTATCTGTTTTTTTCTACATATGAATGCCCTAAGTGAAAAGATATAGGCATTTTCTGCCATTCTTCAACAATTATTGTATTTTTCACCATTACTATTGGAATTAGTGTGAGAATATAGTGCATTTCTTGAAGAAGCGTTTAGCAAGTTAAAGAGTTAGTTCATCCATAAATAAAAATTATCCCATAATTTACTCACCCTAAACCCATATGTGTATATGACTTTCTTCTTTCAGTCAAACACAATCGGAGTTATAGTAAAAAAAAAAATACCCAGCTCTTTCCAGCTTTATAATGGCAGTGAATAGTACCCTAGATTTTGAAGCCCAAAAAGGCGCATCCATCCATCATAAAAGTAATCCATACGGCTCCAGGGGGTTAATAAAGGCCTTCTGAAGCAATGCATTTCTGTAAGAAAAATATCCATATGTATAACCTTATAGACTATAATCACTGGTTTCCAGTAACGGCCGTATGCAAGTCTAGTTCTGGCAGAAGAGTGACCTCTGACCCATCACATGACGTATTGATGAATGCAGAAGCGCAGAGGATAGAGCAAAACAAAACACCGGTCATGAATTATAAGTCTAAAACGTGAATTTTTAAAGAGATATGTTGGAGGATTTCGATATAAGAGAAGAGGAGTGTCTCTAGTGTGCTACTCCTACATCCTACGTCATGCGTCGGGTCAGAGGTCACTCTTCCGTGGGAACTAGACTCGCGTATGCCCATTACTGAAGCCAGTGATTTATAGTTTATAAAGTTATAAATATGAATATTTTTCTTACAGAAACGCATGGCTTCGCTTCAGAAGGCCTTTATTAACCCCTGGAGCCGTATGGATTACTTTTATGATAGATCGATGCACTTTATTGGGCTTTAAAATCTAAGGTACCATTCACTCCCATTATAAAGCTTGGAAGAGCCAGGATATTGTTTAACATAGCTCAGATTGTGTTTGGTTGAAAGAAGAAAGTCCTATACACCTAGGATGGCTTGAGTGTGAGTAAATTATGAGATGATTTTCATTTTTGGGTGGACTAACCCTTTAAGGCTGCATCATGTACAATCACTGTCTTGGGAGGAGGTGGGGGGGGGGGGGGTGCTTTAGATGTAAAAAGTTAAAGGTTGATAATATCAGAACCACTGGTGCATTTTAAAGAGGTACGTTGGAGTGATGTGATTTGATAAATGATGCGGCTGAGGTCTCTGGTGCTTTCGCTGTGTTCCTGTCAGACAGTTTTGGCAAAATAGTAGATAAGACCGTCTGATTCATCGGATGGCGTTGCAGAGGATGTGGTGATCTGTAAGTAGGGGTTGAGGCACAAATCCATTCATGACTCACAATCCATTGATGGTGTTTTCACTTGGAAACACCTGCTGAAAGCACCACACACACAGATAGGAAAAGAGCTCAGATGCAGCTTACTCAGCAAATGAAGAATGTTTGGTGAGGGCTGGTATAATAAAGTTTAATAGTAAACTGAGTGAGCCTCATCCCTATGTCAATACAACACTTTAAAAAAGTCTGTCAAAATTGGGTCATGTGTACTGTGTTAATATAAAGGTAATTTTTCTATATTCATTTTTCCCCGTATGTGACCCTGGACCATAAAACCAGTCATAAGTCATATTAGTGGCAATAGCCAACAATACATAAATTGGTCAAAATGATCGATTTTTCTTTTATGACAAAAATCATTAGGATATTAAGTAAAGATCATGTTCCATGAAGATATTTTGTAAATTTCCTACCATAAATATATCAAAAATGTATTATTATTAGTAATATGCATTGCTAAGGACTTCATTTGGACAACTTTAAAGCCGATATAGATTTTTTTTGCACCCTTCCAGATTTTTAAATAGTTGTATCTCGGCCAAATATTGTCCTATATCCTAACAAACATCAATGGAAAGCTTATTTATTCAATGATGTATAAATCTCAATTTTTACAAAAGGACCCTTATGACTGGTTTTGTGGTCCAGGGTCACATATTTTGAATCATGCTGATTTCTCACTAAACCATGACTGTGCTGATTAGGCGAGTCTTCACGCACCTCACCTCACGCGTGCGCTTCTGCACGTGCGCCGTGCGCGAGCTTTTGCGAGACGCTCAAAGTCAACAGTGACGGTTTCCATGCGCTATGATGTGTGTCAAAAACTACGCAGTTTGTCTGTCAGCTAGAAACAATTCCGCCCGCTTCGCCGACAATAGCACCATTATTGTCGAGGGTCCATGAAAATGCCAAAGCGATAAAATGCGAGTCATTTGAATAACTTCAAATGTTATTTCTCAAAGACAGTTAAGAAAAACAAAGAACGCAATACATTTGACTAAAACGCGATCCTGGTAATCACTCGGTGCCAAAAGCTTTTTGCAGACAGTTGAAATATAATACAAGGATTACTGAATGAAACAAAAAGATAAAGAAAAACAAGCTCTCATTGTTCAATGTTCTAGGCGAGTAATGAGATTTAGGGGGTCATATGGATGCCATATTATCCATTTTACTCCAGTCTGGTTTTAAAGGAGTTTGGTCACTTTTGGGCTTGTCTGGCAGGGGGGCTGATAATGTTTTTCACATCTTTTGGTTGTATGGAATATCTGTACACTCTAAAAAAAAAAAGGTTCTATATGGCACCAAAAATGGTTCTTCGTCGAAATCATAGAGGAACCACTTTTGGTGCTATATAGCACCATATCTTAACATCTTCTGTATATGGTAGCGGTGATATAGCACTTAGTGGTGCTATATAGCACCTTAGTCAAAGAACCGGTGAACAACCGCTGAAGCACCAAAATTGGTGCTATATAGCATTTAAAAAGGTTCCCCTATGATTACGAGCCAAGAACCATTTTTTTGGTGCCATATACCTTTTTTTTTTTAGAGTGTAGCAATGTTTAGAAGCATTTGTGATAAAGTTGCAAAATATAACACAATAGCGTGTTGTCTGTTTGCTGGTTTTAGATGGGTTTTGCGCTGGGGAAAACAGCTTTTTTCCCCAAAAGGGTAAAGTTGAGTTGAATCACACATGAGGTGCGTTGTGATGTTATACTATGTGAGACAAGCTGGGGTCTGTCTCTTTGAAGCGGACGTCTATTTGTATATAACAACAACAGTGCGCGAGGATGTGAGCGTTTTCCCCAATCACCTTTCCCAAGTTGAGGAACAGCAAACTTTACGCCATACGAGAAGCCCATTTAAATGCCACGGATCAATGAATGAAAGTTTGAGCTGAGGCTGAGTGAGAGCGCCTGCTGTGATGTGATTGGGCTGAGCGGCGAGCTCGTGATGCTCGGGCACATATAAAGGGCGACCTGCGCTCCTGTCATGCACGCGGCTGGAAGAAGAAACTGCTGAAGAGATCAGCCGGACAGACAGAGCCTTCATGATACTGCCCACATCACACGCATTTCCTCAACGAAGTCGCCAAGAGCACGCACCGCACACCGCGCAAGACCTAAAGGAAATCCTATTTTATTGCCCTTCGTAAAAGCCCCAGTGTCATTTAGTGAGAGATGCCGCCAAGGACCGGACTTTTGCTGCTCGCCGTGCTCATCGCCTCCGCGTACGAACTGGATCTGAACGAATCCTACTCGCCCAGGAGAGCACGTTTCTCCCACAACAGCCCCTGTAAGTAGGAAGCGTTCGGGAATAAAGAGCCGGTTGTGTGCTGACGCGCGTGCATTGCGCTTTGCTTGGTGTAGGGTAGATCATATGAGAGCTGTCATCTCCTCTGTGATGAGCTCTCGTCCAATGCGTCTATTGACCTGCTCTGTGACAGATGCACCAGCTAGGCTGAGTGAATATCATGCTCATCCTCTGACCTGCATGCGATCATAGCTCATTCTGGTGATGCATTGAGCGCGATGAATGAATGTGCATGATGATTCCGCCGTCGCTTTCAGCCTCAAAAGCAGGAGTTTCTACACTGCTACAGTAAAAACCTGTTAATTGGTTACCTTACCACATAACGTGAAAATGATAGACAATAGCCTACTTTTACTGGAAAATTGGGAAATTAAAAGTGAAATCTATGAATTAGCCTATATCGTTTAAAAGAATATGCGTTACACTTTGTGTCATTGTTCCAGTGTAATTATATATTTCAGTACTGAGTAATATTAATGAACAATACTATAGGGTTAGGGTAGGATTAGGGTTTGGTTGAGGTATAGTAATTATGCATTATTCGGTAACACTTTATTTTACAGTGTCATTGTGCCATATGTTGCATGTAGTTGTAATAACTATAAATGATGCATAATTCCATGCAACTAACCCTAAACCAACACCTATTCGTACCCTAACCCTATAGTAAGTACATGTCGTTACTTAATATTACTCAGTACCTAAATATATAATTACAGTGTAACAAAGTTTAACCCATAATTATATTAGGCTACTATGGTTATTATTACCATGGTATGTACATGTAACAAGTGTTACCGAATATGCATTTAACAAGGCAATACATACACCTTTCGAATACTGTAAAAATAGTGTATCTTTTAAGTAAAAAGTATGAATTGTAATATAGAGGTGGAAATGCATTCAATTTGGTAATACAATAAACACAAACCTTATAATTTGCACAAAAAAAGTATTATATTATATTTCATGGCACAATGTATGAATCATCTTAGAATGAATGGAGATTAATGACCAAACCATCACATTTGTTTAGATTTTCCACTCCTTTAATCTGATTGGTCGAACGAGTTACCAAGAGTGCTGGTATTTTATATAACATAACTAATGCGCTTTACTGTTTGCTTTTGCCGAGTGGGTTGCTGGCTCCTTTCATTGGCGTAAAAACAATGTGTGAAATGTTAATATTTACTTCTTATTTACATGAAAAGAAACTATTGCATCCTCATAATCATCCTGTGTGCTGAATATCAGTATGGCTTTGTCATGCTGATATTCACTATTACAGCATTCTTGCTTGTGTGATGGTGTTTTGCATTTGTGTGGGTGACACTGGTTCTGTCTTAATGTTATTAATAGTCACAGTTGTAATACAGATATTGACAAGTTCTGGAAACCACAGCTACCAGATTACTGGTAAAGTTTCCAAAAAGGGCACAGAAGAACCATTTGTGGTTCTTCAAAGAACCTTTTAATGAACAGTTCCTTAAAAAACATGTTTTTCTTAGTGTGAAGAACATTTTAAGGGTGCACTTACCTAAAGTACTGGGTAATATAAGGTAACTACATGGGTTAAGGTTAGGTTTAGGGTAGGTTCAGTGTTATTGCCAATAGTTATTACCCAGTTATTGCAATTACTATAATAAGTACATAATATGTGACCCTAGGCCACAAAACCAGTCATAAGTCGCGCGGGTATATCTGTGGCAATAGACAACAATACATTGCACGGGTCAAAATTATAGATTGTGTTACTCAGCAAATGAAGAATGTTTGGTGAGGGCTGGTATAATAAAGTTTAATAGTAAACTGAGTGAGCCTCATCCTTATGTCAATACAACACTTTAAAAAAGTATGTCAAAATAGGGTCATGTGCATGTACTGTGTTAATATAAAGGTATTTTCTATATTCATTTTTCCCCATATGTGACCCTGGACCACAAAACCAATCATAAGTCGTACAGGTATATTTGTGGCAATAGCCATCAATTGGTCAAAATTATCGATTTTTCTTTTATGCCAAAAATGATTAGGGTATTAAGTAAAGATCATGTTCCATGAAGATATTTTGTACATTTCCTACCATAAATATATTATTATTAGTAATATGCATTGTTAAGGACTTCATTTGGACAACTTTAAAGCCGATATAGATTTTTTTTGCACCCTTCCAGATTTTCAAAAAGTTGTATCTCAGCCAAATATTGTCCTATCCTGACAAACCATACATCAATGGAAAGCTTATTTATTCTAAAAACAAATTACCATTACGACTGGTTTTGTGGTCCACGGTCACATGTGTACAACAGGACTATAAAATAAAGTGCTACACGTTTTAAGAACCTTTTGTGGAATGGAAAGTTTCCAAATGTTCCATGGAACTCTCAAAGCCAATTAATAACATTTAAAATTTGCACAGATTAAATATATGGACAAAACCAAAGCAGAGTGAAATATCAAAGGGTGATACAATTAAACACTAGACTAAGACATTTACACAAACATCATATACATACATCATTTTCCCACTAATATTTGTCTATGAAAGGCTGATCCACTAGGCTATATAAAAGGCTTTAACCAGCTAACCAAGCTCTTCAGGTTTATATGAACATGACAGGTGTTTTAGAACATCCCACAGCAGGTGTGAAGATTACGCAGGTAGAGAATTGGCGGGTGGGCGGTTCGCTTACACTAACTTTAACGGAGTAGGATGCTTTAAATGGCATTGTGTGCACTTGAAAGGGCCCAACACTATCACAGATGATGAATTGGTCTGACTTACTGCTCATTATATTGAAACTGAAGATCTGGTGTCAGTATTACAAAGGGTTCTTGCTTTGTCAGTAATTAATATGCTGCAGAGAAAAGCTTGTCCAAGTGTCAAATAGTGGATCTGTGTGTGGTGTGGGACGCTCAGTTCCGTTCTGTCTCTGGTCAGGACGTGAAAACCTTTGTCAAACTCCACTTGGTATTTGCATAACTTCCTGTTGTACTTAGTTGCCTGGGAGATATGTACTGACTCAGTGCTTTTGAGACAAAGCTGCAGTGGTGCACCAATAATTCCAAAAGAGCAAAATGAGCAGTATATTCTTTACAAAGCATAATACGTAGGGCATATTCCAAGAAAAGTTGTTGTTTTTTACATTTCACTTCTTCGTGCTGAAGTCGCAAAATAGTTATTGAGACTCTTTATATGGAGTTCATTTACAAAGGCAATTAAGCTCTCGTTATCTTAAGGCTCATCAGTGTCAGCGCCATCATCCGTCGTACGCTGACGAAACCACAGACCAAATAGTGAGAATAAAGTCCATTCGTAAACTACTGAACTCTACATGACATAGTAAAACGTCTCCAAATCTGTGAGGTACAGCTGAGTCATGCATTAGAGTCTGGTGTGAAACACTGACACTCAGAGGCCACAAGTTCAAGTCAGGGTCACACGCCCTGCAAGTTGAAATCTGAACAGGTAGCTATGCAAGTGTAGAAAATGAATTATTCATTCTAACAATTCATCCTATTAGTCTGTGTGTGTAATATCACCTGTCAAGAACAGTATATAGGGGCTCTGATAACTTGAGGTTTTACAGCACTTGATGATACATGACTGAGTAAGAGAGAAAGCAAACACAAGACTGCGCATTGTCTATTGATGTGTTTTCTTGGATCTCAAATGAGTTCTGACCTGTCAGGGCCCATCACAGTACCCTCAAAATGATCAGAGTGAGTCGGCCAAGCTGTATTCAAGTTTCATTAGTCACAATATGTCTAATCATCCTGCCTGTTTTTCCACTGCAATACAATAAGTGCTCTATGAAAGAATCAAGCGCAATATCAAACCCATATTTTATGCCTCGTCTCAGCCGTGTGCAGTTTAAGTGAAGGGACATCCCCTTAACTGTGTGGCCCAATTCATCCGTAACTGTACTTTCCCCTGTAAGGTTACTGATGACGTCTATAAGGGTGTCCGATGATACAGAAATAGGCCCTCTTGTAATGCAATAACAATAGCAAAATCAGAGTAATTTAACTTTTGTTTTTGTTTGTTTTTTGACCGTCCCAGTATTTTCCCTGGGAGACGCAGTGTAATTTGGCTTCATCATAAATTTGAATAAAAAATAGCTTTGTGTGAAAAAAACATATTAAAGAGAGTACTTATTACAGAAATAATATACTGATAATATACTACTGCAATTAAATGAAAATGTATTATAGTTAAAAATGTATATTAAATGCAAGAAGTACATTTTTATATGGTATATTTCATAATTATTTATATGTATATACTGTCAAATGTACTGACAAGCATTTATGGTAAAGTATATTAAAACATTTGAATGTCTTGTATTTTAATATATTTGTAATTACACATTTGTAATTATGTAGTTAGAATTTAGTACATTCAAATATATTAGCTTTAAATGTAATACTGAATAACACACTAAAATGATAATCAAGTCATTTACATGTACTTCAGTATGTTGTGTTACGTTCCAGGCAGGGTTTTGAGCTGGTAAGTCACGACTTCAAACCACGACTCACGACTTTGTAGTGTTCCAGGCAAAGTCACGCCAAACTGCCTGAACGCAAGGTATTGCGGTAGACGGGGCTTATGCTCATTAACAATCATTTATATCGCCAAAGGTGCTTACTCCTTGCTTATTTGAGGGGAAACAGAGGAGAAAAATGGCGCATAAGGCAAGAGAAGCTGTTATACCTTTTATTTTATGTTATTTGTAGAATAACGTGTACGACTTCCTTAAACACCGCATCCGTAGGGGCTGCCATTGCTGTTTCGCCGGCTATGTGACGTCAGAGCTCGTAACTGGGAGTATATCGATCTAGTACGAGTTCACGGGTGGTAAGTCACAGGTTTGACTGCCAATCCAGTGCACTTTCACGGGTAGAAGGTTGGAAAAACACGGGTTGCCTGGAACGCAGCATTAGTCAAAAAAATAAGTGTACTTCTTTAAAGCACAACAAAAAAGTATTTGAAACATAATGATTTAAATTGTACTCTAAGGTAAAACTTGATTTGACATGATTTCATTGTGTACTTAAGTATGAAATTACCCAATTTGTCCCAGGAACTTTTCCACCCCAGTCTATGTTTCCATTGCGGTCTAAAGTACAGTGTAGATTAGTCCAGTGATGAGGGACTGTGCGCGACTTTCCAGTTCCCGCTGGATTTCGTCCTCCGCACATAATAAAGCCTGAACCTCGTAGTCGACCCCACGCACTGCAGCACACTTTTATAAAAGGTGGTGGAGTCAACCAATCAACATGCTATATGGATGCATGGAGTCAACCAATCAGCATGTTCAGCACCCGAGTCCCACCCCTGAAAGTTCCTGAAGGGGGACATTTTTACCTGGAACTTTTTAGACCCTGGTCCCTGCGGTCAAAACACACCGAGTACCACCCCAAAGTCCCGAGTTCCTGGGGAAAGTTCCTGTGGTGGAAACGTGGCTATAGTTTTGAAAGTGAACTCTCTTTTAAGTGGTATTTTATTTCAGTAATATAATATTATCTGCAAGTACAGATTTAAAAATAGATAGGCTACTTGTAAGATTTTAAGTAAACTATAAGTGCTCAATTAAAGGTAGGGTAGGCAATTTTCAGAGAGGCTAACAATAGCGAGCTAGCTTTGAAGGCATTGGGCAGCGTTTACACTAGTGCCTTTTCGTTTTAAAACAGTGTTTTAAAATGAAAACAATCCTCGTCTACACTGGAGTTTCAGAAACAATCTCTGTCTACAATGACCGTTCATGCACACTGGGCATGCGCTTACAACTGTGAACAGTTGCCTCTTGAGCATGTAGGCAGCTGCAGTATTATACAAGACAGCGGTTAACTGCACAAAAGGGACCACAAAGTCAGCAAAGCATGCGGTTCCGTCTCCGTGTTATTGTTTACACGGTCGTCGGGGCTGGTATGTTACAGAGCCGTTGAGAGAGACGGCTCTGGGCTGAGTTTCCCAAAAGCATTGTAACAATAGCCACCAATGGTCTCTACGATCAACTTAGGCGTGCAATGCCCAGAGGTGTCTCTCTCAACGGCTCTGTTACATCGGTCTGATATTGTCGTGTTCGGGTAGTGTAATGTGGGCAGATCCCACCCTCCCTTCAGAGGCTCCCCAAAGACACATAAATGTGTACAGCAGAGAACAAATAAAAGCATCACGAGAGACGGCGATAAATATATATATATATATATATTTCCATAACTCTGCGCACCTGCTGATGCTGACTTCGCACATCATCACCACGTTTCATGCTATGCAGAGTTAGACAGATGTCAGTCACCGAGCACCACAACCAAATTTTAGAGTTGCTCCTGTACCAAAACAATGGAAACCCGTGATGTTACACTAAAAGCAGTTTGTGACTCAAATTTATGTGTTTCAATGTCATCACAATCAATGGCGAAATGAATCTGCAGCAGTCAGGTGGTACAGGTCAGTGGCTCTTTAAGTTGCTTGTGTTCATTACTATTGTAATGTTATGTGCTTTGAGACATGAGGTAGTTGATAGGCAGGTAGGACATCGAATCATTGCAATGATTGGACGAACATTTTATGGTCCTATAGCACCAAAAGTGGTTCCTCTATGATTACCACGAAGAACCATTTTTGGTGCCATATAGAACCTTTTTTTTATAGAGTGTATGCCTTCCACAGACGATATGCATACACATAAATACATTTAGACCACTTAACTTAGTGATTGCTATCAGGATATGAAGAGACTTTCAACCAGCATTACAAAAAAAATCTGGGTAGCGAGTCTAAAATCACCCCGAAGGCTATAGCATGCGTCAGCAAGACACCTCAGTTTGGATCACATGAGTTTGTGCACACCACAGTACAATTTTGCTCTCAAGCAGAGCAACTTATAGTCATGTATTCACAAGGAAAACGGTGTCACTGATAAGAGAGGCCAGTCATGGAAACATTTCACCATCACTTGACCCGACGCTAATATACAGTGTATAGTGATACAATTGTATTTGATATTAAGACGAAGATGTTTATCATTGTTATGACTGTCAGGAGATTTAGTAGAGTTCTTACTTGTGTTTCGTTGAAGCATCGAGTTAGTCTTGGATGCTTCTACTTAAATTCCTTTGGAGTACTGAAAATAGAAACAAAACAGTAACAATATTAAATGTGAATAGCATGAATCAGATAATTTATTTTTGGAAGAATTTGATGAGAGGTGTTTGAGTTCATATTGAGCTCTCTAACTTTAGTATCTTGGCAAAGCTGAGCATGGTTTGGGATATTGTTGCAAATATTAGATGACATGTGTGGGATCCCTGCTGAAAAAGCTTGCTTGCTAGCTTTAGCTATAGTCTCCCAGACTGGTTTGTTGATTTTTTTTTTCCACTGGTCAGATTGAGAGACCAATTGAGAGACCTCATCCTTCCCTCAGGTCATTTTGACCCAAAACTAATAAAAAAAAAATAAAATAAAAAAAAAATGTAGTGTTCATCGGAGTGGTCCAAGACCTTAGAACTTTTGTTGCACTTGAACCACAAATACACACATACAAAATGTTTATGTGGTTGGAATAAGAAGTAACAAATCCTTCAGTCACGGGTCAATTTTACCCCTTAGAAATTAATGGAGTGCAATGAATGCTTCAGTATACAATGAAAAACCTAACAAATGCTCAAATTAAAACAAAAAATGCTAAAACGTTACCAAAAAAATTACAGAGATAAACTCGAGAACTGACTTTACAATCCAGTGGAACAGCTCTGGCAAAAGTCATGAAATATCATGTTATATAATTTTTTTTTCCCACAAGAGGTCGGCAGAGACACCCAAATTGACCCAATGTGAGATATTTGAGCTAGTTTGTGTTGGAGAGGTATTTTGAATTTAAGTTGAAAGAATGTGAAGAATGTGCTTAAATTATATTATTTATTGATCAAATCTAGTTATTTAAAGGTTAAAAAAATTAAAAGATCTCCAAAATAAATGCATAAAAAAATAGGTCATTTTGACCTGCGAGGGAAAGATTTTAAAATAAATCCACTTTGATGCACTTACAAAGAATGAGGACTCGCGCTCAAACTGATACGATAAAACCGACGCCATCGTTACTGTTCGTATCACTGTGTGTTCGAGTTCTGAGGAAACTTCTGGAGCGGAATTCAGATATGATAATGAGCGTTTCTTGTCTGAGGCGCTGTAAGCTTTTGACCAATCACAATAGACTTGCGCCATCTGACCAATCAGAATAGAGTAGCTCTCAGAAAGGAGGGGTTTAGAGAGACCAGATCCTTTATCAAACCGATTCAGACACTGTGATAAAAATGGTGATGCTGCAATTTTAATGTTATTTGACCATGGACCTTATAAACCTACTGTAGACTCCAAAACAAAATTTGTAATAATAGGGGAGTTTTAACAGAATGGTCCCTTTCACTTACATTGCAATTATCTTTCTGTAACGCTGATTTTTATGGTAATCAACATTATGTGCACCGTCAATTGAGTTTAACTTGTATTGAACCCAGAATATTCTATTAATGTGCACATTGAGCAAATGGCCTTAACAGAATGTACATCTGAGATCTTGCCCTAACCTGCCCCTATGGACAATAGACGTATTAATCGCATGACATTTGGGGGGTTTCTGGTTATTTCATAAGTCTGCCTTTTGCCAGGAGCATTGACACAGCAACACACAGCCTATTTTTCCTTCAGATACAGTAAAGTGAGTGTATATCAGCACCAGTCTCTCTGACACAGACACCCTTGAGGTTCTTTCTCAGCATGGCGTGGGATCCCGGCCCCGCAGGCTACGAGTTTGTGCGCAAAACGTTTATAGTCTTTGGCGCAGAACTGTTGGAGGTGGTGGTTTTGGCCCTCTTACTCACCCCGCTGAACGTTATTGTCTTGTCACATGTAAGGGTAATGGAAACAATGGGTCTTGTGCCAAAAGAGAGTCAGCAGAACCCAATAGAGAGTGGCACACATGCCCTACACCCCTCTCTTTCACTCCCTGATGACGGGGGCAAACACAGGGCACAGAACGCCCAGACTACCACAAGAACCCCTCAAGGCCTGCTGTGGGTATTCTTCATTCATTGGGTCACAGTTCCAAGAACAGAAAAATGGCTGGAATACCCATAAAATTTATGGCAGAGAGTGGAGTGGAGTAATGACACCAATGCTTGGCTCAGTTACTATACATTTCAGGGTGTCAAGTGGCTAGTCAAGCTTGTTGTTATTTGTCATTTTAAGACGGAATTTGGCTTGATATCAGAACTGAATGGAAACTCACACCATGTCACATATAAAACCCTACTATTCATGGAGTGTTCCCGTTTGTTCTACAGTTCCTCCAGACTGAATGGTATTTAAACATCCCGTGGGCTGGAAGGTGATAATGAGAATGTGTCCCCTTAAAAATGATCCCATGTTCCCTTGTAAGTGAGGTGGGGAATTAATTATCTTGCCTAAATGGTTTTACAAGTTCTTTGGTACTACACACAATGTGTTTCTCCTTAAATCATTTCCCATGAGAATATATTCCAGCATTAACTGCCCCATACCTCCACACTGGGAGTCCAAACCTTCTCCAAAGACTGCTCCCTCATCAACTCTAAATGGCTTTTCTCCAGGTCTCTGTTCTTTGAGAGTGTACAAGCTGAACTGTCCATGTAATAGAAGGAAGTTAGTTTATTTCATTGACTGAACAGAGAACGGGGGCCTTTTAAACAAGCCTTTTAAACAAAATAAGAAACAAATGGACATCTTCATCCTGTTAAAAAATGAGCTTCAGGAGTATCAGTGAATGTTTGAACCTTTTTTAATACTTGTGTTTGAGTCCCTCAATCATCCTCAGTGTGAAAAGATGGATCTCAAAATCATACAGTTACTGCTGGAAAGGGTTAAAATATGCAAAAGATGCTTGAAAACGGAATAATTTGCAGGACCTGGAGGATTTTTCTGGAGAACATTGGTTAGTTTAACTGCTCAGGACAAACAACAGACTCAAGAACAACCATCACAGAACAATTCAAACAATTTCAAATCAATTTTAAAAATTCAGCTATTTGTTTTGTCTTGTGGACTATATGTAAACATATTTTATGTAAAATATCTTATTCAGGATAGTACTAAATAAAAAATAACATGCATTTTGTATGATCCTTCTTATTTTGTTCAAATAATTCACACTTTCACAGATTCCGCAAGGGGTGTGTAAACCTTTGAGCAAGACTGTATATATATTTCCAAATATATCTGGTTTAGACTTGCCAAATAATATGTGCAGTTATTTATGATTTGAACCAATGACAATACAATAAGGATCAATGTGGTCAAGAATGCTTTTACGTTCTTAAAATGTATCTTGTAAAATCTAACAGTAATTTTCTTTTTGCAGCGGATGTGGCACGCTGCTTGAACAGTGCACTCCAGGTGGGCTGTGGTGCCTTCGCCTGTCTTGAAAACTCAACGTGTGACACAGATGGCATGCATGACATCTGCAAGTCCTTTCTCTACAGTGCTGCTAAATTCGACACTCAGGTATGTATGTTTGTGTACAATTCAAGCCATAGTACAATAGAGATATATCAGTTCATCGATGGAAACACAATATCCTATTGATGTCAAAGACGCCTATTGAGCAGACAGGAAGAACCTAAGAAGCAACAGGATTGGATGAATTGTGTCAAATGAATGCTGTTGAATTCTACTGAGATGGGACTGTACTCAGAAACGCCTGATGGGAGATATTATTTTCAAAAGTTCCTATTACAGATTTATAATGCCATTCTTAATTGATTAGTCTTAATGTACACAACCCAGCCAAAAAAAAAAAGTTGCTGTTTGGATTTAAATAAGCATGCTTAAAAGTCAATGATTGGATCATTATTGCAGTGATTATTATGTTTATAGCATGTTACATGTTTGGCAACAGTTCTTCTAACCCTAATTGATGGAGTGTGTAGCTTTTCATTTCTTAAACAATTGTGAATGAATGGAGCATGAAGGATCATTTTCACCTCGGAGTTCAGACCTTACATTCATTGAAAGTCTTTGGGATGTGCTGGAGGAGACTTTACAGAGTGCTGGACACTTGCATTGTCAATAAAATATCAAGACCAAAAATATGATGCACCTATTGTTGGAAAGGGCATCACAACATTTATTTCCATCGAGAAGTGCATCAACAGTTCACTTGTTGAAGACTAAATGTTGCCTTAGTTTGGTGGCCCTCTCAAGCCAAGTTCTTATTACAGATGAACTGATTCATCAAAAAGAACTGGCTCAAAAGAATGACCTGTTTGATAATTACTACCCAATGTTCCGCCTAACTGAAACTAAAACCTCTTCAGTTTCATGAGATGGATTGAAGTCACAGTTCAGGTCTGTGCTTGACGTGGTTTCCTGTTCATTTTGCAGGGAAAGGCTTTTGTGAAAGAAAGCTTGAAGTGCATCGCCAATGGCATCACTTCCAAGATCTTTCTGACAGTCAGACGGTGTTCCACCTTCCAGAGGATGATATCGGAGGTTCAAGAGGATTGTTACAGCAAGTTGGACATTTGCACAGTGGCCAAATCAAACCCAGAAGCCATTGCAGAGGTGGCTCAGCTACCCAGCCACTTTCCCAACAGGTAAGACTCTTAAACAGAATGAAAAGACTCCATCTTATGGTATATACAAAAACACAGACTTTTTTTAGTCTACACACCTCATATTTGGAAATTTTGATTTTTGAAGGCGCAGTTTTTGCTATTTTTTAGATAAAGAAAATGCGAAACTGTGGCAAGACAAGGCAGAGGGACATTGAAAGATGCACCGTTCTCTCACAGTCCCTCAGCCTTGTCTTGCCACAGAAACATTGTGCGTTTCCATAAACTACGTTATCTTGTGTGTCATTAAACCTGGATAGCCTCTATTACCTAATGCAGAAAATCAGAAAACCAACTTCAGTCTATGATTAAACTGTGAATTTTGAGCATCAAGCATTTCCATTCAAGTTTTCCTTACACAATATTTGCATAAAAATAGGAATAGTGCAAACTCTGCATGTGTCTAATGAACTAGATAGTATACGCCTTCATTGTTATCTGATTTTATCTGGCTCTGTGGAATACTCGATGTGGAATATTCTGATTGGTCAATCGCGCATTCCAGCGATATAACCGGCTAGATGTACATTATCCCTTACTTAAGTGATTTTGTGGCAACCAATATTTAAAAAAGAATAATAATTTGTGTGTACATCGAAAATTTTAGCGCATTCTTTCGTTTCACATAGCTTTCTAATGTAGCTTAACCCACTAATATGTTGACGCACTGGCTCAGCAGGAGTTTTCTCTGTCTCGCCGCAGGTTTTATGGGAAACTACTGCAGAGTTTGATGGAATGTGATGATGAGACGGTGGACCTGGTGAGGGCAAATCTGTTGACCCGATTAGGGCCCGAGATCACCATGCTCTTCCAACTACTGCAGAACAAGCCGTGTCCGTCTGCCGCAGTACCTACTGGAGTGGAGACTCGTGGTGGGTGGCGGTGGTCTGTCAGTCCCCATGAATACAAGCACCAGCCAAATCTACGCAACAGAGATGCCTCCAATCTCTTTGGCAAGAAACGCAACATTGGTGACAGCTCTTAACTTCAGACCAATTTGCCATCGAGCACACATAAAAAATGCAAAGTGAAAACACACACACACACACACAGACACACACACACACACACACACAAAAGAAAGCAAGACAAAACAGTGGTTTATTTTCCGAGGCTATACAGGGACACATTCCTTCTCAACTGGAAAAAAAAGGCATGCATCAGTGCGAAAACATCTCGAATGTCAAATCATCTGTTTATCACTTCATATTCGGCGAAAAGAGTTGTACGCGTTATTTCGAGGGGAAATCGGCCTGGTTTACAGACCGATCCGTGTGTAGGTCAAGTCAAGGTCGTTGTGAAATCCAGCGGAAGTCATCCAGGCCATAATGTAGAAAATATCTCCAGAAACAAAAGGAAAATAATATAAAAAAAATACAATAAATAGCCATTTGTATATGAAATATATCTTACAGAGATTACAGCAAAGAAAATGTATCTGTATATAAACTGAATCTAGCGTTGATGTGAAATAGTTGGCATGTGTTATAGAAATAAGAGTGTACTATTTATTTATTAACAGATATTTTACTACTACTTTAGCTGTTAATCTCAAATTGCCACTAGCCTTTTTGTGAAACTCTCCCATTTGGCGAGAGCTATCTTTAAAGATCTATGTGCAGGAATTCATTAAAATACCAAAAAACTGAAGCTCACTTCAAACGCCGTAAATCATAAGCATCGAGTACAGCAACGGTAGATGTCAGCCATCCACACTGGACGACCAGTCATTATTTATAAAACGAGTTAGACACGCACAGGAAGGGAGAGATAACTTCTTTTTGCATTCCTTCGGCTTCGTTCTGTAGCTCTTTTTCCACTGTTCGAAAACATTTTCTTGACTCTTGGATCGTCTCTCTACTTATGAATTGTTCAAGTAGTGCAGTACAAATAAACTCTGAGAGGAAATTCAGTTCGAAGCCCTGAGCGCATTGTTAGCGCTACGTCTAACCACATATTTTTGGCCAACTTATTGGACAGATGAACAAATTACTCCCTGGTGAATATGACATGCAGAAGTGAGTTCAAGCACGCTGTTCCCAGCATTGCTGAGACGACAAACAAACAAAAAAAACTTTAAAAAAAAACGAAATGTCTATTTAAAAACGTATTAATTGACTTATTAATATTTATTTTCTTACTATATTATTTAAATGTTTATTTTATTACATTTCTGTGGGCAATATTAGTTAATTCAGCAAGCATCGGTTTACAGATATTGTGCTTTTTAATTGCTTAGGCGTCCGTTTTTGGGAGCTATTTTAAATTTATTTAATCAATCACTTTATTTAGTCATTATGAGTTGACTGTACAAGACCCATGTAATGACTCTGTGCTGGTCATGGGGGAACATGCTGATCATATGAGTCAGGCGAATGTTATATGGGACCACTATAATGCAAACTTTGTCAAAAGTTTATTGAGCATTGCCACATGCTGTGTATACATTCAGGGTTAATCAGCTATATAGAGTATATGGTTAGCTTTAACAGAGTAACTGACATCCAGTATTTCATAGCGCTGGAGGGCGATGCGGTTCAGCCATCGTATGTGAATTAATGCGAGCGGTTAATTTGGGGGCAGTCACTGCAAAGTGTTTTCCGGAGCCATTCTCGACACTATGCAATATTCAACGTTTCGGAAAGGCCTATTTCTCTCAGAGTGTTGAATGGGGAAAGATCTCTTTGTAAGTGCTTCTTGAGGAAGTTCAGATTTGCAAGGACTGGAGGCAGCGTTTGGCTTGGGAATGACTGAGGAGCAAGGGCCAAATCCAATCAAACTACCGCAAAACCACTTTTGAACTAGTCCCGTCCAAAAATAAATTCCAAAGCAAAGCAGCCATTTCACCACTGAGCGATTTAACCATTAAAATGACCAATCTGCATCCCTTAATTCTTTTGAAAAACACAGCCTAACCATTAAACGGCTTGTTTTATGGTGAACCTACGCCGGCGCCATATTGGTACTGTGGTGATAATAAAGCAGTTTGATTGAATTGGACCCAAAGAGTAATGAGAGAGAAGAACCAGAGGGGCAGAATGACTGTTTTTTTCTTAAACCAAATGATCTGCAAATCTAAAAGTAATTCACCAAACTATGCAATAATCGCTAGAAAGGTTTCAAACTAAAACCCATGCTATCAAGCCCTATGCGGAAAAGGGGGCATTTAAGTTTTGAGACTTAAGCAGTAGCTTTTTTTCTTCACCCATATGAAATCAGACCCCACCCCCCACCCCAGTAATCCTTTAGGGTGTGTTCACACTTGGCATGTTTGGTTGGATGAAAATGAACCCTGGTGTGATTGCTCTGTTAGTGCAGTTAATTTGAGTAAGTGTGAACGCTGCCATCTGAACCCTGGTGTGCACCAAACAAGCGGACCGAGAGCGCTGAAAAGATGGGTCTCGCTCATGGGTGTCGGAACCATTGTATGTGGGTGGGACAAGACCCACCCACTTTTTAAGACCAATGATATTGGACCCACTTTTATCGTCTCTAATTCATCAGAACCTGTCTGTTTACCCCTAACTGATAAACACTTATTATTAAACACGTTAGATGCTTTATTTTCACTTTTCTAATATTTTCTTCATTTTTATTGAAAATAAATGCCTTTCCGATCTGATATGTGATGGGAAAATGGAGTAGAGCGAGTTCTGCAAAAGGCGACCTCAGGTCAATTTGCGTCAAATCGTCTTAGCCCCTACACTATTGCCACTGTTAATTAATCAGTGTTTTCCGTAATTTTGTCTGGCCCAACCAGATGTTTGTTAAACAAGGCGATATATTTGTACTTAATGTCTACTCCAGTAAAATTTTTCTGGGAGAGGACCCACCCACATTTGTTTTGCTTCCAACGCCCATGGTCTCGCTTCCAAACAAACAAACTCTGGTGCGGTTTGAATGAAATATGAACGCAACACGGACCAAAGACATGTAAACCACGTCTCCTCGCAGCAGATCTTGGTTTGTGTGTGTGACGGAGGGATTCCTGCTGCTGCTTTGACTCCATATAAGCTCTTCACAAGTTCTCAGCTGGTCAAAATACCATCATATGTAGCTACGCACATACAACGAGCGCATTTAGCCCAGCACACGTCGATAAATATATGTAATAAAACATATCCCTATGCCTTTAGGTTTGGTATCTTTAGGCTCAGTGTTCAAAATGCCAATCTGAACGGTAAGCGGACCAGGGCCAGGCCATCTGTAAAGATGGACGACGCACATTCACTCTCTTCCATTGTAGAAAAGTGAAGCCGCCAATGTCCAAATATGGCGCTAACATCTTGAGTCTCGCGCAATAGTGAGCATGATGTGGAGCCGCGATATCAAGGTCCCGCCTAATCAATCACACGCCTCTAAACTTTTTGTGAAATAAACAGTTATGGAAATGTAGAAATAAAAGTTAAAGCTCCAATCTCCTCCCAAAGTTCCTGAAAAAAATCTGTTGGTGCCTCAGTGACTACTTCGCTCAGAGAAGCTGTCAAACTCAGCTGTCAATCATAACGTCACACCCCCGTTTTTATAGCATCAAATACCTAACTAAAACCAAACTTATTTAAAGAACGAACATGATCTAACATCAGCGTGATAAAAACTGCCTAAAATGACCGAAACCATCTTTGTAAAAAATGTATTTGAAATGTAATTTGATTGTTTAGTTTGTCTATGTCCCATTACATTACATGGAGAGGGGCGGGTTTATGACCTATACTGCATCCAGCCGCCTGCGGGCGATCAAGGCGCTTTGGCTTCACTTTTCAGGACTCGTGTGGCACGCTTGGTCCAGACCAAACAAGCGAACCGAACTACAAGTGTGAACACACCTTCAGTTTGTTTTTCTTTATTTGACTTCCCTGTTTCTGGTCAGAATGGTTCATTCACTTTCTCTGTGTGTGTGTATATGTGTAGTTATAATAATATATGCACTTTCTGTCTCTTAGGACCACTATAAAAGGGCATTGAAGCATAATCAGATTCTGCTCAAACACACCAGAACAGCTGCTGTATTCTTGTTGAACAGGCAGGGATGTAGTGGCATATAGCGAAGATTCTTTTTTTTCTCTTTGTTTTTGTTTGGGTCAATAGGGTATGATAATATCGCAATCTATTAAACACCATACCTGTACCAAGCAAAGCTGCTAAACTGATTTCCAACCCCACTGTGTTAATGTTAAAGCTTAAAATCCCATCTATTTTTCCAACATCCACTGTGTGCGAATCATGAGTGACTCAATTATGCATTACCATTTTCAACCGCAGTTCTGGTATCTCAGCAACAAGGTGTCCATACCATCTCCAGAGAAACAGCAGCGAGTGCAGACGTTCGCCTCAAGCCAGCTCAAGGACATCTGATTTTGTGCTTAAAAAGATGTTGGCGATCTACTCTTAAGTAGCATTAAAGTTTGATTACGCTGCTCGGAAGGTTTGGCCACTCTTGTACCGACCATTGGTTCATTTCATCCGTTACTGAATCAAAGGGAAATGTTAGTGTAAATGTGTGTTATTTTGTTAAATTATTACATTGCATTTGTTAGACTGCTGTGGATATAAGGCTTTTTTCTCACTCAAAGCCTCTGTCATGTAGCTCATACCATTCTATTCCTATTGTGATTCAGAGAATTTTCAAAGTTGTAATGGATTTTGTACAACTTCAGAGAATGTATATTTTATCAAATGTCTGTATTTGGTGTAAAGGGGTGCCTACGGCGCTGAAAGTTTAGTGCAGCCCTCTGGTCATTTGAACTTGAACAGCATTGTGTCCTTATCACGATTTATGGTGGATTAGCAGAGCTTGGAGACCGACCCTTCTTGTTGCCAAATTTAAAGTTTATATAACCACTGCCTCAAGGAATCATCTAGACTTCAAGTCTTAGAACTGAATCGAACGTTCTTTGCCTGTGTTATAGAAATAGTTTAGAACATAGTGAGCGGGAATGATTGGAAATTGACGTTCTTGTGTGATCAAATTGTCCCAGACATGTTTCAGGTTAGTTTAGTGCTTAGTTAATATTGTCATCTTACGTCACAACCAGAGAGATCAGGATGCTCTGCAATAGAAGTGATCTGTTTGGTCCTTCATTGTTTCTGATTCACCACCACTTTGATCCAGGGCCCTGAGGACTATAGGCTACACTAGCCATTAAACTGTATGGTACTCTCTCCTCTCAAAACTTGAATCCACTTATATCACTCATATTCCTGTTTATGTTCAAATGTTAAGATTCAATGTTTGTTTGTTTTTTCCTTTTAAAATGCAGTATGAAACCAAAATAGGAAAATATTGTTTTGCAAGGCATTCTATTTTTAATTTTTTTGGTCCCTAATGTTACACCTGATGGAAATTTGTGATTGATTTGCACTTTATACTGAACCCATATACATATATAACTGTGTATATGTGTGGGTTTCTTTCTGTGCTGACAGGTCAAAAAAAAGAAGAAGATACAAATACATCAACTATGTGTCTTTTACTGTGTAATAATAAACTATGATCAGATCTCGCATATGGTATCTTATTTTGTGTTTATATTAACAATTTAAGTGGTGCAGTTATCATATTGGGTAAAGTAACAGATGAACAGGTTCTATTGTGTTATATGCTTAAATATCCTCATGAGACTGAATATGTTTAATATGGAGTATTTTAGTATATTGAGATAATTAATCTATTTAAAATGGTGCAATATTTAAATTAATTCACATAAGTAAAATAGCATAATCCTAGAACAATCTTAATAAACGATTGGGCAATAAATAAAGGATAACACCTATTTGGCTGGTCCAACACTGTTTTCCAAAATAAGCATTATGAACATACAGATATGCCCAAAAGTATGTGATCACCCCTTTTAATGACTGATATTCCAGTAATTCCTATTAACAAATGTTAACACTTTTCTATATAATGACATTTTAGAGAAATATATGCTTTCAAATTTGTGGCAGTGTCAATGACAAATATGAGTGTCCGCAATAAAGGAGTTAATTTTAGTTTAAATTTAAAAAAGAAGCTCTAAATACATTGAAAAACTGGAGAATCAATTTAATGACTCTAAAAATATATTATACCCAAGAAGTAAAAAGTAATAACAGATTTTCCTTGCACCTTGATTACTTGTGCATGTACATACACTGATCATGCCTAACAATATGACCACCTTCCTAATATTGTGTTGGTCCACCTTTTGCTGCCAAAACAGTCCTGACCCGTCGAGGCATGGACTCCACTAGACCCCTGGCAATAGATAGCAATAGATCCTTTAAGTCCTGTAAGTTGCGAGGTGGGGACTCCATGGATCGGACTTGTATGTTCAGCACATCCCACAGATGCTCGATTGTATTGAGATTCGGGGAATTTGGAGGCCAAGTCAACACCTCAAATTTGTTGTGGTCCTCAAACCATTTTTGTTTTGTGGCAGAGCACATTATCCTGCTGAAAGAGGCCACCAGGGAATACTGTTTGCATGAAAGGGTGTACATGGTGTGCAGCAATGCTTAGGTAGGTGGTTCTTGTCAAAGTAACATCCCCATGGATTGCAGGACCCAAGATGTCGCAGCAGAACATTGCCCAAAGAATCACACTGTCTCTGTGGTCCAGTTCTGATGCTCACGTGTCCACTGTTGCCACTTTTGGCCGTGGACAGGGGTCAACATGGGCACCCTGACTGCTCTGAGGCTATGCAGCCCCATACGCAACAAACTGCGATGCACTGTGTATTCTGACACCTTTCTATCAGAACCAGCATTAAAGCAATTTGAGCTTCAGTAGCTCGTCTGTTTGATCGGACCACATGGGCCAGCCTTCACTCCCCTTGTGCATTAATGAGCCTTGGCCACCCATAACTCTGTCGCCGGTTCACTGCTGTTCCTTCCTTGGACCACTTTGGAAGATGCTCTGACCCAGTCGTCTAGCCATCACAATTTGGCCCTTGTCAAACTCGCTCCAATCCTTACGCTTGCCCATTTTTCCTGCTTCTAATACATCAACTTTGAGGACAAAATGTTCACTTGCTGTCTAATATATCCCACCCACTAACAGGTGCCATGATGAAGAGATAATCAGTGTTATTCACTTCACCTGTCATAATGTTATGCCTGATCTGTGTATCTTAAAGTTTTAAATGTTTTACTTTTTTTTTTCAACAATTCAAGGTAAAAAAACAAGTTGTTATAAATATAATACATTATTATGTCATTTTGGGGGAGTCACACCACATGACAAATCAAATTATCTGACATTTTAAGAAACTTATTGACTTTGACACACAGTCGTCTCCATGATATAATTTCCTGTTTTAATGGGGGTTTTTCCTGCACACTCAGTTCAAAAAAGTACAAAAGCTGTCACTGGGATCATGGTACCCTTTCAAAAAGTACATCTTTGTACCATATTTACCTCTAAATGGTACCATAAGGGGTCCTATTATACTTTTTTTGTTGTGTAATGTTGCAGTTTGAAAAGTCCCTCCAGCGGGAGTCATTCTCTATATCAGTGTCACTGTTTCTAAACTCCCTGAAATGCCTCCATTGTAGTCTTGAGTTTTTGTCTGGGAAGAAACACACCACAACAAGGCTGTAACCCTGGCTTGAACATTTTTTATAAAGAAACAGAACAGTGAAAGAAATTCTAGGCCTAATTCTATTTGGGAAATAATCATTTAAAATGATTTGCAATTAATATTTGCATTCATTAGTATTAAAACAAGCACACGTGTTCTTTTATCTGTAAGCTTAATATCTTGAAAACTTAAAATGTTTCTTGTCTCGTCACACTCAATTGGCTTTATGCACAGCTGCACTACTTCCTGAACTTCAGCCAGCTCCTTTGTTTCCTGTCTGTCATTATTGGACAAACTGATTAATCCAGGTGTGCCTGACCTCTGTAGTCACAACAACAATAATCAGACACACCTGGATTAATCAGTTTGTCCAATAATGACAGACAGGAAACAAAGGAGCTGGCTGAAGTTCAGGAAGTAGTGCAGCTGTGCATAAAGCCAATAAGGAGTTTAGTAGTTTGCATCACTATGTGTTACTGTTGGTCGTTTAACATTTGACATGCAGTTAACGTGTTTTAAATATTTCACTATTTACATCTCACCTCACTCTTCGTGCTCTGCTTCTGTGAACAGTTAATCCCGCCTACTTTTTTTCATTGGCTATCTCAATCATTTTGGCATCGACGAGTTCTGTTGGACCACTGAAGCTAAAAATGTAACCTTTAAACCTTTTTGTCATCCTAACAACATACAGAGCACTGTGTAATTTCAAATATTAGGGGGGGACAATTTGGCCATTTCTAATTATTAGGGGAGACTTGTCCCCCCTCAGTGTCTATGGTGGCACATACAAAATTCCAAGGCATGTGCAAAATAAAGGGGCGGGGCCTGATTACGTTTCATTGGTAGAATGTTGAAACCCACGATTATGGTAAGGATTGACCAATCACAACACACGCTGATCCAGTTGACCAATCAGAGCACATTGTGCTTTTCAGAAGGAGGGGCTTCATAGATACAGGAACTAAACAGAGCTGCATTTTCCAAAAACAACAATGTGCGTTAATGCTCCCTTCACGATTCTTTTTGAAATGATGTACTTTCCACTTCTGAAGTCATTATTACAAGCTCATTGCATTCAAATTTTGACTTGAGAGGGCGTTCATGTCTGTTCTTTCAGTATTTACGATAATTCCCGCAGCACGTGAAGGCAGCATTAGTTGATCATAGGTTCATTGGTGCTTTTGAGAAATGCAACCCAAAGCGTTACTGACAGACTGAGAAAAGAGGTGCTGCAACAATGTCAAATATGTGAAAAATAAAAAAAGGAATACATCCTTCTAGTAGAGGCCAAAAACAAAATGAAGATAGATTTCAAGATTTTTCAAGAAGTGTATTGTTTCACACTGAAGAGGTGTAGTCTTTGCATGTGGGAATTACATTAATATTTGTAAGCCTAAGTAGATCGTAAAAACCATTGGAACCAATTGTTTCTATGATTATTAGGCTTATGATGCTTTTTTCCCAGCAACATTTTGAAAAAGGGCCCTTTTTCTTTTCCAGCGGGGCTATACCCCTGTGCACAAAGCGAGGTTCATGTAAACATGATTTATTGTGGAAGAACTTGACTGGCCTGCACAAAGCCCAGATCTGAAAATGATCTGGACAGCCTTTTCAGAAGAGTGGAAGCTGTAATAATGATAGAGGGAAGGATTAATGGGTTTGGTTTTGAAATGAAATGTTCAACAAGTACAGTACATGTCGGTCTGGTGTCCGTGTAGAGTAGGATAAATAGATGGATGGAGTCGTGCTTTTCAAAGTTATAGAATGATCTTTTGCCTGACAGTCCTAAAGATGCTTAAAATACATGCTGAGTGTGACCAATCTGCTACAGGGCCCCTTGTCCCCAAATAGAGACGAGGGGTGCTCATGCCTTCAGATATGAACTTTCTTAAACTCACTTCACAAACACGCTGAAACTGCAAAGTGGTTCGGTTCTGTTTTCTAAAGAGGCCTGAGGAAAGGAAGCGAGTCATGCAAGGGAGACGAGGCAGAGCGAGGCAGCAGCTATCTCTAGCAGTGGGGAGGGAGATAATTTCATGGTAATTTGGACGAGTCCTGAAGGGTTTTTCTCATTTTCTGCACAAGCTCAGGAGTAGGTGATGCGGCAGCTTGGGCTCAACATTGATTCAGTCATGTTCCACTTATTTAGTCATTCACTTAACTCACTCACTTGCAAACGCCCCAAGTAGATTATCATGCCAGGAGCGACAACTGTTAGCAGCGACTCAAGCATCATGAAAGCTGCTGCATACATTTGATTTTCAGGATCCCGGATGCTCTTCCAGCTGGAATATGGTTGACTTTTAACCCCGCCAGTGCTGACTTTCATTACACTGTGCTGGCAAGGGTCATGATGCAAAATTGGAGGCCATATTGCTGAAAAGAAAACTGGGTTTTTTTCATATTGATGTCAAAGCCATGAGCATCTTAACATGTGATTGTGCCAATTCAGTAACTTGCCAGGTGGTTGTCTATATGACAACAATATGTCAGGGTTCTGTCACTTCGGTCTAGTTTACTCTTGGTTTGTGACAGAGCCCTGACACTCCTGTATTGTTTGTCTTGTCTTGTGTGAGTGCGCAGCTTTGAGCATGCTCGAGCTGCCTGCTCTTCTGTCCTCGTGAGTTTTGTGTGAGGGGCGTGGTGTTCGGATCCTAGCACTTCGGTCTAGTTTGGGTTTGGGTTTTGTGTTGGGAATCGGACATTCATGCTCTGCGTGTTTGTCTTGTCGTGTGAGCGTGCGCTCTTCTGTCCGTGTGTGTTGTGTTCTGTGTAGCATGCGGTTCGTGTTTACATCGGCCGCGTGCTTTCATGTTATGTTTTGTCTTGTGTTGTTGTGTAGCACGTGGCTGGTGTTTTTCACTGGCTGCGTGCTTACATGTTGTCATGTTTTGTGTGAACATGCAGCTGAGTTCTCATTAGCTGCATGTTCATGTCATGTTGGTGTGAGCAAGTGTCAAGTGTTTCTTTGTGCCATGTGCTCATGTCTATTGTCTAACCCCGCCCAACTTGTTTCCTGATTATTGGTTAATTTGCCCGACCTGTCTTCCCTCGTTACCTCTTTTGTTTGTTCCCTATTTAATCTCCTTGTGTTTGCAGTTCTGTGCGGAATCGTCGTCGAATGTACCTTGTGTTTCCCTGCTTCCTACGCCAAACCAAACCAAACCAAACCAAGGTCAAGTCAAGTCAAGTCAAGTCAAGCCAAGTCAAGTCAAGTCAAGCCAAGCTCAAGTCAAGTCTTGTTTTTCCCCCTCGGGGTAGTTTTGTTTTGTTTTGTCTTGTCTTGTTTTATTTTATTATTATCATTAAAGAGCCCATATTTCCTCTGCATCTCTGAGTCCTCGCTCCTTTCCCTTCACCAACCCTGACACTATAGAGCACTGCAGTGATGATTGTAGTAGTTTGTATGTTCAGGGAAGAAGGAGGCGGAAACCAGCGAACGTTAAAAGTCTTTAATCAAATAACAAACACAAACTGAAAGTAAAAGCGGACGACTGCCGCACACACACATAACCAAACGTAAACAAAACACAACGTAAAATCCAGGCCCGGGGCCTATACCATGAAACCGGTTTAGCTGGCTAACCAGATGTTTAAGCTTAGTTTGTGCCAATCCTGGATTTTTGGTACCATTAAAGAGGTTTGGCTTTTAGCAGTGTTCATCTCCATAATAACTTACACTCCACGGCTAACCTGCTCCAGGGCAGGTTATGTTCTGGATAAGAGATCTCAAACTGAAATTGGACCAGCAAAGTGACACACCTCTAATGCAATAAAGTCACTCCCCCTTTTTCTACTCCAAATTAAAGGTCACTACATAGCAAATGTTTTTTAAAGACTAAAGCGTCTGGCTTTTAACAATGCTTATATATAATAATAAAAATGTTGGTTTATTTATCATTTATGTAATTATTATATCCTTAATCAATTACACATGTATAATTTTAGTTAATCAATCATTAATAGGCACTTGGTTAAAATTAATATAAATAGCCTATATAAAGGTCATACAAATAAGCTTTAAAATCAATAAATAAAGCTATAAAAATTACTACATGTGAGTTTAAATGTTCAATTCTCTCTATATATCAACTAAACTAACTTAATAACTTTTACTTGCATTGACGTAGTAAGATTTTTCTTTAAGTGGTCCTCTTTTATAGACAGCTCTTCTCTTCTTCCTGTGTAAATTAGTTTAAATTCTTAGTATTTTTCAATCATGTCATATTCTGCAGAAGAGAGAAATGAATCTCACTGCTTCTCTCGTGAGAAGTGAATCTCAGTTTCCTTGATCCACAGCATGTGATTGGCTGTTCACTGCTTATTACACAGCTAAACTCCTAAACTCAGGATCAAAGCCTAAGTTGACAGAGAAAGCGGATGATCAGTATCATGGGACCAACAAAGCCTGAATAGATTGGTTTGGTTTTGTCAACTCGAAACTAATCCTGTAACCCTGAGTTTGTTAAACTACCATCATGGTACAGGCCTCCGGTCCTCTCTACTCCTTCATTGGTGTCGCTCATCCTTATATGCCTCCGTGCTCCATCATGAGAGGACTCGAAACTGGTGTGTCTCGCAGGTGACGCTCATTCTCAATCATGCACACCGATTTTGCTCGCTCCTCCCATGTCTCTCGCTCGTCAACCTCGCCACAATGATATATTTTTGTAGTGACATTTTTGTAAGAAAACGTGATTCATCAGACCAGGCCACCTTCTTCCATTGCCCCATGGTCCAATTCTGATGCTCACGTGCCCACTGTTGGCGCTTTCGGTGGTGAACAGGGGTCATCATGGGCACCCTGACTGGTCTGCGGCTATGCAGCCCCATACACAACAAACTGCGATGCACCTTTCTATCAGAACCAGCATTAACTTCTTGAGCAATTTGAGCTCCAGTAGCTTGTGTGTTTGATTGGAGCACACGGGCCAGCCTTCGCTCCCCACGTGCATTAATGAGCCTTGACCCTGTTCACCACTGTTCCTTCCTTGGACCACTTTTGATAGATACTGACCACTGCAGACCGGGAACACCCCACGAGTGTTGCAGTTTTGGAGATGCTCTGACCCAGTCGTCTAACCATCACATTTTGGCCCTTGTCAAACTCGCTCAAATCCTTACGCTTGCCCATTTTTCCTGCTTCTAACACATCAGCTTTGAGGACAAAATGTTCACTTGCTGCCTAATATATGCCACCCACTAACAGGTGCCGTGATGAAGAGATAATCAGCGTTATTCACTTCACCAATGTTATGCCTGATCGGTGTATATGTGAATTAGACATGTGCTGGTAAACGGTAATACGATATACCGCAATAATGAACATGCACAATACTGTTACCGTGGGCACTTCAAAATACTGTGAATAATTATTTATTACGAATTATTCCGATTTTTAGAATGCATTTTAAGAATACTTTACCCATGAACCGTTTAAAATGAACAACACGTCAAAGAGGAACACGCACTGATGTAAACAATCCCAGCCGAGCACATGGCAGAACGAGTGAAGGAGACGCTCTGAAGTGCACATTCACTCTCTGACAGCAGAGGGCGCTGAAGGAACAGCAGAAATGCAGCCGTTTCCCTGGTAACCCTTGTAAACAAAACGATATGGTGCTCATCATCCCATAACCTAATACTTAATACTTAAAGACTTAAGGCTATTCATTTTCAAACTTAAACATTTTATATTTTAATCTGGACTAAATGGCATGCCCTAGATATTGTTTGAATATGTTCTGATTGTTGTTCAATCACACACTTTACAATAAGGCTCCATTATTTAACATTAGTTCATTCATTAACAAACTGACAATGAAAAATACTTCTAAAGCGTGTATTAATCTTAGTTAAATGTACATTTCAGCATTTAATAACACATTATTAAAATCAAATGTTGTAATTGTATTATTTAATGGACCTGAGCTAACACTAACAGTTGCTGTTATCAAAGAAGAATAACTTCTGTAAAAATGAAGCTATTCATTCTTTGTTAATGTTAACGCATTAACTGGTGAGATATAATTGTAAAGTTTTACCTATTATTCTTTATAATTCTTTTGCACTTAATCTGTTTTAAATATTTGTTTACTTTATACATTTTTGTGTATTGCTTTATTGTATTTAAATGTTTGGTTCTTTTGTTATAAGAAAGTTATTAAACCTGTTATATGATAACACTTTTTTTGCAACTTATTTCAATATCGTGATAATACCGTATACCGTGATAAAAGCTTCAGCAATTTGATACCGACACATGCCTAATGTGAATGTTACTTTCTATAAATGTGAATCTGACATTGTCTATATGTGTGAATGTGACATCATGAGCCTTGTTTGCTTTTAAAGAACAGAAGCAAAATAAATTAAATTAAAAGTTCAATAATTATGATATTTTTTATTAAGCAGCTTAAATGAAAACTCGGGACATTTCTACTTCAGTGATGATTATCCATACATCCATCCTCTGCATGGTCAAAGGGAGTGATGACTATATTACTGAAATCTCCATTGTTAATTAATTGATTACTGTCATTGTATTATGAACTATGGTAAATCTTACCTTTTTATACTACTCCAAATAACATTTACACATCATCAGCACACTTAAATGTTATGAACTGTAAAGTCTCTTCAAAATGTGAAACTTACAACTTTCTTGTTCTCCTCAAATGAATGCTAGTCTTCACATATCCAATAAAAGAATAAGTGAGCTCTGATAGATACTGTACTGAATTACTACATAATGAAACTAAATGAAATCACTGTCCACTCTAGTCTGGTTTTCACTGGAAAAACTAGCATGAGAAAGTAATAAGTAGAGGAAGAGGAAGGATGTTTTGAAGCTGCTATGGCAAGCAGCGCCATCTGTTGGTCAAAGCAAACATCACATGATTGAGACGAGCCTGTGACCTCTCCTGCTCTGCCTTTCTTGCTACATTATATATTTCACTTTTTGTGGGCTGTTTTGAATGTTTTATTTTAATAATATTGCCATTTTAATACTTTTTGGTTGCCGCTTTAACTTTATGTCCAATAAATAGTCAGTTCAGAACCAGAACCAGTGTCTTTTTGTATTTTCTCATCAACAGGACCCAGAAAACAAATATTCTTTATTTTCCCAAAGAGAACACATCTGGATCTGCAAGCCAGTGCTGAAGAACATACAAAACACTCAAGAGAAAAATAAATGCTGTAGCTAGTACATAGCAGACATACATACCACATGTGGACTAGCAATGGCCTTGCACTCACACTTTAATGGACCACTTATGTGCTGCTTCTAGGGTTAAGTGAGGATCAGTGAAACCAGAAGGTTAGGTGAGAAATGGACGCTCTTGTCATTTGAAGTGAAGAGTTGGCAGGGGGTCTGCCAATGGCTATAAAAGACAGACATATCATAGAAAAAAGGTAACACTTTCTAATAACTGCGTGCTATCATTAGTTAAGCATTAGTAAAGAGTTAATGAATCTTTTATAAAGCATTGATAGACATGAATAAGTAGTTTATAAATACAGCTATACTTTATTCTTGATTTATAAGCATATCTATAATGTGTTTAATTGTATTATTTTATTAATGATCAATTGGATTACATTTTTTACAAAGCAGTTATTTTGAAGTTGTCAGTGGTTCATAAGATCATTTATAAAGTGTATGTTAATGATTAATATACAATTTTATGTCTTATTATTTAGACATATAGAAATAGTTGTTAATAAATGCTTTATTAACATATATTCCTACAGTAATTCGTGATTAATCAATTCAGGTAGTTATAAAACATGTAGTAGTTGTCAGTGAACTATTTTTGTGAGCTCATCTAAAGTGAGGACTATTAATGCCTCGTAAAGCTTTTACAAAGGAGATTTAAGGCTCACCAGGCCAACCAGACCATTTATTGAAAAGCTGAATTTGGTATTTTCTATTTATCCATGAAACTGGCCATTGTTTATATATGTGAATCTGACATGTTTAATGTATGTGAATCTGATCGTTTTGAATATACAGTGGGGAGAACAAGTATTTGATACACTGCCGATTTTGCAGGTTTTCCTTCTTACAAAGCATGTCGAGGTCTGTAATTTTTATCATAGGTACGCTTCAAATGTTAGAGACGGAATCTAAAATCACATTGTATGATTTTTAAATAATTAATTAGCATTTTATTGCATGACATAAGTATTTGATCACCTACCAACCAGTAAGAATTCCAGCTCTCACAGACCTGTTCGTTTTTCTTTAAGAAGCCCTCCTGTTCTCCACTCATTTCCTGTATTAACTACCAGAACTACATGGCAGGACCTGGTCAATGACCTGAAGAGAGTTGGGACCACAGTCTCAAAGAAAACCAGTAGTAACACACTACGCCGTCATGGATTCAAATCCTGCAGCGCACGCAAGATCCCCCTGCTCAAGCCAGCGCATGTCCAGGCCCGTCTGAAGTTTGCCAATGACCATCTGGATGATCCAGAAGAGGAATGGGAGAAGGTCATGTGGTCTGATGAGACAAAAATAGAGCTTTTTGGTCTAAACTCCACTCGCTGTGTTAGGAGGAAGAAGAAGGATGAGTACAACCACAAGAACACCATCCCAACCGTGAAGCATGGAGGTGGAAACATCATTCTTTGGGGATGCTTTTCTGCAAAGGGGACAGGACGACTGCACCGTATTGAGGGGACGATGGATAGGGCCATGTATTGCGAGATCTTGGCCAACAACCTGCAATGTGTGCAAACCTGGTCAAGAACTACAGGAAACGTATGATCTCTGTAATTGCAAACAAAGGTTTCTGTACCAAATATTAAGTTCTGCTTTTCTGATGTATCAAATACTTATGTCATGCAATAAAATGCAAATTAATTACTTAAAAATCATACAATGTGATTTTCTGGATTTTTGTTCTAGATTCCGTCACTCACAGTTGAAGTGTACCTATGATAAAAATGACAGACTTCTACATGCTTTGTAAGTGGGCAAACCTGCAAAATCAGCAGTGTATCAAATACTTCTTCTCCCCACTGTATGTGAATCCTACATTTTTACTGTATGTGAATCAGACAGTTTCTATATATCAGAATTAGACCATTTCTATATATCTGAAACTGACATTTTTTGTGTCAATTCGACAATCTAAATCTGACATTTTGTATAAATGTGAATCTGGCCATTTCTATATGTCTGAATCAGATATATTTATGTGAATCTGACATCATAGGCATAGTTTGCATGAACTGAGTTCATGGTTTATAAAACTGAAGGTAAAGAAAGAGATTCAAAAGGTCAATGATTGATATTTTTAGAAAAGCTGCTAGACTGAAAAATCAGCCGAGCAAGGTTAATGAAGATTTCCATTCAATTTATTTATAAAGCGCAATTAAGAAATGACTGCCGTTGATCAATGTGCTGTGCAAGAAGACAAAAGTAACAAACATAACCATGAAATACACCTAGTGGATAAACAGAACATAAAAGAGAAAGGTATCACATCACAGATTGTAAAAAATGACTGAAATTACTTTATTCTGGTTTTTGGAACAACTGAAAGCCTCTGATTGGACAATTCTAAGGGCCTACACACTTTTGGGGCCCCCAGAGATTGGTTTTATTAGTAGTAATAGTACTAGTAGTAATGTAATAGAAATTGTAAATGTATAATCTACCAAATAGTTACAAATATAACAAAATGATGGCTTATTTCTGCATTTCCGTCAAAATCCCACAAAACGCTCCACTCATGAATTGCTCATGCTCACAGGTAAAATGACATTTGCTCAAATCCCACTCCGACATGAAATTTCTCTTTACTGTAGGCTACTATAATTGTTGTAGCCACTAAGAAAAGGTATTTAGTTTTATATTTATGTTTAAATTTTATAATGTTATTTTTTATGACTATGTTGTTAATCTGTCAATCTATGTTGATTATGAAAAGTGAACAGCATGAGTGAGAAAGGACACATCATAAGATGCGCATTGCCAGGAGACATGGAGTGGTCAGACATGATTGTGAACACTTCATTAAGTTTTGTTTTATATAAATTGTATCTTAATTTTAATCAATGTTTCATCAGCCAAGTGGGGCATTCTGGTTTGAGCGAGCAGAGCTGTTGGTCAGTATTATTAAATTGCAGACAAAGATTTTGGATAGCTAGGTTGGTGCGGTAGGGGGCCCAACATCATATTCTTTCATAGGGCCCAAAATTGCTAGCGGTGCCCCTGTGACGAGGGAGTCGTTTGCCGGGCTCTGCGTTGGCTCAGTGCAGAATAGGTTGGTATTCAGTAGGAGTCTGTGTATTTTCGGTAGTTTTTCTATTTCAATTTATCATTGTCATGGTAAATTATTGTGTCCAGCCTGTCAGGTCATCGAGTCCACAGGTTTCCTAAAAAAAAAGTAATAAAAACCTGCATGGTGGCGTTTTGTACAGGTGAAGAGACGGGACTTCACTTCTGCACATCGGCCGTATTGATGGCAAAATAGGCTACAGAATATTTTGTTCTGTATTTTTTTAAATTGTATTACAATTATATCTGCATTTACATCAAAACCTAGAGACTTTCAAACATCAAAATGTCATTTATTAATATGTATTTGTGTCAAAATGACATATAAACAGCTTTTCCTATTCTATTTTGCCTGGAAACGCTTCCAAAATTCTATATCTAGCATTCAAGTGTTTTCAGCACGGCTCGGGCATGTCACGCAGGCAGTGTGCACGCTCCAACCTGATAACATGGGAGCCAAAATAAAAACGGACATGCCACGCAGCCAGTGTGTAGTCGGCCTAAAGGATGATATTAAATGAATAAACAACCACACGCGATGCTTCTTTGCCGTTGTTTTTACAAGAATCAATTTCAACATTGATGAATACAAAGTATGTACATAACACAAATGCATACAGTCTCATATTTTTCAAAAAAAAGTTTGGAATTATGTGCTGCTAATGTAAATATTTTATTCATGCAATGTATGTACATTCAAGTTCACTCAAATACATACTCATAACGTCATCCTCACACTATCGGTGAATCAGCACGAAATAAACCCATAACAAAATTAATGAATAAAGGATAACATGAAACACCCAATAACACTGTCTGTGGTTCGGCCGCCAGCGAGAGATGCGACAGTCACGGATCCGTCAGTGATGCAGCTCGAAGAAAACGTGAACTTTGCACTGTAAGTCTTGTTTTTTAAACATTTGCTATCTACCAAAGCAGTCGTGATGAGAAACCGCTAACGTTATATCACATAACGCTTAGTGTGGACGGATATTAACGAGTGTTACTTATATAAGTCACTTATCTGTGCCTGATGGTCAAAGCTTATTAGTTTATTGGTAAGTATCAAAACTCCTAGATGACCAATACCAGCTTTGCTATTGCCTGATGCATGATAATAATCTGTACAGTATTGTAATCTGAGCACAGTGTACACATATCGCTAGCTAACGTTAGCCTACCTATAAGCTAACACTGGTCTCTCACCTAGACACCTGCCGTTCTCCACTGTTTGTCCTCCCACAACAACTCAATTTGTCTCCTCTAATCATTGTTCTGTCTAATCCTGGTCTGTCCCTAATTGTGTGTCATAATTGTATGGCTGTGGTCTGCCATATGAGTATTAAGAAACATTTATATTTTCCTCAGCGTCCGAACTGACATTGCGATCCATTGTTTTCCTATCGTTGAAATTCACCGCACTCCCTCCCGTTATGCCACGTCCGGTTAAGGCATTTTTAGATGCGGAAGTAAAATTCTCTCACAAAAACCACTCCAAAAGCCTTAGTAGCGTATTTATAAGTATATTTTAAAGAAAATCTAGTTCCTACATTATTTTCCTATACATTGACTCACTGGGATCTCTAACCTGCAATATGCCCTTTAATAACCACAAGGCAAGCAGCCATGGGGTCTAAACCATTCTTGTGTTTCAAAGAAAGAAACATTTGTGTCATCTGTGTAACAATGGTAACATATACCATACTGATATGTGGAAGCATATATAGAGAGAACAGTATGGGGGCTAGAGTAGAGCCTTGGGGGATGCCACAAGTCAAAGGAAGAGAACCAGAGCAAAATTGCCCTATATTGACTGAAAAACTCCTGTTTGTAAGGTACGATTGAAACCATCTTAGGGCAGAACCACTTATGCCCACCACCTGAGCTATATGGTGGGACAAAAGAACATTGTAATCTACTATATCAAAGGCAGCACTCAGATCTAAAAGAACCAGCGCAGAATCCCCAGAGTTGGGGGCTAATAAAATATAATTTACAACTTTGTTGCATGTCTCGGTAGGACTGTGTTATATATTTTGTTCAGTTGAGTACTTACAATATCCCAAATGTTTCCAACTATTAGTAAATCTAGAGAAATTGCTATTTTAACCAAGGAACCGGGATGTGTGAGGGAGTCACCTGTCGACTGTGTCATATCTGCGTTACCCTCGTTTTCCGGTTTTATTCTGCAGTGTGAACAAGTGTCATAGTAGCCGCCGAGAAAACACACAGAGTAATGTCATAACATAATTTAACACACTCAGATGTGTCTAATATGATAAAAAGAGCTGCATTACCTCCTACACATGACCGGAAAACCGGAAATGACGCCGGCGACTGTATCATAATAAAAGTCCCGCCGGAGGCTATGTCATAATAAAAGTACTGCCTCTCTTCTCATTAACAATCGCTCCAGCGGCCTTGCTCAGCTCCACAACACTCGGTCCTGCTCTGCTTCATACTACAGTAACGTTAATAATCACATCCATGAACATGAGTCCTATCCCGATTCTTTTCCACCGGCTGTGAGGTGAAGACCACATGTCCCAAGATTCTGCGCTCAAACGTGGTGTCATAAAACTACGCCTTTGTTTTGAACAGGTGACCTCTAGTGGACGGAAAAGTTACATAGTGCAGCTTTAATGTAACAACATAAAGCTAATTCACAAAAAGTCTCACACGTGCCATTTCAAGGGAAGTTTGTTGTTCTATTCAAAACAAAAATATTAAAACTGGCAACAACACAGGCAGTGATTTATAAAGAGGAAAAAGGAAGAGTGCGTGGAGGGCAGTGGTAAAAAATGACACAGGGTGCAGTCACAGTTCCTAATTGGACCATCATTACCACACTGCTATTTGTGGCTAACTGTCCAAAAAAAAAACCTCTTGGTCCTCAGCTGCCCAAATCTAATGTGACGGCTCCTGTAGTATTACATATTGGAGAGGCCATGTGAAGCTCTCTCCAGTTACTGAAACCAACCCAAAAAGCAACATACATATGCACACGCTGCGATCTGTGTGCACACTGGCATATCTCCACAAAAGATTCCATTTAACACCGGAAAAACAGCAAGTACATTATTTTATTACCTCTCTGTTCTTGGGACTATAAAATGATGTAACCTACTCTTTCCAGATGTATGGAGCAAAAGCCAAGAATGCTAAGAAAAGTTCATAGTGTCCAGGAAGGATGATGAAATTCACAGGTGTAGAAATGCCTGTAAAGAGAAGTCTTTCTGTTTAAGGAACATTGCATAGCTGAACGTTTTGATGTCACTGCGTATTTATTTTCTAACAACTCAGTGTCATGTTATATCAATGAAAGATTCAAATAAAATAATTTGTGTCAACACATATTGAAACATTCAAATAAAGTTATTTGTGTGAATGCATATGGCTGATTATTGCCAGTCGTTCACTGAAGTTAATTATGTTTTTGATCACAGTTCCCTTTTTATCACAGTTCCCACAGCTCCCAATTCGTCAGTTATACCGACGAATTGGGATCACTTCAAGGAGCCCCTATCAGCTTCGAGATATAGAGAACAGGCCAATGGGCCATTGGCGTGCGAGATTTGCATCTCGCGCTCCGCCCCGCGGGTATAAACAGGAAGCGAGAGCAACGTACTGACGTTATTCACTTCGGAGCCGAACGGCGTTGATGAAGCAAGACTGCTTTTCTAAAAGAGAGCCTATATACAGAGATAGATACTCCAGAGAACGAGAAGGACGCTCTGTGTTGGTGAAAAGGCACAATCAGCGCGATCGCGTGCTCACCGCTGCATCAGCATAACAAACTGCTGTTCTCACAGCAACTGTCGGTTTGGTGAGGGTGTTTGTCAGACACAGGACTGCACTTACCTCCTGTGTGCTGCCGCGGTCTTCCCCTGGGTGCTTCAGCACTGTTGAAAGAGCGTTTCCTCATAAAAGAGCAACACGGGTGTGACTGCGTCTTTTTCAAGACTTCATTCCACTCGTGCGTTTCTGGATGCGGTTGTTTCCTGTCCTGATGGCCACGATCCCTCTCGCATAAACATGTTGAGACTGTGTTCATGGGTGATCCATGTTCTCTCAGGGGAACGGGATCACGTCGATCACGCCGTGTGCCGTCTAGCTGCCGGGTGACAGCGTGGGTTGCCACGGCAACTCAGCGCTCGTCACTCGGCGCCTCCGATGCGCGGTCGAAACTATGATACCTCAAACGGGGTTGATTCCCTTCGCTTATACCCCGATCTAGTCTCTGGTGCACCAGAAAAGGGCCTACTTTGGCTGATAAGCCTGGGTGACCAGAGGATTACAGTGAGGCTTCCCTGCCGAGTACACCTCCGTGGGCCCCCCACTCCTCTATCGCATCGCAAGCATGTTCAGACTGTGTTTGTGGGTGGTTTATGTTCTCTCATGAGAGCATAACCACGTCGGCGCGTTGTTCATCTTGCCTTTTTCATAAGGGCTTAAGTGTTCAGCGCGCCGTGTGCCATCTCACAGCCACACTCACTATCTCGCATGTCTGCTGGTAGTTTCAGATGGGATTGCTGGTCCTTAAAAAAAAAAAAGGGGACCTAGCGTTTCAATTGAGGCTCTAGCAGAGGACAGATGTCAATCGCTGCATCGGAGAGAGGGCTGTTATGTGTTGAAAATGAAGATGATGCTGATATTCCCACTATAATAGTGGGCGTTCATGCTGAATCAGATTCATACTTGACAGCTATGTTCCCGGGTGGCTGAGGCGTAGTGCAACACATAATTCGCCTTGCCTGCCCCTTGCCTTTTCCCGGATGTGCATTGGAGGGCTTTGGCATTGTGGAACTATTGGTGCCAAAATATGGAACACCAATAGGGCCATAATCTTTATAAAGTTTTCCTCTCTCTCACTACCCTCATCGGTGGGGTGGCCAGACGATGTCCACCCTGATCCAGAAACACCATTGACCTGGATTTGGTTGGAACTGTTCTCCCCCGGAGAAGGGCCGGGTGGAAAACCATTAGTAATTCTGTTCCGCCACTGGTGTTAAAAACAACCAGTGGTACCCAAATTCTAAAAGAAACAAGAGCAGTTCCAATACCTCTGGGTCTCGGGAGTTCAGGAATGACAGCGTGTGACGCTACAAAGCCTCGCCGCTCTCATTACCCTCCCCACAAGAGGGCGAGAATAGCAGTGTGTGACGCTACAAAGCCTTGCCACTCTCATTCCCCTCTTCTCAGCGGTACGTGGACGACAGTGTGCGACGCTATGCCTCGCCGCTGTTGTTCCCCGCTGAGGAAGGAGGTGAGGCAGACCGTGTGCAACGCCACAAAGCTTTGCCATGCTCAGCCCCTCCTTCATTTGGGGAGCACGGTTGGTGGTGTACAACGCTCCCATGCCTTGTCAACCCCTGGTGCCTCTCCAAATCGCCAACAGGGGGCGCTGGCTGTCGGGACGCAAACAATGTGCCTCCTCACACTCGCCCGCCCCCTCAGCGGATGCAGGTTTGTGTGTCACACACCCAGACCCCCTCCACGGACCACTCCCATGTCGTCCACGGGTCCCTGTGTTCCGCTGCGCTGCCCCACTGCGGGTACGTCTGTGGTGCCGATGATCCCGCTTGTACGGTGTCTGGGGGCCTGGCTGACTCATCCGCACCATCAGACTCGGCTATGCGATTCAGTTCGCCGGCGTCCCCCCAAGTTCAGGGGCGTTCACTTCACGTCTGTAACGAGGGAGAACGCCCCTGTACTTCAGGCGGAGATTGCTGTCCTACTGGCGAAGGACGCGATAGAGCCGGTCCCTCCAGCCGATATGAATTCCGGGTTCTACAGCCCGTACTTCATTGTACCCAAGAAAGGCGGCGGGTTACGGCTGATCTTGGATCTGCGATACTTGAACCGCTCCCTTCACAGGATGCCGTTCCTTCAGGTGCGTCCGTCCCCAAGATTGGTTTGCAGCGATCGACCTGAAGGACGCGTACTTTCATGTCTTGATTCTCCCTCGGCACAGACCGTTCTACGCTTTGCATTCGACGGATGAGCATATCAGTACAATGTCCTGCCCTTCGGGCTGTCCCTGTCGCCCCGTGTCTTCACGAAAGTCACGGGGGCGGCCATTGCTCCCATGAGAGAGCGTGGTGTTTGCCTTCTCAACTAACTCGACGACTGGCTGATCCTTGCCCAGTCGCGGGATCAGTTGTGCGAACACAGGGACATGGTGCTTCGGCACCTCAGCCAGTTGGGTCTTCGGGTCAACTGGGAGAAGAGCACAGTCTGTCCCGTACGGAGGATCTCTTTTCTCGGGATGGAGATCGACTCGGTCGCCATGACAGCGCGCCTCACCGAGGAGCGCGTCCAGTTGGTGTTGAACTGCTTGAATTCATTCAAACGCAGCACAGCGGTACCACTGAAACAATTTCAGAGGCTCCTGGGGCATATGACAGCAGCAGCTGCAGTAATGCCACTAGGGCTGCTCCATATGAGACCGCATCAATGCTGGCTACACGACCGAGTCCCAAGATGGGCGTGGCACAGCGGTTTCCTCCATGTCCAAGTGACGCCGAGATGCCGCCAAACCTTCAGCCCGTGGTCGGACCCTTCATTTTCTATGGGCTAGAGTGCCTCTAGAAAAAGTGTCCAGGCATTCTGTTGTCTCCACGGATGCCTCATCCACCGGCTGGGGTGCCACGTACAACGGGCTTGCAGTTCGGGTCTGTGGACGGGGCCCCAACTGCAATGGCATATCAATTGCCTGGAGTTGCTGGCAGTTTGTCTTGCTCTCAGCCGCTTCAAAACGCCACTCAAAGACATGCACGTTCTGGTCCGGACGGACAGCACTGCGGCCGTTGCGTACGTCAACAAACAGGGTGGTCTACGCTCCCGCCGCATGTTCTAACTCGCCTGCTATCTCCTCCTGGGGAGTCAGAAGCATCTGAAGTCCACTGCCAGTTGTTTTATCCCCTGACCGAGGGAACCCTCGGCACGGATGCCCTGGCACACAGCTGGTCCCGGGGCCTACGCAAATATGCGTTTCCCCCAGTGAGCCTTCTTGCACAGACACTGTGCAAGGTCAGGGAGGGCGAGGAGCAGCTCCTCTTGGTAGCTCCGTATTGGCCCAACAGGACTTGGTTCCCGGAACTAGTGCTCCTCGCGACAGCACCTCCTTGGCCCATTCCTCTGAGGAAGGACCTCCTAACTCAGAGACGGGGCACCCTGTGGCACCCGCATCCGGACCTCTGGAAAGAAACTCCATGTCTGGTCCCTGGACGGGACGCGGAGGTTCTAGGTGACCAACAGCAAGTGGTAGTTGACACCATCACTTCCGCCAGAGCCCCCTCTACGAGACGGCTGTATGCGCTGAAGTGGAACCTGTTCGTCGATTGGTGCTCTTCTCACCGAGAAGACCCCCGAAAGTGTTCGGTCAGATCTGTGCTCTCTTTTCTTCAAGACGGGTTGGAGCGAAGGCTGTCTCCCTCCACCCTCAAGGTGTACGTTGCCACGAATCACGACCTGGTTAATGATGAGTCCTTAGGCAAGCACGATCTGATCGTCAGGTTCCTGAGGGGGGCGAGGAGACTAAATCCGCTTCGTCCTCCCTCTATACCCTCTTGGGACTTAACTCTGGTGCTGACCGCACTGCAGAGGGCACCCCTCGAGCCTTTGCAGTCAGCTGCAAATCTTGTCTTTAAAGACAATACTCCTGATTGCATTGTCCTCGGTTAAGAGGGTAGGGGACCTGCATGCATTTTCGGTCGACGAATCATGCCTGGAATTCGGGCCTGGCAACTCTCAGGTAACTCTGAGACCCCGGCCTGGATATGTGCCCAAGGTTCCCACTACTCCCTTTCGGGACCAAGTGGTGAGCCTGCAAGCGCTGCCCTCGGAGGAGGCAGACCCAGCCCTAGCTTTTCTCTGTCCAGTTTGCGCCCTGCGCATCTATGTTGACAGAACGCATAGCTTTAGGACCTCAGAGCAGCTCTTCGTCTGTTCGGAGGACAGCAGAAGGGAAAGGCTGTCTCCAAGCAGAGGATGGCCCACTGGATAGTGGATGCCATCGTCTTGGCGTATGAATCCCAAGACATGCCTTGCCCGCTCAGGGTTAGAGCTCACTCCACTAGGGGTGTAGCTTCTTCCTGGGAGCTGGCTCGTGGCACCTCGCTGACAGACATTTGTAGAGCTGCAGGCTGGGCGACACCTAACATGTTCGCTAGGTTTTATAGCCTACGTGTGGAACCGGTTGCTTCTCGTGTGCTCGCTTCCCATAGTCAGCTTCACTGAAGTACACGTTCTAGTGTCGACCGACATACGTCTCCGTTCCCTCCTTCAGGGAACGAGGGTTACCATATGTAACCGAGACGTTTCATTCATTGATCCTTTATTGGATACGACTGACCAATATTGAGTAGACTACATCTTGAATAGCCCACATTACAGACATTGATGCACAAACACTGTTATGTTATACATGTCTAAAGTGTATAGAAAGAATAAACCAGTCTCATGCATTCTTTGATTTAGCTTAACAACTTAAAGGTGCCCTAGAATTATTTGAAACAACATTTTAAATTGTTCTCTGGTATCTACATAGAGGGTATATGGCTTATTTAAGGTCAATAATTGTCCAGATATGGTTTTACAGATCCATTTACAACTCTAGAAATCATCCCCAGGATGAAATGGTCTGTTTTTGCCTTATTTGGAAGGGTCATGAATATTAATGCAGAGTTCTGCTCTGATTGGCTGTTTCACTGCGGTTCAATGATTGCAGGCACAACTTTACTGACCGTCTTGACGATGGAGAGATTAGGCATTCAACCTTATATGTTTGAGCCTGTTTTAGACGAAGATGCAGATTTTGAGGAACAACAACATGTTTTGAGATTGGAAATGAACGCTTCTGAATGGTAAGTTTAGTATTTATTTTAATTAGGAACCTGCAAAATCATTACGTCCATACCAGAACTACAGCCTAAACGATAACTAGCATATAGCATTAAATATACAAATTAGCAGTCAAAACATAAATAATCATACTTCAGTTGTAAAAAATATAAATAAATAAATAAATATCAAATTACTATCGTTTCAACTTAAATGGTGGAGGTGGTGACGTTAGCTAGAAGGATAGAGTGAGCTATGTGTAAGCAACTAAACTAACATAGTATGTTATGTATCTATGGTTGCATTTTGTAATTTATGACAACACTGGCATGAAATAATATTAACATTTGTCATTAGACATACTATTTAGTTATGTAAGCTACTTGGATTATCCTATTCTTACTTTATAGCATCTTGCGTTGGATATAGACAACAACAGGAATATTATCGTTAATGTTGTCTCTCTAAGAAACTTTCAATGTAATCAGAAATGGTTTAGACAGTCAAGAAGTGGATAAAATCACTTACTGCTTGCAGGAATATGGTTGGAATTTCCCCTTTCTTCAGTGTCAAACGCGGAGCAAAGCCTGCTTGATTGTCCCGGGTTTGAAAAACTGTCCGTGGTGAAATGGGCAGAGCAAACTAACAACTTTGAAATAAATTGTTGCGGTATCCGATTATAAATAAACATCAACCATGCCTGTTGACATGTTTTATCTGTGGGAAGAGTATGAAACGTCTTCACATCCCCTGCACAGCCTGGAACATAACATTTGTTTCCATGATCTGCCATGTTCGCTATCCTCGCGTGATGCTTGTTTACCTGCAGAGATGATTCGGCTGCGCAGTTTCGCCAGACAGTGAACATGTGCTGGCATATGCAAATGTACATATTAATGATCCCATCGATTGCATCACTGTTGGTGTTATGTTGAGATTCGCCTATTTTTCCGTGGTGTTTTTCACAAACGAGATTTACATGTGAAGGAGGAGGCAATGGTGTTTGAGACTCACTGTATGTGATTTACATGCACTGAACTCCTGTTATTTAACTATGGCAAGGTTCATTAAATTTTTCATTCTAGGGCACCTTTAAAATATAATCTGCATGCACAATAAACTATAGTAAAATTTTATTACATTTCTCGATTTTAATCAAATGTTATTTAAAGGGGTCATGAATTGAGAAATCAAATTGCCCTTGAGCCTATAAAAATAGAAATTAGATAATTATTGACACACTAAATATTTAAGCAGCGTTATGGAATATTGCGGATGGCATTCAGTTATACTCAATACTCTATTTTCCAACTTCTAACAACTATAATCACAAATCACTGTAAACATGGTAAACATCTCTGGATGAACAGGCATCATCTGAAGCGGAATTTATCAAAAACTGTTCATTCCAGCCAAGAATGAGCCTTGCCAAGACCTTGTCATTTCAATAGACAACTCAACCATCTCAACCACACAGAAAGCCAAAAACCTTGGTGTCACACTGGACAACAAGCTGTCATTTGCACCCCTCTTACTAACCACAGTCAAGACATGCCTATTCCTCCTGCAGAACAGAACAATCTTATGTTGGCTTATTTTCACTAGGTTGCATTGTATCTTTACTAGGCCTATTCATAGTTTTCAGTCATGTGACTGACGCAGGAGGGTAAAACATCCATAGAGCTGCAGGTGAGGCCTGTCAATTTTCCATCTCAAAAGAAGAAAAACAAAACTATGTGAGCAAAATGCAAGTTATCCAGCACCTGCTGCAGCATTTCAAACACCTTAATGTACTAAAACAATGATTTTAAAAGACCAATTCAGTCTACACTTCATTGATGATGCACACTTTATACAGGCGAGCAGATGAGCCCAGAATATCAATGCAACCAGCTAAATGGTTAACGATTTCTTGATAATGGTTTTCGATGGAAAAGCGCTAAATGGGAAACTGCGTGTTGCGTTTATATTCTGGGATCATCTGCTCACCTGTACATAGTAGGCATTGTTAATAAGGTGTGTCTTTTAAAATCACTGGCTTACAACATGGAGAGCCTTGTTTTGCCCCCCATGTGGGTGTTTCAGGGTGTGACGTCACATGAAAACTATAATTTGTAATAAATGGCACAGCATTTTCTCTTCAAAATGCAGCTGCTCCCACAAATATTACACAATGTAATAGCTAGGCTACTTCATAAATCGCCCAGTCTTTTGATGAAGACGGTTGCTATAAAAGAGTAAATAAAAAACTTTGCTATTGGCAGTAATTCTACTATTGTGACACTGACATGTCAACTCCAAATATCAATTTCATAACACAATTTTATACTTGGAGACAGTCATACTTTTAATCCATTAAATTCAGGAACACTGAATTAACGTCTGCATCGAAAGACTGGGTGATTTATGAAGTAGGCATGTCATACAATACCTATATGGGGGTCGGCCGAGCAGCATGTATTTTGATAAGAAAATGACACCTCTGGTCATTGATTCCGTTGGATCGTTTATCAGTCACAGATACCGTATGGACAATCTGACCCAATATGGCTCAGTTTTTCTATACATCTTGCTCTGTCGAGCGGCAAAAGTGATTCTACACAGGCTAAACTGGGTTAACCCCATGCATTTAAATTGTGGGGGAATGGACTGTTTTCTCCCACATCGACTCCGCCCCCACGCCACACCCCCAGCTATGACACGACACCGACCAAGTCTATGTTTAGCGCCCAAGTCCCACCCCCGAAAGTTCCTGAACTTTTGAAAAAGTACTACCTCGCGAGCATGGCCGTTTTGAGGGGGAAATCTTTATTTAGACCCTGGTTCCTGCGGTCAAAACACACACAGAGTGCCAACCCAAAGTCCCTAGTTCCTGGGGAAAGTTCCCGCGGTGGAAACGCGGCTATAAATGGAATGTTGGTTTAAAGGTATCTCTCAAAATGTTATCACAAAAAAATCATTCATGAAGCGTTTTTTTTTTTTTTTGTCTAAAGAGCGTTTGTCTAACTTTCTGGCAAGGTTATGTAATGTAATGGAGTAATGGTCCAGTGGGTTAAACCACTGATACGTAGAAGGTTGCTGGTTCTATCCCAGCGGTCACCGCCAGTGTGTCCTTGAGCAAGGCACTTTCCTCCAGGGGGATTGTCCCTGTAATAAGTGCACTGTAAGTCGCTTTGGATAAAAGCGTCTGCCAAATGCATAAATGTAAATGTAATGTTCCCATGGTGTAACTAAGAAAAAACGATTTTTGAAAGATGGACATTTTGAACGTCCAAGGAACTTTTTTTTTTTTACTTAATGAGAACGTTAGAAAAACATTCGTAGAATATTTTTTGTTAGCTTGGTTTAGTGTCTTAGCAAATCTGATCACAGTCTGAGACCCTGTTGAGATCTCAATCTCTTATCAGAAAAATCTGAGAACCGGGAGACGTAAGCAAAACTCTCCCCATTTTAATCCTATTTCTGTCTAGGAAAAACAATCAAGGGTCACACTTTAGTTTACAGTCCAATTCTCACCATGAACAACGACTTTTGCCTCAATAAACTCCTAATTACTGCTTATTAATAGTTAGTAAGGTAGTTGCTGTAGATGTTACGTTTAGGTATGGGGTAAGATTATGGCTGTAGAAAAAGGTCATGCAGAGTAAGGCATTAAAGGGATAGTTCACCCAAAAATGAAAATTAGCCCAGAATTTACTCACCCCCAAGTCATCCTAGGTGTATATGACATTCTTCTTTCAGACGAATAAAATCGGAGTTAGATTACAAAAGTCCAGGCTAATCCAAGCATTAGAACAATGATTCATAGTTGCTCTGTTTTTGAAGTCCATAAAAAGTGCATCTGTCCGTCTAATAACTGCTCCACGCGGCTCTGGGGTGTTAATAAAGACCTTCTGAAGTGAATCGAAAAATATTCATATTTATAACTTTATCAAGTAAACTTTCGACCGACCGCATTCCATGGAAAAGTGTTGAAAGTGAAACTCAAGATGCGTACGTGACGTCATGACGAACATACCTGGTCACGTTAGTCTTTCGATCGGCAGGGGAACTTTCAACAATTTTTCCATAAATTGAACAGCGAAGGCGGTCGGTCAAAAGTTTACATAATCAAGTTTTAAATATGGATATTTTTCTTACACAAACGCATCGATTCGCTTCAGAAGGCCTTTATTAACACCCCAGAGCCACGTAGAGCAGTTATTTGATTTCAAAAACAGAGCAACTATGAATCCAGTTCTAATGCTTGGATTAGCCTGGACTTTTGTAATATAACTCGTCTGAAAGAAGAATGTCATATACACCTACGATGACAGTTATGGGCTAATTTTCATTTTTGGGTGAACTATCCCTTTAATATGTGCTGTATAAGCACTAATAAACAGCCAATATCCTAGTAATATGCATGCTAATAAGCAAATAGTGAGAATTGGACCCTAAAGTGTTACCCAATTGAGATATTGAAGGGACCTCCATAATTCACACAACTGCAACCCGAAGTGACATGCCTTTTCAGACTGAATGGAAAACGCAAAAAAGAAAAAGAAAAAAACAAAAGTTAAATTCGGAGTGTGATGTCTATGGTTGCAACAACATGACCAACAGTGTGTCTGCACATATATTGTAATGGAAATGAAGCCAGCTCAGCAGCAACGAGGAGTCACCCGCAGGGGAGACAGACAAGAACCGTAATGAGAGATAATGTTTTGTTATCTGTTAAATCACTGGCATCTGCCTGAAACTGGAGAGAGGGTTTCTCAAGCATTCTCCTTATCTTCTCAATTGCTTTTTTTTTTTTTTTTTTTGACACGTTATACTTTCTGTAACACTGGCAAGCATCTCGGCTTGGCTTAAACTCATGACAATGCCACACTTAATCTATGCTTGTGGCACTTACAGCACTAAATTAGAGCACTAACACCAGTAAGTGAAATGGCATTGAGTGCTGAGAACACATTGCAGGGTGCATAAACAATGGAAATGTGTTAAGTTCTTAAGTATACTCGAGGACGCTTTGGGGTTGTATTTACTGAAAATCTTCACAAACATAAAACATTACAAAGCTCCTGCACACAACTGTAAAAGATTCCCTCTAAATAAGTATGATGATCCAATCTTTCAGCAATATTCAATCCAAGTTAAGCTCAATCAACAGCATTTATGACATAATGCATTACCACAATAATAATATTAATAATTCAGGGCAAAATTCTGGGTTACAGTGTTGAGGCACTTGAATGGGGTCAATCCATAAACATTGAAATACTCGCTGTTTCAATAGAGCCACAAGACCTGAACAATCTGTGTTCATATGATTGTAAAACTTTCTAATCTTTTCTAATTTTTCTAATTGGTAAAAAAAAACAATTTTGCAATGTTGTTGCCGTGGCTCTAAAAGGATGAGAACCTTTTAGAATTTAAACTATTTCTGATGGATAAAATGTAGTCCTGATCATTTTTTTTTTTTCCTGTCCGGTTTCACTCAGGAATACACTACTGACTTATTTTTTTGTTTTGATTTGTTTTTTAAATATTTTTTTTGATGCATTTATTTAAAAAACATAAATGTTGTTAAATATATTTACAATTTATAATAATTGTTTTCTATTTGAATCAGGGTAATTATAGTTAACTAAAAAAATAAAATAAAAAAAAAATCACTGTTAAAAAAAGTTGCTACCTTATTCAAGTACAATCAACTTGGATGTTTTAAGTCATTTCAACTTAAATTACATAAAACTGACTTAAAAAATAAGTTAAATCTTGTATTGTAAACTTATTTTATTTAAAGCAATATAAAAACAAATGTTGTCATAACTTATTAATAATATATTTTTGTTTAATTGCCAAGGCAACATTTCTCATTTTCATTTGATTTACTAAAACTTGATGTACTGAAATAACTAAAACTAACTGAAAAAAAATAAAAGTATACATTTAGAATAAAACTATCACTACACTGGTGGTTTTGCCATTTTATTACACTCTAAAAAATGCTGAGTTAAAAATAACCCAAGTTGGGTTAAAAATAGACTAACCCAGCATTTGGGTTGTTTTAACCCAGCGGTTGGGTTAAATGTGTGCTTAAAACAACCTAATTGCTGGGTTAAAACCACCCAAATGCTGGGTTAGTCCATTTTCAACCCAACTTGGGTTATTTTTAACCCAGCATTTTTTAGAGTGTAATAAAATGGCAAAACCACAAAATTAAATTACTAAAACTTTAACTAAAATTAAAAAGACAAAAAAAAACAGAAACAAACTCAAAATATTAACAAGAACCATAATAGTATACTAAAATAAGATTAATTAAAATATATATTTTAACCTGTAATGATTACAGCCTCATTACTCCGTGTGTGTGTGTATGTGTGTGTGTGTGTGTGTGTGTGTGTGTGTGTGTGTGTGTGTGTGTGTGTGTGTGTGTGTGTGTGTGTGTGTGTGTGTGTGTGTGTGTGTGTGTGTGTGTGTGTGTGTGTGTGTGTGTGTGTGTGTGTGTGTGTGTGTGTGTGTGTGTGTGTGTGTGTGTGTGTGTGTGTGTGTGTGTGTGTGTGTGTGTGTGTGTGTGTGTGTGTGTGTGGAATGGTAGAACATTACTTTATGTCACATTACAGCAGTCCACATTAACTTTATAGGATGATATTACGTTTTACCACATTCTGTCTCTTCACTGTGGTGAACTGTGGCATGTAGCATACTTGTGGTTAATCTCTACAAGAATGTCTTGTCAGTGGTTAAGGCACAAACAAGTCACTGGCAGCTCTAGGCAATGATCTGATCTATGCAGAATGCAATAGCATCAGAGCGCTAATGAGATAAATAGATAAAATGCTACATACAGCACACTCTTAAAGAAAAAAAAGGTGGTCATGAATTGAGTAGCTTTCATCATTGTACTATAAAAAACACCCAGTAAGTTTCAAAACTCAAAACGTCCTTGCTAGTCCAAAAACTGCTTTTATTGAAACCAAGCTCCAAAAGTGACTGGTTTGGAACTTTGTCACATAATGACATCATAGTGGAAAGAAAGACCGCCTCTGCAGAAGAAGATCAACGCCTACTTCTACATCATTGCATCTTTGGCCCCGCCCACTAGTGTGTTAGTGAGATGACGAGGAGAGAAGAGCGATACAGGATCACTGGACAATAATGGTAGCACTTTATAACGGCATACTATGAATTAGAGGTCTACACGGGTCTAAAAATGTGTCTAAAAATGTGCGACACTGAACCGACCCGGACCCGTCTATTATTTCAAAAGCTAAACCCAGACCCGCGCAGATCCGAGAAATGCCAAAAATGTATTACTCGGAACCGACCTGGACCCGTCTATTATTTGAAAGCTGGAACCAAACCCGGCGGGAAGACACAGACCCGATTGTCACATATTCCACAATAAACTGCTATTAACAATAGCTGTTGTCTTACCTATAGCCTTTGTCTCCCTTTCACTCACTTATCATTTCAGCTTTAAAAGTCCACTTTATGTCACGGTGACGGATGACAAATGCAACTTTCCTGATTTGCATTTCGACTCGAGTTAACTCGCATAATAACTTTGACTGTTTGGCCTTTTGAACTATAATAACGATTGCTTGTTCGGTGTCATGGCCGCTGACGTCAGCATTATTTATTTGCTATAATCTCTGTGAGCCAAGTCTGACCACCAAAACTGTAAGATTAAACAAGACGGTTCATTCATATTATTATTAAAGTCATTACAGTCACTGCAGAAGCTCTGGTTGCCATAGAAACATGACACGTGCTTGAGACTGCACATGCGCGTTAGCTGGAGCAACCTGAAATATTAGCTTTTTTACGCAATTTGATAAGAAAACAGAAAACATTTATGTGACAGTTGACCTGAGATTTTGTTGCTGATTTGAAATATATTATTTAAATATGAGTACATTATAACCGTGCACTTGCATTAAATCTGCCCGCTCTACTTCCATCGGCAGAGAGAGAGAGAGAGAGAGAGAGAGAGAGAGAGAGAGAGAGAGAGAGAGAGAGAGAGAGAGAGAGAGAGAGAGAGAGAGAGAGAGAGAGAGAGAGAGAGAGAGAGAGAGATCGCTTGTGGAGTTTTTTTCTCCCGGGTTCATGGGTCTCGGGTGCTCCATGTAGACCTCTACTATGAATCATTAGTTAAGCATTAGTAAATAGTTAATTCATCTTTTATAAAGCATTGATAGACATTAATAAGCAGTTTATAAATACAGCTATACATGCTTTATCCTTGATTTATAAGCATATCTATATATTGTTTAATAATCTCCTTTGCAAAAGCTTTTGAGACATAAATAGTCCTCAATTTAGATGACCTCACAAAAATGGTTAACTGACAACTAAATGTTTTATAACTACCTGAATTAATCATGAATTAAAGTAGGAATACAGTTAATAAAGCATTTATTAACACACAGAGTAACTATTACTATATGTCTAAATAATATGTATAAATGTACATTTAAATAGTTTATTAATCATTTACTTACACTTTCTAAATGATCTTATGAACCACTGACAACTCCTAAATAACTGGGTTGTATGTAAATAATGTAATACATAATTTAGAAATCATAAATTGATCATTTATGAAGTACGAAAATACAATTATTAAACACATTATAGATATGCTTATAAGAATAAAGCATTTATAGCTGTATTTTTAAACTGCTTATTCATGTCTATTAATACTTTATGAATGATGAGTTAACTATTTACTAATGCTTAACTAATGTTTCATAGCGTGCAGTTATTATGAAGTGTTACCCAAATAACATTACCTTCCGAAGGATCCTAATGCTAGAAATGTGCTTATTTTAAAAAATGTGAATGTCTCATTATTTATTTGTGCCTATGCGGTACATATCACTGTGGATTCTTGCAAAGCTTTGCAAACAGACTTTTACTGTAAGATATGGACCTGACAGTAATGCTACAACATAACTGTGTTAATTCTAATGCCTGATCTGTGACCAGTGATTTAATGATTCTTGTGCAGTCTCAACAGTGTTAACTTTTTTTAAATAGTGGGTGAGACAGAGTGCGTGTGCGGAGTGGGGGTGATTGCTGGTTATATCGGAATATGTACAATAAAATGGCAGAGGCTATTTGCACTAAGTGTTAATAGCAACTAGATTCTATTTACAGTAAGTGAAAACAGCATATTTTCTTAGCGATAATTGCTATTTACACTAAGTGTTAATATTAAATAGATGATATTTACACTTCAAATAGCTGTAGATGCTATTTACTAAGTGAAATAGCATACTAAGTGAAAAGAGTGATATATTTTATTTACACCATATAAAAGTAGCAGTTCTTTGCATGTGTAAATAGCAATTACATGCAATTTATACTTTATTTTTACAGATACTATTTGCACCTCGGTATTGTTGTACATAAACAGGATGCAATAATAACATAGAGTGTAAAGATTATATTTATTAAAATTATTAAATGGGTGCCGCCTTAATGGGACAATAAAGCCCTCCCTACACCTACCCGGCTACCCTACCCAATAAATGCTTTTATTATTATTAAACATTTCGATAGGCACTTAATTTCCACTTTTAGAACATTTCCTTAATTTATATTGAAAGTAAATGCTTTTCCGATGTGATATGTGATGGGAAATGGGATAAAAGCGAGCTATGCAAAAGGCGGATTCGAACCCGGGTTGATCGTGTCAAAATCAAGATCCTGGTGCTGATTGCACCACTGAAGACACTGAAATATGCAAAAAAAAATAATAATTTTTGGCCCAACCAGGCATTGTTAGGCGGAGCTAGTGTGAATAGCACTTGCCAACAAGGCCCACTATTTGCACTTGGTGTGAATAGACACTCAGATAAAAAAAAAAAGCTCAAAAAATAACATTAGGATGTCCAGAAAGCAATTTCAGTAGTACATTGAGTTTAATTTGACATACACTCACCTAAAGGATTATTAGGAACACCTATTCAATTTCTCATTAATGCAATTATCTAATCAACCAATCACATGGCAGTTGCTTCAATGCATTTAGGGGTGTGGTCCTGGTCAAGACAATCTCCTGAACTCCAAACTGAATGTCAGAATGGGAAAGAAAGGTGATTTAAGCAATTTTGAGCGTGGCATGGTTGTTGGTGCCAGACGGGCCGGTCTAAGTATTTCACAATCTGCTCAATTACTGGGATTTTCACGCACAACCATTTCTAGGGTTTACAAAGAATGGTGTGAAAAGGGAAAAACATCCAGTATGCAGCAGTCCTGTGGGCGAAAATGCCTTGATGATGCTAGAGGTCAGAGGAGAATGGGCCAACTGATTCAAGCTGATAGAAGAGCAACTTTGACTGATATAACCACTCGTTACAACCGAGGTATGCAGCAAAGCATTTGTGAAGCCACAACACGCACTACCTTGAGGCGGATGGGCTACAAAAGCAGAAGAACCCACCGGGTACCACTCATCTCCACTACAAATAGGAAAAAGAGGCTACAATTTGCACAAGCTCACCAAAATTGGACAGTTGAAGACTGGAAAAATGTTGCCTGGTCTGATGAGTCTCAATTTCTGTTGAGACATTCAGATGGTAGAGTCAGAATTTGGCGTGAAAATAGAGGCAGAATGAGAACATGGATCCATCATGCCTTGTTACCACTGTGCAGGCTGGTGGTGGTGGTGGTGGTGTAATGTTGTGGGAGATGTTTTCTTGGCCAATTGGGCATCGTTTAAATGCCACGGCCTACCTGAGCATTGTTTCTGACCATGTCCATCCCTTTATGACCACCATGTACCCATCCTCTGTTGGCTACTTCCAGCTGGATAATGCACCATGTCACAAAGCTCGAATCATTTCAAATTGGTTTCTTGAACATGACAATGAGTTCACTGTACTAAAATGGCCCCCACAGTCACCAGATCTCAACCCAATAGAGCATCTTTGGGATGTGGTGGAACGGGAGCTTCGTGCCCTGGGTGTGCATCCCACAAATCTCCATCAACTGCAAGATGCTATCCTATCAATATAGGATTCCTAATGTTGTATAATGCAAATCTGCAGGACCGGGTTGTTGCAGTAATGTGGTCAGTGAATTTTAGCTGATCATCAATCACAACTCCAAGGTTCCTGGCTGTCCTGGATGGAGTTATGGTTGATGATCCTAGCTGAATGGAGAGATTGTGATGAAGTGCTGGGTTGGCTGAGACCACAAGCAGTTCTGTCTTTGCAAGGTTGAGTTGCAGGTGATGTTCCTTCATCCAGGCAGAAATGTCTGTTAGGCAGGCAGCGATGCGAACACCAACTGTGGGATCATCTGGTTGAAATGAGAAGTAGAGTTGAGTGTCGTCGGCATAGCAGTGATAGGAAAAGCCATGTTTCTGAATGACAGATCCCAGTGATGACATGTAGATGGAGAAGAGAAGTGGTCCAAGCACTGAGCCCTGTGGAACTCCAGTGGCTAGATGATGTGACTTAGACACTTCACCTCTCCATGACACCCTGAAGGACCTACCTGAGAGGTAAGACTTGAGCCACTGGAGAGCAGTTCCTGAGATGCCCATCTTCACGAGAGTTGACAGGAGGATCTGGTGGTTAACTGTGTCAAAAGCAGCAGAACAATTTCTAGTAAGATAAGTACTGTGGATTTGGAAGCCGCTCTTGCCTGTCTCAGTGCCTCCGTAACCGAGAGCAGGGCAGTCTCAGTTGAGTGGCCGCTTTTGAAGCCGGATTGGTTGATTTCCAGGAGGTTGTTCTGTTCAAGAAACGTAGAGAGCTGGTTTTAGCATGCCAAAGGTTCTAGGTTCTAATCCGCCCTCGTATAGGTTATATTTTTCTCATCAAAACCGAATATGTTCATCAGTAATTGCATATCAAGAGTGGGACTGTGTGCATTTTGTTTTGTGGTTTCACTGGAACGAACAGAGTCTCCGCAATACCGTTAAGAGATAGATTGAAGCGCTCGCCTGTGTGAAAACTGTGCACAAGTGCCAAGAGAACTGTTTACTTCCAAGTCTTCAATGCAGCACGCCCATAAAAACCGAGAGTTCCAGGAGAGAGCCTCAAAACCAGGGTAGAAAATAGACTATTAATTATTCATTATGTTTTTGAATGTAAAAACCACACAAACGTCATAAATTGACCTCAGACAACAGTATACATTTTTTTTTAAAAAGCCAGTTCAAGACACCTTTAAATAGAGAAAATTTGCTCCGGCTTAGTTGTCACAACGAGCGAGAAAGGTTGACATGTAGCCGCTAAATCTCCAATCTCCAGGGAATCACGTTTTAAACAAACAGCGAACAGAGAAGAGTCTGAGAGAATTCTCTCAGAATTCTCTGTAATTAAAGCATTATTGTGAAGGCTCATATTCATATGTACAGTTGTGCAAAGCCGAAGCACTACCAAAACATGAATCATAGTTAATGATAATTTCAACTTAAACTAATACAATTTTAAGATCGAAAGTTGGAGCTGTGAACATGAATTAATTCACCGTGAACTAACATGAACATTTTGATTGACTAACATTAACAAAGGTTAATGAATTCTGTAAAATATATATTGCTCATTAACATAGTGCATTAACCAATGTTAACAGCGTTTATGTAGTACAGTCTGCTGGAGAAAAGAGAAACGCGACAGGGCTCGTAATAAAACCAGAATCAACATTGGCTGGGCTTTTCAGAGATGGAGAGAACTGAGGGATTTGAAATGATGCAGAATGTTTATTACTCACAAGTTTGTAAGGTAGTTAGTTGGACAGATACATTCTCTCAGAATTCTCTGTAATTAAAGCATTATTGTGAAGGCTCATATTCATATGTACAGTTGTGCAAAGCCGAAGCACTACCAAAACAATGTTCTAAATGCATGCATTTTTTGTTACATAGTGTACCTTTTAATTAATTTGCTTGTAAATTTAAATATAATTATATTTTATGAATTAAACAGAATTCACTACAAAAATAACCCTTGAACGTGAAAGTATTATGCAATTATGTAAGACATTTCTCCTATTATAGAATCTTTTTTGGCAAAATAACTTTTTTTTCTAAGAATGTAAGTGAACTCCTTACATTGTCCTGTGTGTTTGTAAACCCTGTTTTAAAGAAGAACAGCCGCTCCTTGCTCTCTTTGCACCGGTTTGATGGTTTGAGAATCTATAGAGACAGGATGACAGCATAATAGCTGTGTTGTGATAGTAGCTTCTATCATTCGTATGAATCACTTCTCAGAAAACACACATCTTTATCTTTAGCAATTCCAGCGAATTCTCACCAGCAGGGGTCAGTGTTCGCTATGTTTTGTGAAGGGGTTCCACATAGAATGTGTGAGAATGTGTGCCATTTGTATTTCTAGGATAGTAAAGCCTTTCTTTGATCAGTATGTTTTTATTTTATTTTTTTATTATAATTAACAAAGTACCCACCGTGTGTAATTTCGTATAAGTAGGCTATCCCTAATACATATTTTAAAATTTTGTTTATATTTTACACAGCTAAGACAAGATATATTTATGATCAAGAAAAAAAGCTTTTGAGCTGTCAAATGTAGCGATCCTATTTAATATTTCTGTTTTTTATTTGGAAACACTTTACAATAAGGTTTCATTAGTTAACATGAACTAACAAAAAACAATATTTATGAATCATAGTTAATGATAATTTCAACTTAAACTAATACAATTTTAAGATCGAAAGTTGGAGCTGTGAACATTAATTAATGCACATTGAACTAACATGAACATTTTGATTGACTAACATTAATAAAGGTTAATGAATTCTGTAAAATATATATTGCTCATTGACATAGTGCATTAACCAATGTTAACAGCGTTTATGTATTAAATTATTATCTTTAGAAATCATTTTCTAAGTTAGTTTCAAAAGTAATCAAAAGATTTGATCTTGATTAAATGTATTTGTACACAGAGCGAATGAAATGCAGAGATACTTCAGTTTTCCAGCATCAGTGTTCTGTACTCATTCAGATGTCTTGAACTGTAATAACAAGACTTGCAGGGACATCTAGTGGCTACAGATACACTGCCAGCAATATAGGCTTCTACTGATTTTCCATAAAATGGATTGGCATAGGCCCTATGTAGGCCATGAACTCATAATGTTGTTTTCCTCAAAGAAACTTACATCACATTTACTCCAGAAAGAGAATTCTAGCTATGGTTTATGTTGTTAAACAAAAGATGAGAATTATGAGTCATGAAAAATTTGTGTGGTGAGACCACACGTGGCCAGCCTTCGGCCCCACGTGCATCAATGAGCCTTGGCCGCCCATGACCCTGTCACTGGTTCACCACTGTTCCTTCCTTGGACCACTTTTGATAGATACTGACTACTGCAGACTGGGAACACCCCACAAGAGCTGCCGTTTTGGAGATGCTCTGATCCAGTCGTCTAGCCAACATGCTTTGGCCCTTGTCAAACTCGCTCAAATCCTTACGTTTGCCCATTTTTCCTGCTTCTAACACATCAACTTTGAGGACAAAATGTTCACTTTCTGCCTAATATATCCCACCCACTAACAGGTGCCACGAAGAAGAGATAATCAGTGTTATTCACTTCACATAACTATAGGGCTGTGTATCACCAACAATGTCACGATACAATACGCATCACGATACTAAAGTCACATTACGATACATATCACAATATAGATCAATTTGGAATTTAAATTTATTTAACAGTTAATTTCTGTTTATTGAATAACCAGTGTGATAAGTTAAAAACTATTTTGTTTGTCATTAAAAAAACGAGTTAAATGAAATAAATAAATTGTCCAAAAAAAAAAAAAGCTTGGAAAGGCTCGATTCAATATCGATTATTTTGGATATATATCAGGTAGCCTACACAACTAATGCTGTGAACTATGGGAGTCAGTTGTAGCCTATATAATATTGAAGGTAAAAATGAACTGATTTGTCCAAACACTTAAATTACACTCAATTATGTTTTTTTGTAATAATAAAGTTATAATATTAACTTTACAAATTACATTATATTTATACTCCATTTCATTTTTGAAATATAAACATTTAAATGGTGGCTGTCATAATCACATGCCAGATTAATTAAAACAAGCATGAAATATTGAAAAAAAAAACATTATTGAATGTTATTGAAAATTATAATGAATATGTAATGTGGTGCATATATTTATCAAAATTCTCCTCTCTAGAGTTAATTTTTCTAGCTGACTAACGAGTTTATGAGGTAAATGACATTATGTGACATTGTTTGCAAGTTGTTTTACTGGCTCTTCCCCTGTTTGAAACACTGATTGAGCGATTACATGAGATATGACATATCATATCTTCAGTAAATTGCACTCTATCTTTTAACAGACTTTCATTTGCTCATTCATGTTTATTTCGCGCTGTATAAAGGCGGAGGAGAAGATATGATGTCCTCCAGACATGACGCTTGCCATTCAGGCCAAAGAGTTCAATCTTTGTTTCATCAGACCAGAGAATTTGTTTCTGAATTAGGTCTGAGGGTCCTTCAGGTGCCTTCTGGCAAACTCCAGGCGGGCTGTCATGTGCCGTCTGGCCATTTTACCATACAGGCCTGATTGGTGGAGTACTGCAGAGATGGTTGTTCTTCTGGAAGGTTCTCCTTTCCCCACAGAGAAACGCTGGGCTTTGTCAGAGAGACCATCAGGTTCTTGGTCACCTCCATGATTAAGGCTCTTCTCCCCCGATTACTCAGTTTGGCCGGGCGGCCAGCTTTAGGAAGAGTCGTGGTGGTTCCAAACTTCTTCCATTTATGGATGATGGAGGCCACTGTGCTCATTGGGACTTTCAATGCCACAGAAATTTTTCTGTACCTTTCCCCAGATCTGTGCCTCTATAAAATCCTGTCTTGGAGGTCTACAGACAATTCCTTCATGGCTTGATTTCTGCTCTGACATGCACTGTTAACTGTGGGACCTTATATAGACAGGTGTATGCCTTTCCAAATCATGTCCAATCAAATGAATTTATCACAGGTGGACTCCAATCGTTTTGTAGAAACATCTCAAGGATGATCAGTGGAAATAGGATGCACCTGAACTCAATTTTGAATGTCAAGATGTAAGGATTACAAAATGTAAAGATTTCAAACAAACTTCTTTCATGTTGTCGTAATGGGGTATCGTTTGTAGAATTGAGGGAAACAATTATCTAATCTAGCATTAATTCAATCTCTAACAGTTTATTAAAAGAAGTAATTACTCCCTCCCCCCTGCGTGGCATCATTGGTTGAGCGACAAATTTGAAACAAAAATAGTTGTGTCTAGCTGGTTGATTTCTTCAATGATGCATCACACTATTGTAGTTAAGCGGCAGTTACATTGGTGTGCGGTCCGGAAACGCACCCCAGGCACATTGCATGTAGGCCATACTTTAAAGAGACATTCTACCATCACTCTTATGTTAATCCAAACTTGTATGACTTTCCTTTTTCTGTGGAACATAACAGAAGATGAGATGTCTTTGTTTTTGTTTTTCTCGTTTTGGTATTCTTCAAAATATAGCTATATTTTTTTATGTTTCGCTGAAGAAAGAAAGTCATACAGGTTTTTGAATGACATAAGGGCGAGTAAATGATGACGAAACTTTCATTTTTGGGTGAACTATCCCTTTAATAGAGGTGAATGAAATCATCAGGCATTTATAGGCCTATTGGGAGAACGGGGTTTGTAACATGGGGTCAATTGTGTTACACTGTCAGTCAGAAAGGAGCTATGGTGATGTCATCAATAAGTGGCATGTTACTGTGAGCAATATTGTACATTTTATGACAAAAAAAAATATTTTCAGGAAGGAAAGTAAACATTTGATCAAGATTACCATTGTATAGCCGAGTAGATACAGTTATTTGACTGGCACAATCTAGCTATTTCTCTAATTTAATTTGATGCTTTGCATTCATGCTAACTTCAAAGTCACATGCTAAAGTGGTTAGTTAAGTTAGGGTGATTTGCCATAAAGTGGGACACTGCCTAATGTGGGACACCTAAGGTGTTTGTAGGTCCCAAATACCAGTGAAACTATGGGTTAGTAAAGGCTTACCAAAATCACATGACATCTAAAATGTCCAGTCATATATGAGGGTGGAGCAATCATTTGTGATCGTACTGTATTGCAATAAATGTGAAAAGACGGATGACAGCTTGAGCTACTCCTAAATGTGCTCGACTACAACAACTCTGCCTCTTCTCAACATGATGTTTTATTAACAAGGTTCGGGAGGAACACGTTCAGATAATTGTCCCACCGGCGACTATGCCGACTGTGAGGTGAAGACCACATGTCCCAGGATTCTGCGCTCAAACGTGGCGTCATCAAACTACGCCTTTGTTTTGAATAGGCGACCTCAAGTGGACAGAAAAGTTACATACTGCAGCTTTAACGAAATACAATGTGTAAAAGGCAATTTATAGAATGGTTAGTTCCAGTCCTTGATTCTGATTGGTCAATAGCTGTGCTTTATTTGTTCTCATTGATATTGTTAATTAAAGTTTGTATTATTGTGAGAGAGAGATTGAATGACCAAGTGTACTACAGTAAAGGGGTTTATCCATGTCCTGACAGTAACAGGGCTCATTTGTCAGTTGCATGTTCACACAAGTTTTAGTTTTTCAATATAAAAGTCTTAGCTATTGAGTGACTCATAAATACAGTCGTTGCCACCATCTAATGGCGCAATAATGTAGCTTATGTTGCTGTCACTAATCTAGAGAACATTTACTGTTTATAGATCAGTGGTTGCTGTTCACGGTCAGGGACTATTTTTTTCCCGACGGAAGGTAGGATTTTAGTGACTTTACTTCATGAAAGTTGCATTGATACATATATTTTGGCTTTTTGCTTGTATAAAACGCTTACCACAAAACACAAATATTTATTTTGTGGTAAGCGTTTTATACAAGCAATAAGCCCTTGTCACATGCCTGTCCTGTCTCGTGTGCACTTGTGGTGTTTTGTTATTTTGGGCATGTGCTCTGTCTTTGTCTTGATTCCACCCCCCTTGTTATCTCGTTATTGGTTTCATTTGTCCCACCTGTGTTCCCTCGTTCCCTGCTTGATTTGTCCCCTTTAAATAGGTCCTTTGTGTGTTCAGTCTTTTTCGTATCGTTGTGATGTCTGCGTCTCCCGTTTCCCCTGTGATTTCTGTTTTAGTAAGTTTTCAGTTTGTTCTGTTATTCCTAGTTTATGTTGCCCCCTCGTGGGTTTTGTTTTGTAATTATGTTTGATTTGGTTAATAAACCCTTATTCTTGCACTTGAGTCCTCGCACTAGTTTTCTCCTTGTCTGTGACATGACAGAACCATATGAACATGTATAGGACTCAGCAGGAGACGGACTCCAGCAGTAGGGGGAATGCGTAATCTGGAGAGGTTCTGCCTTGTATGAACATTTTTGAGTGCTTTGAGCTATGGGCTCGAATCACTGAGGAGACCACTAGGCTCCCAGTTCCGGTGATTCCAGTTCCGGTGGTTCCGAAACAGAGGAAGAGAAGGAAGACCCCCTCCGTGACTGTTCCGGTGGACCCTGTTCCGGTGGACCCTGTTCCGGTGATCCCTGTTCCGGTGGTCCCGAGTCCTGACACGGCCTGGAGGGCTGTGATGGGGTTCTTTGTTGCGGCAGTCCTGCGTGCCTGGGAGAAGCACAGGGTTTCCTCTGGAGTGGACCCAGTTCCGGTGGTCCCAATTCCGGTGGTCCCTGTGCCGGTGGTCCTAGTTCCAGTGGTACCGAGTCTGGTGGGCCCGAGTCCTGACACGGCCTGGAGGGCTGTGATGGGGTTCTTCGTGGCGGCTGTACTACGTACCTGCGAGGAGCACAGGGCTTCTTCTGGAGTGGTCCCAGCTCCGGTGGTTCCAGTGGTCCCGAGTCCGGTGTTCCCAAGCCAAGAGACCATTCCGGAGGTTCCTTCCGTGTTCAACGCGCCGCCCTTGCGCCCGAGGCGTCCTGGCCTCCCGAACTCTGCGGGCCGCCCTGGCCTTCCAAACTCTGATCCTTCCTGGTCTGTTTCCCCCATCCCTCCCTGGTCTGTCACTACCTGGTCTGTCCCTCCCGTCCCTAATGGAGCGTCTGGTAGCCGCTCCTTAAGGAGGGGGTAGTGTCCTGTCTCGTGTGCACTTGTGCACTTGCCTGTCCTGTCTTGTGTGCACTTGTGGTGTTGTTATTTTGGGCATGTGCTGTCTTTGTCTTGATCCCACCCCCTTTATCTCATTATTGGTTTCATTTGTCCCACCTGTGTTCCCTCGTTCCCTGCTTGATTTGTCCCCTTTAAATAGTTCCTGTGTGTTCAGTCTTTGTCGTATCGTTGTGATGTCTGCGTCTCCCGTTTCCCCTGTGATTTCTGTTTTAGTAATTTTTCAGTTTGTTCTGTTATTCCTAGTTTGTTGCCCCCTCGTACTAGATCTAACCTTACATTTAATTTTACAGTAAAATACCATTACATTTAAAAGGTTTTGGAAGTGAAAAAGAACAAGTCATTGTGTAATTTACAGTGAAAAATGTCTCCGGTTAGGTATGTAACCTCTGTTCCCTGAGAACAGGGAACAAGACACTGCGTCCTAGAATGCTGAGATGTTCCCCAATGCGTTCTACACTCTAAAAAAAAAAAGGTTCTATATGGCACCAAAAATGGTTCTTCGTCGTAATCATAGAGCACTATATCTATGCTATATCTATATAGCACCATACCTTAACATGTTCTGTATATGGTAGCGGTGCTATATAGCACCTTAGTAAAAGAACCGCTGAAGAACCGCTGAAGCACCAAAATTGGTGCTATATAGCACTTAAAAAGGTTCCCCTATGATTACGAGCCAAGAACCATTTTTGGTGCCATATAGAACCTTTTTTTTTTTTTTTTTTTTTTTTTTTTTTTTATTAGAGCGTAGGATGCAGTGTGAGTTCCCTTTCGAAAGGGAAACGTAAATTGACATTCCCAGAATTCCCTGCATGACACTTCGCATTTGGTGTATTTTCATTGAAATAACTTTCTTCTTAGTTTTTTTCTAATCAGTTATGTTCATTAGGGTTTTGTTACATCTAATGTTGTTAAATTAATGTTTATTGCATTACATTGTTACCATGATGGTGTTCAGTGTTTGTGATATATATATATATATGTATGTATTGTCCTCCTAAAAGCTGCTTGTGATGAGCTCTGATTCATCACGTGATTCTCATTACCACTGTGATTGGTGGTTGTCAGTATATATCAAAGGTACATGACAGATATTAGTATTTCAATAGGTTTAATTTAACATTATTTCAGGTAATGAAATATGTTTTTTTTACAGTATTTGTTTTTTATAGTGTTCACGTAATTACAATATAAACCTTTAAATTATATGGTTTTAAGCTAAGTGCTGTCCCTTAAAATCTAAAATGTTGCTACTGTATTTTTTTTTTACGGTGCCACAGCCACAGCTGCCGCTTTTTTACCGTAAATTTTATGAGGATTTTTATATAAGCTAAGGGCAGTTGTTTCACAGCTTCTTGGCTTGCTTTATTTTACACAATATGCACTTATCATATCACCATATGAGTGTGACTGCAGTGACTTAACAGGATTAACAGCCATGTTTAGTCAAGTGTGAAGAATATACTGTCGGCCAAGTTCAGCAACATCTATGCACATTTGGATACATGTATGTAATGTTCCACATGAATTAACCCGCAAAAACATGCATTCATTGGAAACAGGAAACAAACACTTACACAGCTCTTCCCTCTTCATTCAGGACTCTCATCATGTGAGCTGTCAATCAAAACACACTCCTCCGGGAGTCCGCCGTTGTATGAGGTTACAGGTCTCAGAATTGCACAGCAACTGAATCTCGAGTAACGTTTTGATGGAGTTCTCCGGTGACTAACTGTTTAAAGAAAGGGCTCGGAGGCGAGTGTCTCCTTTCAGTTGCCATCAGCGCTCTTTTTTACAGTATGATTAATTACGGTTATTACTTAACTGCCGTCTTACGTTACATTGCCGTCATTTGCAGCGAGATGGAGCCCATCAGCTTCGCTCAGAGGCCAAAGGATTCGTTGAGTTTTATGAATGCTGCATGGGGCCCCAAATTTGCAGAACTCATGAACACCCTGCCTTTCCGGGACAGGGATGCGCAATTATGGTCATTACCTCACCAATGAGTGACAGGATCAAAGCAGTTCTGTTACACCACTCTATGGAAATGCAGCCGGTACTAGCCTAGTTAAAAGCCTGGACACCTTTATTTTTATTATAGCCTATATTATAATTGATTGATTACACTCTAAAAATGCTGGGTTAAAAACAACCCAAGTTGGGTTTGTCCATTTTCAACCCAGTCCATTTTTGTTTTTAACCCAGCATTTTTAGAGTGTATGGTTAGGCTACTGGACATAATTTATAAAAAATAGAAAAAAAATAGGCCTAATAAAATTAATAAGACGTATTAAAATGGGTCAGTGTTATTTTAGAACATACTACCGAGAATCTGGAAGGAAAAACAATGCATTTTAAACTATTTATTAGGGATAATGACATCGTGGGTTCAGCCAACTGTCTAACGTCACAGGACACGCGTCATGACGCTGAGAGAATAAAGTGTGCGCGCTCAGTGACGACATTTTGTGTTTGACTTTTGTAGTCTCTTACACATAGCCTATAATTATTTCATTCTTTTCATTCTAAAATGTGGAAATAGTCATAGTAATAATACAAATAAGTAAATGTGTTTCAACTTTAGGTAAGTATACCCTACCTTAGTCTCTTGAATTAAAACAAGCACCAGCTAGTAATTTAGGTCCATGCAATAGGGCGTATTTTTCCCACATATATAGTCCTATTAATTATCTATGAAGATGTTAATAATGTAAATGCAGACAAAAAATAAAGTAATCACCGCGCTTTTTATGACCAAACAACACGTGTGTCCCATAAAAGAGCACATGCCACAATCACAAAAATATGACAACATAAAAACACCTCAATTAAACAAAATCGGCTTAACTATCACAGTATATAGCCTATATTTATTCAGAGTGAATCTGTTTTGGAAGTCCAAAGCCTTCGCTTATTATAGGCTATTAATTTATTTAGATCAGTTTCTTTGAGTGGTAGAAGTTGTCACACTATAAGTTGCCTTGTCATATTGTGCCTATTATGGAATGACTTTCCGCGAATATACATAAATAGTTAACAGTTAAACGAAATAGCACAAATGTAAAAACTATGCTACGTAAAATGTGAAAATAACAAACCATTGTTTTTGGTCAAAAAATTCTGTAATGGAACTGCATAAACTAACATTAAAACACGTCTGACAAAAGAGAAAAAAAAATACTCCTATACTGTTGTTTTCTGGTTTACTGAGCAACTATTAGAAAATTATTCGAAATATTAAATTGGAAGAATTCACACACACACACACACACACACACACACACACATATATATATATATATATATATATATATATATATATATATATATATATATATATTAAGAGAGTTCTGAACGAGATTTTTGAAACAAAACCACTACATATATTTGTTTAGTAACAGTGTGTTATTTAAAATTAATATATTTTAAAATGTGAAATGTAACTTCCTCATTACGAATGTGTAATTACAAATATATTTAAATGACATACAAATTTCGGTAACACTTTATTTTACAGTGTCCTTGTTAAACATGTTAAATGTAGTTACCGTAGTAATAACTATAAATTATGCATAATTGCATGCAACTAACCCTTAACCAACCCCTATTCCTAATCCTAACCCTATATTAAGCTACATATAGTTACTCAATATCACACAGTACTTAAATAAATAATTACACTATAACACCTTGAAATAAAGTGTGAACCAAATTTCAATAGAACTATTCTAATAACATTATTCTAATAACATTAAAGTATATTTTAGTTTATTATAAATGCTTGTCATTCGGCAGGGCAGTTTAACCATTTCAAAGACAATAGATGACATTACATAAAGTTGTACTTTACATGTAAAAAAAACAAAACAAAGAAGAAAAAAAAAAGTAGTGCTCTTAAGTTTAACAAATTACGTTTAATATAGGCTAAATTAATATATACATTTAAAGTAATACATTTTCGTGTAATTGCAATAACTTTAAGTGTCCGAAAACATTTAATTTCAGAACACACTTAGGCTAAGTATAATTCTTTTTCGCATGCATAGCCACAAAAATATGAATTGTGATCTTCTGGAAAAAACTTTGTCTCCACTGCATAACTCCCTCTATAAGAGCCACATCTGTATTACACAATGTATTTAAATATAATTCAATAGCCTAATCAATTCAGAACATTTCATTTGAAAATCTTTTGTCAAAACTGGGTTTTATTAACCTCACGCGGCCTTTAACAAATAAGTAAATAGGCCGACATTATTAAAATGAAACTGTGAAGTGTAAAATACTTAACTGGAAATAAATAGCGTTTGTGTGCAGCACATAGAGGACGGTCGATGCTGCAGTTTACGTCATGATGGACGGACAGCTGAAGTGATCCGGTGGGCGTCTGAACCTCAGTCAAGCATTGCAGGCTGGCGCCAGAGACTACATCAGGTGTAGGGTTTCTGTTTGTTGTGGCCTGTGTACACTAATAGGCCTGTTGGATGTCAGTGTCGGCGTCACCTTTTCGGACATCCACTTTGCTTCACCGAAGCACAAACCAATTTACCCCCATGCTTTCAGGAGGAGGAAGTGTTAGCGTGCAGACTGCTGTAATTAGGAACATGTTGGCATAATATTAAGTTATTTAACTAAATATCTTAGGCTATTACATCTTAAATACAACAGCTCTGTATATGAATGCGCTGTTCATAAGTATTCAATGATGCATTATTAAAATGTAGGCGATTCAGTTCAATTCAATGCACTTTATTGGGGAAATTTGTCTTGGACTCTGTGGTTCTCAAAATACACAATACACACAAACCATAAAAAAGGGGGAGAAAAGTATGTATTGTGAAAAGTATGAAAGTTAATAAAATTGTGCTCCCTATATATATAGCCTACTAATATGAATCTAAATAATATCGTTATTTTGAAGGGTTTTGAACCAGTGAATTTTGACAGTGATTGAAGCGAAAGTTATGAATACATAAATTATTCCATACCAGTCTTATGAATTTCTTAAAAGAAAAGAAGGCCATCGAAAAGCATTAACATTTTTGGTACCACTTTATGTTACAGCGTCATTGTTACACGTAGTAATAACTAAAATTATGAATATTACATGCAACACCAAACCCCTAAGCCTATAAGTACATGTTGTTAATCAATATTACTCAGTACTTAAATATATAATTACACTGTAACAATAAAGTGTAACCCTTTATTTTAAGGTGTCATTGTTATATATTGAGTAATAATAATTAATAACATGTACTTATAGGGTTAGGGTAGGATTAGAATTTGGTTGAGGGTTGAGATTATGTAATTATGCATAATTTACTGTTATTACTATGGTAAGGCCTACATGTAACATGTAACAAGGATACTGTAAAATAAAGTGTTATATGTAGTAATACTGGACTGTATTATCAGTTAAAACTAATAATATCAACTAAATCCCAAAATAAAGTTTGTTCAGTCAAGCTGAGTTTGTTCACACCTTCATTCTTTAACATTCCATATGAACTGACACACTCGTTTTCCATTTTCACTTGAATTTATTTCTACTTGGTAGCCTTTAATAAATTAAACTTCGTTTTTGTAACCTATAATCATTCTTAATCATATACATTTTTTTAAGTATTAAAACGTTATTACCTGAAGTAACTTCTATTAAAAATGTATTCACTCGTCTTAAAAATAGTTTCCAAAATGTGTTCTTTCATTTTTGTGGAATCATTTTGTGTTCCATAAAGAATCTTTCAGTGAACAGTTCTTAAAAAAGAACTATTTGAATAATCTAAAGAATCTTTTGTGGAACGTCAAGATTCCATGGATGTCAACGGCTCTTCATGGAACCATCAATGCCAATAAAGAGCCTTTATTTTTTAATAATACTAATGTTAAATTCAATATTGAATGGCATTTCAATCACAACGATCCTCTATTGGAGACTTTTTTTAAACAACCCAAAGCTGTTGTGGTTCGGACAGGTGATGATGGGAGGCACAGAATGGGAGGGGTCAGTCGGAGATAAGGACGCTCTCTATTAGATAAGAGCTCTTCTCTCCGCACCTTCAACAGCGGAAAGAGGAAAAGAGAGGCTATTCTTCATCTAGTGCTGCTTCTGCGAGGAGATATACGACCCTACACAAGAAGTGGACAGTATTCTTCTGCTTACCTGTGGACATCTGGAACTTTACAGAGTCAACTGATGTTGCTTTGCGTTTGACAAGGTGAACCTTTCTTCCACCTTTCTTCAAGCACCCTCACAAATCTCTCGAGCGATGCTTCCGAGTCCCGTAACCTCGACTCCGTTTTCGGTAAAGGACATCCTCAAACTGGAACAGCAGCACGCTTTGAATCCGCACGGGTTGATGGGCGTCGAGCAGGACAGTGTGCCGCTGCAGTCGCTTCAGCTCCAGTGCATGCAGAGCACTCTGAGCCGCAGTCTGGATCTGCTCTACAGCCCCGAGAAACACGGCGCGGGCGCAGGGGAGCAGCTCAAGTGCGCGCTCGATTCACAAGACTTTGACATAGTCAGAAGCTCCTGCGGATCTCCAACGGAGGAGGAGATGGATCCCAACGAGGACACAAGTAGGATATTTATAGTTATCTAACAAGTAGGATTTAGCCATTAGGATATTTAGTTATTATTTATATCTCAAATTGTCTTCTTTGAAATATATACAGTCAAAAAAAGCCTCTTTTTCGATTCAGCGATTTCATAAGAACCACTGGTAACACTTTACAATAAGGTTGCATTAGTTAACATTGGTTAATGCATTGGTTAACATGAACTGACCATGAACAACACCTCTGTTCAGCATTAGTTCATCTTTGTTAACGTATAGTTCATACAAATCCAGCTGTTCATGGTTAGTTCACAGTGCATTAACTAATGTTAGCAAGATTTTAATAATACATTAGTAAATGTTGAAATTAACTTTAACAAAGACAAATAAATGCTTTATAAGCGCAGTTCATTATTAGTTCATGTTGACTAATGTATTGTAAAGTGTCTTATAAGAGCTGAATTTTAAATGTTCATTTTGTCTTATTGTGACGAACACTTTAACAATCTAAATAACATTTTGCCATTATAAAGAACCGTTTGTGGAATGGAAAGGTTCCATGGATGTTAAATGTTCTTCATGGCACCATCAATGGCGATAAAGAACCTTTTTAATTTTTAAGAGTGTAAGACTAAAATTCCATCAAATTGAGATGAAAAATCCTCACATATTATTCAAAATATGAATGAATGAGTCCAAAAATAAAACATTTTGAATAGGGCCTATATCTTAAACTTAAATTGAAAAATGTATTAATACGAGTCACATAAACTAAATGTTCCATTACGATTTATAAAAAAAATTTTATTGTCGTAATGGAACAAGGGAATGAACCATTTAGTTTGTGATTCGTTCATTCATTTTTTTAATTATTATTAAAATATGTTTAAATTGTGTTTGAGATGTAGTCTGAAAATGTTTTTTTAAGCTCTATTTTTTACACCTTTAAAATTCTTAATTTAAAAAAAATTAATAATATGTAAGGATTAATAAATTCAATATGATGGAATTTTTACTATTAAAGGGGTGCAATTCAATGAGTTAACAATAAATATACTGTCAATGATTTAGGAAATTTACGTTTTTTAGTTCGGTTTACATTTGTAGTTGCACCACCAAGCTCCACGAAGAACTTTGTAACATCTTTTTTTAATGTAGGCCTACGTGTATAGCCTAACTTCAAGAACCCAGAAACCAATTCACTGATCTGAGAAAAAAAAAAATCTTTAACCTCTAAAGAATAGCTCCAACTCTAAACCATCAGTGGTTCTTCACTGAACATCTGCCAAAGAACCACTGAAGAAAACGTTTTATTATATAATAAATATAATGTTATAGTCTCTAAAACCAAATTAGGATTGTGTGTATGAATGCACATACTGACTGATCAGAATTCTGCTAAAATATGACACTTATTTATCGTTGAAATGACTGGGGAAGATTAAAAAACATATCTATTATGTGTACTATTGTTGTTCTGTATTTATTGATCCATTTTATTCAGTGCATTTCACTTCATATTGCATTTGTAAGCTGAATATTTGACTATTATTTGACTTTTCAGGCATGTGTCCATTTGACGACTCCAGTTATAATGGTAGACAAGATGAGACGCCCCGGGAGAAGCCGAAGCAGAGGCTGCGCAGGAAACCCCGAGTGCTCTTCTCTCAGACTCAGGTGTTTGAGCTGGAAAGACGCTTCAAGCAGCAGAGATACCTGTCCGCACCCGAGCGAGACCACCTGGCCCATGTGCTGAAACTCACCTCGACACAGGTCAAAATATGGTTCCAGAACCGGAGGTACAAGTGCAAGAGACAGCGGCAGGACAAAAGTCTGGAGCTGGCCGGCCCGCGGAGGGTGGCGGTGCCCGTGCTGGTGCGAGATGGAAAACCCTGCCATGGAGCCCCTTACAATGTCACTGTATCATATCCCTACAATAACTATTACAACAGCTATGGAAATAACCCGTACCACTGTAACTTCACCTCTGTGCCCTCGTTTGCCAACACAAGTCAAATACCGAACCACTTTGTGGATGTGAATTTGACGACGGGAAGTGTGGATGGGATCAGAACTTGGTGAGACGCATCAGTCCTAAAAGAGGAGGCTCTGGATTAAGACTATTTAACCCAATGGCACTGCTGGGGAAAAACACTATCATAGATTGTTGTCTGATTTTATATATATTTTTGTTTTTTATATCAGTGGTTTACAAAACAAGCAACACCAAATAAAGACTAAATATTTAATAGAGATCTTCATTGAGATGTTGTCATGCTTGAGTCATTTTGAGATGTTTCAAGAACGCTAAATTATGCCTACGGCGTTTATCTTGAGATAGATAGGCTGTCTTGATTGTTATTGGCGTGAAATAACGATCTAACATATCTATTACAAGAAAATAAAATACTGCTGTGTCTGTGAGTTAAATTGTGACAAAACTTTACTCGGACCACTACCATGCAAAAATCGAATCTGAAAAAATGATTAGCCTAAATGTATCAATTTCTATACTGTTTTTTCGACTTGATTTTATAGCAGTCATTTTCACAGTTTGCCCTTTAAATATTATAGGCAGCTGATATATTTCAAGTGGATTTCGTTTACAATTATTCTTTGAATAACCGACGGGTCGATAAATTCACGTTTTAATGCAACGTAGGCCTATGTTACATTATATATATATATATATATATATATATATATATATATATATATATATATATATATATATATATATATATATATATATATATATATATATATATATATATATTACGAGCCAAGAACCATATATATATATATATATATATATATATATATATATATATATATATATATATATATATATATATATATATATATATATATATATATATATATATATATATATATATTGGCTCGTAATCATAGGGGAACTTTTTTTGGTGCTTCAGTGGTTCTTCAGAGGTTCTTCACCGGTTCTTTGACTAAGGTGCTATATATCACCGCTACCATATACAGAACATGTTAAGATATGGTGCTATATAGCACCAAAAGTGGTTCCTCTATGATTACGACGAAGAACCATTTTTGGTGCCATATGGAACCTTTTTTATTTTAGATATATGGTTGAATGGGACACTTTTTCCTAGTCATCTCAATGACAAAAAGTGTCCCAATCAACCAATTATTTTTCGTTGGTATAACCCAATAAAAGTCAGGTTTATTCAGTCGCATTTTATATATTAGAGAGTAAGACAGAAAGAAAGTACGCAAGAAAGAAAGAAAGCAAAACAGTTTTTTTTTTTTTTTACCGATGTTTTAATGATGGTTATTTAACCGTTTTTATTTATTTTCTAGGCTATGGCTTGAGAGGTGTCTCAGACAGTGTAATTTACATTACAAGTTAATATTAGTCAACAACACGAATATATTTGAAGATTTGGGCTAAAGTCAGTCAAATCGATTAAAACAAGTGATAACCCTAAAGTTAAGCAAGACAAGACACCGCAGTGCTCTGTAACACCACAAACTAAACAAATGAAATTATCTCCCAATCTTAACGCTTTCCAACGAGCTTGTCATTACACTCGCATTAGCCAAACAGATACAACAATTGAAGAGTCGCGATAAGTCCGAGTGCTCAGGATGCAGCGCTGAGAGTAAACAGAGCCGCAGACACGCCGGCACTCTTTCAGCCCTGTCTCCAAATCTGTCAGGGACCCGATTCAAATCAAATCTGACTGCGAGCAACCTGTGATAGGATCTGATAAAGCAACCCTATAGGAGAATGTTGGCCATTTAGCGCCCTGCTGGAAAAACGACAACAATAGAAAGAAACTCTTAGAATTTGTAATGGTTTTAATGGTTATAATGGGAATTGTATTGGTTTTAATGGAAACTGTAATGGTGGGGTTGTGTGGGTAATGTGGTGCCTTCTATTGGGGGCATGTTAAAATCATTAAATCCTAATGGAATTTTGCCCAAAGGGTGCCAGGACTGTGTTACAAAACCAGCACAAAGGCCAATCAAAAATAGCCCAAACAAGCCCAGTGACCCTACAAATGTCAAAACTCAACATATGCCACTCTCATACCTAAAATACATATTGTACAGTCACTGGTATGCGTCCTCAAAATCCAATGCAAAATTGTTCTATGCTATCATTATAGGCCTACTTCAATTAGACCCACTTTATATTAGGTGGCCTTAACTAACATTTCAATTAATAATGATACAATGCACTTATTGTGTACATACATGTTTTACATTATACTTACATTCAAATACATCAAATTTATTTTTGTAGTTACATTTATAATTTTGACCCTATACCACCACACCTGTCCCTAACAATATCAGCAAAAGTGTGTGCAATATAATATGAACACAATAAGTATATTATACTTTTTTGATGTAAGTACTTAGTAGTTAAGGCCACATACAAAGTGGGCCCTTCAATTAGCTCATTGTGTCTGCCTTAAATTAACACATTGATACATTATTAGCTAACTGCGTATTTTTTATCTGAAATGCAAAACTTGGACTTCTGATAACAGACCACTCTAAATTGTAATGTAGGCACAATCACTAGCCTAGTAGCCTATAATCATAAACAGTGTTTTCATAAGAGAGATGATGAAAAAAATGGTTCTTCGTCGTAATCATATAGGAGAACCATTTTTGGTGCTATATAGCGCCATATCTTAACATGTTCTGTATATGGTAGCGGTGCTATATAGCACCTTAGTCAAAGAACCGCTGAAGAACCACTGAAGCACCAAAATTGGTGCTATATAGCACTAAAAAAGGTTCACCTATGATTACGAGCCAATAACCATTTTTGGTGCCATATAGAACCTTTTTTTAGAGTGTAGCACAATGCTATCACTGGTTGAATGTAGGCTATATGTCAATACGCATTTTAGTGAATCACAATTAGCCTATATGTCAAACCTGTAAACCGCGAATAAAAATCCACACGCTGCAGCAACAGTTTACAAGTAGCCCAATTCTGCAGGAAATCCGCGAACTTGCTGCTACTGAAACCATTAGGTGATGGTTTTAAAGGCCAACGCTTGATGGTTTTTATTATGTTTGTAATGGTATTTTTAGTGGAAACCATTATAACTTCAGTGGTGTTTTCTATTGTGCGTGCGTGTGTGTGTGTGTGTGTGTGTGTGTGTGTGTGTGTGTGTGTGTGTGTGTGTGTGTGTGTGTGTGTGTGTGTGTGTGTGTGTGTGTGTGTGTGTGTGTGTGTGTGTGTGTGTGTGTGTGTTTGTGATTTATGTTGACACAAATTTGTATAATGACACGGGTATTACGAAGACATGACATATGAGGACATGTCATGTGTTCTCATATTTAAAATAGCTTTAAAAACATACTAAACAATGTTTTATTAAAAAATGTAAAAATTCAGAATGTTTCCTGTGATGGGTCGGTTTAGGAGTAGTGTAGGGGGATAGAATGTACAGTATAAAAACCATTATGCCTATGGAATGTCCTCACTTAGATAGCAAAAACAAATGATGTTTATTAACAAAGGTTCCGGAGGAGCACTTTCAGATAATTGACACAGGTGGAGAGCACTCAGCTAATCAGCAAAAGAGGTGTATATATACGCAGCAGTCTTACCTCCGTTTTGTTGACAGTTTATCAGCATCCCTCCACCACCCCTTCTCCACTTTTCCTCTTTTAGTTCTACCAACATACACGGGGTGGGGGCCAAGTCCGAGCTTAAATTTACTCTCTATAAATTATATGTAAGTGTGAACTCGTGAAACGTGTGTGTGTGTGTGTGTGTGTGTGTGTGTGTGTGTGTGTGTGTGTGTGTGTGTGTGTGTGTGTGCGCGTGCGCGTGCGTGTTTCTTTATGTACATAATTAATTTCAGATAATTTATAGCCTACAGTTTACTCTAGACTAATCTTGAAGGTGCTTCTAAAGGCCCGTACACACAAGGACGAACTATAAAGATAAAGGTGCATATAGCCTAGTTCTAATTTCTAAATATCGTTCTCAATATTATACAGACAGATAACGTTGGAATCGCTTTCAGAACAATTTTATCCAGATGAACGATAAAAACATAAGACCATGCTGTAACGAGCTCACTTAAAGCGGCAGACAAGCACGCGCTTATAGAATAAAGCACAATATCCGCTGGTGTGGACGCTAATATAGGCCTAGCTAATAGTTATCGTCGTTGTCGTTTAGACTGCAGGCAAACGGGATTTTTTTCTCAATTCAGATCTTTTCGGGCAGACTGTCTGCACTGTTAATTGAAAGTGATCAAATACGATTTGTGTCAACACCAACATTTTTTTTCGGTCCATTTTATTTCGCTGTACAAATTAGTGTCCATATATATATATATATATATATATATATATATATATATATATATATATATATATATATATATATATATATATATATATATATATATATATATATAGGCCCTACTTTAGGTTATGCAAGACATAACCAACCTGCATGGGTTTCTTTGGCGTACACACAGCCTATGTGACGAGGCTTTCAAAACGGATGCCGGGAAAATGGAGGTGCATCATCCCGTCCCACAGGAAAATGCCGGAATCGTTGGACTATTGAACACCGTGTGAATACTTAAAGGGTTAGTTTACCCAAAAATGAAAATTCTGTCATTAATTACTCACCCTCATGTCGTTCGACACCCGTAAGACATTCGTTCATCTTCGGAACACAAATGAAGATATTTTTGTTGAAAGCTGATGGCTGAGAAAGGCCTCCATTGACGTTCAGTACATTTACTCTCACAAGACCCATAAAAGGCACTAAAAACGTCATTACAAAGTCCATCTCACTACAGTGGCTCTACAATAATTTTATGAAGCGATGACAATAGTTTTTGAGCGAAAAAAAACATCTAAATAACGACTTTATTCCACAAGTTCTTGTCTTCCTTGTCTGTCTCTGCCGCGAACTCACGAAGCACCACGACGCATGCGCGAGAATATGACGTAGCGCCGGCATTCGGGAATCCATGAAATGCACACTTTAGTCCCATTCTGAGCTCTGCGCCGAGACCTAAAGCACGATCAATGTAGAATTCAACAGCTTAGATACGGCGTGTCTTCCTCTGCTCATTGTAAACAAATCTCCTCTTCTGGGTCACGTGTCCGAACGCCGGTTTTGCGTCATATTCTCGCGCATGCATCGTGGTGCTTCGTGAGTTCACGGCCGAGGCCTACACAGAAGACAAGAACTTGTGGAATAAAGTCGTTATTTTGATTTTTTTTTCGCACAAAAACTATTGTCATCACTTCATAAAATTTTTGTAGAGCCACTGTAGTGAGATGGACTTTGTAACGACGTTTTTAATGCCTTTTATGGGTCTTGTGAGAGTAAATGTACTGAATGTCAATGGAGGCCTTTCTCAGCCATCAGCTTTCAACTAAAATATCTTCATTTGTGTTCCGAAGATGAACGAATGTCTTACGGGTGTCGAACGACATGAGGGTGAGTAATTAATGACATAATTTTCATTTTTGGGTGAACTAACCCTTTAAGGCATTTAGAGAGATTTTTCTTTTTTCTTTTTTTTTTGTTGCTAAAATGACTTATTTACTCTTAAGCCATAACTCAACTTAAATGGATAGTTGTCATCATTTACTTGCCCTCAAGTTGTTACAAACCTGTATGAGTGTCTTTCTTCTGTTGAACATAAAAGAAGATATTTGTAATAATATGATATTATAACGAATGTTGGTAACCAGACAGTTGGTGGTAGCCAAAAAATACTATGGAAGTCAATCAACTGTCTGGTTACCAACATTCTTCCAAATATCTTCTTTTGTGTTCAACAGAAGAAAGAAACTCACACAGGTTTGGAACAACTTGAGGGTGAGTAAATGATGACGGTTTACATTTTTGGGTGAACAATCCCTTTAATAGACACACAACAATACAATATTATAATTACAGTAGTGCATTAACCTTCAGTTTTGAGGTAAAATGGTTTGTGAGACACATTAGCACCCTAATGAAAAGAATATGAGCAATCAGAAACATTTCACTGCAGTGGTGGGGGGGAGTAACTACTTCAGTCCTATCTTAATGGGCAATTTATTTCCTGTTTAAGACTGTGGTGGATAGGACCGAGGCAGAGATAGAAAACACTCTCAAGAGTCTCGTCAGCACTGAGTTCAGATAAGGGAAGAGTATGTGGCCCAGAGCAGTATTTAGCAGATTGATATACGTAGCTAAGAGCAGTATTTAGCAGCAGGCAGACAGAGTGGAGACTGTGGCCACTTCAAGAGATCAGATAAGTGTGTGTGTGTGTGTGTGTGTGTGTGTGTGTGTGTGTGTGTGTGTGTGTGCAGTGCTTGTCAGGGTCTCTGCGTGTATATGAATGTTCTGAACATTTATATGAAAATGTGCTTATGTGTAGCATGTAGACGCATGCAAATGAATGAGAGATGTTTCCATAAATGTGTGTGTTTATGTGTGTGTGTGCTGTGCATGTGTGGGGAAATTGTCCATTGCGTGGCACAGCACAGCTCTACAGGAAGAGATCTGGTCAGAGACTTACTCAGTGAGCCATTGACAGACAAGGTTAAGACACAGGAGGCCTGGATCTTCACTTCTGTCTTGTCACTCTGAAAGACACACACACACAAAAACTTGTTCCACCGTTCTAAAGGAAGTGGGAACTGGCCGAAGGGCTAAAGGTTAAGCTGACTTCATTCCATCTAATTATTTATGAAATGGTGAAACCCCATTGTACGTAAATGTTTAAGTTCCACCACAAAATGTAATGTATCTCTCTAATACTGTAACCTACACTAATCCTGCAGGATCAAAATACAAAACAAGGTCACGAAACCAAATTATGAATTGATCGGAAGATATTCAATAACTTTGCACTAACACTTTCATTACTTTCAATAATATTTTAGGTTAGACTCTTTAAAATAAAAGTTCCAAAAATGTGTTTTTGCAGTGATGCCATATAGAAAAACTATTTTTTAAAGAACAGTTCTTAAAGCCCCCCTGCTGTAGTCAATATTTGTATCCCCTAAAACTCATCTTTGATCACCAAAATGACATCTCTAAACGGTTTTCCTGTAAAAAAAAAAAAAATTCATGCCCTTCCCTCATTTAGTATACACGGATCAATGAATATGCAAATTAGCCCCGCCTCCACATACTCATACAGGCTCATCTACAAGTCAATGTATCAGAATGGTAATGCGTTGCATCATGTATCGGTCTCTACAACGTCAGACACATAGGCTAATGGTAATTGATATGATTAGCCTTTTGCTTGCGTTATCAAACAGCTAATAACATGTTGCTAATGTTACACAAACCATGTTCCCGTTCGCCATCTCAGTCTGTCTTCTAAAAATCAATATGTAAAATTTATCCTTACAAACGCTTTGAACGTCAGTGGAGAAAGGCATATATTTAATCATAACATTATAATATACATTCATAATTCACCCGGTATATTGCTAAATGCACCCGATTTTTCATATCAACAGAAAAATATAGTGGGATAACCATAAACTGTAAAAAACATGGACGTAGTGTCCGTGGCGTCACCCATAGGATTCTGAAGAGCAGTTTTGAAGAGTGAAGTAGGGTCGAGCTGGCCGTTGCCATCTTGGCAGCGCGTCATCGCGCGTCACTCCCGGATAACAGAAAATGGGCAAAGAGGCGGGACGTGGGTGGAGCTGAGGAGACGTGATGACTAACAGACAGCAGACTATAATTAATAATGCAGAACTTTAAGGCTTTATATAATGTAAACGAATGAGTTATAAAAAAAATTGTCATGAAGGGCAAAATTAGATTTATAGACCAAAACCACAATTTGTACCAGGCTGTAAACATGTTTTTTTCTGCTGTAAATTTGGGCATTTTAACATGGGGCTCAATGAGATTCTGCTCCCTTCTGGAGCCTGGGGAGGTAGCCGCTTGGGGATAGCCTGACTTCTCTTGAGAGTCCCCTGCTTCAGAGAATAGTTAATGATATACTAAAGCCCGCCTACATGTTGACGTGATTGGTTACAAGATAGTTTGTGATGCCAGAAGTTTCCACCAAAATTACCCGGAAAAATTTTTACTTTTTTTACAGGAACTGTTTTTCCCCCAGACCTGCTACTGTCTGCGTTTCCACTGCGGTCTAAAGTACTGTGAAGATTAGGCAAATTAGTCCGGAGATGTGGGACTGCGAACGACTGCTCCTCCCAGTCACCGACGGACAGTAATCATTTTTGTGCAATACTGTCTGCAACAATAACAAGTATGGAGGAGATTCGAGCTGTGCTGCTTTTGCTGGTTATATTGGTTTACTAAAGATGTAATTAACAAAACGGTGGAAAAGAGACGAGCACTGATACTAAAGCGTATTCTGAAAGCTAGTAAAGCTAGATTTTAAATAAGACAACGTATGTTATCAGCTACGGACATTGGTCGTGAGATTGCTGAGACGAACGCGCGCCATCGGACAGAAAAAATGGCGGTCAACCAATCAGCATGTTCAGCGGCCAAGTCCCACCTCCGAAAGATCCGGAACTTTGAAAAAGTACTACCTCGTGAGCAGGGACTTTCCGAGGGGGAAATATTTACCCAGAACTTCATTCAGACCCTGGTTCCTGCGGTCAAAACACACCGAGTACCACCCCAAAGTTCCTAGTTCCTGGGGAAAGTTCCTGCGGTGGAAACAAGGCTTTAGGTTCACTGCAGTTTTAAGGAGAAAACACTCAGCAATGGTGTTGACTGATGAATTTGCACATGGTTTGTATTAAAGGTGCTGTATGCAGTCCAAATTCATATAGTTTGCCCTGCTCCCGCCCCCTCCTTCTCAGACTCGACGCTCACGGTTGCCAGTTTGAGGACACGCAACAGGAACGGCGCAATTGATAATGGAAGGCAAGGACACTTACACACTGAGTAGATTTATCCGCATTTTAATGTGCTTCCTTCCGTTCATGGATTTTTAGAATCTGTGATCTCTGACCTAGTTTGTTTGCTGGCTTCCATGGCAGCAGTATGCTGTGTTTTCCACCAACTGGCAACCTGTGGTGTCGAAATACTATTGGGTAAACTGGCGGTGTGCGTTATCACAGACCAAAACAAAAACAGACATTCTGACACGGAACGCATATTTCAAAGTAAAAAAACTGTCTGTAGCTTTGTTTTTATGACGGTGTGTTTTAGTACATTCAAAAACTTACATACAGCACCTTCAATGCATATTAGAAACACCACATAGACATATAAACAACATTAAAAACTTGATTTCACTACAGGGGGTCTTTAAATGAACCATATTTTTCTTATAAGAACATTTTAATAGTCTCAAGTCTGTCTCAAATCTGATTTATTTATAAAGCCCTTTCCACTACAAAGTAGCCCAAAGGGTTAATAGTCTAAAGCACCTTTTCTCGCTATAAAGAACCTTTTGTGCAATGGAAAAGGTTCAATGGATGTTAATGATTTATTTTTTAAGATCTTTGATTATTTGCTTGAAAAGATGACATGAATAAACTCTAAAAAATCTAGAACTAAAGTAGAACCGCATCCGAATGTTAAATCACTAACAATAGGAATGTGAAAAACAACAAGGCCTCTGAAGCCGCTGCTGGAACTTGTTGGTTTCAAACAGGACCGGGAGAGTGGCAGCGTTTAAACAGATTTGAAATGCGAGATTAACCAGAGCTCTACAGAACATCTTCTGAGGCAGACACTGACTGTGCTTTTATTGCATCGGAAGAGATGTTTTGGACATTTTGTCAGTATAAAGACTAGACAGATAGAGAAAAAGACTCTCATGCTCCCTAACAATGCTTACGCCACACATCTGTCCACACTTAAGAGACATCACTCATCTGTCTCCATATATAAACACACTCATGTCCCCTGGCAAGACATACTCTAACTGAATGGAATACCGGCAAAACTGCATTTTAACAATCTCAATGTCAAAAAAAGCATTTCCTCTTCTTTGCTTATCATGTCTAAGACATGTGCAACTGACTACCTTCAGCATCAAGGCACAAAACCTATCATCCCACCATCAAAGGTACGAAAAAATTTGACAGAATTTGAATTTGAAAAGATCTTCTTTCTGAATCACTACTTGTTTGCCTTCGCCTACAGAGTACACCTACCACATCCTGTAAAAATGACCCCAGAGGGGCTTTTATTGTGCACAAGGTGAAGTGTACTGAATGAGTCTGGTGTTTATGGAGAAGGGTTTGGTCCAGTGGATCATTGGCTGCTGAGTGAGGGTTCTTTGATGCCTCAATCCAGAGCAAGCCGTGTAGACATTATATCACCTCGATTGCTTCTTAAAGGGAAAGAGTCATTAATTTGGAGCAGAAGAGATGTCCTCACCTTTCGGGCACACCATGCCTCCTTTTGTTCTCTCCCTTGAGTCCATCTAATGGGGAACAAGTGTCTCAAGCTAATCCACTCTGCTTGTCTGTGTGATAGAGTGATTACTATTACTCTGGGTCACAACGAAAGCCACACAGATGGGTCACTGTCATACCTTATTACACCAATGTTACGTTCAACAATAACTCAAGCCACAAAAACCATAGCATCTCCACATGTCAGGGCTCACATAAGAGTTCTGTCTTCCCAGGTGAAAAAGAAGTAGCACACTTTTAAAAAGAAATACTTATTACAGAAATAATACTTTAAAAGAATATACTTAAAGGTGCAGTAAGCGATTTCTGAAAAACACTGTTGAAAGTGGATGGGACTGAGCAGCACAACACACTTGCACCCAATTAGCCGTAGGGGGCGTGTCCACTCATGATGGTGAGCCAATCAGTAGAGATGCACCAATTGATCGGCCAGGGATCGGAATTGGCTGATTTTCTGCATGATTGGCCCTGATCGGTGATCGGCCGATCAGTCTCACGTGTCTCCGATTTCGAGCCGATCCGTCTACATGCGGCTGTGAGCACGTGCGCGGCCGCGACATTGATGTCACAGCCACGCTCGGGTGAGCGAAGAAGACACTAATTATGCAATTTGTAAAACTTGTAAGGTTAAAATAAACCGCGGGGGAACCACCAGGAAAGCGCACAACACGACAAACCTAATTAGACACTTAAAACTCCATCACCCCATGGAGCATGCCCAGTTTGAAGAAGGTATTAAAGGTAAAACGGCTAAAGCTGGCCAGAGCTCAGAGCCAGCCACAGGTCAGCAGCCTCTCCTATCTTACCTTGGTAAAAGACCAAAGCAATTACAAAGAAATGATGGACTTCATGGCGCTGGATGACCTGCCGAACGCCGTCACTTCATGAGAATTTACGTTTCATTTGAGAAAACTGTCATATCATGAACACAGACACTCAAGAGCAACGGCAACCCGTCAAAATAAAAGTTTGGTTTAAAAAAATTGAAATTGACAGAATATATTAGTCTACTGTTGTAGCCTACTGTAGATTTAGCACTGGCTCTATGTAATAATAATATGTCTCTACTAATAATAATTATGCCTAGACGGTTGATTATTTTTCACTTGATCTTTTTTTTAATAAACAATGCTTACTTGTAAACAGCATACAGCCTTTAATGTTTATGTATTATTTACTATAATGATTATCATCATAAATAATCAACTTAATCCATTAAAAAAAAAAAATTTAATGGTTAAATGAAATAAAAAAAATATATATATAAAACATTTAGCTGTGGTACTGAAATTGGTACCGAGTACCGTAACATTTTTATGGTATTGGTACCGACTACTGGAATTTTGGTACCGTGGGGAGGAGATAGAATGAGCCAATCAGCAGTAGGGACGTGTCCACTCATGATGGGGGAGGAGATAGAATGAGCCAATCAGCAGTAGGGACGTGTCCACTCATGATGGGGGAGGAGATAGAATGAGCCAATCAGCAGTAGGGACGTGTCCACTCATGATGGGGGAGGAGAGAGAGTGATCCAATCAGCAGTAGGGACGTGTCCACTCATGATGGGGGAGGAGATAGAATGAGCCAATCAGCAGTAGGGACGTGTCCACTCATGATGGGGGAGGAGAGAGAGTGAGCCAATCAGCAGTAGGGACGTGTCCACTCATGATGGGGGAGGAGAGAGTGAGCCAATCAGCAGTAGGGACGTGTCCACTCATGATGGGGGAGGAGAGAGAGTGAGCCAATCAGCAGTAGGGACGTGTCCACTCATGATGGGGGAGGAGAGAGAGTGAGCCAATCAGCAGTAGGGACGTGTCCACTCATGATGGGGAATGAGAGAATGAGCCAATCAGCAGTAGGGACGTGTCCACTCATGATGGGGAATGAGAGAGAATGAGCCAATCAGCAGTAGGGACGTGTCCAATCATGATGGGGGAGGAGAGAGAATGAGCCAATCAGCAGTATCTGTTAAAATCGAGGGTAAAGCGGGTGTGATGTCACTGATAGGTGACGCACGCACACTGTCCGTGTACTGGTTAAAATGGCTTTTTTATAATCCTATAATTATAATATATAATAATAATTATAATCCTAAAATGGATTTCCAACATAATCTGCCTAAACTGAGCATATAGTAGACCCCCAGGTCAACCTGATTCTACGGAACACGTAAATATGTACACGGTGCCGATTTCATATGAATATGTACAATGTGATTCATTAAAAAAACACATAATTATTAGAAGTATGAAGGTCAAGTCACTTTTATTTATATAGCACTTTTTACAATGCCGTTTGTTTAAGCTTCACAGTGTTAAACAGGAAAATAATGCAACAGAATTTGATTTGGCTTAGGTCCACCCTAACTGTACTAAACATACCCGTCGCTGGGAATGAGGCTCGATTAGCCACCAATTCAATAAAACGTAAAATATTTACAAATTGCAATGGAATTGTGTTGACAGATCTCTCTTTTTGTTTCCGGTAGATACCAGAATTCCAGAATTCAAAATACAACCTAGTACAATTATCTACATCACAATGTTACCAAAAATTGTTAGAGCAAACCTGTCTAACTAAACACTTCCCTTTTCTATCATAGACAGCATAGCATTCCTATTAGCACAAAGTTCTTGTTAGAACATTTTGGTGTAAGGATTTGTGAAGGAGTAAAAACATATCTTAAATTCTTCCATCCATTAGTCAGGTTAAAGAAATCACTACACTCATCATAATATTATCACATCGTGTTTGTTTAAAATCACAGCTACAGTGGTTTGTATGTGGTAAAACACGACTGTAGAGCAGACACTTGCCTGAAGCTAAGCGCTGGATGTTTGTTCAGGGATCACCCCAGCAGGAATGAGGAGGTTCTGTCACTCAAGCTTTCACCCTGCTGTCTGTCTCTGTGCTTTATCTGCGTCTCAACTGCCAGCTTTTCTGCCCCAACCAGTCATGTCACATGCAAAAACATCAGTCTAAAGACTGAACCTCATCAAAGCCAAGTATTATCTCGTGTTGCTATGACACACGTGTTGAGACACTTACCAAAGAAGGTCTGATTGTCACTTAAAAGATGAGCTGTGTGACCTATTTTAATTAGAACAAAACAAGAAAACTGCAAGTTAAGGGTGTTTAAAACAATTGGTCCTGAACATCCATGATGTAATCACTCTGTTTAAATAATATAAATGAAAGTATTGTGTGAAAACCTACTTCCAGAGCAGACTCTACTGCCCCCTCAGGGAAATGTGCTCCATTAAGACTTAAGAAATGCTGTCATATGGCCCCCTCTGCTGTTTGACAGATCCAGTTACACTATTAGCTTTTTGCAGTCCCTGAGCCATTTTCCCAAAGTCAATAATAGGAGCATCCTAAATTAAAGTATTTATGCACTATTCTGTTTTGTGTGTTCACACTGAAAATGTCAAGAAGAAAATGTGCATTTTAAATAGCTATCTGGATAATGCACTTAATTAACTGAATAAAATGTTGGACACTTCATGCACTTAAAGGGTTAGTTCTCCCAAAAAGTGAAAATTCTGTAATTAATTACTCACCCTCATGTCATATTTAAAAAATAATACAACATCATTTACAGTCTCTCACTTCCGCCAATATGGATCAATGATTTTGATGACATCAGTCTGCACTTCTCATCAGATTTTCTGTCCAATCAAATGCTCTATAGAATTGGAAGCCATGCCCCCTACATTATAAATGGTAATTGTTAACACGTTTACTATTTTCTACATGGTGAATGGCACATAGTGAACTATATAGGGGAAAGGGAACATTTCAGACAGTGTAAATATGTTTTCCATTGGGATGAATGAAGTCTGGTTTCATGTTGTCTCGCGAACACGACAGGACAGAGCGGATCATGTGATCGAGTCGGTCCAGAGACAAGACAGCACAGAGCGGATCATGTGATCGAGTCGGTCCAGAGACACGACAGCACAGAGCGGATCATGTGATCGAGTCGGTCCAGAGACACGACAGCACAGAGCGGATCATGTGATCGAGTCAGTCCAGAGACACGACAGCACAGAGCGGATCATGTGATTGAGTCGGTCCAGAGACACGACAGCACAGAGCGGATCATGTGATCGAGTCGGCCCAGAGACACGACAGCACAGAGCGGATCATGTGATCGAGTCGGTCCAGAGACACGACAGCACAGAGCGGATCATGTGATCGAGTCGGTCCAGAGACACGACAGCACAGAGCGGATCATGTGATCGAGTCGGTCCAGAGACACGACAGCACAGAGCGGATCATGTGATCGAGTCGGTCCAGAGACACGACAGCACAGAGCGGATCATGTGATCGAGTCGGTCCAGAGACACGACAGCACAGAGCGGATCATGTGATCGAGTCGGTCCAGAGACACGACAGCACAGAGCGGATCATGTGATCGAGTCGGTCCGGAGACACTACAGCACAGAGCGGATCATGTAATCGAGTCGTTCCAGAGACACGACAGCACAGAGCGGATCATGTGATCGAGTCGGTCCAGAGGCACGACAGCACAGAGCAGATCATGTGATCGAGTCGGTCCAGAGACACGACAGCACAGAGCGGATCATGTGATTGAGTCAGTCCAGAGACACGACAGCACAGAGCGGATCATGTGATCGAGTCGGTCCAGAGACACGACAGCACATAGCGGATCATGTGATCGAGTCGGTCCAGAGACACGACAGCACAGAGCGGATCATGTGATCGAGTCGGTCCAGAGACATGAGAGCACAGAGCGGATCATGTGATCAAGTCGTTCCAGAGACACGACAGCACAGAGCGGATCATGTGATCAAGTCGGTCCAGAGACATGAGAGCACAGAGCGGATCATGTGATCGAGTCGGTCCAGAGGCACGACAGCACAGAGCAGATCATGTGATCGAGTCGGTCCAGAGACACGACAGCACAGAGCGGATCATGTGATCGAGTCAGTCCAGAGACACGACAGCACAGAGAGGATCATGTGATCGAGTCGGTCCAGAGACACGAGAGCACAGAGCGGATCATGTGATCGAGTCGGTCCAGAGACACGACAGCACAGAGCAGATCATGTGATCGAGTCGGTCCAGAGACACGACAGCACAGAGCAGATCATGTGATCGAGTCGGTCCAGAGGCACGACAGCACAGAGCAGATCATGTGATCGAGTCAGTCCAGAGACACGACAGCACAGAGCGGATCATGTGATCGAGTCAGTCCAGAGAAACGACAGCACAGAGTGGATCATGTGATCGAGTCGGTCCAGAGACACGACAGCACAGAGCGGATCATGTGATCGAGTCGGTCCAGAGACACGACAGCACAGGGCGGATCATGTGATCGAGTCGGTCCAGAGACACGACAGCACAGGGCGGATCATGTGATCGAGTCGGTCCAGAGACATGAGAGCACAGAACAGATCATGTGATCGAGTCGGTCCAGAGGCACGACAGCACAGAGCGGATCATGTGATCGAGTCGGTCCAGAGACACGACAGCACAGAGCGAATCATGTGATCGAGTCGGTCCAGAGACACGACAGCACAGAGCGGATCATGTGATCGAGTCGGTCCAGAGACACGACAGCACAGAGCGGATCATGTGATCGAGACGGTCCAGAGACACGACAGCACAGAGCGGATCATGTGATCGAGTCGGTCCAGAGACACGACAGCACAGAGCGGATCATGTGATCGAGTCGGTCCAGAGACACGACAGCACAGAGCGGATCATGTGATCGAGTCGGTCCAGAGACACGACAGCACAGAGCGGATCATGTGATCGAGTCGGTCCAGAGACACGACAGCACAGAGCAGATCATGTGATCGAGTCGGTCCAGAGACACGACAGCACAGAGCGGATCATGTGATCGAGTCGGTCCAGAGACACGACAGCACAGAGCGGATCATGTGATCGAGTCGGTCCAGAGACACGACAGCACAGAGCGGATCATGTGATCGAGTCGGTCCAGAGACACGACAGCACAGAGCGGATCATGTGATCGAGTCGGTCCAGAGACACGACAGCACAGAGCGGATCATGTGATCGAGTCGGTCCAGAGACATGAGAGCACAGAACAGATCATGTGATCGAGTCGGTCCACAGTCACGACAGCACAGAGCGGATCATGTGATCGAGTCGGTCCAGAGACACGACAGCACAGAGCGGATCATGTGATCGAGTCAGTCCAGAGACACGACAGCACAGAGCGGATCATGTGATCGAGTCAGTCCAGAGACACGACAGCACAGAGCGGATCATGTGATCGAGTCGGTCCAGAGACACGACAGCACAGAGCGGATCATGTGATCGAGTCGGTCCAGAGACATGAGAGCACAAAGCGGATCATGTGATCGAGTCGGTCCAGAGGCACGACAGCACAGAGCGGATCATGTGATCGAGTCGGTCCAGAGACACGACAGCACAGAGCGGATCATGTGATCGAGTCGGTCCAGAGACAAGACAGCACAGAGCGGATCATGTGATCGAGTCGGTCCAGAGGCACGACAGCACAGAGCAGATCATGTGATCGAGTCGGTCCAGAGACACGACAGCACAGAGCGGATCATGTGATCGAGTCGGTCCAGAGACACGACAGCACAGAGCGGATCATGTGATCGAGTCGGTCCAGAGACACGACAGCACAGAGAGGATCATGTGATCGAGTCGGTCCAGAGACACGAGAGCACAGAGCGGATCATGTGATCGAGTCGGTCCAGAGACATGACAGCACAGAGCAGATCATGTGATCGAGTCGGTCCAGAGACACGACAGCACAGAGCGGATCATGTGATCGAGTCGGTTCAGAGACACGACAGCACAGAGCGGATCATGTGATCGAGTCGGTCCAGAGACACGACAGCACAGAGCAGATCATGTGATCGAGTCGGTCCAGAGACACGACAGCACAGGGCGGATCATGTGATCGAGTCGGTCCAGAGACACGACAGCACAGGGCGGATCATGTGATCGAGTCGGTCCAGAGACATGAGAGCACAGAACAGATCATGTGATCGAGTCGGTCCAGAGGCACGACAGCACAGAGCGGATCATGTGATCGAGTCGGTCCAGAGACACGACAGCACAGAGCGGATCATGTGATCGAGACGGTCCAGAGACACGACAGCACAGAGCGGATCATGTGATCGAGTCGGTCCAGAGACACGACAGCACAGAGCGGATCATGTGATCGAGTCGGTCCAGAGACACGACAGCACAGAGCGGATCATGTGATCGAGTCAGTCCAGAGACACGACAGCACAGAGCGGATCATGTGATCGAGTCAGTCCAGAGACACGACAGCACAGAGCGGATCATGTGATCGAGACGGTCCAGAGACACGACAGCACAGAGCGGATCATGTGATCGAGTCGGTCCAGAGACAAGACAGCACAGAGCGGATCATGTGATCGAGTCGGTCCAGAGACACGACAGCACAGAGCGGATCATGTGATCGAGTCGGTCCAGAGACATGAGAGCACAGAGCGGATCATGTGATCGAGTCGGTCCAGAGACACGACAGCACAGAGCGGATCATGTGATCGAGTCGGTCCAGAGACACGACAGCACAGAGCGGATCATGTGATCGAGTCGTCCATAAAAAAAACACATTTTATTTTGAAATTTGATGTTCCCAGAACGTTCTCAGAACCTCCCCACTGGTGTCAATGACGTCACCTAGTAACGTTCCCAGAACACGATGTGGAGTTCTTTTAAGGGTTGGGGGACATATTTTGGCGGACCTTCAGAAAACATTCAGGGCATTCTGGGAATGTTTAGGGGACCATTACTACATTCCCTCTAGTGTAGAGACCATTGCACTGAACAGGATATGTTGCAGCGAATTAAATGTCCCCT